>JAECXC010004138.1:12887500-13487500 GCA_018152125.1 Drosophila dunni | reverse complement strand
TGTGCATATGTGTGGGCTTCTTTATGTGCAGCATTAACCGCAACTTTCAGTTGTGCATCAACTTAAATTGCATTTAAAATTGGCTAAAAATAAATGTTATGCTAACTTTTGCCAAGAATTGCGCTGGGATTTTCAGCAAACTATTGGTTTTTCCACACAGAAAAACACAGATATTTATTTAATGTATAATTTATTAATGAGATAGCTTTAATCAACGCTTTAAAGCCCTTTTTCTACTAAACTTTCGTGTTAAACTTTGCTCTCATTACAGCATATCTGCAAGTCGGTGACTTCCCTGCTCCATCGCCCACTTAATTATTTAAATAAATAAATGCAATCACTCAGTGGCTCAGGTAAGTGAATTTTCTCTTTAAATTGCAGTTTTATTGACTACAATTAAATGTAGAATAATTATTTGTCTGGGATTTTTTTTGCACAACAATTTTCGAATGCAAATATTGAAAGCCAGAGACAAAATGAAAACAGACAAAACTCTGGTTTAATGTGGGAATTCAGTTACATTTAACACTCGGGCTAAAATAAAAAGGGCGAACAAGAAAATTGCTGCCCAAAATAGTCATGAAAAGCGTGTAAAACATTTACAATATATCTAAAGCGTGTAAAACATTTACAATATTTTCTGGCTGTGGAAAATTTGTTTTAAATGCATTTTCCTGCCAACATATGTTGTGGCTTGCACTCAAATTGCCTGTGTGTGTGTGTATGTGGGTGTACATGCTTTTATTTTGGGTTTAAATTTCATTATTTGTTGTAACTTGTGCGCAAGAAGCAAAGCCCAAGAGACATCGCAATATGGTGCGTATGAGTAATGCGAGTAGAAAGAAAACGTTTGGTGTTAATTTTCTCTTTTGTTTTTAACTTATACCCTGTGATGGGGGTGTTTACTGGGGGTGTTTATTAGAGAGAACATATGTATCTGCATAGCCAGAAAAGCACTGACATGACTTACAGTCAGCCCCTACCTGCTACAGGGCATTTCTCAAGCGTGTTAACCCAACAGTTCCTACCTTTTTTTGCTGCACTGCAACTGAGTCACTTTTTAGGTGGAAAAAGGCACAAACTGGCACCGAAAAGTGCCATAGAATATGCAGCTTCCAATTACCAGCAAACAATTTACAGCAGCGTGGAATTAGTCACCTGTTTCTTGATGCAACTATGGGGCGTATACTCATTTTTTTGTAGTGCCAAGCCATTGTCTGTTCGTGTGTGTGTGTGTGGGTGTGCTTTCGTGAGAATCTATGCCATAGCAGGGCAGCGCATTAAATTAAACTGTCAGCTACATTTTACAACCAGTAATTACAGAGGGAGAGAGGAGAGAAAGAGAGCGAGAGAGAGAGCACAAGCGATCGTTAAATTTATTTGATTTTTTATTGGAGTAGCGAACGATGCAAGCTATACACGTTTCCAGCGACCTTGAACTTGATATTAGATGCAACCACAAGCCAACACACACACACACACACACACACACACCGCTTGTATTTTGTAGCTGGAAACCGGTTTTGGCATTGTTATTGTCTTTAGGCCATAGCGCTGGCTTAGGGACTGGGCTAAAATGCAATAACACAAGCAGCTAGTCAAGTGCACACTCAGCACACTCACACACACACACACACACACACTCGTACAGCGCTCTCTTCAGTCGAGTCATCAAAATTGAATTTAAAGATACTTTATGGTCTGGCCAAAGTATCATCTTCTTCTACTGCTGAGTCATATCAAAGAGGCAAATGCCAAATATTTGGCTGGTTATGTGCGTTTAGCCAAAGTAAACAGTTTGCTCAGGATCTGCTTAGGCTTAGGTTTCCCTGTATGTGTGTGTGTGTGTGTGTGTGTGTGTGGCGTGTGTGTTGAAGTGTATACAAATATGTAAATCCATGTGTGGGTCGCCCTTTTCCAAAGACCAGACAAATACAAGTAGATAAACTTGACTCAACTCGACTTGCTTGTTGTTCTTCTACCTCATAATGATGCAGATCATAATGAAGTTGCTTATGATGATGTTTTGCACTGCTCCCTTGATGGATTGGGGCAACCAATGTCAAGTATTGGAAACGGTTACCATGCCACAAAATTGTGTGTCAATTTCCATTCTTTCGCCCCAGAAAGTGACCTTTAAATGAAACACTTTTTTGAAGCACACAGAATTTCCCGCTCCAGCTCCCAATTTGGCCAATTCTAACGCTTCCATGTCAACGCCAAAGTTTCCTTCAAATAATTGTAACACAAATTAGCTTAAGTAGCTGCCAATAGTCTGTGAAATAACTTTAAAGTTGAGGAATTTTGTAGTTTAGTAACTGTTGGAAAGGGTGAAATTTTTGGGCATTTTGGGTTAAGTTTAGATCTGAGGGAATTTAAGCTGAAATGTTTTGAAAATTAATTGAGTGGAGGGGTAAATTAGTAACCTTTCTTAATGTTACCTTAAGGTTTAGTTAAAGTGTTTATATTGCTTTCAGAACTAGTTGATAACTTGCCATTTTCTATCATTGAGTACTTCTTCCCAAAGAAAAGCTATAGGATAACTTTTCAGTATAAAAGTTCATTAAATTTTTGTCTATATTTTAGTTGACTTTCAGTTTTAAAGCGTTTTTTAGACGTCAAAAAGCAGCAAATTTTTTTTTTTGCGCCAATTTTAAATACATTTCCCTACAAAGTGCTGCACTTTTTTTAACAGACAGACTGAATACAGTATACTATATAGTACAGTATCATATAGTAATATGTATGCTCGTGAAGGCAACTCGGGTTGGCCTACAATAAATTGAATACAAATTACATTTTGATGCTGTCGTTGTCGTTGTCGGTGTGCAATTTTTATTTAATTGAGGCTTATTGCGACATTTTGGGTGGGTGGTTGCTTGGTCATTTTTCCAGATGGTTAACCGGCTGTCAGTCTGTCAGTCTGTCCGTCTGTCTGTCTGCCACTGGGCGTCTCTTTTGACCGTCTGTGCGGTCGTTGGCGCAACAGATGCGACTTTAAGAACAATGCGAAAATTAATCATTGGCGAATTAATGCTGATACTCATGATACTGATGAGAGACGCTGTTGACAATGCCAACAGATTGAGCGAAAAGATGGAAAATTGTAAGGAAAATATATATGGACAGTACTGCGACAGCATAAGGCTTATATACGACCACGGGCCTGTATCTGTCAGCTACTTGTGGCTATACTTTATTAACCACTGCTATTGTTTATTAACATTGCACTTGAGCGTGCAGCGAAACAAATAATTTAATACAAATTATAGCCAATAATAATATTAATAATGCTACAGTTAATGATGATTATGGGATGGCGTGGACTGCTGTCTTTCTGGGAGGGGAAAATTCTGTTTGACATTGACGGAAAATGCAGTTCACTAACATCACGACATTTCACAATTTCATCTCCTGTCACTTAGAAAATGTATTTAATGTCGCCAGGATTTGATTTCCGCAATTGTGTTTTATATTTTTATGATCATTCTTTGTGACAAACTGCACAAGTTGAGTGAACCTAAGTTAATGACAGCTACAAGGTGGAAAATGGCTAAAAAGAAAAGAAAAGTGAGTGACGAAAAGGTACAGAGAAAATATAAATAAATAAAAACTAAAGGTTTTAAAAATAAAGTAGATTTTCAATGGGATTTAAGGGATTTTATGAAAGTTTAAAACACACATTTAAAGTCTACACAAATTTACATTAAACTACATTTAAACTTAATAATATATTTATGTTTATATAGTGCTAAAATATAATTTATTTATATTTGAAAACTACAGAAAGTATCAGTTGTTAAGAGTTTTAATTTCTATTTTTTATCAAGGAAATACTTTTGATAAAAGAAAAATAAATATGCAAAAAAATCTAGCACTCAATTTAACACAACATTTAATAAATAATTTAGTTAATATATAAAGCGAAAATTAAAAGTGACACAAATCGTTTAAAAATTAAAATAAAAGTGTTTGAAATAGTAGCGCCAAAAGTGGTGGGAGAGCGCGAGACAGGTGTAGAGTGGGTAGGGGGAAGCGGAGGAAGGAGGGGTAAGTGAAATTTCAAAATAAACAAATTCCATGACAATGACCTCCTAAGCAGATAAATAGAGCTAAACGCGAGTGAAATGAGCAAGCATTTGAAACAAGCGCCAACAAATAGACAAATCTATACACAACTGTAGCGCAGGCAATGAATAAATAATATACTATATTTATCATATTTTTGGACTACATTCGTAGCGGTATACACATGGGTGTGACTGTGTGTGACTGTGTGTGCGATAATCAAATGAGTTTGCGGCAAGTTCACTGCACGGAAATAACGAAAACACGCCGAAAAGCGACAGACGGACAGACAGACAGCAATGAATGCGAATCATAGTGCATAGAGAAAAGCGAGAAAACGAAATATTATTAATAAATACAAGTATAAATAAAAGTATAAATAATACAATACAATAGTATAAACGTCATCGTTGTATGTGGGCGCCAGCTGATTAATTAAAACACACACGAGAGTCACAAGTGTCACAAGTGCAAGCGAGAGGGCAGATCGTGTGTGTGTGAGTGAGTGAAATGGAGCAAGCAGATGAATTAATTAAGTTATGCTCGGCGTGCGGAAGATTAAATACCCTATAGAAGCAGTAGCAGAGTGTGCTCTGCTCGCTGAGCCAGTTGGTAACGGTAGTGTCTGCTTTTAAGCATAAGTTATTTATAAGCTTAATAGTTTGTTATGCTAAAAGTCTTAAATTTGAATAGGTTTGGGATAAAAGTTGCTTAAAAATAGTAACTAAAGGCAGAAAATATTTTTTGTTTCAACTTTAAAGTGTTTATAGTTTATTATAAATATTTAAACAAATTCAAATGAATTTTCTGTACTTACTTCCCATGCCAGAAATGCCAGCTTAAAATGTATCTCAAAGATGCAAACTTTGGACATAGTCTAACCGCGCTGAAAGCACAGCCACGCCCAGCTGAAATGTTATTAAAGCTGCCATAGAATTAGGCCAATTAATTGGACAACACTTGTTGCAGTCACTGACAAAGATTAAGGAGGAAGCCAGGCATAGAGATTAGGAGAGACCGAGAGGGACTAAAAGGTTAATTTGTCTCGCTTGGCTTGTTGTTGCCTTGCGTGTGTTTAGGCCATGTCAAACCTGCTGCCAACAAACTTGCCAAAAAAAAAAGCCGAAATAAAATACAGAAAAGTGCGAGCTTGAAATACATTTTATGGACATCATCGTTAAAGTAATCAACAGTAACAGCAAGAATCATCATCAGCAGACGACGACGACGACGGCGACGAGCCGAAAGTTGAAATAAAGTTAAGAGACTTTAACCAAATTCAAGGTCAACTTCGTTTCAATAAATTGCAAATGAAATGAACGAAGGCGCGGTGTATCCCCCAGCAGGCAGGGGGTGTGGCCGTAGAGGCGGGTGGAGGGCAGCGGGAAGAGCTCTTGCATCCCTCCATCGGCTGCATGACGCAGAAATGATGCTAAAATCTCAAGCAGATTTACCTGTAAACGAAACGCGAAACGCAAAATACAAAAACCCGACGATTTTCAGCCGAATTTTTGGCGTGTTAATAAAGATTGTCGAAAATTTTAAAGAATGGCTTTGATAAACACAGCAACAATAAAGAAGAACAACTGGTATTTTAAATGCCCCTCCTCGACTCGATACTCAACTCTCTCAGGTTGAATATACCACACAAGACTCGTAAAGTATGTAATTTTATTTTATTTACGTATAAAGTTTCGCTTTTAATTCGCGATTTGCTGAAAAAAAAAACACACAGAGAACAGCAGACAGATTTCTATAGGGAACTTAGAGAGACATGCCTAAGAAATCCAAATAGAATGCATATAAAGTGGTTAAATATGTGCTGTAAAATATAATAAAGTTCGAAATTTAATTTTAAACTGCAGATAAGCTTTATATAATCTACTTTGTAGTGTTTAGATTAGTTCCAGCTTTCCTTACCAGCGTTGACTGTAGGGTATGCCCCAGTTAAACCCTTTCATTTCTATAGCCAGCTATCCTGCCTCTAATTAGCATTCATATTAATGATTTCTTAAAAAATGCCACCAACTTATCCCTCCACCTCCACCAGCCACCCAACTGTCTCTACCCAATTGCCAGTGTATCGGGCGAAAGCAAGAACACACACACACACACGATATGGAAATATATTATTAAACATTTATCGAACTCTGCGCTTAATTTGTTTACTTTACCTGTTAACCAATTTATTTCAGTTAAATTGTTTATATTTGTTTACAATACGCTGTGGTCCGATCTGAGATCTGGTCTGGTTTCAGTGTCTCCTCTTAGCCTGTGTACAGTTTATATCCATCCATAAGTGAGCACATTTTAAATGAGCTGCGTGTTTAAACAAGTTCAATCAACTTTGCACCTCAGCCAAAAACACAATAACAATATCGAAAAACAAGAAACAATAAAAACCAAAAACCAAATTGATTAATTCATAAATTATTTACTGAGCAGACGGCTTTAAACTTTTGTGTATGCACATTTGATGGCAAAGTTAGTCAAGGTATGCAAATGGTTTCAAAAACAAGAATGGCATGGCGCCAAGTGTATGCTGGACAGGGGGATACCCAGTGTGTGGGGTTGGAGTGTGGAGAGCTCTGTTGTGAATAGTTATGGGGTAGACTAGGCAAGTTGGGCAGCTGCTTTAAACTTACTTAAACTAAGACTTCTGTATGCTTACAGGGTATACCATTTTAGTTTATATTAATCGTCTTTATTTTACTGATAACAGCTAGTCAGTGCTACCCTAAACCCATCAAAATGTAGTTCTAAATGAAGGTAGTTACCCAGTTATGCCCACTGGTTACCAGCTGCTCTTCCCATTCCTTAATTACAGGGTATATATGCACTACACACAGCAGTGTTTGCCTCTCACTCACTCTGCTGCTAAACACTCAAAACTGAAATCTTTAATAGTTGAACTGCGTCTGCTAAGATTGCGACTGTACACATATGTATGTATGTGTGCATAAGAATGTATATATTGACAGTGTCGTTATGGAAAACCTAAACATTTGCACTTCGTACACTTGTTACAAACTTACAACGAAAGAGGCTGGCCCAAGCAGAGCGAGCGGGAGCGGGAGGGCAGAGTCTAAGACAAAGAGCGAGAGAGAGGGAGAGCGGGCAGCTGCATGGTTTATCGCAGCAGCCAAGCTCCTTCAATATGCACTCGAATATATAACGCCCCTTCTACCTCACCCCCCACCACAAACTACCCCTTGTTACACACGCCCCCCTCTCCCCTACCGCTCGCTCTCTCGCGTTTGCTTTGTCGCTCTTCTCGCTTGAACTGTGTCAATGGCCTTGAAATTGTTTTTGCGCCATGCGCTGCTTAGTTGATGTTCTTGTTTTTTTGCATTTATATTCGTAGTTGTTGTTGTTGTTGGTGCTCCAGCAACGAGATTAGTAAAAATATGGCACTTACTTAGTGCAAGCGTTTGCGTTTTGTAGGTCGGCCCCATAAGGAAACGCAATTTAGCTCTGCACCACGGTGCGTATGCTTAACCTGTCATCAACAGCAAAAACACTCAAACCGACTACGAATATGATTTGTGAATCGATTATGAGTGCATATTGCATGATCCAAGTCCATTAGAAGTATAGGAAGTGGACGAGTTTCTGATTTAGTTTAGTTTTCTGTTTTTTTCTGTTTTTTCTTTTGTGGTTTTCCATCAATGTCATTGTGAATCTAGAAAATACACGGCAAAAACTGAACAAACTGAACAGACTGAACACTGCACGTCAAGGTCAAAGTCAACAACAGCCAGCAGCACCAGCAGCTGTACATCGTTGACTTTTTCTGTATTTATTTAGTAATTTTTTTCATTTTATTATTTTACTGGTTTTATTTGTCTGTTTACAACCAATGCTCAGATGCTGCTAATGATAATGATACCAAAAGCACTTGCTGATGAGTGTAAAAACACACACTAAGCTAACTCATCTATAATTTGTCCGATCTGATTGTTTTTTTATGCCTCTCTCTCTCTCTCTCTCTTTTCCGACTTTGCTATTAATATTGAACTTGACATAGAGTGTTGAATGGACAGCGGTGTTTTACTGTACTTGTAGTTGAGTTAGATGAGTCTTTAGGTAGTTGGAATAAACAAATTCAGACTCTCCTTAATTATCAGCCTTCTTTAATCACATAATTAAGCAACATTCGGTAGCTGCTACTTAATTACCCGCAGTCACTTGGAGTGCACTCTACGTTTTTGGCTCAAACCGCCGCTACCTGTGGAAATTTTAAGCATCAACTTTGATCTCTACCTGTGTGTGGCAGACACCTGGCAAACGCGTTAAGCTTCCCATGTAAATTTGTCATAAAAAGTGTCTAAAGTGTTGCAGTGAAAACCCTTAAAAACTGAAGCACTTAGACTCACAGTGCAGCAGTTAAACCTTTGAACCTTTGGGATTGAGAATTTCAAAGGGTCAACAAAATTCAAAGATTAATCCGCAACAAGTCAACATGTTGATTAAAAATAATCAAATTTATACTTATTACTTGTAACGTCAAGTACAAGATTTTTCGGTGTTCGTTGTTCGCTGAGTCCTCAGTTATTTATGGGACTGGAGACTTGAACTTGAGCCTGTCAACACCTCAGAGTGTTGCTACCTTCCAGATTCGAGGCGATATCAGCAGCAGCAGCAGCGTTAAAAACATCAGAGTTACTGGCTGTGTTAACTGGTTAATTGGCAGCATCAATTACATTACTCATATGCAGCGTTAACTGGCAGCTTTACACTGGTTGGCCTCAGACTGTCGTCGGTTCGAGAAAAACTAATGCTGTGACATTGCAAGAAAATGCTGTTGCACTTGATGATGCCAACTAAAGATGCATTGAGGATTTCGATTTCCAGTTCACCATGGAAACAAATTCAACGGGATGATTTAGCTGTCAGCCAGCCATCATTAGATACAATTGAAAGCCGTGCTCAGTGCACCCTAAAGCAGCAGTAATTGTGTGAAAAGAAGTGTAGTTTTCTTTGGTAGAGATTGGATTAGTTTTAAGGAATCTTTAACAAGAAAACAGATTAAGACACTTAGCTTTTCCCCAAACATTTATCTTAATTTACACACCAACTTTGAACAATGCCACTCGATTTAATATTTGAGTTTTGTAGTGCTTAAGTTGAAGTTGAAGAATTAATAAACTAAACTTAAACTCGTTGCACAGCATTTGTGGCATTGTGGCAACAATTCGATTTGGCCAGATGTCGCTGCTGATGACGCTAACGGCTTTGATGACGCTGACAACCTTGACCTGGTTCTACATCGGAATAGCAAGTTGACTTATCTTGATTCTCGCAGCAGGCTGCCGTTGCCATTGTCCGACTTTTAACCTCGGACTTTCAGACGCCTTGAGTCTGCCCCACTCCCACCAGCACTCCCCCTCTCTTTCTCTTCTCCCACTCCTCCCGCTTGTGGGTTAGTTTTGGGCATAAGTCACAGACAGATTTCAATTAGCGTTTCCGCACGTTCCTCGTTGGTTGTCAATGTGAATTTAACTTTCATTTAACAAAACTTAAAAGCTACACTTGCTTCATTTCATTTTCTTCTTGTCTTGGTCTTAGTTACTGCTCTTGTTGTTGTTGTCTGTCCTAATTGAAAGCGCGCCTTGCATTTCCCGTGCCGTTAGTTGGATTAATTTCTCCGCATTGGCAGCTACGAGTTAACACTTTAAGCTCTCCAACAAGAAGACAAGTAAAATGGCTGGCAGTTCTAGCGGGAAAGAGCTGAAAGTCTTCTACTCGGAAGTTGTTGGACAAGCCAAGCGATGTGCTAAAGTTTTCAATTAGAAAATTTCCCTCATTTGC
The DNA here is from genome assembly GCA_018152125.1 of Drosophila dunni. Classification (NCBI taxonomy): domain Eukaryota; kingdom Metazoa; phylum Arthropoda; class Insecta; order Diptera; family Drosophilidae; genus Drosophila; species Drosophila dunni. The sequence continues at coordinate 13,477,621 of JAECXC010004138.1, read as the reverse complement.
ATTTCAAATGAATTTTGCGCTACTTGAGCTTTCAGTAGTGCGAATCTTAAGTGCTTCTGATTAACATTTTAGCCTCTGCCTCGACTCGTTGGCCACCAAAGATGCCACCAGAGGAGGCAGTCAAAGAAGTAATTCAAGTTATAAATCAAATAGTGATAGTAGCGCCATCAAGTTGTTTTATTTGCTTCTCGTTGGGTTGATTTTGAAGCACTTTATTTCCCAGTTTTAAATTTATAATTTGAATTTTTCTACATCTTAAATTTGTATGTAACTGAATACTCTGCCATTTAAATATGATTTCTACTCTGGTTTACAAAAGAAATTAGTTTTCAAGTCCCAGCTGACGTCACGTCAGAAATATCTACGGAAATCACCTAAGGGAAGCAGCTGGCGATCCAGTTGGAGGTGGTCTAGGGGAGGTGAAGACAGACAGCTAGGGCTAATAGAGGGCTGGACACGGCGAAACGATAACGATTAAGGTGGCGCTCTCTATGGGCTGAAATATGAGCAGCGCTGTAATAAATACTCCAAATAAATAACAAACAAAGAATGAACAATAAATCGCAAGAGAGCAAAGAAAAGCACACAAACACACACACAGACAAACAAAGCACACACACACACACAGCGAGAAGAAATGAATTGATTCAAGCTGAATCAAACTGTAAAATGAACACAACGTGATTGGTAGAGAGCAGTAGAAGGAAAGGAGGAGAAGGAGTGGAAGAGCAGGCTTAGCGGTGCTAGCATCGTGTTCGTTCGTGCGTGAGCACTCACGCGTGTCATTTGACAACGTGTTTATGCTGAAAGCTCAATTTCGCGTTGACAGCATCATCAATGGTGCAAACGAATGGCAAAGTAGGCAACAACAACACGAGTAACAACAACAACGAAAGCAACAACAACAGCAACGAGAGCAACAACAACAACGAAAGCAACAACAACAGCAACGAGAGCAACAACAACAACATGTAGAAGAAAAGCGCCTAACAAGCACTTTAAGCTGACGCCCGTGACAAGCTATCCAAGTGCTGCTCTATTCATGCAGGCTGACACTACACCCCCATCCCGCACCCTCCACAGCACCCTCTTTCACTCACTGCTCTCTTCCTTTGCCACTATTTGCTCTCTTTATAGTTCCCTGACTTTGTCCTCTTAGCCTTTCAGCGAGCAAGTATGGCATCATCATCAGTAGCATTGATGTTGTCATTATACTCATCGACATCCCTGTCATTACGCGGCGCTTACAATCGTAGAAACATGAAAACACTTGTCATTAACACACACACACATACACAGTCATAACACACACTCACACACACAGTGAACACCCTGCTTAGTTGCTTTCCTTTTGCATATTTTTCTCAAATTACCAATTCTTGTGCTGCAAAGAGTTTTCAAATATGAGTGGGAAATTGTGTTCTCAAACTGTCTGATGGATTAAATTAATCATTAAATTTCTATTGATAAAAATGGGAATTTATTCATAAAAATTAGTTTAAAGTTTTGTACAAAATGTTGAAGTTAAATCTAGCGAATGACAATCAATCCAATGTGCTTCAAGCCAATTGAAAATATTGTTAGCTCAACTCCCGCAGCAGACCAAAAGCAAATAAAAGTAAAATACATTTATTTCTATTTACTTTCAACTCTTTTTCTCGCTTTTGTCTCACCTTTCATGGCTTGTTTCACTTTATTCTCAAACAATTCTCAGTCGGTTAAGATTGAGCACAATAAATCAAACATTCAATTGCTTTGTCGACGTGGCCAATATTATCGCACATACTGTAAATCCTAAATCAGGTTTGTGTGTGTGAGTGTGTGGGTGTAGCTGGCCAGAAAGCAAAACAAACAAAGATTTCAACTACTGGGACGACAGGAGACGATAAAAGCTTCAATTTATACTCGAATTGAAATGGAAAAGGACATAAAAGGTTATTTCTTTGGCGTGTGCTCGATTTGACTATAAATGTAAAGTTTCCTTTTGATTTTTCGGACAGTGGTTGTTGTTGTTTGCCGTAGTATTGTTATTGTTATTGCATTACAGCCTTTGCCACATCCGTTACGTATACGCAGTGCATGGCGCTATACGCCCAGAACAAATATCAAATAATTGTTTACCCATTTAGCAATGTGCATTTTGAATGGCTGCCAAAAAAAGAAGCTACAGAAATTACACTGGTTATTTGTTTACAACTGTGAATTGAGGCAGAGTGGGAGAGAAATATAAAGAGAGAGAGGGAGAGGGAGAGGGGAAACTAGCATTTCAATAGAACTTTCATGTGTATATTTGCTTAAAAATTAACTGTCAGCTGCAGTTGTGATTGCACTGTAAGCTACCCTGGAAATTGCTAAAATACTTAATACTTTATTTAATAAAAAAGTGTATAAGATTTTTCTTAATTTTCTCGTATTTCAAGGACCTATAAAAACTACATTTTTCTACAGCAAAAACCAACTAGTTACTCCATTTATCAAACTCTCTTTCTGCAGTGCAGCTGGCTATTTTTCTTTTTTTTTCTTCTTTTTTGCATATCGAGAGGGTTGTAACAAAATTGCAAAAATAATGATTGTTAAAATTGGCAAACAGTGTGCAGTGAAAAATGAAATTTGCAAATCGTTTAAACGGGGGGAAATTCAAAGTGAGCATTTAAATAAATTTACAATAAATTAAACACAGTAAAACTGTTGGTTTAAGTTGGACAGTCTTCCTCATGGTCAGAACTTTGAGTTCCTAATGCAATTTTCAGGCTTTTTGGTTAGCCACGATTGTCACTGGTTTTTAGTTGACTACAGAAATTGCACGTCACAGAGTTTTTTATATATATATATATAAACACTTATATAGAAACGAAAATTATTCAGGTTAAAAGAGCAATTCACACGCACTTGTTAACAAGCACGTTCGTGTAAAAACAACACGAAGGAATCAAAAGAAACAAGTAAAAAACAAAGGCAAAAACAACAAAATTGCCAAGCCAATGTGGCAAATGTTACTCTGGGGAAAATTAAAATTTTCTACACAATTTGGCGGCGAGTTGTGAGCGATAACAGCAAGTTAACGAGCGCGCAGACCCTAACAGCAGCTGTTAAAAGAGATGCTGTTAACAGCGACGCTGCGCTGTTACACGCAGCAGAGCACAGAGAGCAGAGCGCTGCTAAGCAAAGAGCAACTCACTGACTCTCTCTTTTTATTGTTTTGTGTTTTGCGCTCTTAAGCTTAAAACTAAGTTTGTGCTGCTGCTGTTAGTTATCAGTTGCAGAGTTTTGATGTGTGGTTGGTGATGGCAACCCTAAGCTACCCTTAGTTTTTTTGGTAACGGCAAATTGACTCATCTGGCCGTTAGATTAAATGTTCCTTTTGTCTTTTGTCGGAGCTGAAATGAAGCCAATGCTGTGTCTAAATTTAACAATGCGGCAAAATAAAAATAAAAGCCAAACAAATTGTGCATGAAATGGGAATTCCAGCAGCTTCAATTTCAGACAGTGACTTGGTCTCAGTCTTTGGTCTCAGCCAATGCAGTCAAGCCAGCATTCAGTCATTTCAAATTTGGCCCAAAATGAAAATTGTGGCAGAAAATTGAATTACCCCAAATAAGAAACAAAAACAACATTTTTGTTGACGGCCACCGCAGTGAAAACAAAACAATAAAAGTGACGAAAAAAAGGAACACACACAGAGACAGAGAGAGAAAGAGACAGAGAGAGAATGAGCATAAAAGTGGAAAAAAGAACGAGAAAATACTCGGAGGAAAATAGGAATAAAAATAAGAATAAAAGAAGCGCCTGCAAAGTCAAATGAAAATCAGCCGACCCCGAGGGGCATCTCCCAATCCACAGTGCACAGAACACAGTCCGCAGTCGGCAGTCGGCAGTCGGCAGTCCGCAGTCCACAGTCCTCAGTGTTACCAGCATTGCTGCTGCTTCTTCTGCCGCTACTGCTACCGCTGCTACTGCTTGTTGCCACATTAGCCACGCCACGCTGTGCCCCCTAATGAGCATGCCAGACATATGCCATGGGCCATGTCCTACCTACTATAATGCTCCACCCTCATTTCCACACCGACTTCTCTACTCTATCTCTCTACCCAGGATCTTTCTACGGACTAAAGTAAAATTGGTATGTTTAGGTTTGCTCTTGAAACAACAAGAACTTAGTGGGGGGCACGCAGTGTGTAGTAAAAATAGATTGGGGGTGAGTAATGGGGGTTGAGTTGGGGTTGGTGTTGGTGTTGGGATTGGGTTAGGTGACCCAGCATATGGTTGTCTACTTTGTGTGCGACATTTCGGAGCTGAGCAGCGTGTGCTTCGTATTTTTTTATTGCTGCATTCCTTGCCTTGGGGACTAACCATAAGAATGTGATGTTTAGGATGCGACAGCTGGTCAGCTGCCCACACCCTGTACACCAGCAGCATAACAAAATGGGTATGATCGTAGGCCAATAGAGTTAAATTTAATTTAAAACCCCTTTTAAACTTTCTTTGTCTTTTTACCAAGCTAGTAATATTTAAATTTTGAATATTTAATGCCCACAGCCGTTCCACTTGTTGGATGCTGCCTGCACATTACGTATACGCATTTCAGCATTTTCTATTACGCATAATTTGAAAATTTTCAAGTTGCTGCCAAAAAAAAATCCAATGATTTTTCTCATTTTGCCATTTTGCCATTTGTTCGGTTTCCATTTCAAGAAAAATGTTTTTTTGTGTGTGTTTTCTTGTAGAATAGAAGAGATTTGTGTGCTTGCAGCTGACGAATGCACGTCGTAATTTAATGTTTTAGTTTAGACGCTGACGTCAGCGAGACGCGCACATGAGCTATGTGAGAGCATCAGTCAGTCTGACAGTCTCTCAGCCAGTCAGTCACTCAGTCAGTCAGTCATTCAGTTTACATAGCACTGAGCAGCATTATCAAAACTTGTGTAAAGTTGTGTGAACTAGTTTCGACCTCGTCGTAGTCGTCGTCGGCGGCTGTTGCAGTTTTGCTTGATTTGCACCAAATTAAGTTGGCCCCCATCTGTCCAGTAGACCATGCCCATTTAGCATGAGGAGCCACTAACAATTCTTGCGCTCTCCCTCACTCCTTCGCCCTCTCTGTCTCACACTCTTCGACGTCTGTCCCAACTGGCTGCTGCCCAAAAATGCAATAAAATTAAATGCTTTTGTGTAAAAACTTTATGACTTTGTGTTTATGCTCGCTACACGCTCGACGGTGTACAGTGTTCACTGTAGTGTGCTCACTGTAGTGTGCTCCCCATATTCCGCTCTTCCTTCTCTTGGCCAGTGCCACGCCTTCTTCACGTCTTCTGCTTTTGGCCTGCTTTAGTTTTTAGCGTCTGGCTGTGTTTTGTTATTACTGCCGTCGCCTCGCATGTGTTGACAGTAATTAATTTAACTGGCATTAATGAAATTTATACGGCCAACACATTGTCTGCCACTTTTTGACGCTGCAATTTGTCCAAAGTAGCTGCCAGTTAAATATAGTTCTAGGAACTGCACTTTCTAGGCAAAGTAATACTTTTAATCGAGGGATTTACTTACGGCTTTTAAGGTTTATTTATTTATGCTATCAATTTTACAGTAGCTGTGTTCCCTAAGCAGTTTACTTACTTCTTGGAAGTTCTTTAAACTGACCTCAAGCTGGTTACCTTATGGTTTGATTATATACATTTATGTAAAGCAATCTTTTATGGTTAATAAGCAAATCAACCACAAAGTAAAAATACTTTACATAACACAATTATTTATAACTAATAAATAATCTTATTCCTTTTTCATTCACTACCTAAAAATAGTTCTGCTTATATTTTATACCAGCTTTTTGTTTAAGTTCTTAAACATTATGTAGGGCATCTAAATATTGTCCACTCTCTTCACTTCCACTTGAGTTCCCCTTTCTACTATTTCACCTGTTCCGCTGTTTCCCAGCTGAAAACATAATTTTCACACCTTTTCCGGCACGTTTGCCCGTCGGCCAGGAACGTGCCGAGTGCAGCACATAAATGATATATGGAGGAGATAAACTCGAGCATTGCACGATCTCCAGCAGCAATCAGGTAGTGGGTGTAAACTATTAAACAGCTATTGATTACAGTAGTCGAAAGTTTTCTACACAGCACAAAGAAAATGCACCTGTAATTAGTTAATTTTGCCAACGAGTGTGAAGTGGGGAGAAAAACACACGAGCTAAAAGAAAATGCAGCCAAAAAGTGCCGTAATTTGTGTCTTTTTATCTGACAGCATCAGCAGCAGCAAAAACAACTGTAATTTGTTGTTGGCAACAAATAATTGTTTAACAACAAATAATAAATTTGCTAAAAGTGTCAAAGTAAATGCAACAAACTGAGATTCGAATCTTCTGAACGTACAACTTTTAGAATAAAAACTTTAAAATTGTAGAGTTTATGTTTTAGGGGTCAGAAGTGGAGATACCCTGTAAAGACGAGTACTTTTAGTGGGGTAAATAAATGGGAATGAAATAGAAGACAGTTGAGTAGCTTCATAGACACCCTGTAATTAGTTTGTTTGTGGCTTTAAGTGTATCAAGAAGCTTACACGACCATCAGATACTCCTTAGACAGTATTTTAAGCAAACTTTGTTTCTTTACTCGCCTCTAAGCTACCCTCTACATATTGGCATGCTCAACTCTATCATCTCAATTGACTTCTCTCTAGTGACTTAACCCAAATCGATACATAAAAACTGTCAACTCCATTATTTCGCTGGCAGATTTTACGCGTACGCAGATTTTCTTGAAATCGAACGCATTGTTGAACGGTCGTTGGGGAAAACGAGTGGCAAAACGCTTGTATGGTAAAATGCTGCTTAGCTCAATGATATGCAGCAAACTGTCGACGTCAACAGCATGTGGAAAAGCTATTTAAAGTGAAATGAAAATGGAGGCCAGAGGGCCAGAGGCTAAATGGGAGGCTACGACCCGATGCGATAGATTCACACAACGAACTTCCGCTGCCATAGAACGGCAACAGCAGCAGCAACAACAACAACAAGAACAACAGCAATAATAACAACAAGTTAGAGCAAATGGCAACAGGCAAACAAAAAGTTAACGCTTCATAGCACAAATTGAATAAATCATCAGATGTCGAGCTGCTGTGATTTTCAACTGTTGTATGGCAAGGAATGGAGAGAGGGGAGAGTGAGGAGAGAGGAGGAGCAGAGAGAGAGACAACTGTTGTGTCGTTACGTACGTGCTTGAAAAGCTTACGTGCATAATTATTGTGCAAAATTGCCAAAAAAAAAAAGTATCGAAAATGCCAATAAACTAAATATATATACTATATATATTATATATGTACATATATATTATGACAAACACTTGCGAGTGTTGAGTCAGATTTGAACTTAATTTTAACTGCCCGCTTGGCCCACATTGCGTATGCGTAATGCACACAGCTGTCATTTGAATGTCTATAGAACATTAATTAAATTTGCATTCGCAATTAAATTATTGAAACACAAACAAAAGCTACAAGAGCTGCAATGTTTATTCTCCACTTTAAACTAAATTAAACTTTTCGCTACTTCAAACTTTTAGCTAATGAATTTGGCAAGAATTAAAGCAGGAAATAAGGTGAAAACCTTGACCATGACCGTGACAAATCAATCACACTGGAGCACAGCACATGACATTGAAGTAATTGCAGTAGAAATTATCTAAATAGACTGAGATGTGCGCCATAGCGAGACTTGACTGTAATCGACGGTAGCTAATTTCATTAGCAGTGCCTTAAACTTGGTCCAAACTTCAACTTTAGTTACATATGATTCAAAGAGCAACATGTCTCACCACAGTCTGTAATTGACAGTTTTTTATTTAATTCGCTTAAGTTTTATTTATAAAGTTTCTTAAACTTTTCTTGCAGTTATTTGCTGCTTTTTATGCGCTATGTTTGGCCGGTTTCAGCTGGGAACTATCTTGGCAGCAGTCTGAGCGTAGACGAGTGTCCCAATATGCCAGTTATGAAGAATGTCAAGAAGGAAAAGGTATTTTTCATTAATTTGGTATTTAATTTATAGTTAAATTGTTGAAGAAATCATTTTTTTTAGCTCTTTGGCTTTTGGTACGCTTATGCAACGACTCCTTTGCCCTTTCGAGACTATCAGCGACGCTGTGCCTCCTACAATGTCAAGGACAGTCGTGAGTGTTTGGAGATTTTTTCGGTATTATAATATTAAACTAATGTCTCGTTTCTGCAGCGTACTTTGAGACCAATATACTCTATACCAACTACGATTCACTTACTGTAACATACGCCTGCAATTTCGATCCGAAGCTAAAGACAAACAAAAGTAAGTCGAATTTTAAAAGTTACTACAAGTAGTTGCATAAGTTCTTAAGCTGGAGGAACCTTACCTTACCTTAATACCCATTTTTCCCCTATTAAACACTAACCTAACTAACTCCGCTTTCCCTTTAAACACTTCCCCCTCTCCCCTCAGTAAAACTGCGCATCTTGACACGCACACGGACGCCCATGACCTCGACCATCAAGGAAGCATTAGGTTTTCTCGCCTCCATTGAGTTTCCCATCGAAACACTGGACTGGCTCAAGTCTGAAGCCTTTTGTTTTGAATGGTATCAACTGAAATTTGAAATCGAACCGCGTCCAATTATGTACCAAGCGCCTTTCAATCGTCCAGGAGAATAGGGATCAGCATTCGTATACGTTTCATGTGATCCCATGTCGATAACTGCAGCATGTATTAATTAATTGTCTAATTATTACAACATAAATTGAGGAAATCGTATAATGGCAAACTGGAGAAACTTAATTAACATTCGTGAGCAACGAAATCAATTACATTGGCAGTTTCAGCCAATTGATTACAATGTGTTTGAGTTCAGTTTGGGTGCACATATGGTTGGACTCTGTAGGCTGTGTACTGGCAGTGACAAGGACGCTTTAATGAATGATGCCTGTGGCCTTCACTTTGAATGCCCGCCCACATGGCACCAAATCAATTTGTGAGTGTGCCTTTGAGTAGGAGGCGAAAACTTTGCCTGAACCCAAAATTATCTTACTGTTTTCTGTTTTTTTCCGTCCTCTTCTTGTTGGCTTCCTTGTGCGGCCAAAAACTTGACTTTGGCCACACACAATTTGGCTTTTTCTTTAGGGGCCCCAGGGCCAACGCAGAGGCAATAAAATCAAACTCACGCAGGCGTATGCGTAACGCACAATTATCCCTCATTGAGTGGGTGTGTCGCAGCTGTAAGGGATAACAGTCATAGCCATCTAATAATTGTCTTTGTCAAGCCGATTTTGGCCAACAATATGAACCCTACTTTAAGCAGCAATTCAATTTCAATTGTGGCAAGCACTTAATGCTAATCGCTGCCACTAAACTAAGTTTATTGAACATTGTGTACAGCCATTCAGTTGGAACGCCAGTCGTCCATTGAGATGGAGTGTCCTTAGACTTGGTTTTGGCTAGCTCAAGCCTGTGGACAAGACGATGCCCTGTAAAGCAGTAACTGTGTGAGTCAGTAGTAAAAATAATACCCTTTTCTACACTTGTGTCTAGATCTTGACCTTGTTTGCACTGCAGTTTCCCAGCCAAATCCATCAAAGTGAGTAACAACTGTAGCACACGTAATTGTTGAGTATTTTAGACAATTATCGTGTTTATTTATTTGTTGTTCTTTGTTGCTGGCTTTAAACTAATGCGTTTTGTTACAATTAAATGGCGAGCACGTTTTTATGTAGAAAACTGACACGTGATGAACTACAAGATACGCTGTAAAGATAGGGAAGCGAACTGTACAAAAGCTTACTTTATTTTTACAGTTTTACAGGGTATCTAAAGCAGTAGACCAATTCATTGCTTTACTTTTTATGTAATCACGTAACTTGCCACTAAAACAACCTAAGTGACCCTCGTAAATAGAATTTATACTAAAAATTTCCATAAAGATTTCGTTAGTCGTCAATGGAATTGCATTCCAAATGCCAGATGATATATTGATGTCTCTAATCTTTGCTTGTCTGCGCATGACAACTCTCAATTAGTGCAAAGAAGTTCTTTTGGACTCGAATCTTGGCTGGCTGTTTAACTGGTTTCACAAGTTTCCGTTTCGTTGTAGAATTTCAATTTCAAATTCAATTTTGTTTTCGTTTTGGTTTTGGTTTCTGTTGTCGTTGGAAACACAGCCAGAAGATGTCCATAGTAGATGCGAAGAGAGAACAACAACAACAACAAATACCATTTATTTGATGTGATAATCTAAAATCAAGGTCTTCCTTTTGCCATTTCAATAAACATTATCTATCGTCAAAGAATATAAAAAACAAAAACTGAAACGAAACTAGAATTCTGCTAGATTTGTGTGTGCGGATTAGCTGGAAAAGGCAAAAGCTACACACACACACACACACACACACAGATACAGGTACAGCTACAGGAAGTGTGCTACATGGAAAACAAAGCCAAGAGTTCGTTTAACTTAATAATACAAAAAGAACACAATGAGTGGGAGAAGAAAAGGAAAGTTAAGCTCTGCAAAAAATGGAGCAACGTCTGTGTGTTCACAGAGGATTCAGAGCAGTCTGACTGCCGGGAAACCCCCTTGGGCTAGGTTCATCTGAAAGTCTAATGTGTGCCCTAGGGGAAAGGAAAGTGGAAATGCAATTGAAATGCAGATGCTTGCATTGAGGATTTGCTTTAATTCACTACCAAATCAGGCTAAAGATTTTCAAGTTAATGCAGAACAAATTGTATAATTACAGCAGACTTAAATAGGGTTCAATGTGTGTCAGTTAAGAAATCAGAGCTGTAAGTTCAGTGGGTGCAAGTGTCAGGCTAAAGCTGAAGACAAATGGCATGCAAGAAAGATAGAGTATGAGAGAGAGTAGCTTGTGTTGATAAGCAAAGCAGCGGACCACAAAAAATAAATAAAATTATATAAAATACAAACCAAAACCAAAACCAAATGCTCAACAAGAGGGCGTCAAAGTTGACGCTTATCTGCGCCTCATTTGCCAAACAACAAAAGCCTCATCAATTTCATAGGCCAACCGCGCTGCAGCCCGAGATTGTTAACGGCAGCTGACAGCAGACAGCAGACACTGGACAGTGGACACTGGACAGTGGACAGCAGACAACAGATAGAAGACATCATCAACAGATATGATTGGGGAATATTGTCAAAAAAAAAGGAACAAAAAGTGGACAGTATTGTGACAAAGTTCACTCAACTTTCAACTTGTAATTTGTCATTGTGCCAGCGCCATGAAAAACTGAAAAAACTGAAAGCGACACCCGCCAGTTGTTATTTGCCTTATACTTGGCGGGGGGTAGGCGAAATTTTAGGCGGAAAAGTGGCCGCCAGAACGTCATCATTCTGGCCGGGCAAATAAATATTAAAAATCATGCGAGCCAGTGGCAGTTGCCCTCCCCTCCCCCTTTTCCTCTTCTTTTTTGGCTAGCCCACACTACGTATACGCAATAAAATTTATGTGCCTTGCAAATGCTTTATGCAAAATGCTTTAAATGTCGCATTTTTGTGGAGAAAATGGCAGTGAGGCCGACAGCTGTGGGTGGTGATTAATTTGCGTATTGTTCTTTCAGTTATCCTTCATTTGCCACCCCTTTCTTCCTCCCCCTCTTTTCCTCTGTTTCACACGCGTTTTATAATTACATTTTTTTATATCTTTCCGCAACGTTCGTTGAACGCAGTGCAATGCTTAATTTTAGTCTGATTATGCTTGAGTTATGGCTTGGTTGGTGTGCCTAAGATTACAGGGTATCTTACAGGCGGTTTTATGGAATGAAAGAGTGTAGTCGTACAAATAAAGTGTAAAGAAGAGTACTTAAGGTCTCTATTTCTACTTATATTAAATCAAAGAAACCAACCGACTAAAGAAGCATTAAGAATTTCATATGATAATCAGTTATTTTTTCCAAAGCATCAACTCGCTTATCATCATCATTAGCACGCAGGTCAAGTGATCATGGAATGTTCAATGTAATTTATATAAACATACCAAGACATTTCCACATGCTCACATGGCTGTCCAAGTAAATAACTGGTTTATCCAACAGACAGGCAGACAGCAGACAGCGGACAGAACTCTATAGCTAAGCAATAAAATTACAATAAAGCACAAAAAGCGGAAGCAAATTCAACAAATTTCATTTACAAACAGTCCTTGAAATCAACACAACGAATGGGCGAGTTTTTTGTTGGGTTAACCACATTGTAACCACTTTGATAGCAGCGGCAGGTGAGCGAAAAAATTAGCACATTGAATTGCAGGAAAAGCAAAGCAATCATCGGATTCATCGGATTTGATATTGAAATGAAGAGGCGCTCGCATAAATCGCATAAATATGTTAATTCGTCTCGTTCGCTCGCTGTGCGGTGTTGGCAGCATTTAATTTTATTTCCTCCCCATTTTTAATGTCGCATTAATTTCGAATTCAACTCTAGTCAATTAGCATAAGTTGTACATACTAGTGGATGCCATAAAAAGACTCGTTCTAAGCAGACGACAAAAAGTAGGAAAGTTTAGGAAAGAAAAAGAAATAAGTTGAAATAAAAGAAATATTCTCCGTTTGAATTGGGTCAATGGAATGAATGAAAAGAATTAAATTACTAGCATAAAATTTAGCAAACAAGTTTGGTTTAAAGTGTCTTGTTGCATAAAACAGCTTTCAACGTGGCGTATACGCCATTTTTAGAAGTAGCAGATTGCGTATACGCCACGCACAACAACTAAAATTGATTCAGACTACGAGAACTCAATAAATGACAGACAAAAAACAGACTGCGATAAGCAAATGACAGCAAGACACACATAAAAGGCACAAAATTGAAAGAAATGAACGCTAAACACTCAAAATATGAACTGGTGACAACAAGCGGACCATCGAGAATCGAGAAGCGAGAAGCGAGAGTCGAGAATCGAGCAGCGAGAACCAAGAGACAAGAGCCAGCAACAATCAGTAACTCAGCCATAAAAATAAAAATAAAAGCAACGACAGCGACAACATCTTAAAGTCACCGAAAAAGACACCAAAAAAATCGAAGGCACCAAAAACCCAAAACACAACAGAAAACACAAAAAATTCAAATCGTCATTGAAGTGAATCCAAAATGGAACTACGGAAGCGTCGCCAATTGATTAAATTTATTTATTATGTCACAGAATATGCGTTTTATGGTCTGCTCTTAGCGTAATCACCACAAGAGTTGGGTCCGGTGTGAGGTCAGCATTTAAAGAAGCTGGTTTAAGGACAGCCAAAAGGAACCCCCAGCAAATCCTTTTGTTTTGTCAACTGAAGTCTCAGTCTTTTCGTCTGTTTATCGTTGCAGCTTACCCCATAGCTGATATATGATATCGGCTTATTTGATTGCCAAATAGACTCGTATTTTTGCTGATAACAAGCAGCAGATTAGGGAACTTGAACTAGACACACACAGTGCACACACAGTACACACACAGTACACACACAGTACAGCACGTGAACCCAGAGCAAACGAGCTGAACGTGACTTTTCCACTCCCACAGAACTGAGTTCTAAACGGATTTGTATATTAAAGTTCTGGGATTTTGTGCTCTCTGTGTTTTTGTGTGTGGAAAAAACCCATAATTACGACAAAGATTAAAGCGAAATCAATAGAAAGAAGAGAACAATTCGAAATGCAATTAGAAAACCACACAAACAATGGAAGAAAGAACAATAAAGACACTGAAAACAATTACGCTAGTGGAAGCTCAAGTTGATGGGCGACTAAATACTCTGTAAGTAGGAATTGATGTGATTTAGAGTTGGTCATAAGAAGTTGTTAGTTTAGTAGTTTTACAGGAGTAAATAAATGGTGCTTAGCACAAAATATTTAGTATGAGTTTAATGGTATGAACGCTCTGTGCTACTTAATTTTAACTTGGCCAAAAAATAGCACAACAGCGCGAATTGCGAACAATGTGCAGGAAATTCGCATTTAGCCAATGGCCACGCGTTTAACGGACCATAAAACAGACCATTCTCAAATTTAAGCCATGCAGCAGCCAAAATAAACAATGAGCACAGAAACATTTCCTGTTCAATTATCATTTTATAGTGTGTATAAACAACGAACTAAAGCAGGGAACATAAATTATTGGCAAGAGATTTAGACAAGTCGCAGGTATTTATAGGGACTGCGCCTAAATAAGCTTCAATATTAAGGGAAGTAAATACAGAAATTAGAATTTATAATTTGAAACCTTTAAAGCAAACCACTAAAAACTTAAACCACTTTCAGTTTCTTCCCCTTCTCTTTAATGGCTTCACATTTAATTTTATTAAAGTTTTCTGCTTTTTGCACACAGTGCGCACTGTTTGCCCAGCTCCTATTCAAATGGAAACCTTCGAGTTGCGCTGTTGACCCAACGATTATCGCATAACGCATACGCCCCATTACCGCCTCATTGTGCGTAAGTGCATATGCTTAAGTTTTATTGCACAACGGCTGCCGTCGCACACTAAAATGCAATTTAGCCAAATGCATTATTAGCCTGGTTTAGCCGGCTCTGGTCTGGCCTGGTCTGGTCTAGTCGTTGGGTCGTCTGCGATCTGGGCAGCACAGTGGAAAACACTCTCGTAGCTAAAAAATAAAATAAAACTTTGGCGACACTTCGTATCTTAAAGTGCAGTCGAAATTGTGAGCTATTGTTGTTGTTGTTGGGGCTGCTTAAGTTGTTGTTGTTGTTGTTGTTGTTGCTGCTGCAGTTGCAGCCACCGTGGCGTCAATTATCGCCGCTGTGAGCAAAGTGGGCCAGGCAAATAATAAACGCGCCCAGAGCAGTCATCATCATCGTCATCATAATCGTCATCATTATTATTATCGTCATTATCATCATCATCAACTGAGGCACTCCATTGTCAAATGAGCTTAAGCACCGTGCCACGCCTCGTTTTGCAGTGCCCGCCCGCCCGCTGCACTCACTCCTGCAGTTTCGTCTTTTCGTTTTCATTTTCATTTTGCATTATTGTACCCAGTACAGAAGTGTGTAACAAGCTAAGTTAATACACAAAATATACACTCTATATTCGCCAAGTGTACAGGGTATTTAACCGTCGCCTGCACTCCACTTTCCTTTCTGTTTTTGTGTTGTTATTTCTTCCACCGTTTTCACGCCTCACTTGACGACGACTCGCACGCTGATTGATGGCGACCTCAACATCAACTTGGACTCCGTCTGCAGCTCCCGCTCCTTCTGCTGCTGCTCAGTCTCCGTCTGCATCTCCAGGTGCTTCCCCCTGCCCCTGCGACTCCGCGCACAGGTGTCGCCGCCTAATTAAATGAAGGCAACGTGCACGCATGCGTAACTCAATCGGCAAACATTGTCGGCAGTCTTAACCGCAGCCACGCCCCCTCGTTTGCTGCATCGTTCGCCTCATTGTGTTGTGTGTGTGTGTGTGTGTGTGTGTTTGCGAGTGTGTAAAATAGGTCAATATGCAATTATTGCATTTTTGCATTGGTCTCCGTTTCGTTTGCGTCACTTTTTCAACTTCCCCAACGCGAAGAGTCCCTCAACTTTCATTACGACACTGAAGTTTATTTATTTTAAGATGATTAAGCGCCGCATTCAGTGTGAATTAATAGCTCGACTGTATTGAGAATGCTTTAAAAGGCATTTAGTTTAAGTTAACTAGCTTAAAACTTAAAATTATGTGACTTGAATAATTTCTGCAGAACTTCTTTTATTTTTAACCTTTCATAAGCACTGCAAATCAATTTAAAATCGTGTTGTTTTTAATCTTATTTATTTTTAATATTTTTATCAAGAACTGTCAGCTGTCAGGTCCTTTTCTTCATGTCAAATACACTATAAAAATTTATTTTCGACTTAAATGGGACAGTAACTTATGTTGAATTTAAACTAATTGTTTTCAAGATATTAGAGCTTAAATTAGTGGCACTAAAATATATGTTTTTTTCAGAAATAATGATTCCAAATATGGTAGTGAAAATTAATTAGAGTAAAATAATTAGAGTAAGTTCTCTATGGACTCAGAGCTCATTCAATTTGTATCTTTAAATTATAGAATTCATCCGTCTGGATTGCATAGACTTAGTTAAGCTTCTTGTGCACCTCATGGCTAGGAATCGATTCACTATTAAGACTACAATTACTCGCTTTTATAACACAGGATAATATTACATTCTTCCCTTAAGCTTTTAACCCATAAAGATTTCATTGCATTAATTTAATTCTAACATTCTCAATTAAACATAAATCTTTAATTCAAATCATAATGTCTACTTCAAATGGGGCTACATTTTCTTCCTCATAAGTTTCACTACCGGTATTAAGTGCCTCATTAGACTTATTGATACCATAACTATACAATTGGCTATCTAGAAACTTGGCTTGTTACAAAACTGTCATTCATTAAATTGCTTTTCTTAAACTTTGTAACTTTAGTCGCATGTTAATTCAATTAACTTAAGTTATTTGCATGTTGTTCTTAAGCGCAACATCAGTTTAAGTGATGGTGGCCTTTTGCAGTCGTGTTTACTCACAAGTACATCAAAGAACTTTGCTCATTTCGGTGCGGTTCAATTGCCAAGTTCAAGGTTACCATATGCATAAAAGCTTTAAAAAGAAAAAAGCAACAACAACGACAAAAAAAAGAAGCTAAAAGCGACAAAACCATTCACAGCCATATTTCGTGTATATTATTACTCATGCATAAAAAGCTCACCTTTGACAACGACTCCCCCCCCCCAACCCCACAATCCCCTGCAGCCTCCGAGAGATACATCATTATAATAAAAGCCACTTGGAGGAATTTTGGGTGAATTATTTACCACACAGAACGCTCATTAGGGACTGACTCAGAGTATCTTTAGGATGCAACGCCTACAGCGTTGAGTGGCAGAGAGAAAGGAAGGGGAGAGAGAGGGGAGAGAGTGGACGGAGAGTAGCTGCGAGTGCTAAACGTTCCGCTGCTAATTAGCAACTCAACTTAACGTTGACAAATTCTTTATGGTTTATTAACACAAAGCCAATAAACCTTTATGGATCGATGACAATACGAAAATGCAACTATAAATAGCCTTTAAAAGCTAGAACAACTTTGGCTCTTTTACAGCGCGGCCCAATTGACCCAGTTATGCGCCAGATACTTATGCAATTTTTGCAGATACAATTTGTATCTTGAACGCATTGTAGATGCATCTTTTCAGTCTCACAGTCAGTTTGCTCAGATCTTGGTAAATTAAGTAATTGGTACACGAGGCTGGGGAGCCACTCGATTCATTCGCAATGGATTCTTGCAAATTCAGATGCAAGTTCTGTATCTTTCCATTAGAGCGACACACAAACAACAATTTTGTGGGCCTTGTGAGGGGCGCGGTCGCTGCCCATTGATTTCGTGTACTCGTATAGTCGTGTATTTTATGTAAGTATTCCTCTCTGTTCCATTTTGTTCTATTCTGTTCGCTGTTCGCTGTTCGCTGTGCTGGTTCTGTTTTCCATTTCGAATGAGCTCTGCAGATGCAGTTTACGCCGTGAGGCATTGAATGCAGGCCACGCGGTTCACAGAGCTAGGACAAGCCGACTGTAAAAGACCCAGCAACAGTTGTGGAGCACAATGGGAGTGCTTAGATGCTGCTCAATGCTTTAAAGACACGTCTGTTATTTCTGATCAGGAATATATATACTCCCAAACCTATAGACCTCTGTGCTTTTTCCAAGTACGCGGTCTGAAAAGAGTCAAAGAGGCCAATGGTCTATCTACAAATGACTGTCTGCCTGTGTGTGTGCTTGTGTGTGTGAGTATCTGTGTGTGTGCGCCTACTTGCGCAATAGCTTAATCAAAGCAATTGCTGTTGTTGCGCCGCGGTGGCAATTTTACAGCGCTCCAAATACTCAAATTGCGCAGATTTCTTCTGGAAAAATTCCAAATATAATTCTTAGAACACAAACTAAAAGATTCAAATTAAAGACCAGCAGCAACGCACTGATAAGGTGCAGAAAGTCAAAAACTCAAATTCAAACCGCATTTTATGATACTCGAAAAAAAATATGTTAAACCGCATCACGAATTGATGAATAAAGAAACCAAAATGATGAAGACCGGACTGGAGGACCGTAAAGACGATAAAAAAGAAATAAAATTAAATAAAATCCACACACACTCGCAAAAGTTGAAAAATTAAATTCCAAGGTCGCCAGCACAAGAACTTTGTATTTTTTTCAGACTTTTTTTCTTTCTTTTTTTTTTAACATACGTATGAAGATTTCTGGAAGTGATCTTTCAGTTGGGATTTCAGTTGTTCGGCTGTTGCTGATTCTTTTTGTTTGGCTTTTTGCTCGGTTTGTTTAAAGAAGAATTAGCCGGTTAATCAGCCGCGTATGTAAACTGGAATGTACAACAATAATAAGTATAAATATATATATGTGTATACCATATATATCTTATATGCAGTGCGATTTAAAGGCTGAAAGTTTTTTTGGAGTCGCAGGTACAAAATGCCGAATTCGAGTGTTAATTAAAGCCACAGTTTGAAGGAGAAGCCAATGAAATCATTTTACTCAAATGCATACAAGACGTATAAAATTATATATACTATATAGCTTAATATATGAATTTATGTGCACGGCTTTCTTTGAATTGCGCAGCGATTGAAATATCGAAATGATCCCCGAGGCTTGGCTTTTGGGCTGCTGCCATTGACCTTGACTTCCGACCACTTCCGATCCCCTTCGGTATCAGAAAGTAATGAAAACCAGCTCCTAGCCAACAAATTGATGCACAAAAAGGCCACCAAAACGTCTGAAATGACTGTTAAACATCATCATCAGTTAAGACTAATTGAATTTGGCTAAAATTGGTCAACAGTCAACAACAAGAGAATACAACCAAATTCACTTGAAGCCAATTCCAGACAGAACAAATCCATCAATGGCAAAATGACTGTGATCCGAGAGTGACTTGAAAGAGTGACTCTAGAGAGACTTGATGCTGGGGTTGAGGCTCGTTCTGTGGCTTTGACATGACATCATCAACCTCAATGACAATTACTTTGCCATACAAATAAAGAATTGCGACCTCAACTCAAAGTCTCCGTCAAAGTCGCAACTAAACTTTGGTATGACACAGTTCTCTAGCTATTTATGACTCCGCATCGGAAGTCGGGCCAAAGCTGCATCCCGTCAGCTGACTAATAAAAGATACAACCAATACAAAGCTGCTTGTTAAAAGTAGAATAAATTTAATCATTAACTTAAGAGCGAAATTACTGTTTATGAGAGGGAAGGAGAGCGAAGTTTGGTAGTAGGAAGTACAAAGTTTCTACTAAATATTGTTTTAAGTAATAACTAACCACTTTTAAAGTAAACACTTAGAATCATCGAGTAATGGGTATAACAATTTACAGCTCAATCCACTTAAAATAGACTAGGAAAGGGACAGTAAAGACAGTTTAAAAGAGACAATGAAACAATACTACCATAGAAATCCTACCCCAAACGGCTGCCCAAACTTGTCTTCTTACCAAAATGCGATTTGAAACAATTGTGCTTTCAGGCCCTTCTAACACTGAGCAAGTTGTCAATAAATATTGGTCTGAAAACTGAACCAAAATAAAGTAATCATTCAATTAGCAGAATCTACAAGTTGTCATTCAATTCCTCAGGCGTTTTTCCACCGCTTGGTCAGACAATGATTAATGATTAAGTCTTTGGAGGCTTTAGGTTCGGCTTTAGGCTGTTAATAAGTTAATTAAATTTGTGTAAATTTGTGAAAAACTTTGAAATTGTTATTAAGCCAGTTAAGAGTGGAAAAGTGTCGGAATATAATTTTCATATGACGCACTTTTAATGGGGCAACAAGTGTTTAATTGGGCTCGTAAGTTGCCTTTGTTAGTCAGATTTTCTTTTTGATTTCGTTTTGATATGATTTTCATTTAAATTTTTGTACTTTTGTTTATTTTATTAAGAGAGTTTAGCCAACGATTTAGCCGACTCTCAAGTGGCAATTAGTGTTGACATTCATTAGACGCAATTAAACTGAGATCTGTTGATTGTGGCAAATGATGACAAAGCGACTTCATTGTGGGGTCGATTGACCACGCCCCGAAATCCCCTTTCTGGGCAGAGTAGTGTGAATCACATAACTCGCAACAAACTTTCAAGTGGCTAATAAATTAGAATGGCCAAAATTTTTAAGCTAATTATATGACACAAAACATGCACAATTTATTGTACAATATGCTGATGCAGCCGCAGGTGGGAAAGCGTAATTACACTCGACACTCGAGACTCGACAAAAAAAACAATTGCTCCGATTAAGCAAACTACAAAGATAAAGTTCACTCTACTTAATTTTGAAAAAATTGCGATTTTTAAATACCTTTCAGGCACGCCCACAACTTCACAACGAACACCTGGATGTCAGTAGTAAATTGGACTATAGATTTGGGACACGCCCACGCAAAGCTTTTTGTAGTGTAGTGTAGAAACAGCAGCTGGAAATCTGTGTCTAGTATAAAGAAATTTTCTAATTTCCATTCTAGGAATTTTAGGCTGAAAGTTATACTAAATTGTAGTCAAAAATTCTGAACTCAAAAGTGTTCTTCAGGCCTACGTAAAATTATTAAATAGGGAACAGTTTTTACATTCATTTTATACCTCAAAAAAATTTATGAATTTAACACTTAGTAAGAATCTTTTTTGTTTATTTGTGATTAGCTAACTATTCTTTAAGAGCAATCTATCAAGGCTTAGACTTCTCCTTTTGTAGTGTAGAAATAGCAGCTGGAAAACAGTGTCTTGTACAAAGAACTTTTTTCATTTCCGTTCTAGGAATTTTAGGCTGAAAGTATTACGAAATTGTAGTCGAAAAAACTGAATTTAAAAGTTTTCTCAGATTTTACTCTCATTTTTTATCTCAATAAAATGTAAAAATGAAACATTTAAAATTTTCTAATGGCTGTAGATATTTGAATCTTTTCTTAGTCTTTCTGATTACCCAACTCTTCTGTAAGAGCAATCTATCAAGGCATAGAATTCTTCGCTATATTAGACTATCCATAAGAAATCTGTGGAGAATGCTCTTCCACGCTCTCATCTACTTCTTTCCTTCTACTGACTGCCCAAAAGAACTCCAAACCTATTCAAATTCCTGGCAACACGCTCATTCCGCTTAATCCACTCTTTTTAAAGGTTTTATGGGTTTCAACACACGCGCCAATTTTAATGTGCAAATTTTAAAATAACCTTTCAAAGTTATACTCCAGAGAGACAAACTTATTAATTAGCACCCACAAAATGACACGGGCTTAAAGACTGAATCATACAACTCAAATACACTCATTGGACAGCTACTTTTGGGCAGAGCATTTGGTGTGACTGTCACCTTGAACCTGAATAGTGAGAGAGCGCTAGGGAAAGAGGGAAAGAGAGAGAGAGAGAGAGAGAGAGAGAGAGAGTGAGAGAGCGTGAGTGATGGAAATATTTCTATTGAATTGTAATTAATGAAGGCAATTGAATAGAATTTTCTGTGCAATTGCAGTGGAATAAATGCTGCGCAGCGAAGCTGAAAAAATTGAATATGTTAACTACGAATACAAGTATTCAAATTTTAAATATTCATAACGAAACCAATTAAATGCTTTTTTTTGCAGCTTTTGGGCTTCACCCACAAGCGAAAAACGATGACGCTTTTTGTTAATTTTTTGCTGTTTTGGCCTGGCTATAATACCAAAACAACAACAACAGCAATAACGACTTCGGCGGAGCAATTACGTTTGTTTTAGCCGCTTGCAGGTTATGCAAGTTCAAGGCCAAAAACTCTGCATTAATTATAATTATTTTTGCATTTGTTAAACACAACAACAATAACAACAACAGCAACAACAACAACAACAATAACAAACAATAGCCAGCACATTTGGCTGTTAATCGGCAGCGGGAAACGCCAAATGCAAAAGAAGACAAACAGGTAAATGCAGCTTTCGGCTGTTTGGTTTCAGCTTTCGAATATTTGCTTTTTTTTTCTTCTCTGCCGTTCTGTTCATTTGTGTTTTTGGTAGCCAAAAATGTGGTAGCTAATTGGCCAACAGCAGTGCAATTGTTAAGCTAATTTCAAGCAGACAATTGAAGTTTCTTAAAGGGTCTGCTCAATGGTTTCTGGTCTCTCTGCTTAACTGATGTCTTGAGTGCCATTTGGGGAAGCAGATGAACGACGAAGCAGCCAGTTGGAGGAGGCGGGGGCACAGGAGTGTGGAGGGACGGGGCATGTCACGCGAGATAAGCAGACGACAGAGAGCTCATAAAAAAGCTGGCTGGAATTGACAAAAATAAGTATGAACCCAAAGCGACGGAGGGACAGACAGACCGAGAGACTGAAAGTCAGACCAATGAAATCTTAAAGTCAACTCAAAGGCATAAGAATCCAAGATAAGTCCAAGGCTGAGCTCTGGATAGTATCAGCAGCAGCTGAAGCAGCAGAAGCCGCAACGGAAGGCAGACAAACAAAAGTAAAACCAAAATCATCAAATAAAATCCAACAAAAAATTAAAGCGAAAGTTAAAGCTGCCTTGTCAGAATTAACAGCGGATTTTAGTAGTAGTCTTAGTATTAGTAACTGAAAGAGCCAACTCTGCCAACTGATTAAATTCATTTATTATCTTCGTTTAATAGCTTGTTCTTGAGCTTAATCAACAAACGTTGAACTTTCAGTTGAACGAAGCCATTGAATATTTGTTTTGTCTTCTTGAAATTGTCGTAAATTGAATTTACTTTGCTGCTCAAGAGATTTAACTGAATGCGACAGATAAATCAATGGGAGACAAAAGCCTCTTAAACATCTGTCGATTATTAGGCTCTGTGTTTGAAATTACATTACCAGTTTGGCTGATAGCAGTACACTGTGGGAAAAGGTGTGCAAACTTTTTAAGTGCACTACTAAACTACTAAACTACTACTACTACTACTACTAAACACTACTAACTTAAACTGTATTTTAAAACATATTTTAAGTATCTTAGTGCTTAATTATTTCATTTAAATTGAGGGCATAGGTGGTAGCTTTTACTTTAACATTTTTGGGAATTTTTCTTGAATTAGTTTAATTTTTAAATTATTTAATTTTATATAAGTAAAGTCTTAGACACCAAAAATTAAATATCTCTTAAGACTTAAAGGCTTTTCAACTATAAATAAAATATTTCCATCGATTAAAGACTTATCTTATTTATGTTTTAATACTTTTCTAATACAGACTACAGTTTCTACCCTACCCCCTTTTTGAGGAAGCTTTCGCCTGATTTAATAATAATTTAAATTTAAAAATACTTTAACTCGTATGCTTTTTGTTGTACTGTTGCTGTATATTAATTAATGTGCACTGTAATATTTCAGTTAAAGCCTTAAATACAGTCATAACAACGCCCACAACACGGTAATGAAAAGCCATAAACATTTCAAACAAAGGCACTCGTCTTTCGTCACATAATTGAAAGCGAATTTAATGATAAAATATCTAAGTGATGCTTTAATGTCCAAATGGAAATCGGAGTAAGTACCTATGCTAACGATTATTGTTGTTGTTGTTGTTATATCTCTTGACTTAATGGCCAGATAGGAATGACAAATGTTTCAACATTTCACGTTGAACTCGACAGTTCTCCAACTGCAAATTACTTTGTCGTTGTTTCAACTCGATAATAATTATATGCTGCAATTTAGGTTTGCATAGGAAATACAAAAAAATAACAATTGTTGCCATTCAATACGTTTGTTAACGGTGTGAAAACTGAATCATAGCCAATTGATGTGGGAAGCTGGTGTCGTGAGATGGATGCCAAGCTCTGAATCATTTCTAAGTGCAGCTAGAAGATTGTTATGCTTTTTGGAATGAATTAAACGAGCTGACTTAAAGACTTGGCCTTGATTTGCTAAAGAATTTTCAGTGTTCCGCTGCGGAAGCCGCACTGGCGCCATCTAGCGCTCGTAGCTTGCTCAAGAACAATAGTAAATCAGTTGCTTTTAGTTTCAGCCAAGTTATGTTTATGAAGTATATTTTATTAATGGTTATCTATGGCTTTCATACGTCAGTCAACTTGTTCTCTTCCCAAATACTTTCACTTTTATACACGTCCAAAAATATAGTACTATCAAATTCCGTTTTGGTTCACAAAACTGACAATAAAATAACAAAAAAATTATGCTAATTAACTGAATATTAAATTAGCAAAAAGAAGTCGAAGAACTTCAAGAAAAGGAAGAGCGAAAAGCGACGTAAGAATTCAAAACGAAACTTGAGTTTTAGAATGCGACGATCTTTTGGGCAGCAGCAAAACATAAATTAGCATATTTATGCGATTTATGTCGCCAGAGCAGGGCCAAGTTGTGAGTTCTCTGTTCTCAGTTCTCTGGCGTGTTAATTACTATGACTTGTTGAAATGACCAGTTTATTTTGGTTATCTACTCTTCTTCTTTTGTGTGTTTTTTTCATAATTGAACAAACATATTGACCACACACTATTGGGCAGCATTCAAGGTTGGCAGATAAGCCAATTCACTTCCGCTTCTTGGCTCTTAATGTGGCAGAATTGTGGCTGAGATAACAGCGATCGCTAATGAGCTGAAGGGAGTAAAGAGCAGCAGAGAAATTAGATGAAAATTTAGTCCAGAAAATATAGTTTTGATGGAAAATAGTTAAGGAAAATACAGACCGTTTAGCCTATCCCTTATCATTCAAAGCTTAACTGTATATCTGTTTAACGTATAGAAAACTCAATCTTAGGTGTGCCCAATAATTATATAATCTATCTAGTTTCTTCAAGATTTATTCCTTTATTAGCTAATTAAATTTAATTTATACAAAACTTATTGTAACACAAAAATATATTTCAATCAAAACTGCCATTAAGACTAATTCAATGAATAACAGAGAATAACTTAATCCACCCTCGTTATATATGTAAAACATGTTATTGGTCAGCTCATTTAAATTTTAATTAAACAACTAATTAATCGATTAATAGTAAACGCTAATCTAATGCTTAGCTTTGGCTTGATTTAGTTGCTTGGACAGGTTCAGAGATCAGCCATAAGAAAAGCTTAGAACTAACTATATTGACGTAATTGCAGCACAGTGGTGCAAAATGGCAGTTAAGCTGACAAATCTACACATAAAAAATTATACAGAAGTGCAAAAGTTCTTTATTAATGCAGTTTTAAAACAAAACTAAATTGAAAAGCAATAAAAAAATTCTTAAGCAGTTATGATTCCTGACGATCAGTTGGTCTTCCACTGAAACTGGTATCCCATTAAATGATTTTCATAACTATTTAATGACACGAGTAATTTTATTTCGCTATTTAACTATACATAATTTATTAAGAATGAAGAGTTAATAAAGTTCACACAGTGATGCATTAAGTATGCTTACAGTTACGTGGACTGTAATTATTTATTGAATATTAAGTATACGTCACGTTATTCAATTTGCTGTCATAATAGAAAATATAATACAATGGATACAAACTTTTATGAGATAAATTTGATTGCAGCAGTTCCTTAAGTTCCTACAGAAATTTCAGACTTATATTAATATTGTTATTGACTTGTGCAGAGTTTACCTGCAATTTATTGATTTTGGTTTTATGAGCCGATGCCGATGTCGAAGACGAGGCATCCATAAAGTAAGTGCTATTTTATGATATCAACGTAACGCATTTGAGCCAACACTCGCTCTCGTTGACAAGCCATAAAAATTAAACTGTGCTAAAAACCGTTTGCTACTGTTTGCAACCCCTAAATGACTTGACTACAACATTGAGCCTTCCCCTTTCCTCCCCCTTTACACTATCCTGAGCTTCTATCCCCGGCTGGTTATTCAATTTTCCGAAAGCGCGCACAGACTTTGCCATCGTCGCAGCTGCAGCAATGTGCTCCGGAGGCTAATGCCCTTTTATGGCTTTCAAAAGTACCGCATCAGCAAAATAACAAGAAGAAGATGGAAAAAAAAAATCCCCTCCACTGGGCTGCTGCATCGAAAGCTGCTGCTTCGTCCTGCCGTGCCACAACGTGAGCCATTAGATACAGTTTCAGTCACCAGTCAGCCATTCTACGGACTCTTTGGTCTCTCCGGTGTCAGCAGTCGGTGGCACAGCCGTGCTTGGAGTTCATTATGCTTATGAGTCTGGCATGCCTCGAAGTATGTATCCCATTTGCAGCCCATCTCAGTCAGTTACTACCTACTCCTCTCTCTGTCGCTCATGTCCTTTGCCAACTTGCCACATAGCGTGGCATGCCACAAAAATTATAGTTACACAGATCGTTGACCAAGCAACTTTCATTTTTTTTTTTTATTTTATATCTTGTATCTTAAAGCATAACATTTACAAGAGATTGTAATTTATAAGCAGCAGTTTTCATTTACAGCAACTGTTAATAGGCTGTTAGGGCTGCTGTTAGTACTCAACTGATCCTATGTCTAGCTTCAGCTGTTATAATTGCTTAACATGCATAGCTTAACATTCTGTAACTGCTTCTGTTACTACAAGCTTACTTAATTATTAAAAAGAAATTATAAATTTACTTCACTGTTTGTATAAACCCTAAACCATCACTGTTAACTACTAACTGTTAAAGTTAACATTCTGTAACTGCATCAACTACTCATTTGCTAACTTATTCCAATAAACTGTTAAAACTGATTAATTTTTATGTATTAGCTCATAATGTAAATTATGTTAATGATACTGTTAACGACTCCACTGCTGTTAGCACTTCATTAACCAATTAACATGAGCCGCTAGCAATTACTGTGCTCTCAACCTAACATAATAGTCTGTTATTACCACTGTTAATGACGCGAGCTGTTTCAATGTCAACTATGTATACCAAGTTTAAGTCACAAATAGGTTAAACATTTTATTTAAAACATTTAACTAGACTTGTTTAAAGTTGTTTAACTTTGCTGTCCAGCCATGTAAAGCTGAGTCCAAGAAAGAACTCGAAATAGTTCTGCCATATCTGTAGAAATAGTTGGCAATAAAACGCAGAGACAAATTAACATTTCAGTCACACGATGACCTTCACCTAGAAGCCGTCAAAGCGAACCCGAGTGGCCCAGCCCAAAAAAACACAGCTCTTTTTTATAGGAAACTAAAATCGTGGTCGAGTCGCGACGAAGCCAAATATCAAAATCAAAACCAGAGACCAAAATGTGGATGGACAACCAAGTAACCAAATAGCCAAACAGACAAACAGACAAACAGATAACCAAACAAAACAACTAAAACAACCGACAAAACAGCCTTTGCTCACTCGTTCGCGTAATTTTGCGCCTTTTTTTCTAGCTTTTTTTTTCGTTTTTGGGCTACTTGATTAGCACGCTCTGAGCCATGTTTGAACGTGGGCTGTTTAACCAAACGTCAGGCAACAACAAGAAAATCAGCAGCAGCAGCAGGTTAGCTATAGCTAAAGCTGTAGCCATAGCCATAGCTATAGCTATAACAGAACACCAGCTAAAGACCACGCTAAAGACACTTTGGCGCAAATACGTGCTCGTACGTGCCCCTGATTAGTAAAACAAACAAATTAAATTGGTTATGTTACGTGTAGCACTACGAAGCTGTGCCAAAGAGAGCGAACGAATAGTAAGAGAGAAATGAGCTAGAAAAAAAGTGAAACCTAAGAGTGGTAGCTAAGAGTGGCCATAAAGAGTGAAGATAGAGATGAGTTCGGTGTAGATTCCGGCTTAAGTTAGACTAGAAGATCGTTTAAAGAGGCTTGAAATATAATAGGGAGTTGGGAAATTTAATTCGTTTATTTTTAAAAAATAAAATAAAATTTAAATTGGTAAAAAAGGTAAATCATTTTAATACTTATTTATTTTTTTAACTAGACTATCCAAAATTAAATAGTTTCGAAGCAATTTTAACCATAAGAAATTTTTGGCATAATTTTTATTGATTTTGACCATCAAAACAAATTTCTCAGAAAATATAAAAAAATTTTTTTTTTTGCCTGAATTCCGCCAACAAATCTTATTGGAAAATTATGAGCCGTACTGCCAAATATAAATGAAGGACCATAAAATCTTCAATATATATTTTAATTATTTCGACGTAGATAAATGCAGTCTTCGCACATTCTTTGGTTTATTGCAACGCGCCCAAAGAGTGAGATGATGAAGAGGAAGAAAAAGAAGACGTAGAATTGTTCAGTTAATCAATATGCATAACACCGCATTGTTGGATTTTTTCCTTAGCCGTTTTTATATAAGCCGCAAAGCACTTTGGCTTTTGTGGGCTGTGAGTCGTTCTTGAAATTGGTATTGTGACTTGGGCATCTCATGGAAGGGGAAGTTGGGCTAAGCCCATTACTGGACACCAGTTGGCTAACTGCTGGCAGCGACTGTGTTGCATTGTTCACTTCATACACGGCTTGGCATGCAAAACAAGGCGCAAGACGCCATTTGGCCAACTGAATCGCAGAATCGTTTTATTTACGCTGCGCTTTCTGCATGACAATTGACTTTAACTGAATCCGAGTTCCAGACGGGGACTACGGCTGGGGTCTGTCACTGAAGCTGAGACTGGAACTGAGACTGAGACTGAGACTGGGTGACTGTCAAGAGTTGGCTGATTGTGCGCACGCGCTCAATGATCAAAGATTCCTCAGGTTTCGATTTTGGTTTCGAATTCAGTTTCTGTTGCTGTTTTGGAATTGAAATTGGAATTCTGGTATTGAGGCTGATGAGCTGGCATGATTATGATGGATGGCGCATATCGGGTGATTCGCCATGACTTTGATGTCCCATCAAAGAAAATTATTGCGCGCAATTAAAACTAAAATAAAGTTATTTTCAAAACATACAAAACTGTATTATGCAGCGAAATAAAGCACGGAAACCCGTCCGCATTGTGTGGACAAATCGTGCTTACAATTTTATAGGCACTGACTCAACTTTGAGTGGGGTTTTTCAGCCAAATTCGGACAGTAAATGTAACAAAATATTTTTCATATTAATTATTAATATTCAGTTCACCAGACCTAAAAGAAACAAGTGAATAATAATAACAATAGATTAATAATTCTTCTGCTAAATTTGCACTGCAAATTTTTTATCGACATATAAGTATACCTCAAAGTCCGTTCAATATAGATTTTTAAGTAGTTCCCCAGTAGAGAGGACATTCATTTTTGTGAATAATAATAATAGATAAATAATTCTTTTGCTTAATTTGCACCTCAAAGTCGGTTCATTGTTGATTTTTAAGTTGGGCGCAGATAACGCCCGAGTGCGACAATTTTCAAAAAATTGTTGTGACTCAAAAGTTTTTGTATCTTTTGCCAAAAACTGCTCGTCAGTTGTGCAATGAAGCATAAGAGGTTTGTTTTATGTCTTTTTCTTTTTTACTTAACCATTATTGTACTTTTTTTTTGTTTATATTTTACAATTTATATCTTTGTTTTCTGACGCATTGGCAGCGTTTCTCTATTTCGAGGCCGGAAGCGAGTAACGTTCGCCAACAAACGTGGCCAGCTTTAAAGCGCCCATGCCCACTCCCTATCCCCATCTCTTCCTATCCTCCGTCTCTTTCCCACTAGCTCTCCCTTTGTATCTCGCTCATCGCAGCGACATTGTTGACATTTCGCTGGCATATCTGGACACTTGGATCAGAAATGGATGTATGCATGGCCCGAAATGTTAGCAGCACTCGTACAATTCCAAATGAATGTGTAGAGTGTTTTTGTATCTCTGGCTGACTGACTGACAGGCAGACTGACAAACAAGCTGATTTTTGTTTGTGTCGGAAGCAGCGTCGTTTTTTTTTACTGTTACAGAAACACTGAAATGTTCCCGGCGTATGTGTCAAAATAACACATAAACTGAATTATGATGGAATGGTGTTCTAGCTGTGAATAGCATCTATTTTAATGCGATGTGTATCAGGGGCACTAAAGTTTAAAATTTAATGAAAATTTAAGGAGATTTTTAGAGCTAAAAAACGGTTTTAATAGACCGTTTTTTTCCCTGAAAGTAGTCTCTAAAGCACTTGTTTTGAAGCCACTTTTTGTGTAAAAAAGTAGAGGGTATTAGTTCACATAAATCATATATAGTTTGTGCAATGTTTGATGTTATCCCCAAAATAAAGTATACAAGAAAAGGCTGCCAAAATCTCAGTCAAAATATGGCCCAAAGAAGCCAATGAGCGATGCATATCTACAAAACATATTGCCAGATATTTTGGCTTTTTAGGCCGACTGATAAATTGGCCAACTGATAAAAATGTATGTATTTCTATATACACACACTTGTATGTTAGTGTGTCAGTCTGTCAGTTGAGCACAAGCAACGCAGACAGATTGAACAAAAGCCACTGAAACAAATCCAACCCGAGCTTTAGAGCAGCGCCAAAAGAGTGCACAACGCACAGATACCCAGTGTTTCAATGGCTTAGAAAGCTCTAAAATTAAACAGCCAAGTTTAAGGGCAAGTAATCTACAACTTTTGGCTGACAAGTTAAGTCATTGATTTAAAGAAAAAGTAAATTTCATTTAATGCAAACAAGCAGCTGCTCGCCCAACTGATTTATAGGCACAGAGGCGCCCTCTGTTGGCTGTTGCGTGTATTTTCCTTAAACGATAATACCCTTTTTAGGCCATCAATCATTTGAATGGGTGCAGGGTATAACAATGCCGTAGGCCGAGCACGCGTTCTCAAAATATTTATGAGTTTTTGGCTGAGGAAAAAAACGAGGAGCTGAGAGCAAGGAGGCAGTAAAACGACAGAGTGAGGGAGGGAGGGAGGTGGAGAGGAGAGTGCTGGTTAACAGGGTATTGAGAATCGAGCATGTGATTTACCGACTGCGCTTCAAGTAGCCGTCGCAGCTGTCAATCAGCCTGCAATCAGCTTCCACTTTAAGCCTATAAAAACGTCTCAAGACACCCAAAAAAGAAAAGTAAAAGTGGCTTACGGTAAAAACAATACACCTCTTGGCTGTAATAACAATAACAATAACAATATATATTAAAAGAATTCGTATAGACACACCCAAAAAGAGAGACGACCGTCGGCTCACATCCAAACTTATGACACAAAGACAATTAGTGACCCCAAAAACGTTTAGCAAATGATGATTTCTTTGATCTTCATGCCCAGATATTGGTCATAACAGTGAGTACGAATTTAACTCGTACACTACACTACTGCACTTAGTTAATGAAGCCTTAAACTCTCTTTTTTCTTGGAGTTCCAATCAGTTTGGTTGCGGAACGTGATCCAAGTCTCAGCCCTTCCCAGTTCATAAAATGATTTCATCTCCGATGGGTGTGCTCTGCAGAATGGTCAAAGCTGATGGTCAACACGATGGTCACACAAATTTCTACCTGGCCGCTAAAAAACCAAATATTTTTATGCTTTTTTTTTGCAGACCTTCGCGCTAATAAAAACACCAACAACCACAAATTACCCGGCTCTTTTCCGCCGCCTCCGCCTATCATTTTTTTCCTCCTTTATTTTTATTTCACTTTATTTTTTGGATAACACGAAACGAAACTGTCAATTGATGTACGACGAGTGTACGGCGCCGGGGAGATTGGGACACCAAAAAAGCGATGAGGCATTTTGATATTTCCTTGGAATTATCTTAATGTGAAATCTTGAACTATGTTTGGGGCATGGTCACAAGGGATAGACACACACACACACACACACTTATACACATACTAATGCCACATATCTGTACCTTTATTCACATATAAAATATTTGGTTTTTTTGTGTCTTTGAGCTTAACTTAAGACGATTTTTAATGGATTTCGCTTGACATGCCTTCGGTTTGGTTTGCCTTTTGACAACCAAAACTCATTTAATTGCAAAATTTTGTAACTTGGCCTGAAACACATAAATAACTGTTTGTATATTGGAGCTGCTTGCGGTACAAAAAACATTGAATTTATTCACAGAAATCGGCGCTTTAATCAAGACTTTCAATGTTAGATCAAGAGGTTGTTTATTTCAAGAATTGATTTAAAGTTGGCAGTTTTTCTTTTATGTTTTGTAAAGAAATAGTCGGAAATTTTTAAAAAATAATAAATAAGTTTACTATTAAAGTTTATAACTAAATTTGAATATATGTATGTAATTGAGTTGGACATATTTAAGCTTCTAAGTTTTTACTTTTTGTAATGCTGTCTGCTAATTTAAAAACCATTCTTCCTCTAATCATTTGTTTACAGCTTCAATTTTGTACCCTTTTCCATTTCCTGCTGTTTCTGAAAGGAGTGGATAACTAGGCTCTGTCGAGTTCATTCCAACCCAATCCACTGTTGTTCCTCTAACCCCGAGCAACCTGTGCAAAATAGCGGAAATTTACCAGACAGCTGAGCCACATACGGCAAGTCTAACAAAGGTATTTGGTTTTGGCTACAACGAAGCTGAAATACGCTAACTGCAGGGTCCAAGAGCTTTGGATTCAAGACCTTTGACTTCAAAATTCAAATATAACACATAAGTTGTCTTACAGAATTCTGACAACTAAAAGCACTCAAAAATATTCAGAGCTGCTTTAAAAATCCAGCTACCTCCTCTAAATACCCTTTGCTACTCCCACTCTGTTGGCAAAATGTAAACAAAAAATCCCCCTGGGCAGGCATTGGACTTGGAATTGGTCTTGGGCACAAACTTGCTGTGGTTTGCGTATTTGAAAAGTGCCCCGGAAACGGATACAGATGTCTACGGACTCATTAGTAGGCACAATGTGGCATGGCCGATTTAACCGTGAACAGCAGAAGGAATCGAGACTGAATCCACATACCATACCATATCCATTGCCCATTCCATAGCACAGGTGGATGAGTCCAATAATGTTGGCCCTTCGAGTGTTTAACTTTTATCTTGGCCACATAAAGCAAACTTTACAGCCGCTTTACAGTCGTAAACAGCTTATGAAATTTTAATGCCAACTCCCCAGCTTCGGTATCCTGTAAAGTTGAGAAAAATTACAACAAATTTCGCTGCTCATTTAAGAGGCTTTAAAATTTGAGCCTTGTACTGAATTTATTGATTTCTTGGCCCAAATTCGCACAGTTTAATGCTCCATTGAGTAGAGACTTTTGGACTGAGCATCCCTGAATTCCCACAACCCCATGGGTGCTGTTTTGGGGAGTGTCACATGTCCATGGCACGCATCAATGACTGCTAAGCTCCTTATGGGCCTAAACTGCAGACAGTGGCGGGGCAAAAAGAGTGCAGAGTGTGTAAAATAGAATGCCAACTTTGTTTGTTGGCTAAAATCTGTCTACTCGCAATGTCAATTGCGCTTATTAGGCAAAAGTTCAATGTGCTTTTAGAATGCCAATGGAATTAAGAGGACGAAAGGTGTTAGAAGTCACTGTTCCACCTACCTCCACCTCTTTTCCTATCTCTGTCTACCAGTTGCACTTAATTATTACAAGCAAAACATTTCGTAATTAAACTAAACCAAGTCCTGCTCTTAGTTATTGATTTGTTAGTTAGTTAAGCTTGTTTTTAGTCTCTTCCACCCAACAAATTTATTCATGTTCCCCCCAAACGACGGTTAAGCCTCTGCTAGACACAACATGTCATAAAGGATTTTCTATGCCTGAGTTTTTTTGACAGCCAATAACAGAGAGGCACCCAAAAAACGAAAAAGGAAAGGAAAAAGTTGAAAAATTTGTATGACAGTTTGACATGTCAATCTCGGAGCAGAGGCTTTACAATAGCCATAGCTATAGCTATAGCTAAATTGGGCTTGTAGACTTTTCCGCATAACCTTCGTAAAGGATAACAGTTTGGATACAAAAATGGCTCAACCGGAATTCCTGGGGTTTTTATAAATTTAACAAAACAAGCACCCTGTATGAAGGGTAAAAGAGTTTTGTTAAAAGCAAGTAGTAAATAAATAAAGGCAGCTATTTGTAAGCTTATTTTGTCAGCTAGTTTTTAAGTCCCAGTGTTTAAATTTATGCTTAAAGTTTATCATTTACTTGGTGACTTAATAACTTAACTAAAATTGTTCCGAAATGAAACAAAATTAAGTTTTAACTTAAAGTCAACAAAACTGAACTTTACCTTGACAATAAGCGAATAAATCCAATAGAATTTTTTGAGCCACATAATCGAGCATTGTTTAAATGTTTTTTAAACTCACACTTTATGGCGAGTCATAGTGGCTGTATTATGAGTAATAGCAGCAATAAGTTGGCTAATGCACTTAGCCAGGCTATGACATTATGAAAATTTAAGTGTTGGCAGCACTTAATTTAAAATGCATATTAAGTGAGTATTAAGCCACAACCAGGAAATATCTCAGCCAACACTCTGAGCCAGGTCATAAGTTTTCCAGTGAGTTGCGTTTATTGAACTCGGCTTAAACAGTCGCCAATTAGTGCGATGCCTCATGGGGTCAACAGAGCGTTGCAGTTGCCAAAAACATTTAAAATTTGTACATGTTTAAGTTAAGTGATGCAAATATGATAGCCTAATTACAGGGTATAACAAATGACACAGCTAGTTGGTGTGATAAATGGGCTTGTCGGTCACGGCTC
Organism: Drosophila dunni; assembly: GCA_018152125.1. Classification (NCBI taxonomy): domain Eukaryota; kingdom Metazoa; phylum Arthropoda; class Insecta; order Diptera; family Drosophilidae; genus Drosophila; species Drosophila dunni. The sequence continues at coordinate 13,443,068 of JAECXC010004138.1, read as the reverse complement.
GAGCTGCAAATCTTTTAAGTCAATAACTTTTCTCGTCCAATGTCCAAACAATTAGCAGACTGTTAACGGCTTAAGTGGCACAAACTGAACAGCGAACTCGCTTGCAACATGTTGCAACGAGCGAGTGAGGGAGACAGAGAGAGAGAGAGAAACAGAGAGCGAGTGAGAGCGCGCAATGATGATCTACGCATGGCCATCTGTCGTAGCCTTGACCTGGTTCTTGAAAAACTCGCAACTGCCAATTGGCAACAAGCAATTGGCCATTGGCAACAACAGCGCAGCGAACTGAGTTTGGCCACATGCAACATGGCCAAGTCTACGCTTGTTGCAGCCAAACGTGCAGCTGTTCGATTTGCTGCCGCCACTTAACCGGTTTGCTCTCCAGACCCTGTAAACTTTAGCTAACAGCAGGGTATGCTCTATACGTGGATAGCAAAAAAATAATGCTTTGCTTTTAAATCAACTTCTTTGAATGCATATTTTAGTTCTTTTGAACTGGTTCATTGTACAATGGTTCTTCTGAACTAGTTCACTGACAGGTGAAGCGACTCAAGTGTTAGGGAAAAGTACGTAAAATAAATTAAAACACATTTATTTTTATGGTGAACTATCTAGTTTCTCATAAACTGGTTCCAGAAAAGCTGTGAACTTGATTTATTTGAATGGAATCCAATTAGTATGAAAAAATCACAAGATAAAAGGGATTAAAGGGTACTGAGGGTACTTAGAAATAAAAAGCAATTCAAGATATTGTCAACAATTACTTTGAAGATTTAAAACTGGTTCCATAAACTGCACTGCAACTATATTAAAGATAACTAAACTTATGCAAATAGTTTTAATAAAAGAAAACCATTTAAAAGTATTATATTTCAGCAATATAAAAAGTCTTTTGTCTGTGCAACTCACGAAACTGGTTCTTTTAACTAACGAACTAGCTATAACAAATTTAGTTATCAGCATTAAAAACTAACTTTTTTTTAACTTTCAGCTACATTCTCAACTTGCTACTGTTACATTTACAGGGTATGTTCGGGTCTAGCCTGCTCCAGCGCCTGCTCAACTGCTTGTTGGGGAGCATTTGACGTCGTTTACTGGGGATACGCCTGCAGCGAGCACGCAACTTCGTTGGGCTACGCAGTTTGTGCGTGGCGTATACGTAATTCTACTTTTGACGGTCAACTTGTTGTGCGTGCGACTGCCTGCAGACCAAAGTGGGGGCGTGGCAGTTACACAGAAATACACAGAAATTAAGGTAAAGAGCAACACACATTTATCGAACGTACCACATACACAGTCATCAATTAATGAAAAGAACACTTAAAACTTGAATCTACTGATAAACTACCAATTAATTACTTACTTGAAGTGCACTTAACGAGCGACTATTGTGCAAAGCTAGATCTCTTAATAAACTAATGCAGGCTGAAATTTAACTGCAATAATTGGTCTCATTGGATCAAATTACTCATTATAATCAAATCAACAGCAATTTGACCCACCTGAACAATTATCCAAAACCGCAATAAATTCGCTAGTTATTTCTGGAAATATTTAAGATTTCAGTCTCTCTGGGGAAAGAAAAAGTGCATTCGATCTAGGGAGTTTAGACAGCGCCAGCAGCTGCTAAAGATTCGGTTAAACAATAGATAATTAAAGCGAATTAGTTCCAGAACAAACAATGAGTGCTAGATTATCAGACTTTCTGCAATTAGCAGCAATTTTTCCAAACGAATTTGTTATAAGTTTATGTGAAATTGTGCAGTTAATTAAAAATAAATTAGAGCGCATTAATCACCTCCACACTGTTGGGATAGTTCTCAAGTCATTTAGAATTTCGTTTTGAAATATTTTATATTTTATAACGTATAAGATACTTTATTTAAGACTGACATTTGCTGGGAAAGTTAATAATTTTTGAGACGGCACTGTAAAGTCTATGATTTATGCCAGTCTCTAGTTGCCAGACTATCCTGCAGTCATACTAATATTTCAGACAACACTATAGTGCCTTCAAGTATCAGCTTCACTGCTTTTTTATCCATTGCTGTAGATTTTACACACAAACGGTATCTTTATTTCGGCCACCACTGTAACGTGACCACACATCATGCATAGAAATGCAGTTAAAACATCATTTTAATGTCATTAATTAATGAATTCTGTTCAATTGCAAATACAACCAAACGAATTAAGCCTTAAACGCTCTGCTTAAATTTATATAATTTATATATATTAATGCTGGTTAACCAAACAAATTAGCTTTAAAGACTAACATATTATGCTGTCTCTCCCTCTCCCACTTTCCTCTCTGCTTTTGTTGTTTTTGTTTCGTTTGTTTGTTGTTGTTTTAAAAATTTAACAGCCAGCGAACCACTGAACCACTGCCCCTCCCACTACGCCCGCCAAAAAAACCACCCAGCTAATAAAATGTTATGCTGCCTGCGCTCTGCCCGCCCTCTGCCCGCGCTCTGCTCTGCTCTCCTTTTGGTCTCTTTTTGTAGCATACTTAGTGGCGCCCAGATTAGCTGCGGCTGCTGGCGCAACATGTTGTGCCTCCCTCTGTGTGTGTGTGTTTGTATGTGTGTGTGGGTTTATTTTATTTGCCCTGTGGTCGCCTGCGGAAGTGGGTAGGCAGTGGGCGTGCAGGGTAGAGCGGGTCGACTACTGGGTTTTGCTGTTTTTATTTTTATTGCCGCGCTTTCAGCCTTAGCAATTAGAATTGTAACCATAGAACAAGTATGCTTGTTGGCTCCCCCTGCCCTCCACTGCTCCCCTGCCCTCCACTGCTCCCGCCTTTCCCTTTCATCGTCTCGCTCTCCTGCTCTTTCATTGGCTGGAGTTTAGCATAGGAAAGTGATTTAATTTTAATTATGAGCCCTTTGTTCATTTTAAAATGGTAATTTTCAGAAAATGCCCAACGAGTTGTTACTCAACCAACAGTAAAGTTGGAGGTGTTGTTGTTTTTGCTTCGTGCTTGTCACCGTTTTTCTTGTGGATCCCATTAATTTACAGCACAAAATGCTTTAACCAGGTAAATAACCGGTTTGGAGAGCGCACATCTAATACCAAGTTCAAGGTCAAGATCACAGTCGCCGTCGCCGTCGCCGTCGACCACAGTGCATCACAAAGGTGTGACTACCGACAACAGCCAACAGAACAACAATAACTACAACAACAACAACAACAACAAGAACAACAACGTTGTCTTGGCTGATTTTTCAATTTGCACAAATTTGCAACGCCGCTGCAGAGGTGAGACGACTGCGAAGATGTTTGTAATCATATTCAATGCTGTTAATTACGACTAAGTACAAATAAATCTAGTATATAGGTATAAAGTGGTTAACTTGAAGCAGCTACACACACACACACACACACACACACAAATTCATATAGACTTCAACTAGAATGCAATCGAAAGATTTTTCCCACGTATCGCCCCATTGCCATTGACTTTGAGACGTCAAGTGCTTTGGAGCTGCGAGAACTTGGCACGATTTTCACATCAAAGGCTCGAAGAATGTAAATTTCATGGTTGAGGGTGCTCAACCACGATGGTGTTTTCGTCAAGGTAACACTCTTCTTATACCCTACAAAATAAAAAACAAACCGCAATTACTTTCGGGGTTCGGTTGGGAGCTGAAACCTCTTGGAGATAATGTGATGATAAATTGTTTAGAAAATATAGGAATACGTTGCGTAGATAAACTGTAAATTAGGGGGTTTTAAACCTTTTTCGATTGAAATGAATTTATTACTTTGTTGTTGATTTTTAATATATTTTTTAAACTCTTTTTATTTACAGATCAGCGAGCTGTCTAAGCGGAGAGATGGAACTATTTTAAGTCTGCTTTAAAATAGCTTTTAATTTGAATAATGTAATAAATGGATTAAGTGTATGATACGCATCAGAGACCTGCAACGAGTATAAAAATTTCGAGTATACTCGAACGCTTACTCGTGATCGTTTTGTTCGAACAAATTTGATACCCGATCGTTTGTGTGCGTTCCGCGGGCATGCTTATACTCGTTTTACTCGAGTATATACTCGAGTATTTTGCCGTTATACAGCATGTTGTAAGCAAGCCAAACAGAAACTTATAATATTTTGCATGAAATATTCCCAGCGGTGGTACAAGACTAAATGATTTGACGGCATTAAAGAATGTAATTTAAATACATTGACATTTAAGGTTTAATTTTGTTCCTTTCTTTCGAATAAAATATTTCTATTTTCTTATATTCAATTAAAAAGTATTTCTCTAAAAAAAAACTATAAGCGAAATGCGTGGTATGCCAAACATATTATTACTTGCTCGCACTAATACACACAAATACAGACAACTCTCGGGCTTGTTGCGCGTGCCATCAGTGTTGCTCTCCAAATTGTTTTCCGCCAGATCTAGCTTTTACTTATGTGTACATGGGAAAATCAATGCACATATATTACAATTATTTCATTTTTCATGTAACACATTATGGTTTTTAAATTTATTAATAATAAAAGAAGAAGAAAAATATATGTTTAAACATTTTCTTATTAATTTTCATTGGAATTTAGCCATTTCGCCTTTTTTCCGCTAGAACTAGCATATTTTCATCTTAATAAATTACAACACTGCGAACGTCACGCAACGCAAGCGAACCAACGAACTTGCTTGTTACTCGAACGTTTGTACTGAAAAAACGATCAGGGCAGGTTGCGTTCGTATACTCGTTCGAATACTCGTTTGACAACTCGAACGATCAGCAAACGATCTATGGGGCTGATCGTTCTGATCGCAACCAAATTGTTTGATATCAAACGATCAGGTTCGAATCATTCAGAAAACGGGCAACTGATCGTTGTGATTCGAACATTTTTCGGACAGCCCGTTGAATTACTCGTTACCCGATCGTTTGATGAAAAGTTCGAACGTACTCGAGTATACTCGTTGCAGGTCTCTGATACGCATAATATTTATACACTTTGTAAGCAAAACATTAAATAAATAAATATAAATTTAGTTATATATTCAAAAGCAAAGACATCAACATCCACTGAAACTAAAAAATTATGTAGCTGATTCAAGAAACTGACATAAAAATAAATAGCAATTTTAAACGCCCCTCAGGAAAATATGTATACTTTTATGTACCATAGCGTATACGTATATGTATCTGGAATATAAACGGAAATCCTGAATAGCTCAACGAAGCTCTAGTGATTTGACATTTTTGGCCTGACTGTTATTTCCGTTTTGGCAGCTTTTCACAGCTTCCGGCAGTGTGGAAGTGTGGCAAAAAACCTGTTGCACCGCCTGCAATTTATGACATCGTAAAAAATACAGCCATTTGAATTTCGGGTATTTAACTTTAATGGCAGAACACCGAGGACTAAGGACAGAGGTTTGCGAGCTGAGAACTGAGGACCAGAAATGTATGAAAAGTCTGCTAACTGGAATATTTTCTGCATGAAAATGCCACAATGCTAAGCCACAGACACATTCACATTTACATTCACATTCGCATTCGCATCCACATTCACATCTGCACATTCATTCAATCCATGGCAGACACGCGTCGCCCATTAGAGCCGAGCCTGTCATTTTCTCGTCCAACGGAAGTTGTCTGTGTTAATGGAATTACACGAATTTCAACTCTGAACCACAGTGAAAGCCCGCTAAGCGACATTTCCGCAATAACATCTCTCTTTCTTATCTCTCCGTCTGTCTTTCTAGGCCGTGCAGTAGTCAGACTCGACCCCATAAACTTTAGTGGCTGAAAGTTTAACGTGACAAACGGATATAGTAATGACAGCGAATACCCTGTAAAATGACTGATCACCAGAAAGCCTATATCATAATCCAATACAATAAAAACAGTAGAAAATCCTCCGAGACCGAAACTAAATTTCAGAGCCTCAAAGTATTGTAAATCAAACATTTAACATTTTTAAATATTTGAATCTCCACGAAAATGTTGCAACTACTGTGTATTTCTTTTCGCCTAAGAATTCAACTGGTTATTTCTATATTCCAGCTGTAATACCAGGCGAGCAGAACTCTCAGTAGGTCGTAGAAGCACAAAACAACATTCAATGCACACTTAAACTCTTAAAATAATAGATTTTCTCTTTATTTTCAGGCTCAAGTTCACCCAGACAGCAAACAATTATTTTATCAAATTAATCAAGAATTGTATAGCATAGAAAAATATAGTAATGCTGAAAAATTAATTAACATTATTCAAAAAATTGTATAAATTAAGCCAATCTTAAGAATAATGCTTCATTTTAAGCAAATTTTAAAAGTTATCTTAAGTACAAAAAAAAAAATGTTATTAGAAATTAAAACTGTTAAGATTTAACAGTATGAATAAAATAAATTTAAAATTTAAATTTAACGTATTTTTCGTTTGGCGCGATAAAGAAAAAAATTCTGCAAGAGCAGAGCTTAAAAACAGAAGAAATTTGAGCTGAAGTAACAGGCGAACAGAAATCAAAGAAGGTCGCAAAGCACAAAACGAAAATGCACAAAAATATGCATGTGTGTGTGAGCGACGCAATGTGCAGCACATAACGCTCAGAGTAAATTCTGCCGCTCGCTGCAGTGCACTCTTTATCTCTGCTTCTCTGCCGCCTTTAAGCGTTGTATGTGTGCGTGAGCGTCGCAGAACGTTCTCCATGTACTCAGTTGCTCAGAGCAGTGTTTGAAGAGAACATCACATCGATGAGTCTTTTTTGGGTCGTTTAGACGATCAAAAAATGATCCATAAAGACTCGCTTATGCTTGAAATTAAGTATCAAATAAGAGTCGCGCATGCGTGAAACATGACTCGAATATGTCTCGAAACTGATTGAAAACAAATAGTCATAAGCGACTCTCCAAGAAGAGTCGCGGCTAGGGTACCGTTTTCGCCCGACAAATGAGACAATTAATATCAGAAAAGGATCTCATTTATGAGATGATTTTAATCAGTTAGAGCTCTCAAAAAAGACTCGAATTCTAATTAAAATGTTTGCGCGCCAAACAAATTCTGTTGCTTGCTGCCTAATTCTGTTCGCCTGGTATTTCAGCGTCAAAATTAACGATTTTTTGAATTTGGCTGGCGCCCCTTGCTGGTTGTATGTGTGAGCTTCACATGCACGATTTGAATTGCGCGCCAAACAAATTCAGTTGCTTGCTGCCTAATTCTGTGCGCCTGGTATTTCAGCGTCAAAATTAACGATTTTTAGAGTTTGGCTGTCGCTCCTTGCTGGTTGTATGTGTGAGCGCATTGATTGCTTCACATGCACGATTTGAATTGCGCGCCAAACCAATTCTTCCGCTTGCTGCCTAATTCTGTTCGCCTGGTATTTCAGGGTCAAAATTAACGATTTTTTGAGTTTGGCTGGCGCCCCTTGCTGGTTATATATGTTTGCGCGCCAAAACACTTCTGTTGCTTGCTGTCTGATTCTGCTTGCCTGGTATTTCAGCTTAAAAATGTCTGTTTTTGGTCACTTTGACTGTTACATTTTGAAAATAACGTTAATGTCGATAATGATGGGTCTTACTGTGTTTTTCTTTTCGTCTGATAATTGAGCTGGGTTATTTGAAATTACCAGCTGCAATACCTGGCGAACAGAACTTTCAGTAGATTGCGAAGCACAAAATCATAAATACCAACCATATCTAACCAAGCATAATAATAACATTAATTTGAACAGTCTGGCAACTCTTTGTAAGCCACCACTTCACGCAGCTTTGCATTTGAAAAGGAAACTCACAACACTAATATTTTCACCACACTATCACCTGTCGCGTTGATATTCAAACTGCAACGTTCAAGACTGACAAAAATAAATATATATTTATTATATATTTGTTTATAACATGACGAAATATATATCGCAAAACTGTTATAAAAATACAATTGTAGTTATCAAATTCTAGCGTTTGCAGCGACTTAATGCGCAAATAGAAAACTTTTCAAAATTGACAAACTGTGTGGACATTTTAGTGTGACCAGACTCATCGCAGAAAGCTACTGACAGTGCAGCCCGCAAATTTATTTTTGTTTCTTGGCGTTAGCTTAAAAAGTTAAATCACAGTTGCCAGCCATAAACTGTTTCGACTTTTCAGAGATCAAAACGATAGAACTAAGATGGGTAAGTGAAATTTTCTGAGATCTGCACACAAAAGCTAAAAACTCACATGCGAATGCACGAAAAAAAACTTTTTGAATCCTTCAGAACAGAAGGAGGAGTACACAGTGATTCCACTGCAGCACTCGATCATACCACGGGGCTCCATCTTTATAGCCATGTGCCATCTACCTCAAGGCTGTGAACCGATCTGCAGGACCATAACGGTTAATGAGCCCATCGGATTTGGAACGTTTGGACTCGTCTATGTGGCCCGAATGAATGATTGGAAACATCCGGTGGCCGTCAAGCAGGTGCTCAACGAGTCGTGCAATTTAAAGCGAGAGGTGGACATCATGTGCCACATCAAGGGGCACTGCAATGTTGTGCGTCTGCTTATGTATTATTATGCGGATTTGGGGATTCCCCGCCAGCGGCACGTGCTCATGGCCATGGAGTACATGCCGACGACATTGTTAAACTACCTGTACGAGCATGGCAGGGGTCGTCTGCCCATGATCTGTGTACGCATACTGTCCTACCAATTGTTCCGAGGATTGGGTTACCTACATTCCAATGGAATTTGCCATCGTGACGTCAAACCCGATAACGTGCTCCTGGATCCGATGAGCATGAATCTTAAGCTGGCTGACTTTGGTAGCGCCACATTCATTGCAAACGCCGATCAGAATGTCTGTGTGGGCGCACGTCTCTATCGGGCACCGGAACTCTTTGCCAACTGTGGACACTACAGCACCTCCGTGGATGTATGGAGTGCTGGCTGTGTGCTTGCCGAGATGCTCAAGGGATCACCGCTGTTCACAAACCATCAACGCGATGCGGATCAATTGGTGCACATCGTTTGCCTGCTCGGCACCGCTGGACTGCATGATGCCACGCACATTTTGGAGGCTGGCGGAATAACTTCGGCGGAGATTGGCATGCCCAACAATTGGGAAATTCTCTGCGGTTATTGGTTAACTCCTGACTGGCAGGATCTACTCAATTCCTGTCTAGTTTATGCTCCCGACGCACGTATCTCACCGCTGCAGGCCTGTGCCCATGCCGCCTTCGATGTACTCCGCACCATGGACACCCTGGGGTCGCGCATGCCCAATGGCTTACCGCTTCCACCACTCTTCAACTTCAGTTCTCACGAACTTAACGTGGATCCACAATTGTGGATGCATCTGCTGCCGATTCATCTGCAAGATCGATTTGGAGCACGTACCTAGAATTGTTTTACATACTATTTATATATTTTATGCTTTAATTTATGTGCATCTGTAATTGCTAGTGTTGTTCAGAGGTGTTTGGATGTGTTCCAAGTGATCCCACCTCCATAAACATCCATCGCCATCGAGTTGTGCCTTGAAGCACCTTCAATTTTAGGCCGAATTTACTTTATCTTTAAAATTAAATTTATTTGTATAATTAACTACTTTATTGCTATATTAGTTTTATTTATTTATTTTTTGAGAGTTCAACTACATTTGATTAGTTAATTAATATTATTATTATTTTTGTAATTTTTTTTGTACAGATTAACTTCAGTTATATTTTACCTCCAAAGACTTTATGACACCAGTCTTCCAAATGCTTGACTATTACCACTTCACATTTAAGAAAAGGTTCGTAAAACTATTAATCGGTCGCTTAGGAACCTAATAATAATATTTGCCTGTTAGATATACAAAAATATTCTTAAGAACAAAAAAGGAATTACATAAACTTGTTTATCCTTTGTATATAATAATCTCTTTAAAAACTACCCCCAAAATTCCCATTTTTCCTTCGACCCTTTCTGTGTACCACAAATTTTATGTAAAGTACACAAAAGAAATAATTTACAAATTTCAGTGGTCGAAGACTTTAACTCATAATTCCCAAAACTCGATCTCTCTTTACAGATTTGATTTAGCTCCAGTTGTTTTGGTGTTTCGGTTATACCCAAGTACCCCGACTTTTGACAGACTTTGCCATCGCACTCGGGATGGAACTTGGATGGGCTTTCAAATTTGATAGACCAAGTAGCCTTTGCGTAATTTCGTATTATCGACCATCGGTTTGACGGCCTCCATTAGACGTGCCTTCATTTTCCACTGAGCTCTCAAAGTGTGAACACAACCTCCGAGAGACGTCGAGTAAAAAAGCATAAAACCAAAAAAGAAAAAATAAAGAAAATAATTAAATTTCATAAAAATAAAAGAAGTGAAAAATTTGATAAATTGAAAAATGGAATTACCTTCGATGGTGGAACGTGCTGGGGATCGTCTGGTGGTGCGCAGTCTGGTGAGTGGAGCCACCGTCTATCAGACCAACATGGAGAGCAGCATTAAGCGCGCCAAACCGGTGGCAACTCATCCACTTGTTGATACGGAGCTGCTGGAACGCCAGCTGCAAATGCTTAGCAGCCACAGCATGGGGATAGGAGAGGGAGCAGCAACTGGAGGTGCGGCTGCCAGCGGTATGCCCGCCATGCCGGAGCCACTCGATGCTCGCAACGAAGAGGAGCTGCCTCAGTGCAAAATCCGTCGCAACTACAGCTGCAACAATTGCTCCTTCTTTACTCAGAATCCACGTAGTCATCTCTCCCATCTGCGCGATGTGCACGGCGAGAAGATCGTGATCAACGAGTGCAAGCTCTGTTTGTATGCCTCGCGGCACTTCCAGAAACTCGTGCGGCACATGAAAATGGTGCACGGCTGCTCGGATGATGACAACTTTGGTTTGGCTGGACGTCGTCATACCAATCGCGAGGCACGCAAGCGCCGGCTGGAGGAGAGCATTGAGTTCCCAGCGGTGGGAGCAACAGGTGGACCCACCCTCAAGCAGCTGAAGAGTGAACTGCATATCCTGGAGCAGCAGTTGCTGCACAATGTGGAGGCCTTCAATCGCCAGCAGCAACTGCAGCAGCTGCAGCAAATGGTATCCCGGAGTGGCAACATCTTCTCCATGGCCTTTGAGTTCCAGTTGTGCATGCTGCCACCGGGTACATCCAGTTCTCAGCCTCCAGAGCCGGAACGCGATGCGGAGCCCAGTAGCTCGGACTCGGAGGAGCTTCCTGGGCAGCCTGAGGATTGCCCGACGCCAGAGGCATTGGATCTGACCACGAGTGCGAAACCGGCAACGACGTACCAGTGCCAGAAGTGCTCCTACAGCACTCCCATTCGGGCACGCTTCAAGAAGCACGTGAAGTACCATTCCATGCCCTTGATCAAGTGTGGATCGTGTGACTTCCATTCGCCCTACAAGTGGAATCTGGACAGGCACACCAAGAACCATGGCGCCAATGGTTACTTCAAATGCAATGTCTGTGATTTCAGCACCAACATCAAGCAATCCCTGACCATACATGAGCTCAATCATCACGTGGCCTCGCGTCGTAGTCAGGTGAATCAGAACCAGGACTCCATGGAGCAGTCGGAGCAGCGGGATCAGCAAGAAAACCATGAGACGGATCGGTGTGGCAGTCCAGAGACGGATTTACCACCCATTAGGTGCTCCCACTGCCAGCAGGTGGTGCCGAATGCCATGGAGCTCGTGCAGCATTTGCAGCACTGTGAGTCTGCATTGAGGAACACCACAAATCTGGCCTGTGATGTGGATCTCACCGCCGAGGAGGATTATCGTGGCTCCGACCTAAGTTATTGTGGTGTAGAAACTGCTCCTGGCTACGGAGAGGTAGGATTATAATGGGTGAATCTTTTGCAATTACAGTTTTAACTTACTCCAATCTCTAGGTAACGGAGCAGCTGCAATCCTTGGAATCGGATGCCTTGAAGAAGGTCTTCAAGTGTCCCCATTGCTCTTTCTGGGCAGCCACCGCCTCCCGTTTCCATGTCCACATCGTGGGTCATCTGAATCGCAAGCCCTTTGAGTGCTCCTTGTGCTCCTATCGCTCTAACTGGCGATGGGACATCACCAAGCACATTCGTCTCAAGACTATGCGCGACAAGTCCCATGTGCACGCCCAGGTGCTAATGAATGACGAGACCGGACGCCGGAACTACGCCAAGTACAATCAGTATCTTACCTTGATGAAGGTCAGTGCCGAGCAGGCAGCAGATGCCAAGACCATGCGCTGTGGCGAAATGCAGTACAGTGGCAGCACCATGGAGCAGCATGTGCTTGCTCTACCACATCCGGAGGATGAGGAGGAATCAGCAGCGGATTCGATTGCTGCTTTGGATTTGAGCGTCGGCGCCAAGTCGAGGGTGGAGCAGCCGGAACCGGTCAAGAAAACTCATTCCCACAAGCACAGATCGAAAAAGAGGCAGCGCATCGCCCATCATTAGTCGCTGGAAGCTGGAACTTGAATTGAATCCTATTATTTTTAGTTAAACTAAAAATAATCACCTGATTCTTACCGAAATCGGTTGAACGCCTTAATTTAAAAAGAACCTTGAATATAATCAAATAGTTGATATGTCAGCTATGTTTTTACATTCATTGAGATATAGTTATAGTATTAGTTTGGAAAAGATCCAGACCCTTGACATTAAAAGCAGTAGGTTAAACAAAACCTACTTTTCAAGTTAATGTTAAATTGTTAATATTAAGGTTCACATAATTTATTTATAATCGGTGAAAATGTGTATCCGACATTGTTATGGATATTGCTGGACTACAATTTACAGATATTATGTTACTTAAAAAGCATTTTGTTAAATAAATAAAAAGAAGGCAACGAAGCAATAAGGCATTTAAAAGTAGTGAAAATTATTTCACATTTATATGTTATTGTTATTTGTTAGTTGTTTGAACAAACTAATCTTTGGTGACTTCTAAAGTCTGTCGTGGTTCTTAGGAATATAAATAAATATTAGTATTAGGTTTATTGATTAGTTTATAATCAGCTAAGTTTAAGGATTAAAATACAGTGTTAAGAGGTAAAGCGTAGAGTAGGGGAATGCCTAAATAACATTTATGACATGCATTTACTGCAATTTAGCTAAGCTAATTTAAATTTAGGTCCAAAAGAAACTTATTTATGTGTAAGAGTTTTGATCACGCGCTTTTCACAGCAAACATTCCTGTATGAAAAATAATACTATGCATAGTAGGACGAGTAGGGGCACCAGGAAGCAGAGCTCGTCCACGCCAAGCGTTGGGATTAGCTGCCACAGATCTAGGGCCAAATATTGGAATTGTATTAGCCATGGATATGTCCATGCCCACAACAACTAAGCCGTTTGGCATTGTACGCTCTCAAAGTGTGGCGACTGTCCGTTGTAATCATCATCATCCTCGGTATCGGCACGTCCCTGACGAGCCTTCGGCTTATAGTCCGTCATCTGCACCTCCTCGGCACCTGCGGGCACAACAACGCGTTCACGTGGCGGCAGCAAATCCTCCAGCATGGCCAACTGTGGCTGTGTGGCAAAGTCATTGCTCGGAAAAATCACTTTGAACTGCACGTAGAGATCTCCGCGATCTGTGGGCTTATTGAAGACGGGCATGCCTCCACTACGCATCATCTTGATATGGTTATGACGTAGCACTTCGCCAGGTTTGGTTGTCATGCACACATTGCGTCCATCAAGATGCTTGAAGCAATGCGTGTACCCACACAAAGCTTCGGTTATGTTGATCTCCAAGTCACGCATGTAGAGATTCGCATGACGACGCTGAAAGACCGTGTGTTCGGCCTGCACAATCACCACATAGAGATCACCGAACTCACCGCTGCGCAACTGATGTCCCTCATTAGCAAAGGGCAACTTAAGCATATGAGGTACGCCTGGCTCCACGTCTACGTTACGCTTCATTTGCTGTTCCACAAACCCGCTGCCGGTGCACACTTTGCAGCGAAGCGTTTCCGCGATGGTGAAGCCACGTCCATCACATGTGGGACAAACCTGAAATTAAATTTCAAACGTTAGTCCCCTCAAATCATTTTAATCTACACTGTACTTACCGCATCAAAGGCATTCAGGCCCATGAAAGTGAATGCTGCAGTGCGTCCAGCGCCGCCACAGGCCTCACACTCCTGACGAGCCTCCTGGGGTCCGCCATCGCCGTTGCACTTGTCGCACAGTTTTTGTCGTTTATATTCCACCGATTTCTGCTTGCCTCCTACATATATCTCCTCCAGCGTTAGCTCCAGCTTAACCATTATGCGGCCATCACGTCGGCTACGATCGGGAGTAGCCGCTCCAAACGGAAACCACTGCGCAAAAAAGTCTGAAGCGTCGGTGTAACCTTCAGCGCCCTCCTGCAGTCCTTTGAGTCCATGGCGATCGTAGACGCGACGTTTTTCTGGATCGGAGAGCACCTCATAGGCAAACGATATCTCCTTAAATTTCTCACCCGAATCGGGGTTCTTATCCGGATGAAACTCTTTGGCTAATTTGCGATAGTTCTGTTGAAAATAAATACAATAAGTACCTCAAGAATAAGAAATAAAAGACATGTATTTTACCTTTTTAATTTGGTCCGGAGTTGCATCCTTGGTCACTCCAAGTACCTCGTATAAATTGAGCTTGTCCATTGCGAATACGCGTGCAAAGACCCTAAATCAAACGCACATGGTAGCTGTAATAATTTTGTTAATATTTCTACGCTTTTGACACAAAAATTTTCAGTTCATAATGCTATATATTTTATTTGTTATTTTTCACTTCAATGTTTGTATCGTTTGGACACTTGCCCCACTTTCCAACATTCCAGCAAGGAAATCAGCTGTAAAAACAGCTGATGTGCTCGCTTAAAAGTATGCAATTCACTCTAGCAAATTTAATTTTCCAAATCGCAGCATATAATTTAAATTAAAATGCTTGTAAGTATTTAATGTAAACTTACCGCAATTGTTAAGCTTTGTGGCCGCTTAAGAGTACTTAATATAATTGTTATCTGCTTTGGCTGGTTGTATAAGTATTTAATAATTATACGTATTTGGCTCAGAAGCCTTAGGCGAACTGCACTGCAATTGATGTTTCCTTTATTAGAGCATTTTTTGTAGTCAATTATTAAGCTTTGCAATATAAATTGAGTAAGTTATTTTATTATTGTCGCGAAGGTCCAACCCGCACCATTTTTCAACTAATACAAAAACTAATTCGTTTTGTGTGAATAGCACTGATAATAGTGTGACCAGGTTAAATGTTGTACAAAAGCCCGCATGAGTCATCAAGGCACGTAGCCATTTTTAAACACACGTTGGGCGTGGTGAAATTTAACGATTTATTCCAACGTTTGCGTCGGGCACATTCGATTGTCTGTACGTCATATCATCGGAAAATTTTCCACAGATTACGTACAAATTTTACGAAAAAAATTTAATAAAATGGAGTAAAAAAATTTTCTAAATATTAAAAAATTCGTAAAAAGTCGAATTAATTGTGCATAATTTAAAAAAGTGGACTTTATTGACGAGAAAAAATAATTTTCACGCAAGTAAAATGGAAGCAAAGTAGAGACGAAAAAATTTTGTGTGTGTATCAACGAAAGAGCGGAGAAAACGGAAAGCGAGAAAGCAAAAAGAAGAAATCGAAACAACTAGATTGTGGTGGTGTGCTGTATGTGAGAGAGTGTGTGGCAAGAAGCAGAAGACGCTAAATACGGTCGAAAATTGTGTTGCGCCTGGAAAAATTATGGAAAAGTATGAGGACATGGATATTCGACTTGGTCATATTAATGCCAAAGAGCTTGCTGATGTCTGCGATGTAAATTTACAACACAATGATGACGGTTTAATTATTTTTGAACGATCGCAAACAAATTTCGATTTTGGCGCTGAAATTCTGTCAACAAACATGAACATGAAGCCAACAGCAACAACATCAGCACAAGCAGCAGTAGCGGCTGCGACGCCAGCAACAAGCGAACCGCAACCAAAAGCAAATAGTGAAATCAAAACAAAAACATTGCCTCAAATGGGAGAACAAGAAATTGGCGCCAATAGAAATGCCAAAAATATGATAGACCAAAACAAGCAAGATTTACAACAAAAACAAGTTGAGAAATCCTTTGCAGAAGCAGAAGATGATGATGATGACGACGATGACGAAAATGAAGATTATAAATCAAGGTATAAATTATTAAAAATATTTTATCACGGAAAATTGGAGAAAACACACACACTAAAACTAATAATTTTAAGTTTTAATTTAATTTTAAGAAATAATATATTTATAGAACAATTTATTTGAAGTTAACATTATAGCAAATAAGTTGATAATTGGGAAATGACTGAAAAAAGTAATCAGTATTATTAAATTTAAATTAATTTGTAAAATTTGTAACTATTTTATTTACTAAATACACATAATTTATTTGGCGAAAAATTAAAATTTTTATTTATTTAATTAACGTATATTTGTAGCTGGGCAAACAGCGACGATGATGATGATGATTCTTCCAGCTCGGATTGCTCCTCGGTGAGCGAAACCGATTGGAAGATGCGCTGGCAGCAGCAGCGTGAATTCTACTCCGGACGTGGTAATATGCCGCGTCAGGTGATCGCCAGCATAATGCCGCACTTTGCCTGTGGATTGCCGGCAGATATTGATGAATCCGTGCTCTGGGATTATCTATCCCATATGCTTAACGAACCAAAGCGTCGCAATAAATTGAGCAATGTGAACACCTTTGACGATGTCATTGATTTGGTGCAGAATTCGAAGAGAATAATTGTGCTTACTGGAGCTGGAGTATCAGTGTCGTGTGGCATACCCGATTTTCGGTCCACGAACGGCATTTACGCCCGATTGGCACACGATTTTCCCGATCTACCCGATCCGCAGGCAATGTTTGACATCAACTATTTCAAACGTGATCCACGCCCGTTCTACAAATTCGCCCGTGAAATTTATCCCGGCGAATTCAAGCCCTCGCCGTGTCATCGTTTCATTAAGATGCTGGAGACAAAAGGCAAACTGTTGCGCAATTATACGCAGAACATCGATACCCTGGAGCGTGTGGCCGGCATACAGCGGGTAATTGAGTGTCATGGCTCCTTTTCGACGGCCTCGTGCACCAAATGCAAATACAAGTGCAATGCGGATGCACTGCGTGCTGATATTTTTGCCCAGCGCATACCTGTCTGTCCGCAGTGTCAGCCGAACGTGGAGCATAGTGTGGATGCCTCTGTTGCAGTGACCGAAGACCAACTGAAGCAGCTCGTTGAGAATGGCATCATGAAGCCCGACATTGTTTTCTTTGGCGAAGGTAAGCGAATATTTTGAATTCCTTATTTGACATCTGTTGCGCATTCTGCGATAAGTCGAATGGTTTGAATTTATCGATAACTGTAATGAGCTGGAATTTCCATGAATGGCAAACAAGTGATGTAAAAAATTATCGATACATCGCTTAAGTTCTTTAATATACGAAAAATATGTTATTTTCAACAGCTTTAGTTTATTTTAACGCATTCTTTAAATATTCCATTTATGCAAACTTTGCAGGTCTTCCCGATGAGTATCACACTGTAATGGCAACGGACAAGGACAAATGCGATCTCTTGATTGTTATTGGATCATCGCTTAAGGTGCGTCCAGTTGCCCACATTCCCAGCAGCATACCGGCCTCAGTGCCGCAGATTTTAATAAATCGCGAACAATTGCATCATCTTAAGTTTGATGTGGAACTGTTGGGTGACTCCGACGTTATTATCAATCAAATCTGTCATCGTCTTTCGGGATCAGCCTCCCAGTCCGATGACAATGCTGATTGGAAGCAGCTGTGCTGCGATGACGTTGTTCTTCGCGAAGCTATGGAATTACTGCCATCAGCGGAATACTATCACCATAATCTTCACCATCATTTGCATCACCATCGACACTGCAGCTCTGAAAGTGAACAACAATCTCAGCTGGACACGGATACGCAGTCATTGAAATCAAATGGATCGGCTGATTATTTGCTTGGGTCTTCGGCAGGCACATGCTCCGACAGCGGCTTTGAGTCTTCCACATTCACAGCAGTGCAGAGTAAGCGACCGCAGCAACAAACTACACAACAGTTACCACAGAGCTCCAACAACGCGGATGATCGTGCGGCCATCGAGCGTATCAAGAGTGATATACTCGTAGAACTTAACGAGACGGCTCTAAACTGTGATCGGCTGGCGGCTCCTGCGGTGGTGACCGCATCAACTGCGACACCGTCGTCAATCACCGCCAAAACCTCTGCTGGCTATCGTCATCTCTCCATTGACTCCTCCAAGGACAGCGGCATTGAACCAGGTGAATTTTCCAATGCCAGCAATAATGAAGTCGCCTCCTCCGCCATCAATCATTCACATGGCTATGTAACAAGCTTGGCCCCGAATGTTGTGCAGGAAACCAAGACAGTGGCACCCAGCTTGACACCGACGCCGCCGCAACGAAAGCGTCAGACAACAGCGGAACGCCTGCAGCCAGGAACCTTCTACTGTCACAACAAGAACAGTTCGTATGTCTTTCCGGGGGCTCAAGTCTTTTGGAACAATGACTTTAGTGATGACGAGGACGATGATGATTTGGTTGGTGGTCGTGGTGGTGATATTTTTGGCAATGTGGTGGCCAGCGATGAGGAAGCATGTGATTTAAATGCAGTCCCATTGTCGCCACTCTTGCCGCCATCACTAGAGGCACATATTGTTACGGAGATCACGAGTGGCAGCGGCTTGATCAGTCCCAGCAACAAAAGACGCAGCACAGCAGAAATCGTGGAACAGAAATCCGAAATTGCTGTAGCTACCAAATGCGATTCGTCAGCTCCTGCGGCCGAAGCTGAAGCTGAAACGCCGCCCGTTAAAAAGCGACGATCTAGCGTGAACGCAGCAACAACACCAACTGCATCAGCAACAGTTGCTACTTCGTCAGCAGCGTCACCTGCTGTTGCCGTCGCAGCTGCTCTAACAATTGTATAAATGTTGATTCCATCTCGGCTATTAATTTTAATATTTATTTTTTGTTCAATTGGACACTTAGAGAAGCTCAAACTCCATAAAAAAAACGGGCAACAATCGTTTTTCCTACTTTTTCTTCAAGTTAATCACATCAAAATTTTGTATTCATCTACACACTCCTCGCTCACACACCCACATATTCATATTTAAGTTGAAAATTAATTTTTCTAAACATATTTATTTTTTTGTCTATCATTTTTTGTATGCAAATGTTAGTATTTGTTTTTAAGTTTATTATTATATTAGGTTGTTATTGAGGCCTTTAAAAATACTAGTAATTAATCAAATGGAAACGTGTCGAGTACATGTTTATACATGTCGTTAGCGCAAATAGCCTCAACTTTCTATAAATATATACATATATACCCGCTACACACATAATTATTCACTTATAAAAACAAAAACAATAAATAAATAAAACTAGGCTTTAAGTATTAAAGTAAATGCGCACACATACACTGTGCATTAGTTTTCTAAGAGCTGGACAAAAAAAAAAAAACAAACAAAAAATACCCTGTAAATAGTTAATTTTTTTGTATATGTTAACTTTTCTTTTTTCTATGTATTATGTTTCCTTAATATTTAAATTTGTCTCTTAACGGTTATGGCAGTCACTTACACACACACACATACGCATATATATGTACATACATATTTAAAACATTTGCACACACACACACACATTCACATTTCTAATCACCTATTAATTGTTTAATCGAGTATTTAGCATAATTATCAAAAATATACTATATAAAATTATTATAAATAGCCACCAAACTTAAGTGTAAACTAGACACTAAGCTTTAGTCGTAAGTAAAATGTATTATCACAAGCAAAAAAAAGTTAATAATAATACTACATATGTAATAATAAACCAATCTATTGAAAGTTGTTGAGCAGCTAGAAAGCAATCTCGTACCTGGGAAGTTTACTTGGGTTAAGCGTCAGTTGGAGGCTATGTTTGTGGAGACTGAGAACAGCATCCACATGGAATCCGCAGGCGTTACAGGGGCTGAAAACTCGCTAAATTGCTAAGGACAGCTAAAGGACAGATATAATTAAATATTTTCTTAAAAAATAAGATTTAGAACTCCAAAAACAGCTGCGTCTAAAACATTTGTCACAAGATATTGCAGAATTTTCTTAAAACGACTAATAAAACATCACATCACAAAATTTTGTTATAGTTGCAATTTTGAATTCGTTTTTATTAGGTATATTTATATATATCTCTTGTGTATATATATATTTTAGACAATATTAACTGATAGCTTAAAGTAGATCTCTAGTTACAAATGTAAACTTATTTAAAGTTTGCCTTCACTGTGAAGTATGCACTTATATGTGTATACTTATATATAATTTTATTTTATTTTTTATGTTTTTGAATGCTGGATTCCAAATACAACACGTACACTGCCATTTTGTTGTGGGTCTGTTCTGCTGATTATTTGCTGGCTTACGGACTAGAAGCAGCTGGTGATCAGGCTTTCAACTGGATGCGTTGCTGCCTGATTTCTACTGGCGACTGAAGAATACAAATATATATACAACACTTGGCAAACCTAAACGATTTTTAAATATATATATATATATATTCATTTTTATGTATTTTTTCCTTTGATTTGTTACTATTATAAAAATATTTTTGTGTGCTTTTCTTTTCGTAATGTGTATGCTAAAAAATGTACTATCCCGATTAATAGAAACTCTGACTGATAACATGAGGTGTATGCTAAAGACGACTACGGCGATAGTTATATATATATATAATTTATATCTAATATATATAACGCGCTGTGAGACTTGAGTTAGTTATACAAACTGTATATGGATATTACATCCACTATAGGCAACGTATGTGTATGTGTGTGTGTGTGTGTTTCGATATTCAAGTGCTAACAAAATACTGTATTATATAGTATATATAGTATACAGAGTCTATTGAGCACGTGTAGAAGCGTGCGTCTCTATCGGTGATAACATTCGTGATTTCTTTCTTTTTGAAAGAAAAAAAAAATACAATATTTTTAAATACGACTATGCTTGGCTCTAATAAACATTGTTTCCGATTCTGATTTCGATTCTGCTTCGATTCCTCTTTGAGTCGCGTATTCTGTTTAATCCCGCACTATAAGAATGATGATTTGTTGGTCTTGTGCGATCTGGCCTTGCTGGGATTAATCTTGCACTTAAGTTGCGCTATCAAATCGGAGATTTTCAGCGCAGGTCCCACTTTCATGCCCAGTAAAGGCATTATATCATCCTTGGTCAATTGCATCAGACGCTTGCCATCGATCTTATTCCTGCTGAAGGTGTCACAGTGAGCGGTGCAGTCATTGACTCGTAGAAATTGTGAGACATCGTAGACATTCCAGGAATCCGGCATTAGCTCAGATTGCGCATCATTCGATGTCGAGTCGATGTCCGCCAGACGTGGAATGTACTTGCTGTTCGTCACGGATGAGTTCTGTATGTTTAAAAGAAAGGATAATAGATTAGTTAATTGTTGCAGCTGGAAAGTCTGGCTAAAGGGCAAAGCTGGATGAGTACATAATGGTAGGTGTTTGTGGGATGAAGCTGGCACAAATATGGAATGAAATATACATATGGGTATGTTTTTTTTGGAGGTTAGGTATTAATTAAACTATTGCAAGTACCAAAAATTACAGTGCGTAATCATAAGTTATATACAAATAGCAGTTTTGATGATGAATCTAAGAATTTACTCTCTGCTGATTATATGTTCAAATCTTAGCCAATAAGGCGGATGGGCAGACAGGTGAGCTAGCGGGCGGACGTGCGGGCAGGCAGCATTCAGGCGCTGGGCAATTGATTGGCAATTAGTTACATTACTACGGGGTATTTTAACAAGAAGTTTCATTTGCTTTGACAATCATATGTAGGGTGTAGTTTGGAATAAAAATGAAACCTTTGATTTGAAAAATACCCTCTATACAAGCGATACGGACACGCACTATTATTCCCACAAGTACTCACCGCAATATAACTAGTGGCTTTGCGACCCACAGTTGGTGGCGCAGGAGATTTAGTAGTAGAAGATTTCTTTACCATTGTTTTGCCCACGGCTGTTGGCGTTACCGTGTTGCCAGCTCCTGTTCCGGCTCCAGTGCCTGCTCCTACATCAGTTGCTGCTACCGCTGTAATAGCCATTGTACTGAGCTGTTCGGATTGTGTGCCTGATTGTTCGGACATGTGACTGGTGCTGCCGTCGCCATCGTTGTCATCATCGGCCACGCCATCCTCTTCATCCTCGTCCTCGGGCTGATTGTTCTCATAGAAGGCAGCATTGTGATGCTCCGGCTTCAGCTCCAATTTGATGCTCAGTTTCGGCAAATGCGGCGTCGTTTTCAATGCAATCGTTCGCGGTTTCACAGCTGTTTCTGGTATCAAGATAGGATAATATAATTTTCTATAAAAGAATAGCTATTTAAATATTGTTACCCATTTGCATGTTATGGTCATGTGGTGATTGCTTGTTGCTGGCAGCACTGGCTGCTCCATTGCCAGCAGCCTTCTTAGTCTTGCGCTTCCGTGGTACCTTTGGCTTGGGAGCCGGTTTGACGACCTGCTGGTGTGAGACACGGGGTGGTCCCTCTAACTTGTGGCCAACGAGGACACACCAACCGGCTGGATATATATCAGCGGATTCACAATCCAGCCATTGATCATATTCATCGGTCCAGCCATCAAAGTGTACCTTGAGCAGGCGCCCAACAACTCGTGCTACAGTTGCCACACACACGAGTCGTGGATCCATGAGATCAGCGCATTCCAGGCTCATGCCCGTCTCGAAGCCATGATCGGGCACCATTCGATGGAACAAATGTTGTCCAGCTGCCACAGCGCCCGTGTCGCGCAAATACCCCTCCCAGGTGAAGGTACGGGCATCGTAACCATTGGGCGGAGTCACGGTAATGTTATTGGAGTCACAAAAGCCCGCGGGAAAGATGCATGGCGACTTCTCGTGATAACAGAACCTGAAAGCAGAAAATGTACCCAGTTTATACAAGATTCTGGAGAGGCTTAACGCAGCTATCCGGCTCACCAATCTGACCCTGAGGCATCCGGTTGATAAGAGTCGATGCGAATCATCATATATCCAAATTTGAGAACTGCCATCACTGTGGCAGGGCAAATTGAGGATAGATTTAATGGATCGACAGCTTCCAGCTTCATGCCCTCCATAAAGCCATTCGTTTTGCCATCCAAGTAGTACTCATCGAAGGTGAAGTTCATTTTGAAAAGCTCTATGGTGGCATCATCCTCATGGACCTCAATCATGGCCTCGCGACCAGCTAAAAATATATAAAATTAGTAACCGTTCACGTTAAAATGAAATCCATTTAAAGACTTACCCAACATACGCTCCAAGTAGTCCTGGGGTGCAGCAAGATTATGGCCAACAGTAGTTGCCCAACCAACGGGATGTATAATGGGCGAATCCTCGTGACACCAAAAACCATCGTCCGAATCGAAGTACCGCAGAAAGAGACGCTTCCCCACAATCTTTGTGACGGTGGCCAGACGCACCTGTGAGATGCGGTCCTTATCAACACACTCGAGATTCAGACCGAGACGAAAGCGAGATTGCAAACTGTCGTTGATCTTGTTATAGAAATTGGATGGCAAGGTGCGTGCTCCCGACAAACGTCCAACCAAAAAATCTTTCCAATCTTTATACTTATGCTCTATGGTTCGTGGCGGTATCAATGGCTTGCCACGTGTGGCACACCAGCCTACTGAATGAACTTCGGCATTGCAGAGATTCACCCAAAAGTCATGAGAGTTCGTGTCGAAGCCCTCGTAGCTCATCAATGCCTTGTAGCCCTTAATTTCCAGTATGGTCGCCACCCAAAACGATGTGGGCGTCTGCCCCGGCTGTATGATCTCAATGTTATCGCAATCGGTGTTCTCCACCTCCACCTTCATGCCAACGCCCAGGTTATCCCACACTTCGTAGCCAGGAGCGTGTGGAAAACACGTAACGGGCGCTGCAAAGAAATTCTCCTTCCCCAGTCGAGGAAGCCAATCATAAGAGTGCGATGGATCATACATTCTTCTCCTTATGCTAATGATCTTTTCCATCTGAGGACAGGGTGCCGGAAGACGTTCGTATTTAGGTATCTGAGGCAGATCATCTTGTGGAAAAACATCGCGAAACAGTTTAACAGCCTTGGGCGTCGGTGCTGCATTTAAAAATGTGTTGCCACTAGACACAAGGCCATCGCTGCTACCACTGGCTTCAGCCGGCGGCGCAGCAGCATCTCCTACAGCACCACCATTTAATGCTGCAATTGTTTCATCCGTGGCCATCTGTACATTGTTGGCGGCAGCATCCCCACCCAACGACATTGGTTCACCAAATCCATTAAGTTGTGTGATTTTCGATTGATCCGTGATACGAAAACGATAATTGGCATTCTTGATATGTGCCGCCTGCAATGTTAACTCAATATCGGACTGCTGCGTCTGTTGTTCCTGATCGAGATCAAGTGCATCCTGTTCAATTCCAATACCTCCTAGAGCATCCGTCGACGTCGTCGTTGTTTCTGTCATTTCAAGCGCAGGTGCTGGCGAATGTGGTGCATCCATTTTGCTATTAAGAACCAGCGAATAAAGCTCACCACGGGCACATGCCATGCTGCAGAATCTACGCGATTTCGTGTAGAATGTGTGCTTTACTCCAATGGCGCCACAACGTTCACAAACGGCTGTGGGGCAGAAAATTGTAAGTCCATTAAGTTAAGTAAACTATATAGCACATATATATATAATAGCTACAGTTAACTGAGCACAGAAGTATATAATACCAATGAATTTTGCATACAAAAATACTTTGTAAATTTAAATTGCGATCAGTTCGCAAATAAAACTTCCACTGCTGCAAAATTCAATTATCAGAAAATACTCGATTTTTGTTATCGATATCATTTAAAATGCAAGCTTGCAATCACCAGCAACAGCTGATTGCGAATGGCAAATGAGCGGTACTTTGTATTATTTAAACATGTTATTCAATGGAGTAAGGCTTTTGGAATTGATGTTTAAAATATCAACTTGGAACTATTACTACCTGCTAAGCACAATCCAAAACCCAAATTCGTAAGTTAGTAATTAAATGACATAACGAGTTAATGCGTGTCGAAATCATATACATAAGTATAGTATTAAATCAAAGGAAAGTGAATAAAATAAACATACCCATGCCATCTTTCTGTATCGGAATTACCGAAGGATCAATGTTACCCTTGTAGGCAATTGGTGTTTTAAGCACAAGTCCTGGCCTGTTCACCGGCTCAATTTTGCGAGTCTTGCGCTGGTTGCGCATTGCCGAACTGGAGCTGCCACTATTAGGGTTGCCACCTTTACCACAATTGGTAGTCATTAACTTTGCACTTCCCCCCGCCGCTGTGGCATCTTCACAAGCGACTAGGATATTGGTAAAGGCATTACCAGCGGCGGTAACACCCAATCCGGGTAGGGATGTTGTCGCCATCGATGAGGCATTGATCATGGTATGCGTGGTGCCCAGTAATTTGTGGTGCAGCGAGCCATCAGGAAGAGGCACCAGCAGGTCATGATTTGGCATATTTGTCATACAGGATGAGGAGGACTGTGATATATCCTTATCCGATGATGTCATGAAATCTGTACCATCATATGAATTATTCTCCTCATTCATCATCACGAAATCATCGATATTGATAATCTCCTGTTTTGGTTCCAGATCAGACATGCCACCGTCTACTCCACCATCATCGTAGCCATCTTCCAATTGGCCATAAACCTGCTGCTGATCATCATCGACCGCTGAGGAACCGACGCCCATCAAGGCAACGCCACCGACAGCATTATTTCCATCATCGCCATCCATGACTTCGGTATAATTTTGAAAAACGGCTGCTGCAGCAGTCTGTTGCAACAACTGTTGTTGCAAGCCGCCCATATGGGCGAAGCCGTAAAGGTTGTTCGTGTTGGTGGCAATCAGTGTGCCTGGTTGCACACCCAAAGCGGCAGCCGCTGCTGCAGCTTGTCCCGAAAAATCCCCCCCAACAAGGCTCATCATTGGATTCATATCCTTTTGTTATAATTGTTGTTGTGGTGTGGTGTTGAATAATGATGTGTGTCGAGTTTGAATTGTTGTTGTTGTTGTGGATTTAGTGTTGAATTCGGTTTTTGGAAATTGGCAGTTGGATACAGTTGACATGTTGATATGGATACGGATACGAATACAACGTAACCAATACATAAATCATAGAAAAGAAAGTAGAAGAAATAAGTAAACAAATTCCAATTTTTAACAAAAGCAGAAAACACATAAGTCAGACTACAATTGTATAGAATATAGAAACCTAAATGCATAAAGGGTGCGTTTATGTGGATTTATTATTATTGACATTGAAGCCGAGTAAAATTAATAAGACTTTATAGCCAAGTGCTTCAAACCATTTAAAAATATAAAAGTAACTTTAAACATGTTTATAAATAAATTCTGAAAGTTTAGTGTATTATCAAAGACTATATTTATTTTAATTATTGTTTCTGTATGAGAAAAGCTTATCGACTTATTATAACTGACTAAATTAATATTTATAGCTATTCCCACAGGAAAACTTGCATACTAAAAAGCAATCAATCAAATAGTTTTCCTCAGCAAACGAAAAAAACACCCTTTTAGCATAGGGAAAGTGCGTATTTAATATATGTAAACAATACATATATGGCCAATTCCCAAGTAAATATTAACCTACAGAATTTGGGTTTGTTTAGTCGAGAGATTGGCAAGCAGGAGTACGGGGAAATGCTACAAGTACTGGTCGTGGAGTGTTGGGAGGGGTCGGGGTGTTGACTTACCAAAGTTGGCTGATGTGTCATATCCTCCATAACGGAGAGACCCATGGTGGAGTGGCCAAGCAGAGTAGCAGCATCCTCAAGAGAAATACGCTCTGAATTGTATTGACTACTCATCCACATCATACGTAGCTCGGCCGGATTCATTGTGTTTATTGTTATTGTTATTGATGTGTTGAAAAATTTCTTATATGGTCACTAGCACAGAGACTGACCGACCCGATAGACAGACAGACAGTCCGTCAAATTGACATATAAACAGGCTCCTGCATTTGCAGACCATATGGACGGACGGCGACGGCACAGGCGCCTGTTTCTGTTTTTACTTCTGTTTTCTTAGTTCCCAGTTCCGCTTCTGTTTGTATCTCTGTTTCCTCTTTGCACAAAATCGAACACAAAACGCAGATACAATCTGAAGTGTTACACTTTTCCGTTTTCTACCGAGTTCATTTAAATAATTCACAACTTGGCGTGCAATGTTTAGTTTTTAAACAACGAGATATATTTTGGTTAGCTTTTGGTTCTATTTTTTACACAATTTACACTCGCTCAAAAAAGTCAATGAAGCGCACCGTGCGCGCAGACGACGAACGAACACAAAAGAAAACGCACAAATCGCCTCGTCGCATCCAAAATCTTACATTGTTCTAAAACTATATTGTTGTTTCTATTGCAATTTATAGCGCAAACATTTGCAGTTCGATTTTGTAAATATTTTTGATATTATTTAAACATTTAGCCAAGTTTTGGCATTCTTTTTACGCGCAAATTTTATGCTAGTATTGCGATGATTGGTGATGCGTAAAACCATTTCGTCTGATATTTACCGATAGTTTGGTCAGCCTGTAAAATCGCGTGGACTAAACAGTGCTGTAAAACGTCACGCTACAGGTAATAAATAAAAGTGTATCGGATGGTTGATTGTAAATAATTCAACCATTATTACCAATATCCCTATTTTTAATAGCTAAATTATAATCTTTTTAATATGTGACTTCACAAGTGTGGTTGTAAAAATCATACAAAAAGATATCGATATTTTAATACAACCCTGTCTAATAATGACGTTTTCCAACACAGTCATTTGGAAGAAAAAAATAAAACGAACATAAATAGAAAACAATAACAAGTAACAATAATAAACATTGTGTGTAAATAATAGAAAATGCCCGAAAATGCATTGCCAGAGCCAATTCGGGCTGCCTTAAACGGAAGCACATTCGGCCAAAGAAGAGAGGACATATTTCGACGACTTCAACAAAGTGCGCAACAGACAAGTGCAAATTATGGTGGTAACAGAGAATTGGCGACAGAGAAAGACGAAGTGGTGCAGGAATTATGCGAGGCATTAGAAGACACGTTTGGCTATGGATTGCGTCAAACAGTGAATGTGTCACTGACAGCCGCCAACTTATTTCAAAACATGCACGAAATTGTACTTGGCGGAAATGGGGGCGGTGCGGGAGCTAGCGCTAACAACGAAACAACTTTCTGGGATTTTTGCCAGTCACACTTAACGTCACATGAGCGACAACGCTATAATGGATTGAAGCAAATCTGGACAAAACAAGGCCGTGGACGCGCTTTTATACGCGCCATGCTTAATGAGAAGCGTCTTCACAGTTATGTGCTTACATGGTTGAGTGATGAAAGGCAAATGCAGCGCTACTATACACCTTGGTCCTTGTTGCTTAACGAAGAAGCAGCTAAGAAACTGCCTGATATTCTCAATAGCCTACAAGATGTGCTCTTCGCTCTTAATCTTGAAAATCCCGATCTTAATGCGCCCAGGCGACAAAATGGTCAATCCCTTAATGTAGTAAAAGAGGAACCAATTATAGTAACATCCCAACCTTTGCCAGTGGCTGTCCGCAAGTCTAGACGCACTGCAGCGGCTGTCGAGCGGCCCATTGTGAGCGCCACATCAACGGAGGATCTTTTGGGTGCGTTAAATTCGCGTGAATTGGTAGAAGTGCATCAAATCGTATCAAGGGAAGAAGTTGAACAAGAATTACTGCGTATAGAACGTGAGCCCATTAATTCAACACCTTGTGATCCCATTGAACCGGAGCTAGAATTTCTTAAGACACCGTTACCCGATATTTACCCAACTGATGAGCAGCAGGATCAGACCATAACAGCAAGCGCTATTGCCAATGATCAGGAACTGTTTGAGGATCACAGTGATACTTCCTCGCAGTGGAGTAAATCGTCGTCCTCCGCTAATGGCACTGTCAATAGCCAACAAACAGCTGCTTTGGAGGATCAAGTAATGCGATTAAACGAAAAGTGTGCATTGCTAGAAACACGCGTCGCCGAATTGACACTTCAAAATCGTCAAATGATTCGTCGTCTTACCAAACAATTTAATGAAACTGGCATCGATCCGGCATCGTCATTTTGCTCCAATTTTTTGATTACCATTCCACAGGTGAAACTCGTTAAGGCGCATCGAACGGGTGCCCACTACGTTTATGAGATCCACATAACAATGCGCCAACGATTGGAGCACTGGACGATATGTCGACGTTATAATGAATTCAATAAGCTACATAAATCTTTGCTGCGGTCACATCCCACAGTCAACTCCATTGAATTTCCACCAAAGAAGCATTTTGGAAATATGAATCTCGTGTTTGTCGAAGAGCGGCGACAGCAGCTCCAAATCTACTTGATAAATATAGTGGAGACTCTGCCTCAGGTGGAGGCATGCAAGTCCAAAGCGGAGCTACAAAAAGCGTTTCCCTTTTTCCGGGAGCGGTAGAAGGAACCCATCACAAGGGCTATCAACTGGACCAAATCTCAAAATGACATTAAAAGTATTTTGTAATGTTTATTTAAATGTATATTTCTATATAATTGGAAAACAGGCTTTGTAAGCAGTCACCAAGTGCTCGCAATCAATGATATTAAATAAATATATAAGTATTTCTCAAAAACAATTATTTTTTTTAACATTTAATACTTTTTGCTGCTCAAATCAAAACGTCACTGGCGAACCATCGGTTATCGATAACATTCAAATGCTCGATATACCTGTGAATGGTAATCAGCTGTGTTTGTTATTGTCTTCAGCCGTAGAATTGTCGTGTACTTTAAGTTCTCGCCGCAATTGTTATTTAATGGCATTATAATGCCTGCGTGAAATATAAAACAATATTTATTTAAAAAAACAAGCTGTGCGTATTCTTGGCTACAGCTCACATTCAACGATTTGAGGTTGCACTTAATTTGCATTAACTTAGAACTATAATCTAATTAGTGTACAAGATGTCCACGACGGCAATTGCCATAAATGCTTGCATCTCTACGGGTGCGTACTTCATGACAGTACGCATGATACCCCGTTTACGTGAAATGTTCATTAAGGCTAACCTATTTGGTCGTGATCTATGCAAAAAGGACAAGCCACAAGTGTAAGTACAGATTTGTTTTGTTTCTTGGAACTGTTAATTAATCACTTCTTATTTCTAGCCCGGAGTCCTATGGCGTGATTATTGGATGTGTGTTTCTTATCTCCATGTTCCTTTTTATACCCATACCATTTACGTTCGATGAAAACGCGGCCACGGATGCAGTTACCGGAGGAAAGCCAGTAACTTTTCCACACGATAAGGTTACCGCTGACTCAGCTTTATGTCTGTTTGACAAATTATGTATTTATTTGTTATCTTTGTTACAGTTCGTGGAATTAATTGCCGCCCTACTATCGATATGTTGCATGATATTTCTTGGCTTTGCCGACGATGTGCTGGATCTGCGTTGGCGCCACAAGTTGCTGCTGCCCACCATCGCCACCTTGCCGCTTCTAATGGTCTACTATGTGAACTACAATTCCACCACAGTGATGATGCCAAACTTTGCTCGCGGCTTCTTTGGCTATTCCGTTAACATTGGTGAGTTAAGCGCAGTCACCAAAGCTTGGGAAGGCAACGAAAGAGAACAAAAAGACATTTGTCAAAACTTTTTAAAATTTGCGGACCATGACCCTACCTTAAGGGGTGCTAAATAGCAACTAAATTCAATTTCGTTG
The DNA here is from genome assembly GCA_018152125.1 of Drosophila dunni. Lineage (NCBI taxonomy): Eukaryota > Metazoa > Arthropoda > Insecta > Diptera > Drosophilidae > Drosophila > Drosophila dunni. The sequence continues at coordinate 13,412,156 of JAECXC010004138.1, read as the reverse complement.
TCCCTATGCTTTCGCAGCTGAGCAACAGGAGCCGAAGCCAACCGATCGATGCTCTCAGAGCAGCCGCTCTCTTCACTATCTTCTCTTCCACTGTAACGTACTCTCTTATGCTTTACAGGCGTGCTTTATTACATTTTCATGGGCAGCTTGGCTGTATTCTGCACAAATGCCATCAATATACTCGCGGGCATAAATGGACTAGAGGTGGGACAGTCGCTAATTATCGCAGCATCAGTTTTGTTGTTCAACTTGATCGAGTTATCGCTAGGTCATCAGGTTGAGTCCCATCAATTCTCACTGCATTTCATGCTGCCCTTTTTGGCTACCTCTTTGGCACTCTGGAAATTCAACAAGTAAGTAAATGATAATATACACTTTACATACACTTTTATATATTTAATATTCTCAAAATTTAATTTAAATTTGACATACATACATATATATTCGAATTGTATTTGAATAACACTAAATTATCTAAACTAAATTAACAAATTCCTTGCTTGACATCTGAGAATCATTTGAAAATGCATATCTAAGTTTAGTTTATTATCACAGATCCATCGTCTGTCACCCTGTCTGTCTGCAATGCTGAGAAATTCATAAAAATGTCCACGATATGTGTATGAGTGTGTCTGTGCTAGTTTTTAGCTTTAAGCAAATCAGTTTTGAGATTTAATTGAATTCGATGATTAACTGGTTCCCTGGGGATTAAAGGAAGTGGTGATGGGAAGAGGCACGTAATCATGATGAGGCTTATAGATTAGATAAATCAAGTCTTCAGTACCAATTAGATCCTAGTCTTCATCCTCCTGGACATCGTCCAACACATCCACATCGTACATATTGTAAAGCAATTGCGCAAATTGACTGCTCTGTAGAATCGCCGGGTCCGGGGCAAAATACTTCTCACTCTGTTGCCTTAATCGGAGCAGTTGTGTGCTGCCATCCAAGTAGACCCCAGCACCGATTAATTTTTGCACATACCCAGCATCGATCCGAGCACTTCGGGTCTTGTTGGGCATACGTACCGGTATACTCCGTGTGGCTTGAAGTGACGAGGTCTGCAGCAGGTGCACTATTTGTTCCGGCGACATGCACAGCTCACAGCTCCAGCCGCCATAATGATTGAGATCACCCAGTGTGTAGATCGCTTGTTTCTCCAGTCGTTGTGGATCCATTTGGGCTGCGTGCAGATGCACCAAGGAACTGATGACGCCACTGAGGCGTGTGCGCTTCGGATGCTGCCAGTAAAATCCGTATACATTGTGCTTCAGTCGAAAGCGTAAAGGTAAAACATCAGATGCATAATATTTGAGGAACTTCAAGGCGGCGGGTGAGAAGATCGTTTCACGATCACCAGACAGCAACAAATCCGTAGCCTGGACTTGCACACTGCAGTGCGTCCACAGTTGATGCCGGAACTGTCCATAGGCAACTGCTCCACTGCAGTTAGCCTGGCCATGTCCCTTGCATTCATACAACACATAATTGTAGCTCAACATTGAGTTCAGTTTGCGTTCCAATTGACGCCGTATCAGTTGCTCCTTTGTCTCCCTGGCATGGTAGTAGATGAGAAAGAAATCCACCACCTCGATGAGTGTGCGCAGCTGTAGCTGCAGCAGTTCGAGATTAACGTGCTCCCAATCACCCAGGTCTAACATGTAGTAGAGACGCTTCGTCGTCGTCGCACTCGCTTCATGCAGCTTGAGAGGAGCTTCGTACCCACCACGTTTGCTGGACCGGCTATGAGTCATCAGGGCACGCCATATGATCTCTGGCTGGCCACAGTCCCGTCCATGCCAGCCGCTATCGCAGGTACACTGCGACACCTGAGCCATCAGGTAATCCCGATTGTCTCTGGTCTCGTTCAGTGATCCCTCTCGGTAGCACCATAAAGCAGGTGCCAGCTCTAAGTCCACATAAGCCGGCATGGCATAATCTGCACTTCGATTGTATTTATCGGTTTTCGTTTGATAGAAGTCCTCTTGATATCGATTAATATTTTCCCGTTGCATACAATGCGGCGGCCTTCCTAGGTCCTTTTTGTTAGCCTTTGTGTTTGCTGCATTTTTTACGAAATGCACACGTCCAGAGTCTAACTCGGTTGAGCTGCTGCTAGTTGACTGTTGCAACAGTTGAGTGCGATTCATTTGGAGCAACCAAATGCAGCCAATGAATCCCACCTGCACGACGAGCACTGACCAGAGAACAAGCTTTTTTGTTATTGTTAGACGGCCGCCTCCAGTTGCAATTATCTGGCTCAGACCGGTACTTCTGGCCATTGTTCTATTAATTGACTATACACAGCACATGTTTGAAAAATGTTGCTGCTTCTTGAATTCTTGTTCGTTTTCTGCGTTTCTATTTTTTCTCACTTAACACACCCACATTTCACTCATTTTGTGCTGCCCACCACACGCACAGCTGTCTGCTTACCGTTGTCGTCCTCTCGATTGTAATTGCGCTCTCACAGCTGTTCGAACTTCGAATTCGATATCGAAAAGTTACAGCGTTGCCAGAAGATTGTAGTGTGAAGCAGTAAGGTTGTTGCTGATGGCGCTGTGAATAGTCTTCAGGCTGTGCCGCGCGCTGTCCTTAGAATGTAAACTCATTTAAGAACAACACGTGTGACGTCAGAAATGCGGAGGCGAGCCAACATTCTTTAAAATGCACTTTTAACTGTCATGCAGTGTGGCCATAGTTTAACAAAAAAATGTATAACGCTCTCTTTAAATTTGAATTCTTGTACTTGCAGATATCCATCACAGGTATTTGTGGGCGATACATATTGTTATTTTGCGGGCATGACCTTTGCTGTGGTCGGCATACTGGGCCACTTCAGCAAGACCCTTCTGTTGTTCTTCCTGCCGCAGATACTCAACTTTCTCTACTCAACTCCACAACTGTTTCACTTTGTGCCATGTCCACGACACCGACTGCCCAAATACGATCAGAAAACGGATTTGTTGCACATCAGCACTACGGAATTTCGATTGGAAGAACTGAACACTGTTGGTCGCCTGATGGTCACAGTGCTGCGCACATTGCGACTGGTCAGTTGGCGGGAGCAGCCAGATGGAACAATAGTGACGAACAATCTGACCCTCATCAACTTTGTGTTGGTTGTCTTTGGACCAGTACATGAGCGTGTGGCCACCCAAATGCTGATGGCCTTCCAGGTGCTATCCACAATGCTGGCACTCTTTATACGGTACCCGTTGGCCAACTATTTTTATGCCACTAATACGACGTAATCGATCCCAAATTGTAATCCTAGTAAGCCTTTCCTTGGGTTTTCCAAACTATACGAGAACACAGTTCCCAAAACTAACTTAAGTACGAAATTATATATATATTTCCTAATAAAAAGATATCTACGCGAAGTAAATTTAATATATACAAAATGAGCATTTCAGATCTGTCCGATGAATCAGATATATCCTTTCCCGAAGAGGAGGATGAGGGACCAAATATTGGCGTAGGTTTTGTATATACTATTCAACTCCCTTTCCTAATCTAATGCTCTTTGTAGAAATACATTGGAGGACGCAACGCAGCTGGACAACGTCATGGACGTGGCTGGGCCATATTGCCCAACGGCGATCAGTATGATGGCAGCTATCGCAAGGGTCGCCGTCATGGCATTGGTCTCTATGTGTTCCGCAATGGAGCACGCTACTATGGTCAGTATCGTTGTGGCGTTCGCTGTGGTCGCGGCATCTTCATCTATCCCGATGGCTCCGTCTACGAGGGCAATTGGCGCAAGCATCTGAAGCATGGCAAGGGACGCTACAACTATGCCAATGGTGATACCTATTCTGGGGATTGGTACAAGGGCCAGCGGCATGGTGTAGGCATCTATAGCTACAAGACGGACAAGGACAACTGCTGCATGTGCGTACGCTTGAAGTCCACCTGGAACTCCAACGTGCGCTTAGGTCCATTTGAGTTGTACATTGGCAACGAAGACAAGTGCACCATTTTGCACGGCATCTGGGATGCACTGTATCCCACTGGTCCGGCTGTCTTCAGCTTTGACAATCGTTACATGCTGCTTGGCTTCTTCCTGCCGGGTGACTTTAACTCCAAGGGCAGCAATGCCTCCGAGGAAGAGGAAGAAGACTTCGAGCTGGAGGATGAGGACGAGAAGATACCGGAAATGAAGCCAACATTGTGGTCTGCCCAGGAGATTGCCGTCTATGATTACTCGCTACTGCCACAGGAACCAGTACCAATACCCATTTCCGACTCGGAGCTCTCGGTGTGCTCGATAACCACCGAGCCAAGTGTTATTAGCCATGAACAGATCAGCTTTTATGGCGAAGGCGAGGAGGGCGAAGACGATGAGCTCGGCGAGGGTGAAATGGAGTGCTCCCCATGCGAGTGCGATGACCATGATCTGACCGAGGTGGAGACCGAGTCCGAGATATGCAAAATCGATGGCAGTCCCTGTGCCATCGAGGTGCTCAAGCAGCCAGACTGTCCCGCTGTCTAAAATCAAATCCCAAAACATGTTAACATATAGTTAAATTAAATTAAGTTTGGCATTTCATTTACATTTGTTTTTATTTTCTGCTGTTTTTAGGATTTGAATAAAACTTGTATGTTTTTTGTCGTTTTAAAATATGCCTGACTATATGTATATGTTAGATCTTTGATGCGGTCTCTATATAAATAAATCGCTTCGTATCATAGATGAAATCACAAATAGGGGGCTTCCTCTCTTTTCAAGTATTATTGACATAGTTTTCATGATACCATTACTTTTTCTTCTATTTTTCAAATTCATTTTTTGTTTTCTTTGCTACATTTTAAATTGTATGACTTTTTTTTTTGTTAGTTTTCTCTTTTTTTCTGCACTTCAATTTGATATTCAGCATTTTGAATTCATTAAGTTTCACTAATTAATTCTAAACATAATTATTGTATGATGCCTTTTCATTTCTGTACCTTTCTTTTCATTTTACAATTAACATTAACTTGATGAGTTTCTTTTTTCTTCTTTTTATACATTTTTTTAATTTTTAGCGTCATTTGTTTTTTGTTTTCTTTCTTTAGTTTAGAAAAAAAAGGTTAAGTTTCTGCAGAACTTGTGGCATTGGCCAATTGGTAGTAAGTTGGACAGGTTGTCACCTTGTCGCTGTTGGAATCGCATGTGGAAACGGATTGTTCGGTGCCCGAATCCGCATCCGGTTTGCAGCAGTCTTCCAGCACAATGTTGAGCTTCTCCTTGGGCAACTCCATCGTTGTCAACGATGATTCATCTACCGGATTGAGACGCAACATATGATGTGGCACTCCATCGCCATCTGTGGTTAGGAGCTCATGCAGCGTAGTGCCATCTCGCTGCTTTGATACCTTATAAATAGCTGGACACGATTTGGAATTCTTAAAATCATTCGAGTCCTTCAGTTCATTCATCTCCATTTGGCTGCTGCCCGATTCGAGATCCGTCAATAGCTGCACATCCTGATTGTTATCCTCAATGCTGCATGCCAACGACGAGGCGGCTGCCATTGCTGCAGCTGCCTGACTACTGCTCGCACCTTCCGGATTCACATACAACCGGGATGCGTTGAAAAGCAGCAATTGTGGATCCATTTTAAAGTCATGCAGCTCCAGCTTCTGATGATCCAGATTCTCATCAATGTAGTTGATGTGAATGGGCGTGGTTTGCAGATGCATTTGAGATGCGTGCAAGAGATCATCGTCATCCTCTGGTGGCGTATAGTAAACGGAAGCCTTGCTAGCCGATATATTGGCGGCCATCAGACGTGATTTGATCTTCTGTATGTGCAGCTCCTTCTCCATTTGGCCCTTGAAGTAGCAGTCTATATCTGCAGAAAAGAATAGACGTTATTAGCAATAGTTGTAAGAGCTACAGTCGAGACGAGTCGACTGTCATAGACCCCGTACTCTTTCTTAAGTACTAACAACTGAATCAAACTTAGACATAGTATATTAAATTGAGTACGGGGCTTAGAAACCAGATTATTTCAGACCCTCTACTGACCCTCCACAATATCATCCTCGCAGCGACCGCGACAGTTCTCAAAGTAGAAACTAGGTAGATTCTCCAAAACCTTGTTGAGTGACTGCTGCTGATACTTGTAGCCCTCGCGTAGCCGCAACACTTGATGGGCACTAAACTTTCGTATCTTATTGCGCTGGAAGACATAGTTCTCGCGTACCCAGCTCAATTGGCCGGTGGAATAGTCGCGCACCTTCTTCACCTGATCATAATATTGATCTTTAAGTGCAGTCAAATGATTTGAACCCATATCCCGAAACTCTTTTATATGTTTGGCCTGTGTCGTATAGCTACTCTGTATCCATTCCACCTGCTGTGTGCAATTCTCCCTAATGCGATGCACTTGCTGTGCATAATTCTCCCTCAATTTCTCCAGCTGTTGGCTCTTGTAGCTCTCAATGCTGTCGAGCATGGCGTAGATTTGACGCGACCTAGGAGACTTTTTGTTACGATTCGCACAGCAGGATAAACGCTCACAAACCCCCAATCTGGTCAAGCAACTACGTAATCCCTGCACAATCAGTGTGATCAACAGAAAGAGTGTGGCAAGTGCAGTGCCCGCCAACAAACTCTCGATCTTCACGCGATAAAACACAATGGGGTCAATGTAGAGCCTGCAAAAGAAAAGGAAAGCATTAAATACAGGTCTATAAATGAGACTTTAACAGACTTTACCTTATTCCCGCTGAAGCATTGCCCATGACATTGAAGGCATAACACGTGTAGAGTCCACTGTCGCCCCGTGAAATGTTGTGCACCAGCAGCGAACCATTCTCGATGAGCACAACTCGTTGTCCCACAATGCTACGCTGACGACTGATGTTTACATTCAGTGCCTGAGGATTAGTCTCATCCGTGAGCGCAAATAGCTCGAATTTACTCGGCTGATGCTCATTATCGCTGTTGATGATTATGGGCCGCTTGTCCGGATCCGCGTGATGACGTAGAATCTTGTTTCGTGGCGTCACCTGCAATAAAGAGAAAAAATATTGAATTACAGTTCCACTTAAAGGCATTGTTGGAAGTTCACCCAAATAATGTCCGGTGTGGGACTGCCGTAGACACGGCACTCCAGTTTGGCTGTGGCATGTAATCTATACATCTTTGGCTCCGAGGATTGCACCACAACGGGCACACTACAGTTGAGATTGCTCAGCACGCGTAGCATATCACCCGGGTAACCATATTGACACTTGAGTGCATCAATTTGATGCTCGATGTGCTCGTACGCGTCCAGGCTGGCACTAACACTTGGTGGCTGACGGCGCAAGGAGATCGAGGAGTTGGTCAACCAACCCGAGAGCCAATACATGCTGCAATCGCATTGGTACTCATTGCCCAGTATATTCAGGTAGTGCAGTTGTCGCAAATCCCGCAGACTTTCGGGCAGAGAGCTCAGACGATTGCCACGCACACTGAGCCGCTGCAGACGATGCAAGCTGCCGATTTGTGTAGGCAATTTAACCAGACTGTTGTCCGCCAGGAGCAGCTCTCGGAGGTTTCGTGCGTTGGCAAACATGCTGTCCGGCAGCTGGGTTAGCTGTGGATTCAACTGCATGGATAAGTAGCGCAGACGTTGCAGCACTTGTGCGTCCACATAATCCTCGTTGCGTGATATCCAGTTGGGCAGTTTTTCCAGCGGAGTCTCATCGATGCGCAGCAGTATTAACTTACGTTGGGTCTGGAATAGACCACCTGGTAGCTGCTTAAACTGATTGCGACTCAGATCCAATTGGCGGAGCACATGCAGTGGCTGGAAGATGATGGAGGACAGCAACGTTAGCTTGTTGCTGGATATATTGAGCACCAGCAGATTATCCAAGGATTCAAACGCCTTGCGATCGATAGTGGCCAGTTCGTTCTGTGACAAGTCCAAGTGTCGCAGCTCTCGAAGATTATACAAGCTATGCTTGCCAATCGATTTCAACTGATTCTGCTGCAGCTGCAGATTTCGCAATTGATTGTTTAGCGCAAAGAAGTTGTCGGGAAACGAGAGCAACTGATTGCGGCTTAAATCCAAGAGTCGCAAGTCCCTTGCGGTTTGGAACAATTGAAATGGCAAGACGCTCAAACGATTCCCGGCCAGCTGGAGCCACTCCAACTGCAGCGCACCTTCAAAGATGTCACGCGGCAGCTCGGTCAGTTCATTATTGCTCAGATTGAGTAAACGCAGTTCACTCAATTGATGCAAGAAATGGACTGGCAATGCTTGCAGCTCACTGCGATCCAAGTGCAGCTCCACCAGATGATTCATATGCTGCAGCTCGACCAGTTTGCACTGGGACAAGCGATTGCCACTCAAACGCAGCACCTTCAGACGACGCACGGCCTGCGGCTGTGCCCAGTGGATGCAGCTGAGTTGATTCTCGCTAAAGTCCAGTGTTTCCACCGACTCAAAGCGATGCGTCTGTTGGCCAAAGAGGCGTTGCAAAGTCTCATCATGGAGCGAGCTATCGATCCACTTAAACTGGTGCATACTCTCGTATTGCTGTAGCTGCAGGAATGAATCCGAATTGGAGTCAGGCACATGGAGCAAGATTAAATGCTCATAGTGAAGGTCACGTTTGTCCAGCAGCTGGTCATTAATCTCTGCTAAGCTGGCATTCTGGCAACGGAGCTTTAATATGCTGGTAGCTGAATCTGGCGCTATAAATTGGCCCTCTCCAATGGGCAGCTCATGTTCCACATCCTGCTCGTGGCTTGTGTACTGCTGTACGGTGTTATCCAGCAACCAGCTATCGTCCACACTGTCACTATCATCCACGTCCATGTCCACTGCATGCCCCACAAAGGGTAAATGGAATTTATAGCCCAACAGCGAGAATTCTTGTTCCTGCCATGTGCGCGTCGTTGTTGTCGGTGTCGTCGCCGGTGCTGGATCGGAGCCCATTATGGTTCTACTTTGATGTGTTTGTAATGTGGTCGTCGTGGCGCTTCTTCTGTCACTGTAGACAAAGAGGCAGCCACGTTGATCTCTGGCCGTGATGACGCTGACTGCATTGTGTACCAGGAGTACAGCAGCTATCAAGGAGATCTTGGATATTGTTTCCATTTTTCCGTATGCAATCTCAATAAATTATATGGCATAATCTGTATCTGCTCATTGTATGCTCGCATAGTATACCTGGGGGAGACATGGTATGGGGAGAACAACAAACAAAAGTTATCGATTAGTTGGTGTCATCCCCAAAAAATGAAGTTGTATCACAGACCCCCTACTCATGCCCGGCCAGAAAGTTATTTAAATATGCTGTACTTGAAATAATCAATAAAAATTGATAGAAATCTAAACAAAGAATTGAAAAAATACTTTAGAGAGTGTTGCCAACTTAGCTTTTTCACGCCATATATAGAGATATTGGCTTTTGAAATGATGCTAATAATACAAATAGGTGTTAATATATTATTAGTAGCTAAACTACACAGCAATTCCACTCTACAGAAAGTTCTCAAGCAGAATTAACAGCTGTCTTCGATTTTAACTATGCATATAGATATATCTTTATGTATTTTATACCTTAAGCCCACAGACAACAACGTGGCGATCAAGTTGGAATTGTCTGTAATTAATAACGAATACCAATAAATCACTTTCGTATCAAATGTGTTATCTTATACTTATATACATATATGTACATTGCGGCTTTCAATCACAATAAAAACAAATATCAAACAATTTTTTATTCAACTCACAAATGAAAGCTTCAAATAACATAAAGTTGCGAAATAATATAAATAGCAAATAGGCTAAACTAGATAAGAATTGGAAATGCACAAAAAGAACTATAATTTAATTAGCACAAAACCAGAAGATAAAAATTCTAGATGAAAGCAGTTTTCAAACTAAGATATAAGAAACAGACAGGAACGAAAGAGACAGAGACAAGAGCTTATCTGGTGCTTAACTGCACTTTGAAAACAAACGTTGAGTTTGCGCTTCTCTTTAGACTACTTAGTACATTGTCTACTGTGATTTTGCTAGAACAAAACATGTTACATAATCCCAATTAGATTTAAGACATATATGTTTTCATCTAAGCACAACTTTAAGCTAATAGAATGTCATAAAAAGTTTAATAGATTATACATAACACACACAGACACACATATAAGCACATAGTGTTTGTACATAATTCACTCGCATACATTTGCATGCATGTACGTGTGTGTCTATTTGTATGCATGTATGCGTGTGTCTATTTGTTTCTGCCTGAATGACGTCCAAAATGCCGCTAATGAGGGAAGCGCACAAACAAATGTACACACACACACACATACATATGTTTGCAGAGACACAAGATACACGAACACCACTCAGGTGAAAATAAAGAAATGATAGTATTTCCTAACAAGAAGACACAAGTAAATAGATCAACGCGTCATTACCTTGATCTCAAGTGTTTTCTCATAAGCTTTTACTATTTTTCTACAGCAGCATCTGTATAACACTATTGAATATTTATACATATGTATGTACAATGTGTATAGCAGAAGAAATTGCTCAGAGCATTATTATGTATTATTTCTTTTTTCACCCTTTGTGGCAGCAGCAACCGTTTTTGCATTAACTCAAACATACACGCAACCAAAACACAAATACAAACGCACATATGGTTATGTATGTTCACACATAAGTCTCTAATTTGCCACATGAAGCTTTACCTTTTCAAATGCAAAAATTATAATTATTAAGCCACTCACCGTTCTTTATAACATTTTTAAAACAAATTGAAGTCCAGCAATATTTTCCCGACGAAGCATCGATTTGTACTTTTGCGCAAAGAAAAGAGGATTTAATATGTAATGTCCATGTTAAATTAACATATGTATGTTAACAAATTTGTATGGTCGTCAGACTCCTGCTCATACAAACATTACAATTGTATTAATTTATAAACTTAATTAACTTTGACTAAATTTTATTAAACTTTTATTCTTTCAAATTCTGTTACAATTGTGCATATAAAATATGCAAAAATGCACACAGCTGCTTAATCGCGCTAACGTTGATGACTGTTGCCAGTCTGTTGAACTGAATCTGTTGTACTCAAAATGAAATGTTAACCTCTGTTGCATGCACCGATAAAATATGTAAGTGCGATTTATATCGAGCGAAGACACTGTTGCACTTATCGATGACATTTTAAATTGTTGTAACGGTATAGAAGAACGTTCTCAATTACATAAATTAGTCTTATTTGTTTTCCTATTCGAAACGCGTCAGTTAACAAAATATTCAGTGAGATAAATATTTCAACTTATTTATTACAAAAAAAATAAACAACCATCTCACTTAAATGTTTTAAATGATTTAAACCTTCTTATTAACTCAAGCTGTTAATTCTTCCAAAATTTCCGGCTTTTCTAAAAACACCTTGATTAAATTGCGAAGCTTATATGTTTGTTTTTTTAAGTGATGAAGGTCACTAGATTGATTTAGGTCAAGATTTAGGCACAATAAAGCGCAAAAACCGGGCTTGAAAAGCGACGCTCCGAAGCTTCAAGAGGTTCAAAGGTTATCGAATCAAGCATTTCTAGACACCCAGCGACATAGTCTTTGTCCTATCAACAGATCCACGCAATTTGATGGGATTTCATCAGCTCTTTAATATTCCCAGACAACGGTCTGGCAGCTGTACACCCGCTTATCACAAATCCAGACCCGGGACCCAAGCACCGAACGCGGTTGGGACTCCGTTTGTTTTGTTTGCGCTTTAATGTTTATTTTTTTCTTCTCTCACTTTTGTTTTTGTGCTCTGATAAGCACATAGACGGGGAACCTATAAAAGCTTCCAGACGGCATTGTAAAACACTTAAACGATTCTGAACCGTCAAACCACATACATCAACATAGTGTACTATCTCAATAGTTTTGTGTACCAGACTAATCAGAATCACAATAAATTTGTAGTCGTCTCGCGACTAAGAGAACTCAACGTTTAATCAATTACAAGATCTATTAATAAGCTGTCAAGGTGAGTCAGAGGGCTACTAAAACTGTTCATAATCTTTCGTATCAGTTTTATGAAACATTTTTATATAAAGTTCAATGTACCGGAGTGATGTCAAGGTTATAGTTTGTTATTTTTATTGATGGAAAGCAATTTTGCACAGCTGGTGCAGTTAAACCTTTGATGTAACCAATATTCAATGTATTTTTAATTGATTTAATCTAGAAATCAATATGGGTCTGACACGTGTGCTAGTTAAGGATGGTGGTTTTGGCACCCAGATGACGGTTCATGTAGGAAACTCTGTGGATGGCGATCCATTGTGGAGTGCTCGTTTCAATGCCACAAATCCCACAGCTGTTATCAGCACACATCTGGACTTCCTACAAAGTATGTAAATTGATTTAGTTTACATTACATTATCACTTATAGCTACCAGTCGAACTTATCAGCAATAAATTATACTTATTTATGCAGACGGCGCTGATATGATACTGACAAACACATACCAGACAAGTGTCGAGGGTTACATGGAGTATCTGGATTTGGATGAGCAGCAGAGCATTGATCTGATAAGGAAAACTGTTCGCATGGCACATGTTGCCAAGGAGAAATACCTCACAGAATGTTACGAAGCCCAATTGGGAGTGAATGAAGGTAATTTCGATAAGCACTTTTCGATAGCAAGCAGGACTCATAGAATCCTTCTGTCGATCTGTGTGATCTGTTATTTAACTGTTATCGTTTCCACACATCTTACAGGCTTTCCGTTGATTATTGCGTCGATTGGACCCTTTGGTGCTCACTTGCATGATGGTTCTGAGTACACTGGCAGCTATGCGGACTATGTGCCCGCCAAGACCATAACTGACTGGCATCGCGTGCGCATTGAGGCCTGTCTGGATGCTGGTGTGGATGCACTAGCCATTGAGACAATTCCCTGTCAAATGGAAGCGGAGGCTCTAGTGGAAATGCTGTGTGACGACTACCCGGAAGTGAAATTCTGGATTGCTTTTCAATGTAAGGACGAGAGTACTCTGGCCCATGGCGAAGAGTTTGCAGAGGCAGCTACTGCAATTTGGGATATCCTGCGAGAGCGCAAAGCCCAGGACAAATGCCTGGCTGTCGGCGTCAACTGTGTTAATCCCAAGTTTGTCACACCACTGTTCAAAAGCTTAAATGGACATCGCAGTACTGATGAGCAGATCCCATTGGTCGCCTACCCGAATAGCGGCGAGGTCTATGACGTTAGAAACGGTTGGCAGGGTAAGGAGCATTGTGTGCCGCTCGCCAAGTACGTGCCAGAGTGGGCACAGTTGGGGGCCAAAATCATTGGTGGATGTTGCCGAACCTATGCCCGTGATATTCGTCTCATCAGCGAAGCTGTGCATGACCTAAACAAGAAAAACAAAGTCGCTTGAGATAGCTTCAAATGAGGCTTAAGATCTCTGTAATAAACACTGTGCATTTGATTAGGTTAAGTATTTAGATAATAAATTAAAGCTAGACAAAACCATGTACAAAAATTTAAATGCTAATAAACACTATGCTTTAAAGAAAAATAAGTCTTTTTATTTAGTGACTTTTGAATGAGAGTTAAAATAGAATAACGGACAAAGTGTATCGGCAATACTTATCAAAGTTTTTATTGAGATCTATCGAAAGTCATTTTACACTAGAATGTTATCGGCAATCCTATGATATTTTCGGTGTGATTGAGGCAAGTTGGCAGCACAGTCCGAATGACATTCGCATAAACGCCGCAACTCGAACAAGCTTGCAAAAATTAAAACATATTTTAAAATTCTTGTGTATTTGGAAAGGATAATCAAACACAAGCGCAATGTTGATCAAAGTAAAGGTAAGCTAATAATTAAAAGGCAGAGCCGCATTCTCCGTCTGGTGAAATGACATGGATGAAATACATATATATGCGTCAGCTCCAAGTTGCAACAACAAACAGTCCTAGCGAAATAGTATAACTAATTTAATTGTAAAATTTTAATATTGGCAGACATTAACGGGCAAGGAAATTGAAATCGACATTGAACCCACAGATAAGGTCGACCGCATAAAGGAGCGCGTTGAAGAAAAAGAAGGAATACCACCGCAACAGCAGCGTCTCATCTTCTCCGGCAAACAAATGTGAGTGTGCAAAAAAAAATGCTTATATTTTCCATTATAATAGATTTTCCTTTGTGCAGGAATGATGACAAGACGGCAGCAGATTACAAAGTGCAAGGCGGCTCAGTGCTACATTTAGTGTTGGCTCTACGAGGCGGCAATACGGCTAATTAAACTAGAGGGCTTGGAGCTCGATATTAGTAAATTTTCATTTTCTACAAGAACTTCATGTTACTCAAATAAAAAGCCGTAAAGTCAACGGTAAATACATACATATACACAAACAATTCTTGAGATTTTCTTTTTGTTTTGGTTTATGTACATACACATATTTTATTTATAAATTATAAATGCAATCTCTACGTATGTATGTAACGTCCAACAAGCAAATGGTTCTTTGGCGTACACTGCTCTGGCTTTAGACGCGTCAATATCACCTTATAGCCCGCTTCCTCTGCCTGCAGCTTGCGGTCCGTGTCCACAACGCACATGCAATGCAGACCCTGCAGTGTTGTCTCCGGCTTGCAATTGGTGGTGCCCAATTCGTGTGCCTGATCTGCCGTATGGGCAATATACAAATAGTCCTTGGTATCAAGAACGCGGCGAAAGCGTTCACTTAACGGATAGGATATATGCGGCATGGGCTGAAGCGATCCGTAACAGCAGGGACAGCACACGAAGCAAGCGTTTACTCGCCGACACTGTTGTAGCACAATATCGGTGGCAGTGCCACATGCATGCAGAGAGGCTCCAATATCAAAGCGTCCCATAAAGTAATCAATGTTGCATTGATAAAAGACGCAGTTGGTCAGTTTTAGCTCGGCAGCACGTTTCTGTGCGTGCAGCAGTGAAAATGCTTTGTTCTCCAACACAATCACCATGCACTGCGGTAGTTTAAGTGCTAGCAATATGGCCAAATGTCCTGTGCCGCTGCAAAAGTCAACGATACGATCGCCTGACCGGGCCAAGGATACAACTGCATTGGCCATGTTTTCCAATTGCTGACGCTTACGCTCCAGTCGCTCCTCCGGCAGAGCCGAACTCTTGGCATGCGTTGGTTCAATGTCATGCCAGTCGATCGATTGTTCGCCAAAGGAATGCTCCGATTCGGCGCTAAATTGTAAGTCCAGCTGATTGAGTTTGCCCAAAGCCGTGTCCACTTCTGCCTGACTAGTGTATATGCGATTTCGAGGACGATATCGCTTGGGATCGGCCTTATAGAGGCTGGCCTCCTCACAGTCTGGTATGCTTAGCAGTTGCGTGTTCTCCGCTGGGGCCAACAAAATAGGCACATACAACTCGTGCAGGATGCGCGCACAGTTCGGGTCGAAAGCATCAATCTGCAAGAGAAATGTATTATCAAATGGAAAATCAAAATAAACCAAATCACTCACCTCGCTAAACCAAGTGCTGGCGAGTGGGAAATGGGGCAGCATTTGCGCACAGTGCTGGAAGACTAGTCGGAGCAGAGGATATAGTATGAGATCGGCAATGGTAAAGCTAATGCCTTCGGCAAAACGATGCTCAATGAGCAACTGCTCCTTGGGTATGCTGCATTCGATGAGCACGCGCTGCTTACGCTTCAGGGGCACACCATTTGTGGTCTGATTGGCCTGCTCCCGGGCCTGTTTGTAAATGTTATGCATGCGCACTGGCTGATTCATGTGCTGCTCAAAGCGTACCACCTCAACGGGTACCTCCCGCAATTGCGAATCCCCCTGCTGCAGCTGGCTGACCAAATTGACCACATCCACTTCACAGAAGCGCGTCCAGATCGAGGCCTCGGCTGGCGCTAAGAGGCAGCTGCCCTTAAAGCCCAACAGCTGACGTAGCTGTGCACTGGGCTGACGTGCAATAAGTTCACGACACACCGCACAGGTTCCAGCTATGAAGGTGTTGCCATCGCGCTCATATATGGGCAGACGTAGATCCCTGAGAGCCGGAAGCGTGGCAGCTTCGCGACATGTGATATGCTGCTCGGTGAGTTCGCGACGCAGCTGAGAGCTACGCAAAGCAATCTTGCCAGTTGTTATTTTGCTCGCCACAAAGTTAACTTTGATATTTGAGGGCTCCTTTAAATAACGATATGTATAAAGGGCTATAAACGAAGGCACGCTGGTGTATATGGTTGTTTCGCTCCTTGCATTCTCAGTGCTGATCTCAATCTCCACATACAGTTGATCCATTGCTTAATTAACTAATCATTTAACTAATGAAAATGCAAAACTATAAAATAATAGACAAATTGAAACACAAAAGAAAATGTAAATCAAAGTGCTGTTGAGGTTATGTGCAAAATAAATAGAAACAGCTGGTGGGCCATTGCCAGAAGAAGAAGAAAAAGAGCGTGAAGTTTGCCATTCACACAGCAACGAGCAGACAATTTTTTTAAATTTTTTCCCGTTTTATTTGATTACAATTTATTTGTTATTTTATTGTTAAAATTTCCTATTGATCGGCTGCGGTTACGGACGATTTTATGACGTTTAAATGTTTTCAATGCTTTGCTAACTGCGCTAAAAGCAAAAAGCAAAAAAGTAATAAAATTGTGCATTTGTCATTTCGCGGTTAAGCATTAAGTTAGTACCGACAGAAAATAAGTAACAAAAATTAGTTTTAATTGAACAGTTGTACGAGTAAGGTGCGATTTTTAACTAACCACACGTGTATTACGAGAATTTATTTAAAATTCGGTTTCATTGCTGACTAATTTGCATAATTAACAATCGGTTGTGCATATTTTACGCATTGATTTACTACTCGCTGTCTGTATAGACGTAGGTGTGTGTGTGAATGTGTGTCGTTGTTGTTGTTTGGGTGTACGCCTGCCCAGTGGCCAATGCAGCAGTTACAGCGTTGAAAGCGGCGTATGAGTAATAAAGCTGCATTAAAGTCAAGGTCATCAACTTGATTGGCGCTCATTCATTGGAAATTTCTAAAAACTAGCTACGTAAAACTTCACCAAATAATTGTATAACAATTGCTATTGTAGTATGGGTAACATAGTCAAGTGACGGCTCAGTAATATAATAAACGTTATTGCACAATTGTTTGTTCGATCCATGGCAGTTAATTATATCGCTCACTTTAGTTCGTTTAGTCTATCAATTGCAAATCTCTGATTTACTGGCAGTTTAAATGGATAAAGTACTGCAAATAATAGAATTTGTACCTAAAATAAAATCTTTTTTTGTTACCATAATACAGTTAGACCATTAATTATTGTCACACAACATGTTTTTCTCACCTATTTAAATATTTGTTGCAACAGACAAAGACAAAAAGTAAACATACAAGAAAGTTGTGTTTACATTATTTATTTTGTACAAACAATTACCTGACCCACTGTAGTATGCTTTGAATTGATTTTGAGCCCACTTGACACCAGGCTCATTTCTAAATAGAGTGTGTGATCACGACTTATAGTCTATTTGATTTTGTTGGGCAATTCTGATAATAAAGAATAAAAGAAAATAACAAAAAGAAAATGGGTATAAATTTCAGTGCAGTATAGGGCGGGAAGTAAACATAAACGCGCAGTGGCGACGCAATCAAAATGTAAACAGAAAGGTTATAAAAAATTAAATAAATAGCAAAATTAGCTCGGCAAATGAAACAAACGGTGCACACAGACGTTCACATAGGCAGTTTGTTAACGCACACACTTAAAGATACAGTGGCACAGCTTCTTTGAGTTAATAGATAAAAGAAAACTACGACCATATCATTAAAATAAATTTTCGCTTTATACAGAAATTAAAGTAAGAATTTAGCGTAATTTATGCATTTAAATTAAGTTGTTAGCTAATTCCCTTTTTGAAAGCAATGCAAATTTCTAACTTTGACTATTATCCGTGTCAAATAAACTATGAGCCACTGTACACACAGACTCACACATGCATACACATACACAAACAGCGAGACAAACTGCTTAAAAGATATGAAGAAGATGTCGACGTTGACGTTGACGTCGACGCAACAATGACGACCACGACGACGGCGACGAAGGCGGCGAACTCGTTTCAATTGAAACTTTACGTCGTAGCCGTGCACAAGCAAAACTCTGAAATTTAATTCATTTCGCTTTTGCTTCTGATCCACAATAAAGCGAGTGTGTTGTATTCTGATCTGTTGTTTTATGTTCTTGCATTCCGATAAGGCAGCAACACAAAATGGAGCAGTGGAATAATGTCGAGCTGACGAGCATTACCAAAAAATCATATACACTGAATCACGACTACGACGATGCCGAAAAGAGCAAGAACAAGGCTAACGACTCTACAACGTCGTCTCCAAAAAAATCCAACGGCAACGTCAATGACCAGATCGCAGTCGCCGCTGGTAATGGCGCTGGAGATGCCGATAAGGTGCTCCAGCCCGGTTCGGATATTAAGCCCAAGATGAAAGCCGAGGATGTTGAGCCACTCGTGCGTCGACTTTATGGCATTACAGTTAGTGATCTAAAAGAAATGATTTCCTACGACGATCGCAACTATTTGATACAGGAAGATTGGTAAGTTGAGTGCACCTGATTGCAATATACCCTGTGACAAGTTTGGTAAGTGCACAAGGCAAGAAATGATATTGCAGTGTAGAGTTGAGCAGTTAGTCTGCGAGCAAGAGCTGCCTGCTATGTGTCTGACACAGGCTGGCAGCTTTGACTGACTGCTATGCACAAAACGTGTCTAACTAACCTAATCATCTGCCTGAGACATACTTTTAAGAAACTTATTCTACCCTCACTGTAGGGTATTTAGTGTGCAATGTTTACAAATATCACACAAAATGTGGAAGGGGAAAATTTTACACTCGACTACACTCGCAGAAGAAGAGAAAGAGAGGGGAGAGAAAGACAGGCAGAGCGCGAAAGACAATGACTATTTATAGCGATATTAATTAAAGTAGCCGATAGTCGTGGGGGAGCAATTGAGCTTGACGTTGTCTTAACTCGACGGTCACGAAATTAGAAATGAAATATGATTGCCACATCTTTTGAAGCTCATCCAATAAACAGGCTTCCCGAAAGCGTATCTCAATTACGCTTCAAATAAATTACATTAACAGCATAATTCGAAGCCTTCCTTATGAATATGATTTAATGATCGTCAAAAATTAAGATCCCTTCTTAGTGTTCTATAAACTCTATAATAACTAAATCTGAATGACTATAAGTACTAGTCTGTCTCATCTATAAGCACGTAAAGTTTATTTTAAGTCTCTTTTAAAACAGGGTCTTTCGCAGTCGAGTCGACTGAACCGTAGTTTATCCCACTAAACATAAAACTGATAGCATTTGAACTGAGTTCTTTGAGCTTTACTATAAACTGTAGTGACCCAGACTGATTTGCTTAACTGATCAACACACTTAACAAGCAAATCATAATACCCATTAACCAGAGTATATAACACCATGTGAATTCCAGACTTAAATGATTTGTTACAGTACGAAATGTGTTTTTTTCATCTTTGCTTATTTATTGGCGTTGTGTTTTCTCTGAACACTAATAATGGGGCAGTGTATAATTTATGTTTAGTACGGTCACAGCCAGTCATAATTCAATATTAAATATAATACATTAATTGTTACACACGGTGGGCACTTAACGAAGTTAAAAACAAATCTTAAACAAAATAAGATAAATGAATCATTTGAGTACTGGTCGCTTCTGGAAGCCAAACATGCTGAGTTTCATCTGATTGTCATCCGATTTGGGAGTGGAGCGTTTGTTTGTTTTGGGCCTAGATAAACCAACGCGTCGAGCACTGGGCGGTAGCTTCGCTATAGTCTTTATGCTTGAGAGAATAGCCTCCTGGCTACTGGGCAGTGTTGGTGTATTTGAACGGGAGTCATCCGACTCACAAGATGAGAGCAAAACAATGCTATCAGTGTCATTGTTGTTGGTTTCCAGCTTTGAACTAGCTGTGGCCTCCATCGGTGCTGGCTCTGGCTCGCAGATCTTAGGTTCAACTTGCTTCAGCTCTGGCTCACAGAGCTTTGGCTCAAGTTGCTTTATCTCCGTGCTAAAGTGGCGACTTCGCACCTCGACTTGATCCTTGGCAAATATGCTACGTTTGAGCGCATTCACTCGCGTTGTTTCTGGCCTGCTAGGCCCGTCCCTCGCTGCATTAGGACTGCCTTTGCTGGGACTTAGTAGGCGTAGTAGGGATCCGTTTTGGCAAACCACCGGCGAACGTTGCAGATCCTTCGCGAACGGATTGTGCCGAGCTCTGCTTTGGGCCGGCGATGCGGGTGGTGTTGAATTGCAGCTACTTTCACTAGGACTCCGTTTGCGTTTCACGCCAAAACTGTAGAGACTGTGCAGTTCAGCTTCCGTGTGTTTGGCCAGCTCTTGTCGCTGATTGGCTTCGATTTCTGCATCAATTGTTTGGCCTACAAAGTCCACCTTCTTGAAGAACATGGCACAATTGCTCTGCTTCGTCTTCTCTTTGGGTTCGGCCGCATCCTTTGAATTGAAATTTGCTTGCCAAATACTTTTGTGATGAACGCGCTTGGACTTCGGTTTGGCGGCTACTGGAGCTTGGTCGGGATGCCAGTTATCCAGTCGCTTTAGCGTAAACGGATTCAGATTGCCCACGGCCAGGTTAAAGGCTTTGTCGCTATCGTCCAGTAATGTACCTGCATTGCTGCAATAGCTGACGTCTGTCTGGTGATCCTCCAAAGCGTACAATCGTTCCATGCGACGCTCCAGTGGATTATAGATGTACATGTGCTTAAAAGTCGCCTCAGCCTTCATGAAGCTCTCAATGTATTCGTCGTCCACCTGAGCAAATTAAACAAATTAGTCTTGGACTCCACTTGTTTCTATTGTACTCACCTCCAGATTGCGCATGTTGAGATATTGTGGTATTTTCTTCAATGCTATCCGCATGTCGTCCTGCTCCGTTTTGAGCATAAATTTGCATGCTTTGGCGAGTCCAATGCCGGGCAATGAGTCGAGATAATCACAGCCAGACATGATGCACATGCGTCTGAACTTATCAAAATGATAGCGATCCTCACGACATCCCATGGCCAGGTGTAGTTTCTGTGCGTCCACCAACAGTCCAGCTCCGCTCAGATCCAATTTAAAAATGATCTTCTGGGCCCCGAACAATGTCAAATCCGAGTCCTCGGTGACAATGTACTGGGCAATACCCGCCTTGTTTAGCCAAGCCATCTGAGCATCCGCCTCGTAGGGCGCCACAATGCAGTCGACGTTTTGCCGGCGACAGTCCTGAATGAGCCTCAACGCCATCTCGTGGGTGACGTCGACACAGCGACGCATCTGAGAGCGTGCTTCCTCCACACGTCCAAGTCTCAGTAACTCCGCTGCTCTTTTCTTGCTCTGCTGACGCGATTCGCGACGCCTCTGCTCAGTTAGCGCCTTCGCCGGCAGATGCTGACCATCGAAGACGAGTATGGGCTTGATGTCGTAGGAGATTAGCATTTTCACATACTTCAGACAATATTGCACATATATGTCAGTGTCTTCCCCGCGAGCAAGTTTCTCGGCACAGCCGAAGACACCTTTGTGCAGCCAACAATAGGTGTCGACGGCAACCGTGCTGCCGCGCAAGTCCTTCAGGTGCACCTTGGCTGAGGCCTTCTCCAAAAACGGTATAAGACCGGTGATACCCATTACTCAAAAAAAAATTAAACACGCACTAGTTAAAAACACCGCTAGGGTGGAATCTGCTTTTTTACTTTAGTCCAAGTTTATATCCATAGACAAACCGCAAACTACTAAACCAATACCCAAAGCAAACAAATCGATAACAATTAATCCCGCCAAAAAGATAAAACAAGTGCTGCTGTAATTTGCCATTCCCTGCGAACTATGCGCATCGTTTTCCAACACTTATCTGTTTGAATGCTTTAATTTTAAACCGCCTCTTACAGTTTTTATGAAATTTTAATTTTAAATTCATTTTTTTTTGCAGCAATGTTAAAAATCCACTTATTGTCTCCCATTGCCCACAAGGCTACGTGCTGAAAATTCTCAATGCACTGGACTCGAAAAAGGAAGACTTTGTGGATGCACAGAATCAGCTGCTGCTATACTTGGGTAAACACTTGCACACATAAACAATACTTTTATTTATATTGTTTTGTGTACACAACAGGCAAACAGCACGTGCGCTGTCCACGACCCATAGCCAATGCACGTGGCAATTATTATTCGGTGGAGCAACTCAATGGCACTGCTCATGTGGTTCGTCTGCTGGAATTTCTGCCGGGCAAAATGTTCCATGAAGTGGAAGTGACCAAGAATCTACTGTATCAGAGTGGCGAGTATTTGGCCAAATTGGATCGTGCACTGAAGAGCTTTACACACAAGGGCTATGAAACCCACAAGACCCTGTGGATGCTGCAATCGGTGCCTCAACTACGTGACTTTCTCTACGTGCTGCAGGATCATCAGCGTAAGGCAATGTGCGAGGAGATCATCGAGGCATTTGAATCGCAGGTATTGAGTGTACTGCCTACGTTACAGTTGCAAATCATACACGGCGATTACAATGAACAGAATATAGTGGTCGAGAAACAGGGACAATCGGATTCGTATCGCGTCACGGGCGTCATCGACTTTGGCGATACCAATCGTTCTCCTTTGATCTTTGAGCTTGGCATTGCCATGTGCTATATGATGATGCAGGCCAAGGACTTGGCTAGCGGTGGCGTCTTCCTAGCCGGCTACACAAGTATCCAAAACATCAGCCCGAAGGAGCGTGGGTATCTCAAGTATTGTGTGGCCGCTCGTCTGGCACAAAGCTTGATCATGGGTGCCTATACGCACACTCTTCATCCTGGCAACGATTATGTGCTGGTTACCCAAGCCCAGGGCTGGGTGTTACTCGAGCAACTGTGGCGCGACAATCTCGACTCAATTGATGAACTGTGGGAGACAACGGCCCATCAATATCTCACCCAAAGTAACAAGTAAGCCAAGAGCTTCAATTTCCGTCCAATCCGCAACGACTATCAGCTAGCTTTTGTCAGCAGGCACTATGCCAGTCAGCTTTTGTCAATTAGTATTTCAATCACACCAGTGGTTCACAGTTTACCTTAAAATCCGTAAAATGCCTGTTAGTCACTGTAATTGCAAATGAGTCCACGATTTAGTATTGAAAATTTTTGCATTTTATTTTTATTATGTTTAATTATTATAATTATTTGTATTATATATATACCTTTATTTTTACAATAAAACTTGTTAAACAGTTAAATGTACAAATACATTGGATGCAGTTTCAATAGTTATATTTTTTTTTTTATGGGTGTGTTTTTGGAAAAAAATTGTTGCTTACGATTGTTCCTAATTGTGGTGTTATTACTTGTATTATTTTTACTGAGCTGCAGCAAATTGAACTAATTAACAGCTATGTAAATTACAATTTTGCAATGATATTACATATTTCGTATATATCATACATATATAAAAAAAGAATGCTAAACAATCAATATTGGCAATTTTTACAATACAAATCTAGTGATTTGCCTTTTCTTTAAACTTACAAAAGAGACCTATAAACTATTGCTCATTATAATGGGCACATATACATAACTATTCTATATAGTCACGTCTACTTAGTCTACTTAATGTTAATGCTCTTGATTCCTAGAAAAAAATTAAATTTACACATAGAGCCTGCAATACCAAAAATTCGCATTATAATTTCTCCGAGACGTTGCATAAATTATATAGATATCTGCTCACAACAAAATGGCCATATTTAATCAAGTTAAATAAAAAATAGTATGCTTTTTTTGTACACAGCTCGAAAATCAAGTAAATTTATTTTGTTGGTGGTTGATTTCAAATGGAAAAATTTACAGTTTAAAAGAAAAAAAAGAAGTATTTTCATAAGTGTATATAATTGTTGACATTAATCAGATCTTGTTGTCCTTAACCGATGCTTCAACGATTTCTTATCCCGCCCTCCAGTAAAAACTAAGGTACTACTTGTAAACACGCACAGACTTGTCTCACAGTAGCATATTAAAAACTAGAAATATGACAATTGTCTGTCTAAACAACAAGAAAACGGTTTGCACATTCACAATTTTTAATACCTGAGTTAACTAATTCCTTTCACGCATACTAACACACCTGAACAAGTTTCATACAGACAACACACACACACAAACAGTTCATAATCGGTTGAAGCTCCAGTTGGTTCTATATAATGAAATTATAAATACACACAGAGTTAATATAATAAAAAAACATTCAGTTTTTTAGCTTTGCACTTAAAATTAGGAAAAAAAAAAGTTTAAAAAATCTAAATTTTATCAGTTATTGGCTTATTATCCTGTTGTTTTGAATCGTGAATAAAGCTGAGATGTTCCCGACTGAATATATATATATACTCTATATAAATATGTAACATAGTTATTTACGTAGTTTGAAAAAAAATTGGATTTTAGAAACTAACGACTGTTGTGACTCTATATATAGTACTATATATAAAGGATTTAAAGTTAATCAAAAAAAAAGGTTAAAAAAAAATGTAAAAAAAAAACTTCTGGTTATTATAGTAACTGAGCAATATGCAACGTAAACTTCAAAGGCATTGCATGCAAACTTTTGGCCTGCGACTCGAAATTTGGAGCAGCTAGAAGTGAAGCTCTCGCTTTGGCCAAGAGGCCTATTGACGTCGCCGCTGTTTCTTGCGCAGCTTGAGGAACACATACGAGGAATTTTTCTGCAGAATTTTGGCCTCGGCGCTGGTGGTGGGAAGCTTTTTGCTATCCAACGTGACCACTGGTTTGGCCTTGGCAATCGCTGTCGTCGCCGTCGCTGCATCCAGCCAGGGTAACGTGAAGTCATCATCTTCCGTCTGTAAATTAACAATATTTTCACCAAACGCCTGCACCGGCACCTCAGTCACAAATTGTATGCCCTCGATATCTTCAGGCAGTGGATAAAATGTAGATGTGGGCAATGGATCCAGGGCGACCAAAACCTCATCCTGATTGTGACGGGAACGCAGTTCATTGATGCGTATTTGTTCGCGTGTGGCACGCTCATCTCTTCGCTTGCGTTCCTTCTCTTCGCGCACATACTTATCATGCCGGTCTTCGAAGACCACGTTGGTTAGTGTCTCAATGTTGTGACTATCTGGACTCTTACGTATTTTGACCACCTTCCATTTGGGTATTTCGAGGCTGGGATTATCTACAAGCAGCTCGTCGGCTTCCTCCAGAAAGAATTCATTGTCACAATGGAACTCTTGGTCCTCCCACGAACGTGTCGAATATGGCTGCACAGTGGTTTTAAATCTCGAAGTGCTACGATTACTGCTCTTGCTGCTGCTCGCTCTACTCGCTGATTTGCTGTACGTGTGCGGTGTTGCACTATTGTTGACCACTGTGCTCTTGTTGCTGCTGTTATTACCACTGTTGTTGCTATTGTTGCTATTGCTGCCCACGCTGCTTATAGATTGTGGCGTTAATGGTGTTTGTATTGTTGTTGTTGCGGTTGTTGTGGATGCTGTTGTTGTACTGCTATTACTAGTATTATTATTGTTATTGGAGAGTTTCAATTTTGGAGATGCTGCATTTGTGGGTGATGGCGCTGGTGTTATGGTCGCTGCTGTTGGGGCTATGGGTGGATAGATGAGGCTGGTGTTTTGCATGGGTGATTTCTTGATCCGCACGAGCGGCTGATTCTGTTGTTGCAAGCGTTGATGTTGCTTCTGCAAGTGCTCCTGCAGCTTTCTCATCGTTTCCTCTTCGATATTCGGCTCCGGGTGTTGCTGTTGCTCCTGTTGTTGCTTTTCCTGCTCACGTTTACGTTGCTTACGCTCCCGTTCCTTTTTCTCACGTTCCCGTTCCAGTTCCTTTTCCTGCTCCAGCTCCTTTTCCTTTTGCAGTCTCTGCTCCTTTTCCAGTTTCTTTTGCAGCTCCCGCTCTTTCTGCTGCTCCCGTTCCTTTTTCATCTCGCGTTCCTTCTTCAACTCCCGCTCCTTTTTCTTAAGCTCCCGTTCCTCCTGCAGCTCTCGCTCCTTTTTCTTCAACTCCCTTTCCTCCTGCAGCTCTCGCTCCAGTTGCTCCTTTGTTGGCTTTACCGGCTTTTTCACATCCACCTTGTCACTTTCCATTCCCTTTTGGGTCCCCGTTGATTGCCGCTTCGTTTGAGCCAAGTTTCCCTTTGTTGCCTGGTGATTAGCTAACACTTTCGACGGCTTAATCTGTTTCTGTGTTTCTGTCTGTTTGTGATGCACTTTGGGGTGTGACTTCACATTATCCACTTCGGTGTGGACCACATGTATCATTTCTACAGATTGCACTTCCACTTTCGATTCATTTTTCTTGATAATCTGCTCACACTCCTGCTCAATGAGTTTCTGCTGTTGTTGCTGATCCTCCACCTCGAGTTTATTCTTTAACTTTTGCTTCTGTTGCTCAGAACTCGTATTTTGAGGCTGCTGCTGAACCGGCTCCTCCTCATCTTCCTTCTCTTCCTTGGAGATCTGTTTCTGGAGTTCTGTAATCTTCTTGTGGTGGGGCGTTGAATGAGCAAATGGCGGGACCACGTCAATTCCTTCATCGGTTTCCGTGATATAAATCTAAAAATATATATAACTTTAAAATACAACGTCGCTATAAAGTAAGGCAAGACACTTACCTGCTGCTGATTTTCCTCTTCTATAACCTCTTCCAGCTCCACTTCCTCTTCTGCTGGCTCATCTTCTGCCTCCTCCTGCCCTTCCTTCGGCGTTGTTTGCTGTTGCCAGAAATTATTCGTCTCACAATTATTGAGGATTCCTTCCTGTTCAATCTCTTCTTCATAGATGTGCCCATTGTTAATTACATCAGCATCTTCAGCAGTCTCCTCAGCACCCAGTTCATCCTCTGTGCCAATTTCTGTTTCCCCAACTACTTTCATTTCCTGTACATCATGATAGATGTGCTCCACCTCAACCTCCTCCTCTATGTGTAGATGCATTTCCTCAACTTCCTCTTCGTCAGCCTCCCCAACATCCTGCTCCTGTTCATCTTCCACTGGCTGTTGCTCTTCATCCCCTTGCAGCTGGAAGCTAGATTTTTCCTGATGCACACGATGCAGAAATATTGTGCTAACTTTTTTACCACCATTGAATTCACCGCGACCTTTGCTCGTATCCAGAATTTGGGCAACTGGCGTCGTGGGCGGCAAATCTGTGACAGATGTGACAAGCACTTTGGGCGATTGTTGCTCCAGCTTCGCTTCGTGTGTATAGCATTGAAGTAGTGGCATTTCATCCTCATGATCCTCTGCCACAGTCTGTGTTTGTTTCTCCATATAACATGGAATCTTTGCTTTTGGCAGTGCCATACGCCGCTCCTCATCATCGGTAGCTGACCGTTTAACACAACGACGCAGTTGATTCCGTAAGTCCTCAATTCTTTGTCCCAATTTTTCTATTTGCTGCATCAGTTCTTGATTGTGAGATAGCAGGGATTTGATGCGACCATTCTGATCGTCGAGCTCTTTGTCTTTACTCTTGAGTTGATCTGTCTGCTCCTGCATCAGATTCATATGCAGCAAAATCATGCGCTTTAAATTGTTATTCTCGACAATTAACGTAACCACCTCCGTGCTATTGGTATTGCCACCTTCCGATTCGGCTGCTACCCAAGCACCAGCTCCACCGCCGCCACCACCACCACTTTCTCGAGGATGTGAAGGCGGAGGTGGTGGCTTGTAGTAGTTGTTCTTGCTCGGAGCTGAGGCGTTATGCTTGCTATAGTTGTAGCTATGATTGAGGCGCGAATAGTTCTTGAACGGCAGTTGATAAGCTGATCGAGGCATTGGCGGGGCGTAGGCTGATGGCTCGCAATATCCGCCACCGCGCTGATGGCTGACAGACCATTTGTAACGCTTATCCATTATGCACGGACAAAGCACTCGGCACACTCACGCTTTTGTAATGTTTACAAAATGTTCATAATTTTGTTTCGTGTGTTTTGTTTTCGGCTTTTGTTGCCACTATTCACCACGCACGCCAATTTTTGACAGCCGCAGCTGATGGGCAACACAGTAAAATGCGTAAAACGTTTTGTTCACCACACTCGAATTTTTTTCTTCTATCGCTTTTTCCCAGAAAATTGCTATTTTGCAATGTTTCGGTGCGATTCGTACATTGACGTTATGACAATTGCTTACAGCTTTCAGCCAAATTGCATAGTTTTATATTTTTAAATACCTTCCTCACTTGTTTTCGCTGTTTTTAATAATTATGCAGATATTATAAACTCGCCCGAAAAAAGCATTTTAGAAGTATGGCGTTACTGGTGTTGCCAGGCCACACAAAGGCAGGGTTGCTAAATAATGCCACGCTGCCAACTGCTACTATTCACCACTGACTTTTGTTTCCAAAATCGCTTTTCAGTGCAAATGTTTGTCTTATTTTATTTATTATAATGTAAGCCGTCTTTAAATTATATTTTTTTTTCTGATCAAGCACAAAAATTATATAACTTAGAGGCGGATTTCACAAACGAGTTAGCAGCTTTGAGCGCGATGTGTACGATCTGTGTGACTGGCAACAGGAAAGAATAAGAGAAATGGCGGCAAACCAGCTTGTTATTCTCGCGAATCGAGTGGTAGGTTTTGATGATCTTTAAACTCCTTCGATGGCATCCATATTTGGTGACGATGGGGTTGACGACCTGTTCAATGACAATCTCGGCATCGACAACGATCAACTACCCAGTGACGGCGAGGGCGACAATGGGGAGAAGCTCTTTGGTGACGATGTTGATCCGGACGCTGATGGAGAAAAAGAAGGAGAACAGGAAGGCATTAAGGTTGAGCCCAAAAAACGTGCAGTACGTAATCCACGGCCCAGACTCACCGTCGATAAGCTGCGCGGTCCACGAGGCTTGCAGACAATTGAGAACTACTTCAAAGACATCAAATACAAGGGCAAGGGGCATGAAAAAGAGGATTTGGATGAGATACTGAGACGTTTACAGCACTGGGGACACCGCATGTATCCGAATTACACATTTGATGACGTGCTCACCAATATCGAGAGATTGGGTAAGAAAAAACCACTGCAAGTGCACATGACACGCTATCGCCTGAACCAACTAGAGGAGCTCAATTTGAACGACGAGATCCAAGACGATGTCAACGATGAGGATGAAAACGATGCTGCCGAACCATTCGATGAATTTGATGCTCTACTCGGCGAACAGATTGCAATGTCCAAACTGGCACCACATACACCGGCTACTAATCGACGCAACATGTCCAGCACAACCAATAGTTCATTGGCGACGCCTTCATTTACACGCAATGCTATTGTATCAACTCCGTATTCTGTGCGCGACGCAGACACAAGTGATTATATGCAACCATTACCCCCTTCGCAACCGGCAACTCCTGCGGCAAGCAAGTTATCATCGGATCAAATGGCGCGTATTGCAGAGAATCGTCGGTTAGCACAAGAGCGACTGCGTGCCAAGCAGATGGAGGGCAGTGCATAGAGCAGAGCATAGACTATGTGGGTGAGTAAAGGGTCACTAAATGGATGATGCTTAGAGCCAATAAAAATGAAGAGCTGTTAGTCATTGCGTCTTTCCGCATTGAACGCTGCGAAGCGACTGATCGAAGTTGCCTTGTGCCTGTTAAGGCTGAGGCAATGTTGGGCGCGTAGTACGAAGTACATGAGATGTACATATATCTGTATGTGTGAATCGACAGAGAGGTCAGCAGAGAAATTACTTTCAAGGCGCAAGGTGCACACTCACATGGTGAATTCTATAGGTCAATTCACCTCATTCTATGCCACCCACTCAAGTCACCACTGTTATTGGTTCTTTTGTCATATTTATATAAACTTTGTATTTATTGTTTATCTCACTCTTAAGCATAGATTAAGAAATAAAATTAGAGTTACACTCGGTAATAATACATATAAATGAACACGGGTTGTGTGTGTTTTGTGTGATTTTTGTTTCGTTTGTTTGTGTGAGTCGGTTTCACGAAGGAATACTTGATATTTGTTGTATACAAACTAATATGATCTAAGTATGGTGAGTGCTGAGTGCAAATCCATTAAGGTACAAGCGTGACTATCAAGTATATATATTAAGTGGTAAAGCGGAGCGCAACACGTGGCAGCATTTCGAATAATCCTTTGGTGCCCTTGAATATTGAGGCCATAATATTAAGAGTTGAGATATCAGTCTGGGGCATCGCTTGCTCCTCCGTGTCCCTTGGCTCATTGCTCTTCTTGATGGCATCCCTAATGACATGTAGCAATCGCTGGTAGAGGAACGACTGTCGATATATGGGCTTCGACAAACTAAGATGATCATCTTTCAGGAGATAGAAATCACCAAAATCAATGCGGGATGATTCCTCTGTTACAATGCGCAATGGGAACTTAAAGGAGGTCAGCATGGTGGGTGAACCTTCGGCCACACTCAATACGTTTACGTGGCGCAGTCTGGTGTGCAGACTGCCCATGAAACGACGATGCATCTCAAGCAATCTAGGTGAATTCTCTTCCATTTCCTTGACCTCAATTGATGGCGAGAGTATCAATTGCATGTGCTGCTTCCATTTGGCTATGGATGAGCCACGATGTGGTGTACCCAGGAACACAATGCCCCTGGTATTTTTGGCAATCTTCTGAACATTCTGTTCAGTGGAGTCCAACGATTTCAGGAGCATAATCTTGGTGAGCAAACCGCCCATGGAATGTCCGATCCAAACCACTGGACGCTCATTGCCCACATCGGCGGTCGCAATGCGCTCCAATAGCGAACCGGCACGCACATCGATGTGACCCTGGCCCTTCTCACATGGACAATACTTGGTAAAGTTGGCCGACCACTCAGTCACGGCAGATGTGTAGTCAATGCCGATGATTCTGCAAGCGAAATGAACCACTAATTAGAGAAGCTTCGTAGGATTACTTCAAGTATAGTTCTTACCTTGCATCTGGATAATCATCTGGCAGCCATTCCATGGGCCAACAATTTGTATACTCTTCGGATGCATCCTGATTCGTCCACTCGTTACCAGACACACTGAACATGCCACGAGAATTCTCACTGGCGGAGACTGGAATATCTGGATGCACTACCTCCCAGTCAGAGTCCAGTTCGGCTTCGTTGCGCAACGTTTCCACGAATTCCTTTGTGGCTGCATCGCTAATGTTGAGATGTTTCTCTTCCACCTTCTTGCTGGCCATGAGAATCTGATCTTTGAGTGGCTTCACCTGTGCTCCCTTTGTGGCTGCGTCTCCGCTGGGTTGCATTTGTGCTGGCACCAATTGTTGCTTTGTTGGGGTTTCCTTTTTCTGCTTGCTGCCATTCACGCGCTTCTGTTCGCCCACCAGGAATACATCATCCGTTTCGCTGGTGTAGAAGGCATTCTTGCCGTACAATCCCAGCTCGGTGGGCTTGCGATCTCGTTGACGCCATGTGATGAAAACGCCGCCCAACAGACCGTGAACAAAGACAATGTCGGCAGTGGGCTTGCGACGTGTGCGGACACGTGGATGCAGTGGATATACATTGGGTGGATATGTGCTTTGGTTGGGATCATCATGATCGAGATTCGCCATTGTTTTGGCTGAGATTACTTGAAGGCGGAGATCGGGACACTGTTGCCATTCGGCCAATGTGCCCACCCAGCCGGAAACAAAGAAATGCTCCACTGCATCCGGCACCAGAGACATGTTGGCCAGCACTTTGCACAATGTGGACAACGTTTCATTGTCATCATTAAAGATCTTGCGCAATTCCATTAAATGCATCAGACCGCCATCATGTACGATCTTGGCCGAAATCTTGGGATCCTTGGTAATGTGATGCAAAAACGAGATGATTTCTTTGAGCAAGTCCGTGTCCTGTGAAGATAGTGTAATCGACTGTTCTGGAGTGAAAAACTCATGGATTCCTTCCTGAAAAAGAGTACAAATTAGACTTGGAATTAAGATTAGAGGAGTACGAAGGTCACTTACTACATCGTGTTGTTCTGGAAAGTATTTGCTAAAGAAGTGTTCCACACAAGTGGAGGGACGGAGACGGGCAAGCATCACGTGTAGCTCGGAGAGCAGCATTTTAGGATTTTTGATGCAGCGGCGCCTCGGCACAGGCATAAACCAACGGACATCGGCACCGGAGCGTGCCAGGGAAACGCAGGTGCGTGCATCACAAATCTGTGCCAAGTGACGAAAGTCCCAATCCTTCAGATGATCCATGCACACCAGTTGCTGAACAGCCTTCAGACGCTCCGCCTGGCTACCGGTTTGGGCAATATTCAGGAGACGCCATGCAACTGAATGCTTGGCTGACTTCCACCATTTGCCAATGGGATTAATGATGACACTTATCCATTTCTTGTCGTCCTCCTGCTTCTGTTGCATCTTACGCATGGATTCCCGATAAATGTGATACTTGATGTATATGTATTCCGTTCGTCGTTTGTCCGGTTCCTGTTGCTTCTTCTCCACATATTGCGAAAAGTATTTACGGATTTGCGGTGTCTCGTAGAGAATGATACCGGCGCTGAAATAGGATAAATATATTTCCAATTATACACGTGTTAATTGAGTTTTTAATTGGGGCACAAAGAACAGTTAGCATCGCTGCCAACTATTTGCTCTGAGAGATAAACAACAACATTGTTGTTGTTATTGCTATAAAAGTGGGCGCGTCACCTTATATACTGTAGAAGAAGCGCCACACGCGCTAGCCAACCAAACTATAAACAACAACAACATTTGTCAACAATAACAACGATAAGCAGTGCTAAAAAAAAACTATTATTCGCGAGGTTCTTTTGCAAAACTAAATGCGCACCATTTTAGTGGCCGGTTTTTCCTATGCTTGTGTTGGTATGTTTACGGGTGTGTGTGAGTGTATGCGTGTAACCGAGGGGGGCCTTGAACAGCTGTTACGCATAAGAGAGCAAGAGAAACAAAGGGGAATGGCAAACGTGCTGGTGAAAACAACAACAACAACTATTTGAATAGTGCCATCTCATTTTGGCAAAATCGTACGTTTGTTGTGATCATGTTGTGTTAAAATAAACAACAACAACAGTTGGCAATTGATCTGAAACTGCAGAATGAGTGTACTGTATTGTTTTGCTTTCATATGAATTCTGTTGTCAACAAGTGACGTCACAACTTATATCGGCTGTTTGCTCGGTAGGAATGCGGAAAACGCAGTTCAAATTTGTTAGTGCAACTGCACTGAAAATATATGTATGTAGTGAACAGATTTATAACAGTTCAGGGCCAATGGCGCCACTTTTGCCTGCCAAGGCTTTAGTCAGCCTGAATGTTTAATGACGAGCCCTCTTTTAAATTGTGTCGACTATTTTTATTGTAAGCGTGTAAACCGTTACAGCTGTGATTTGTTTATTAACTGTACTTTTTACTTACGTGGTTAAGATGCCAATACCACCCAGAAGCTTTGGAAAACGGCGTAACGTTGTTTTAATTTCCTCCAATGACATTGCCTGCAGTATTTCTGTTGTGTGTTTGTTGTGTTTGCCTGAGGTTGAAGCTCGCTAGTAAAATTTGTCAATTTGTTGCCAAAAGTTTACTTTGTTTTTCACACACAATCACACCACTTAAATTTAGATTATTGTCTCAGATCTCGGAACTCTAGTAAAATAACACTTTGATACACTTTTTCTGAACAGTTTACTTGCTGGTTGTGCACTTTATATTAATTAATTATCAAAATAATAATTAACTAATTATTACCCCTTACGGGTTAGTCAATTTTTGTTTTGTCGAACTTTTCTGTTGTGATTCAGGTTGTTGAATGGCTGATTTGTTTTGTTTCGTCTCTTTTATCACTTTTTCGTGCGCAATGGCGTTGCCACACTGTACGAGAATGTTCGAAAGAACGAACCAATACAACTGTTCCAAATCAAATGAACCGTGGTTAAAAGAGAAAAGACGGTATTTAAAGTCCCAAGAGACACGACACTGGGAACAAATACCCTACTTAGTTAGTGGATGTTGGCTGTGGGTGGGTGGCAGTGCGCAAAGGGAGCTCACGCGCACAACAAGTTCGCGATTTGCGTAAACAAGCTAGAATCGAATTTATGTTTAACAATGAAAATACATTTTCGCGAACAGTATGGCACCAAAGGCGAGGAAATACTCTATGTAACGCCGGCAGGTGAGTGCACCACTCGACTAGAGTCAAAGCAATCGGCAAACTCTTCTTCTAAACTGCAGATCAGAGCAATATTGTGCGCGTTCCTTTACGTGGCGATAAATTGGTGATACAAGAGAAGTTTCTGCTATTTCGTGTGCTGCAGAATATTTTTCTGCCCAAAGGATACCCGGACTCGGTGTCCGACGACTACGCCGCCTATCAGATATGGGACACACTGCAGGCATTTTGCAGCACAATTTGCGGCACTCTTTGCACCCATGCAATACTCAAGGGACTCGGCGTTGGCAACGAAAATATCAACGCCTACTCGGCGACCGTCACCTGGATACTGAAGGAGGGCAGCGGTCATGTGGGTCGCATTATATTCGCCTGGTGGCAAGGCTGCCAACTGGACGTTGACTCTAAAAAGTGGCGTCTACGCGCCGATTTCCTAAACGACCTGGCCATGGGCATTGAAATCTATGTGCTTCCCAAATATCCACATTTCAGTACACAAATCCTCTGCGGCTCGACATTGTTAAAGGCTATTGTGGGTGTGGCAGGTGGTGCAACGCGTGCCGCCCTAACCCAACATCATGCAGTGCGTGGCAACTTGGCGGATGTGTCGTCCAAGGATAGCTCCCAAGAGACATGCGTGAATCTGGTGGCCTCCTTTGTGGGGCTATATCTGCTGACGCTCATCAAGAGTCAGGCAATGCTATATACTGTATTCTATATTGTGGTCACGCTGCATCTCTATGCGAATCTGAAGGCTGTGCGAGCGGTTTGTTTGCGCACCTTTAACGAATCGCGTTACTTGATTGCTCTCGAGGAGTTCTTTCGCTCATCCCGCATGCTTACACCTCAGCAGGTAAGAACCAACTCTTTCACTGACTGTTGATTCAGTACTAATTTGATTTCCTTTAGGTCAATAAAATGGAGCGCGTGACAGTGGGCAAAACGGTGTCCGTATCGCTCAACATACGACTGGGTCTGAGTGTGAAGCATCTTATAGACGAATACAAAAGCAGTAGTGTCATTGAGAACATTGTGTCCTCCTTTGATCCCCACGAGCGCTTCATCATAGCGGAGAGTAAAAAACATTTGGGCGTCTACCTACACTTTGATACACGTTCCCAGGATGTGCTGAAGGCATACTTCTTTGCCGTCTCGTATCTGCAGGACAGAAACCAGATCAAGGAGAAGTATTGGGACATTCAGGGCAAATGGCAAGAGTTTCTAAATCTAGCACAGCAGGAGGGTGAGTCTGAAATTAAATAAAAAAATAGATTAACATATGAATAATTTTTAATTGAACCTAACGAACAGGTTGGCTGATCAATCAGCACTTGCTGCTAGTGGATGAGTATCGTTTGGATTGGAAGGTGTAGATCCAAGTTCAGGATGACTAACCATTTGGACCATGCTTGCTTTGGAAAGGGGATTATCATTTCCGACTTTGGTTTAGCTTAGAACATTTTAAACTATAACATAAACTCACATTCTCACATATCTCTCACATGGTGTAAAAACCAAAAGGCAAACGTTGATATTAGCAAAAACAGTGTTGTTGCGATAACATATACATATTAATCTAGATTTAATCACATGAATCTCGTTCGCACTTGGACAATTAATGATAAAAACGTGAACATCTTCCAACTATTGTAAACACTCTGCCTTAGCACATAACAAACAAAAAAGTAACGTTTAAAATCGATATGCAAATATGATATTCCAAAAGTGTCGATTAGCCGTTTTGAAAAACATTTGTAGCACTTTATAAATAATTATAAAAATGTGCTCATTTTAAACTCGAAACAACACACATCTATTTTGTAATAACTTACCACATAAACATACATATATACATATTTCAACTGGTACTTTTTACCAAAATCAAAAAAGGGAAAACCAAAAAAAAAAAAAAAATTAATACAAAAATCTGCGCAACGAACGGGAACGCTTGAATTGCATTTCACGAAATTGTACAAAGGTTTTAAGCTTTTATTTAATTTAACGCACTTTACAGTGCCTGCAAACGTGTAATATTATTTATAAGCTGCTAATTGTAATTATTTTTTTTATGCTCATTTATCGTAAAGCAAGTCCATTAGCTTAGGACTTAATAATTAGCTTGAAAATGCTTTCATATGATTGCAGAATAGTAGTAAAGATGCAAAAACGCAATTGATTTTTAATAGACAAATAAATCCAATTCTTAAAAATTTGAAACAACTATTTTTATGTTTTGGGAAATCCAAATTACGAACAATGTTGGTACACTTGTTACGGTACTGAACTGTTGAGGCTGACAATACGGTACAAAGTATTTACATAAGTTGGCAGCCCTTCGATAACACTTGTCTATCGATTACCCACACGCGACTGGCTTCAAATCAAAACACGTGCGGGCGAGCGTTGAACACACTTTGGATGTTAGTGGAAAACGCTAATTGATAAAAGTTTATAAACAATGGAAGGTGTGCAGCCAGAGGCTGTGTCGGCAGAGAATGTGGTCCACAGTGTGACGACAGAAACTGTGGCTGCAATAGAGAACGCCGCAGACTTGACAATGCAAACAGAGACCACGCCTCAAGTAGTTGAAGTAGCTGAAAATAAAACTGAAGTCGATGCGGGCGTGGTGGCAAAAGTGGACGGCAGTGAACCAATGTGCACAGAGTCACAAGACATGGAATGCGAAAGTACGCCATCAGCTACAGCTTGCCAGGAAGCCATCGCACCTGTAGCAAGTGCAGAAGCTGCTGCACCAGTTGAGAACTCTCCACTAGCTGACACATCCACACAGAGTGCAGCTACACAGGAATTCACCGCACCCGAAGCAAGTGCAGAAGCTGCTGCACCCGTTGAGGAATCAACACCTGCTGGTACATCCATACAGGATGCAGCGGCACCTGCTACCACCTCTTCAAATGGTCTTAGTTTGCTAGCCGCCTACAGTTCGGATGTGGATTCAGATACAGCGGCAGCAGCAGATGCCGAAGACAGCGACAACGATGATGTAGTCGAAGTGCCAGTCTCCAGTACAGTAACCAACGCAAGCGCTGGTCGTCCTCGTCAAGTGGTTACCGTAAGCTCCGACAGCAGCAGCAGTAGCAGTGACTCCGATTCCGACTCTGAGGGCGAGTATTTAACAGCTTTGCGACAAAAAATCGACAAGCGAATGAACACCGAGGACTGCGATGAAGATGACGATGAGCTGGACGATGAAACTAAGCCACGGCGTCGTAATCCACCCAAAGTACGTGGTGAAATGCTGTTGGATGAACTGCCACCGATCGATCAGTTGGAGATTACAGTGCCTGAGGATGAGTGCATTGAACTGGGCAAGGTCCAATCAATTGTGGATCAATTGGTGCTGGTCAGTGTGTTGGCCAATTCCATGCTGTTTGATCTGGACACTGTACTGTTTCTGGAGAAGGGACGCAAGGTGCTGGGCCAGGTATTCGATGTGCTTGGCCAGGTGGCCGATCCACTGTACTGTGTGCGTTTCAACAGTAATCAACAGATCAAGGATCGCGGCATTAACATTGGTGACATCGTCTACTGTGCGCCACAATCGGAGCACACACAGTTTGTTATACTTTCCAAGCTGATGCAAGTCCGTGGTTCGGATGCCTCCTGGGAGCATGATGTGGAGCCGCCTGCTAAATTCATTGATTACTCCGACGATGAAGCTGAGCGTGAGGCACGTTGGGAGCAGCGCAAGAAGCGCCAGCGTGAACGCACCAATTCCACCGACTCAGTGGACACAGTCTCCACTGTAGCCACCGAAGCCTCCGAGGCAGCGCCGTCGAGACATCGTGGCAACGAGGCAGCGCCGTCGCGACAACGTGGTCGTCGTGGCCAGCGGGACAACAACAACATGAACAACAGCAACTATCCAAATGGCAACCAGCAGCATCAACAGCAGCCACAATCCCGTGACTCGGAGTACAACTATCATCCCAGCTACAATCCTGGCAGCTGGCACTCCAACTACTATCACAACTACCATCCTCCCGCTGCGAACTTCAACATGATGCCAGGCACGGGTTATCCCATGCCCACACATGGCTATGGCTATGGCATGCCACCACCTCATCCCTATGGCATGCCCCCGCAAATGGGTATGCCACCGCCAATGCCACCACCACAGCACATGTACCCGCCTCCACCGCATGGCCATCCTGGCTTTGGACCACGTCCACCGCCATCTAGCAGTTAACTTGACTTGACTTGATTCCATAAAAGATGAAATAAAACAATTTTTATAAACAATTTGTATTTGTTAAAATGCACGAAGTTCTTGTATAAAAAGGTACTTAATAATCTGTGTGGGATGTCAACAATACAGGTGTGTGTCTGGGCGCTTTCTTTGTGGGTCCTAATCTATGCATAACCCAATTGACAAATTCTTGCGCTCTAATTAAAAGTTTACAGCTGGTAATTAATTTAATTATTTAATACTAACATTAAAAACTTTTGCAGCTCAATTTATTTTTTTTTTCACAAGCTTAAAGATTTTTCTAATTTTTAAGATTTATTTTTTGAAGTAAAAAAGAATTTTTGATAATTTTGTTGATTTTTCTTTTAACAATTATCACTTTTTTTTGGATTGTGTGACTGCCTGACTGATCGTCGTGCAGCACTAATGGTAAGAGTTGCAATGCTGATTTTTTAGACTTAATTTTCAAGCAGAAATTGGTACAAAAGTTTCTGGGGATTAATTTTATCGCTCTTAAAATCGAGTATTTGTTGGACTTTCGTTACATTTGTCAACTG
This sequence comes from Drosophila dunni, assembly GCA_018152125.1. NCBI lineage: Eukaryota > Metazoa > Arthropoda > Insecta > Diptera > Drosophilidae > Drosophila > Drosophila dunni. Next base: position 13,373,137 of record JAECXC010004138.1, on the reverse strand, counting down.
GGCAAGATAAATATATGAATCTATATACTATATATGGATATATGTTCGCTTTATATACAGCCTAGAAGATTTTGACGTAAGCATTACGAGCTAGTCAAAATTAATGCGAACAAAAAACAATGTTAACTATCTGTGTGTAGATATATATACTTCTCTCTCTCTCTCTCTCTAAAAAAAAAAAATATATATATATAATAAACTAATATATATATATATATAATAAACTAACTGACTGATCATGAGTTAAGCATTTTTTACAATTTGTGCTTAAGTTTCTGATGTGAAAGCGACGCGAAATTATTTGTAATTTGTGATTTGAGCTTATTCGAGGAGGCAACCAAAGAATCCTTTGTGGTGTTCCTACAGGCACGTGAGAAATATGCAATCTTAAAGCTATTTACAGGGTACAAGTTTAAACAAATCAACAATGCAGTTAACAATTAATGAAACATTCGCTGTATGGATCTCCCCTTTCACTAGCCGAGTCCAATTTGATCGCGCGGCTTGAGCAGCACCAGCACAACGGTAATATTGTCCTGAGAGTCATGCTCCTTGGCCGCCTCCACAAGCAGTTTGGGAATGTCATCGAGTTGGGTTGTTGCCTCCGCCAGGCATTCATAGACAGTGTCCACAATCAGGGATTCTGGCACGTGATCCCACAGACCATCGGTGCCCAGCACTAGAAAATCATGTGCTTCGCTCAAGGGCACATCCACAAAATCGGGCTCAGCGATGACCGCTTCGAGACTGTAGTCACCAATGGAACGTCCCACATTGAGTATGCCATTGACACGCCATTGGCCTTGGGCATGGATTACTGTACCACCGCTGAGTTCGATGCGACGTCGTTCATCGACTGATTCCGGTTTGTGTGGCTTCACCAGCTGTAGCTGTGTGCGTTTGCCCACCAGCAGTGCCTTGGAGTCACCCACCCAGGCTATGTAGAGCTGTTGGTCGCCTGTGATCAGAGCACACACCGCTGTTGTGCCGCTTGTAATGCGTTTCTGGGCGAAACGTTCGTCGGCCTGCAGAAAGGCAGTCTCAAAGGCATTGCGATAAAAGTCCACAGTGTCGGTTTCACCACAGGATGATGCATCAGGCGGTACACGTTGCAGCTGATGTGCAAGCAACTGGGGTATTTGGCTGGTCACGTACGTCGAGGACAGCGCACCGGAGTGTCCATCGAAGACGCCAAAGAAGCGACATGCGCTGTGCGTACCGGGCAGCTGATACATCTCACCATATCGCTCCAGGCACACGTGACGATCCTCCATCTTACGTGGCTTATTCTTAACAGCCGCCGCACTGTGTCCCGGCGACGGCAACGTCTTCAATGCACACTCGCACCTGGCGGCGCCTTCGCACAGCAGCTTATCATCAGCAAAGGTCTGCAACTTCTCCATGGCCGCATTGTCCATCAGCTGGACAAACACTTTGTCCAATTGATTGATAACGAATTTTTGTAATTTTAACAGATCGTTTTGTGCCGCCTTCTCGCCCACTTCGACGTTTACCTCGCATTCCTTGGCATGGCGCAGTTCCTGCTCTGTTTGATCGGTGGCCGTGTGCAGCATTTTAATGCGAAATCCCAGAGGACAATTTTTGGCACATAGTTGCTTCCAAATTGCGGACACAATTTCGGCGCGTTGTTCGTCGGCTGTGACTTTGTAGGTATCGTTGCTACTGCGCGTTACACAATTTCCGTTGCGCGTTATTTGTTCATTGCCAGAGGTCAGATCGCCTCCGTTGGCAGCGGCGGCGGCGGCGGTTGATGACGCTAGAAAGTCCTTGAATGACTGTAACTGTGCGCATTCCGACGCTGTTATTGGCGGATTCACCTCCGTCGACATTTTCGAGACTCAGCTGTGCGCTACTGATTTTGTTATGGAATTTGTGCCTTACGCATGTGCTGATTAGTAATAAAAACGATGATGATTCACCCGCACGCACACTGGCATTGTTTATGCAATGGTTCTATTTGTTTATATTTTTCTCGCTGGACTGCGGTGAAGTTAATAGTGGGACTTGAAATACTAGTGGACTCTAAAATAGTGGGACTTAAAGTACTAGTGGCCGGCATAACAATGGGTTATGTTAAATAATAGCAGTTCTAATTGAGTAAAGAATCATTATTTTTATTAAAGTGGAATAGTTCGTTTATTCTCATTGATATATTATTGCTTTAACACTTATGCATCTGATTTCCATAGACTTCATCAAAAACTGTTGAACTCTAAGCAACTTTTTCAAATTATGTTGCCAACATAATGTTATGCTCGATAAGAACTGTTAAACAAAACCTTTCCATATGCAATTCCCACTATTATCACGTCGACTAGTATTTTATGTCCCAACTGCCGGCAGCACTCAGCTGTTGCTTTGTTTTGTTGTGACAAAAAGTAGTTTTATTTTAATTTATACATTGTTTTTCAAGAAATGAATGCTTATTAAATAAATTCATTGTTACTGAAAGAAAATGTCTACACCGCTGGAACAGCAGACCGATGAGCGCGAAGCTCTGCAGTCCATCTACGAGGGCGACGACAACTTCAAAGAAATTGACCCGACAACATATCAATACAAAGTGAGAAACCACATGCACAGTCGAAATTGGTTAAATTTAACTCTTTTTCCTTTTAGTATGGTGAAGAGGACAATTACAAGTCGTTTCTGGTGGAGCTCAAGTGGGGCGAAAACTATCCCGATGAGGCGCCAACGATTAACATGAACACTTTCTACAATCGTAATCTGTGCGTACAAAATGTGCTCTGGTTACTCCAAGCCAACTAATGTTATCCTGTTACTTTGTAGCTTGCCCGCTGTTAAAGAGGAAATACTGACGGCTCTAACCACGGAGGCGTCACAATGGCTGGGATGCGGCATGACCTACACGTTATTTGAGTGCCTGAAGGACAACATTGAGCAGTTGACAGCGACACAACCAGAATTTGCACCAGTTATGGCGCCAGTCGATGAAGGTGTGGGTGCGCTGAAGATCTCCGACACCAATGCGGATGCAAAACAAAAGGAGCCGAAGAAGGAGCAACTTACAAAGGCACAAAAGCGCCGTCAATGGGAGCGAACTGATCACAAGGGAGAGCGAGCACGTGGCTGGGATTGGGTGGACATCGTCAAGCATCTGTCACAAACGGGCAGCAAAGAAGAGACTGCATCTATGATGGATAGTGCAGCTGTGACACCTGTGCTGCATTCCCTGAACTCCTAACAACAACTAGCAATCTTATGAATTCAATCAAAAGTCAAATAACTGATCTGTTCTGATGTGTGTTAAATTAAAGCCGATCAATTTACTTACGCATCTCTGGTTTGTATTTTGGACAGGCAAGGCCAGCCACTAACTGGCTGGGGTCGACCCCAAACAGATCGGACACACACCACTATATATGTAAACTAATGTTCTCTGGCTTCTAGTCTAGAAATGCTTATGCGCTGTGATAGTCACACTCGCTGTCTCGGACAAACGGAGGAACGTGTCTTGCTTTGATGATGTAATGTGACTGAAATTCTGTTACACTTTTGAACGCTTTTTAATTGACATTTTAAGCGAAAGCATAAGTAAATTTACTGCCAGTTAAGTGTTGACATCGCGCGTGTCGAGTTTGTGTAAAATATTTCCATACTGCACCTTTTTGGTCACGGTACGCTTTCGGGGCTTTATCACTGTGTGAAAACCGGTTTAACTGACGCCTTTGTGTGATAGCAGTTATCGAATTCCTAAGCTCACATCATTATGGGCCAAAAATGCTCTGGTCTACGAGTTTTCAGAAATTGTGACGGACGTTCAGAGTCGGAAGTTGATGGCAAACTGCGTATACGTAATGTCAATGCAAATCTATTGGCCACTCCAGGTGAATAATCATTAGTTATGTGGAATTGTCTGTTTGTTTTCAACCTGTGACAAATGACTATGCAGTGTAACTATTTTGGGTAGCTTATAGCTAAATTTGTCTATATTTTAGCTACGGAAATTTGATGTTTAAGCAGACCAAAAAGTTTTATAGTTGAAATTTTCAAAAATTACAGAACTTAGCAAAATTTGCTATCAAAAAGTGATTAAAATATAGTAAAATATTTATGAGCTTTTTTGTACACTTTGTTAAGCAATTTTTACCAATCTTTTAAGACCGTTTTGAAATGCCCGCAGCACTGTAGACACACAAAGTTGCGCAATTATCATTACCTGACTATTGATATTGCCATTTTGCTATTCAAATTTTGTAGTTTATTGTGGGCGTATGTGTAAAATTCAAATCCAACTGCCCACTAGCTAAATTTGAGACGATATTTCAACATTGTTCTGCTATTGATCATACAGTAATGGCGTGAATTTATAATGTTATTAACAAGAAAATAAACAATTGCAATATGTCAAAAACATTAAACAGCAGGTACCCAAACAAGTGTTCAAAAATAAATACACAAAAGTATACACCTTTTTAAATACACATATCTGTGTGTATTTTTGAAAATATCTTGAATTCCAGCAATTAGCTGAACTGCCAATCCTTTTTGGAAACAAAGTGTTGGGGATTAATCATTTTGCGGTTCGTAAACAATTCTGAAAACTGTGCGGACTTCACTACAAGTGAAGAGCATCTTTTGATACCCTGTAGCAGCGGCAAACTAGGCACACCTCTATTTGAACTGCTGCTTAGTTAGAGGGTATCACCTAGTCGCTATATCAGCTACTTCTCTCACAAGCCACTTGACTGGAACTTTGCCCAAAATTTGGAAATGACTTTCAACTCTGAATTAGGCAATTTGAATGTGCTTCATGGAATTCATGTGTTTGCTAATGATTGAATTGTTTAAAAATAGTGCACAACAAATGTGCATTAGATTTATTATTCGCACTGTTGAGTAAAAAATAATTTTCCAGCCGCATGCAAATCGAATGATCATAGCACTCGCTCCAGGTCTTATTACTCAGAGATAAATCAATTAAATTGGCCCCATTCGTTATGGTTTTGATTCAAGATTCCGCGCCGCCGATGACGCAGTGCTGCCCGCTGTCTGCTGCCTGCCACCAACAGATGGCGGTAGCTTCTATTACCAAAGCGACGCCAACGTTGCATACATAATTATTAATAATAGAGAGCGAGCGCAAAGCAACAACAATTCAGAGAGCGACGAGTGGGGCATAAGTGAGAGCAAAGAACTAGAGAGAGAGAGCAGCGGACAGATGTGAAACTATCGAGAATCTACAGATCAATCAGTGTGGTTTAAAGCGTCGCCGTGAACGGTTTCGATTTCGGCTTTGGTCTCGTTTTCGTAGTCGGTTTCGAATTAGCTTTGTGTTGTTGTTGTTTTGAAAAGTAACGTTAGTTTCGAAGAATAGCGTAGAAGCGCAGCTTAAAGCGCCGCTTCCGTTAAGTTTTCTGCTGCAGTGTGTGTAGTGTTTGTGACTGTGTAGTGTCTGCTAAGATGGCCAATTGGTACCGCAGTTATGCGCCCAGCTGGATACAGCGCTTTTGGCAGCCCCCACCCCCTCCGCGACCGTTTAACCCCTTTCGCAGCACACGTCCCGATCCAGACATAGAAAGTAATTAACTAGCAATAATACATAAGTGTTGTAGACTTACGTACATACTTGCTATATCTCTACATATGACCCTATATGACAAACGCAATTAATCGTATTTACTGCTCCCTAAGCATTCCATTTCTGTCTATTTCATACACACACATTTATATTTATTTTTCGTCAATGACTTCACCTGGTTTGTTTGTATAAAAATTCTGTTTTTTTTTTTGTTTCTGCCCCTTAGTTGTTTGACATGTTTTGTTGTCTTCGGTAAACTACGCAAATTTATTTATTCGTTTATTCACACACTTTTGATTTCTATAAAGTCGCGTCTTGTTGGTAAAACAAGATTAATTAATAAACTTTTGATTTCCTGATAGAAAATTTCTGATCTAATCACTTATAAGTTATTTGGGGTCACAAAGGTGCAGCCATGTGGAAATCAATCCTATTAGTTGACCCTAACCTGACCCTATTAAAGACGCACCTAAGTTCCATTAAATTATACAAATTTATGTACTGGCTTGATAAATAAAAATTCCTCTTTCAATAGATGCCAATAAATAAATTTTTGAAAAACTTGAAAGCGTATTTTGAAAGATATTTTTAGTTTTGTTGTCATAGGTTTTCCTGAACATTTACTATTCAAATTTTAGAAAAATTCTACAAAGTATTTCACTATATACCGTAAAAAAGAAATTATTGTTGGTCTCCCAAAAACGGGAAATTATTTAACCACTAAACTAAATACAATTAGTTTTTACTATGAGTGTACATTGAATATTTTAAGCATTATGCTTGCCGCATAAAAATTAATGTTTAAGAAAGCACAAGGTCGAATAAAAGCGAATAAAGTTTTTGCGAGTAGAATTAAAAAGTAAAATCGAAACAAAGTCCGACAGCTGTGCGGGGGCCAATAGATCACATAAAAAACGAACTAAACATATGGTTATTATAGCCAATTTATGTGTCTTTTTTAAAAATACTTTCGTCTGTTTTTTAGTGTATAATGTGATCAAAAGTTGATGAGCGCTAGAGAAAAGCAAATTATAAAAGCTACAGAAACTGCAGATCTGTCCATCAACATAAGTGAATTAATTATATTTTTGTTTGCTTTTTTCTTTGGCTAATTTTCATTATTTGGGCTTAAATGTGATGATGATAATGATGCTTTCCGGCTTTTTATTATAGTAATATTTAGTGTTGTATTTTAAGCTTATTTTTGGCTAGATAATGTACTTAGTAAAAATATAAATATGTTGGTTGAAAATTTAGGTAGTTTCTGTAAGTTATACATTTAGCTCTTTTTAAAATAAATAAAATTTTTCCTACCCTTTTTTTTAGTACAGAACAATACCGTAAATCATAATAAATATTTAAGAAATGCTATATAAAATGGTGCTAATTTGTTCTTATCACTTTTATTAAAGATAATGCAACAATTTAAATAAAAGATGACTAAGTTCCATATAAAATACTTTATAACTTAATGTAGGTCAGTTTTACTTTAATAACATTTTTTTTCTTTTTTAGTATCTTTATAGTTTTATGATTTTCAAGTCGTTATCAGGCATTTTTAAAGCTTTTCTATGCTTAATCGCTATAAAATGGCTAAAAGGCCAGCACTGCTTTAAGCCCAGTAAATTCTGACAGCATCGCTCACTTGATCCGTGTGCTTTGTTGTTGTGGGCGTCTAAGTGGCAGCATCAGCAGCCTCAGCCGCAGCAACCGCAGCCACCGACGCCGTCGTCGCATTAGCGACAAACAAATTACGCATACGCCCGATTGTCCACTATGGAAATTAATTGTGTTGGCATTGAAACTGTTTGCGGCCAAAATGCTAGAGATTTTGTGTGTGTTTTTATGGCCAACGGCGATTAATCAACATGTTCGTTTTGGGCTGCAACATGACAACAGACTCTTGTGTCCCGCTTTTTGGACCCTGTAGTTAAAGTAGAGTATAGTGGTCTGGAGGTCAGCAAGTAAATCTGAAAAAACAAAATAATATATACATTTTAATCAAGTCTTTAATAATCAGTTAAAGAACTTTTGGGGTTACGCTACTTCTGATTGATAAATACTACCTACAGGGCGTTTTGCAGTCTACACACCCACCTAGCCTTTTGCATGAAGTCACCGGCTTGACCCGATGCGCGCGATAAGCAGTAGCCAAGTGACTAATCAATTTTGTTTCGCTGCTTTCCTTCTATTTCAGACGCTGGCAACTCGGCGGTGCTGGGCGTGCAGCGGGTGGACCTCTGCCTGGAGGACAACCACGAGGAGCATCACACGAGTCACTTCCATGCTGCAGGCGCCAAGCAGGCGCTGATTGTACGACGTGGCGAACCCTTCCGTCTGCGCATACACTTCGGTCGTGATTACAGTCCCAGCAAGGATGCGATCAGTTTCATCTTCAGCGTGGCCGATGACAGCAAACCCAGTCCAGGACATGGTACACTGGCTGCGCTGGTGCCACACGATGGCATTGACTATCTGGGCGATAATCTCGAGTGGGGAGCGGGCATTGAGGCCCATGAGGGACAGACGTTGACGGTGCTAGTGAAGCCGCCGGTCACGTGTCCAGTCACCGAGTGGCGACTGGACATCGACACCAAGCTGTTGGGCAATGGATCGAGAAGTTATGCTGTGCCGCTGCCCATCTATGTGCTGTTTAATCCCTGGTGCCCGGACGATCAGGTCTATCTGGAGGATCGGGATAAGCGCAAGGAGTACGTGATGCATGACACCACCTTAATCTGGCGTGGCTCCTACAATCGTCTGCGTCCGTCCGTCTGGAAGATTGGACAATTCGAGCGCAATGTGCTCGAGTGCAGTCTGCAGGTCCTGGGCACGGTGGGACGCATTCCACCCGCCTATCGTGGGGATCCCGTGCGTGTGGCTCGAGCTCTTTCTGCCCTGGTCAACTCCGTGGACGATGACGGTGTGCTGCTGGGCAACTGGACAGAGGATTTCTCGGGCGGCACAGCACCCACCAAGTGGACAGGCTCCGCAGAGATTCTCCAGGAATTCCACAAGAGCCAGAAATCGGTGAAGTTTGCCCAATGTTGGAATTTCAGCGGAGTGTTGACCACCATCGCTCGTGCTCTGGGCATCCCGTCCAGAATCATCACCTGCTACTCCTCCGCCCACGATACGCAGGCATCGCTGACCGTCGATGTCTTCATCGATGCCAACAACAAGAAACTGGATGCGGAGACCACGGATTCCATTTGGAACTATCACGTGTGGAACGAATTGTGGATGCAGCGACCGGATCTGGGCATTGGCCAATACGGTGCCTACGATGGCTGGCAGGCAGTAGATGCCACGCCCCAGGAGGCCTCCGACAACATGTACCGCGTGGGTCCCGCCTCCGTGCTGGCCGTGAAACACGGCGAGATCCTGCGACCCTTCGACTGTGGATTCGTCTACTCCGAGGTGAATGCGGACAAACTCTACTGGCGCTACAATGGACCCAGTCAGCCACTTAAACTGCTCCGCAAGGACACACTGGCCATTGGGCATCTGATCAGCACCAAGGCGGTGCTAAAGTGGGAACGCGAGGACGTCACCGACACCTACAAATACGCGGAACGCAGCGAGGAGGAGCGCAACTTTATGCTAAAGGCTCTGAAGCAATCCCGTCATGCCTTCAGTCGCTACTACCTCAACGACAACTTCAACGACGTGGAGTTCAGCATGGAGCTTAAGGATGACATCAAGATCGGTGAGAACTTCACCGTCGTCCTCAAGGTGAGCAACAAGAGCGAGGAGCGCATTCATCAGGCCACCGGTCAGCTGAACTGCGATGCAGTGCTTTACACGGGAGTGGGTGCCCAGGAGGTCAAGATCATGGGCTTTGAGGTCGATCTGAAGCCCAAGAGCACGGAATACGTGCGCATGGAGGTCAACTTCGGGGAGTACTTCGAAAAGCTTTCCTCCCAGGCGGCGTTCCAAATCTCCGCCGCTTGTCGGGTGAAGGACACCGACTACGACTACTACGCCCAGGATGATTTCCGTGTGCGCAAACCGGACATCAAGTTCCAGTTCGGTGATGGCAATGTGCCGGTCGTGTCACAGCGGGAAATCGATGTGATCGTGCGCTTGGAGAATCCGCTGCCCATTCCACTGCACAAGGGACTCTTCACCATCGAGGGACCCGGCATTGCACAGCCACTGAAGTTCAAGGTGAGTTAGAACTGCTACAGGGTGCTAGAGGAAGCAGGGAGTTGTCCATGACTAACGTATTCCCGTCCTTGCAGATCGCCGAGATTCCCGTGGGCGGCACAGCCGCAGCCACCTTCAAGTATGTGCCGCCCTACGCTGGGCGTGGCACGCTCTTGGGCAAGTTCGTCTCAAAGGAACTGGACGATGTGGATGGCTACAAGCACTACGAGATTGAGCCCCGGCCAGAGGATTTGCTCCAACCCAATGGCAATCACCGGAGCAGCAACATCATCCGCAGGCGCACGGATGTGATTCCCTAGAGCAAACGGGGAGGGAGTCCACTCAAATTGCAATTCAAACAATTTATTTGTATTTCTTAGTTTAAGCTTGAGATTAAGTAAAATTTATAAATCAATCCTTGTTGTTGTCCTGTCAGATGTCGTCTAGGCCCAGTGCGAAGGTGGGTTTATTGGCCGTCTTGACCAAGTAGATGCCACGCGCCTCCCGCGGCACCTTGTCGCCCATCAGTATCTTGCCTCCTGTACAGTTCTTGCCCCGGAGTTGATCCAGCGTGGAGCAGGGCACGCCATAGAAGCCCTTCTCGCTGTTTATGGACTCCGCATAGTACTCATAGGAGCGTCCGTGACTGCAGCCGGCTGTGAGAGGAAATTAAGAATTAATAAGGATGCAGATAACATTCTGTAGACTTACTGAAGATCTGGGAGAGCTCGTTGCAGCCCGGCTGCGGTGGCCCACCACCATTGGGATAGAAGTCCACCATGCCGATGGGCTTACGAAAGCCGAGGTAACCCGCACAGCTGTGAATGACATCCACGAAGTTGGCGTCGGTGACGTCCAAATGGTTCTCGGGTCCAATGCAATCCTCGAAAGCGGGTCGTGCAGGGTCGAGCCCAGTGACACGACTCACACGGTACTTGGTATAGGAACCAGCATAGCCCATGATGTGGGCACCTAAACTGTGTCCAATCAGGTGTATGCGCTGTGGATCCGCATCCTTCTCCTCCACCAGCAGATCAATCAGCTTGGCCACTGCTCTGCCTACCTGCACCGTATAACGTGCGGGTGTCAGATAATAAATATTATCGGCCTGATCCCGCCAGTTTATGGCAAAGACATTCACTTGACCGCGCTGCAAGTAGGCGCCACGTATGGATTGTATAGAGTTGCTCATGGTGCTCGATTTCCAGCCATGCACCAGTATCTTAGTGTCCAGTTCGGGATCGAATTTCTCTGCCAACTCCTGCCAAGTGTCCCTTTTGTGACGCACACGCTCCACGTCGTTGTCATCGATCCAGAAACTGGTGCTGCGCATGTCATGGGGGGCATCGCTAAGGGGAAAGGTAAAAAGGGTTAAAATTGGAATGGTATGACCTGACCAGCTGTACAGGGTCTAAATAGGTTCACTTACCTGCCGTAGTACTCAAAGTGTATGAGTTGTGGCAAACTCAGGCGATTCTCCGGAGGCGGTTCCACCAGATAGGCCACCTCTGGCTTGCCATCGCCATTGGGCATGTAGATCCAGGTCTTGTTGTAATCCTCTTGATGCAGAGCCACCTCGCCACGTATGCCAACTGTAAGCCAAGAGAAAAGCAATAAATTAGTTAATTAAAAACTCTTTGGGTATTTAAAGACATTTCCTAAGACTTAACAGAGCAGCAGAACGGGACGAACGACTTGAGCAAGTGCAGCGAATCCTGTGATCAGCCACTGAACAACCACAAAGGTGTTGGAGACCTCGTTGCGACAGGGATTGATGACATTGCAGATGCAGGCAATGGCATTCGTTGGCATCTTGAACGCTTGATTGCTTGACGGCGACTAAATCGGTGGTCGCCCAAGATTCTTAGCTGCCGCAGTCGATTCTTTTGTTGCTAATGAGCCCAGTAACCAGCAGGGAACAAAGGGATTATGTGTTTCTGACAACTTTGCAGACTGAAGATCAGGTTTGCACGTTTCCATTCAAATTGGACACTTAACAGTCCAGCTCCTCTTCGGCAAAGTTCTTACTGAAATCCTTATGTGCCCTCCGCAACCGGTTTGCGACTGCAGGGCAGTAATTAAAGCTTCGCTGATTCCTCTGCACTGCCAACTCCTCTGCTGGGCTCCACCCAGCAGAAGAATTGACCAATTTAGTCTAAAAAGTCGGTCAGAGACTCTCTCCTTCACTCACCTTGACAAACAAGTGCTACGCAGAACCAACGCAGCCCAAACTCAAACATTTCTCTACTTTGGTATAGATTTATTTGATCAAAGGGTTTCCACTCAACATCGACTGACACGTTACAAGAATATATATAGTTAAGCTGCGACGAGGCCAGGTGTCAATCAAGACTGTTTGAACCATCAGCAAGTCAACTTGGCTCGAAAGCTCGACGGTTATTTGACACTTAACAGTTTTATCAGTCGCAGCGGGAGTTAACTGGGTCTAAGCTAAAGACCAAATTAAATGCAAAAAGTGCCAGAAGTTTTCAGTACAAGCACTGTTACTCAGATCAAGTATCGCTAGAGTTTCATGGCCAAATAGAATTTTAAAGTGATAAAATCGGATTTGGATTAGTTTAAGATAAAATCCCTTTCAAGTTTATTAACAAATTAGCTAAATTAGCTTTAACACTCAAAGTTGTTACACATAACTCTCATTAAAATGTTAATATGTATATAATTTTTTTTTAGAGTAAATACGTAATTAAAATGTCGGCTGAGCTGGGAATACCATTACTAATTTACTTAGCGACTGTGCACATTAAAGTATGCAACAAAATAAATGCGTTGCCGCAGAAAGTATGCAACAACTAATCGAACAATTCAGACGTACAAATATATTCATTTGAGAGTGTAGAATTTATTATTGAGAGAGTTATTGAAATCTTTATGTTACCGTTCAATTTAATAAGGTGCTTCGCGAGTTACAGAAAGTTTTTTTGCCTGGTGTTGCATCTGGTGTATTGAAAACCCAGCTTAACTCCCAGACGAAAACAAATCAACAGTAAGAACTGCGAGCGCCCTAAAATTGTGTTTTATTGATTTCTACACATATCCGAAATTAACGAAATTTACTAGTTGAACAAACAGACAAACATAATCATTCTTGGCTTTGAATACCAGGAGAACAAAATTGGCAAGGAATCAGAGTCGCAGTCGAAAAATTGAATAATGTTTACCTGAATTTCTAGAACATAACGATTATGTAAGTAAAAAGTATGTTAATATATTTAAACATTTATATATTTATTTATATTAAAGCAGTGCAGTTGCAGTGCACAACCTTATTACGTTTTGAAAAAACCAACAGTTATTTTCGATTAGAGCAAGCAGTGGTTTTTATTATTATTAATCGCTTGCACTGTTATCGATAGCGTAAAGTATACGAATTTCAACAAACTGCGCAAAGCTTGATAGTTTTGCACTCTCGAGCTCCCTGATCTTGGCTGCAGTTGCAAAATGTTCGTTCCTAAAGGCAAAGTGTATAAAAAAGATGGCGAAGATGTAAAAGTGGTCCATATTGCAGAAACAACAACCCAAAAGCAAAGAGACTTTCTCGAGCCGATTGGGAACAAACATGTGACCAAGTTACCCGGAATTGGGGAAACGCTCGGAATGCGGTTAACTGCAGCGGGATATGTAAAAGTATGTACATACCAATTGGATGACTAATCAATTATAATTGCATGCCTCGAGTACTTTTTAATCATACTGAATTGCAGGCAACACAAGTACTCGGGCAGTACCTAGTGCTCGATATGGACGAGAAAAGGTTTAAAGCTTGGATGAAGGACATTTGCAATGCTAGCTCAAAGCATTCCACTGATGTCTGCAAATGTCTAAATGCCTGGTGTGAGGCCTTCTTGTAAATATGTAAATTGTATTGTTAACAATAAAAATAAAGAAGTGAAGAACAATAGAGTGCTCATTTCATACTTGGGTACTTCAAAGTAATTTTTAAGAGGACTTATCAGTTATAACCGGAAGTAGCTTATGTCGCGTAAAGTTAGATAATGTTTCTATATTTTCATGTGTTTTTTTTTTTTTAAATTGCATGTTCAAAATTTTGGTATTCAATAAAATTTTATATTATTCCACTAACTTGAGAATTATAATGTAAAGTAATTTCAAATGTCACTAAATTTTTGGGAATGGCCCCGAATTGGCGAAAAACCTTGCATTCATCAGTATATCGATGGCTATGGCATATGGAATGATATCGATATTTTATTGTGGTATTTTGGTATTTCCAGAGTACTGCAACATTCTTTCTTGTGCGTCATATTTTAGAAACGCCGCGAAAAGCAGATTGTACTATTTCCATTTTATTTGCAATAGTTGGCTATTTACTATATTAAAATAATTCAACGAGTACGCTAACAATAATTTAACATGTCGGGCACAACGCAAAAATACAGAAACTTTGTGGCGGAACCCATGGGGGAAAAGTCGGTGACAGAATTGGCTGGCATTGGTGAGACACTCGGCGGACGCTTGGCAGAGGCGGGCTTTGATAGAGTAAATATAATATGACGCCATGAGATTGCAAAGCAAATAATCAACACGTGCTTATATATAATTTTGTTGGTTTTTGTTATAGGCCTACACAGTGCTCGGCCAGTATTTGGTCTTGAAGAAAGACGAAGAGCTGTTCAAGGACTGGATGAAAGATGTTTGCCACGCTAGCTCAAAGCAAGCATCAGATTGCTATAATTGTCTCAACGATTGGTGCGAGGAGTTCTTGTAAACAAGCTGAATCACATCCGATTGTGGGAAATCTCTGGACAAGCAATTTGCTCGGACGCAACGGAGGAGCTCAAATATTTGATATTCTCCATATTATTACATGTTTTGTCACAATAATATTAGGTTATCATTAAAATGTAAATCAAGTGTTAATTGAAATTGAGTATGTCAAAAAAACTTTAGCGATAATTGTATATTTGCAGCTCTTGTAGGCTTTTTATACGTTCAATAATTCAGATTTTAACATATTTCATATTTAAATATACAATGCGCAATAAATTCGAATGTCATTCGATAACAAAATTGATTGTGGAGGTCAGTCAAGATTGCTCTTTTTGCATGTCGCAAATCGATAACATATCGTGGTAGAGCGATAAATGATTAGCGTTGCCAGACATTAGAAAAAATAAAGGTGAATGGAATGAAAGCAGCTACGTAAAATCTAACAAACATTTGTAAACCACAAAACGGTGTGATAAAGTGCAAAGTAAGCAGAATGGTTTTGTCGCTTGCAAATTATTAAAGTGCAAAAAGATTGCGTTATGCTGAATAAAACAAAGTGAAAATAGTACGGCTTTAGCGTGCGCTTGTGTTCGTGTGTTTTTCTTTGTATATAGATTCGTAGAAGGAAATAGATATATTGCGCATCACTCTTGCAACGTGTGCGAGCGAGCTAAGCATATTGTGTAGTAACTCTGTTGTTTTAGAGTTCCAGGCCAAACATTCTGTGCGACGAACGGCTGAATCGACTTTTTGTGTGCAATGCACGACGTTTGCATTAATTATATTAGTAACAAATTGTAAATAACGCAATAATAAATAACAATCGTATTGATTGTATCTTTGTGTAGCGTCGTTAAATTACAACGTCACTCGTCTGCATTTACATTTATTGCTTCTCTGTTTCGCTGAAAAAATTGTGTGTGTGCCTTTTTTTTTGCGTAAACGTCTCTAACCAAAATCGTAGTCGAAAAAAAGGTAGCAACAACGTTTCCTTGGAAAAATTTGTAAATAGTAAACAAAATTTTCAAGTAAATGTGATTTAATAAGGTATGGTTAAGTCGTAATTGTTTAAAAGATTCTCCAGTATGTGTGCCTAAATACTAGTAATCGTCGTTGTCGTTGTCATTAAAATCAGTGGGATTGGATGAGTGCGTGCGTGTATATGTGTATGTAGTGTGTGACGTTGTTGTATCGTAAAAAGAGAGAGAACGCGCGCGGAGCGGGGGCGTATACGGTTCCGGTGAAGTTCGAGCGCAGCGTGTGAAAGAGAGAGAGCGCGAGTGGAGCCGGGAGACACAGGGCCAGTCAGGCAGGCAGTCACCTAAGCCGTATCCTTTTCCTTGTTTGCTAGTTCGCCTGCGTTTTACTTGTGTGTTTGCTGCATGGAAAATTCAATGACCTCATTTGTCTTACGTACGGGCTTTTCTGTTCTATTTTTCCAAATCAACAGGACCAACAGAAACAGTCAGCAAGAAAGAAACACTCGACGGCAACTTATAGGAATAATACAATTTATCGTGTCCAGCGCCATCGAGTGAAATTTATCGATCAAGTGTCACACAAAAAAAAAAAAAAAAAAAAAAAAATTAAAGAAAAGAGAAAAGAGGTGAAGCCACGGCTATAACGGGATCAGAAAGAAAATTAATAATTTCAAAAACGGCGACGGCAGAGGCAACAGCAACGGCAGGCAGCAAATCAATCATCAGGAAGCAGAAAAGCCAAAAACGGGCCACAGCCACAACAACAACAAATGGGAACCAATTCGGGAGCCACCGCTGGCATTAATAACAAGCCGGTTGGCGGAGCCGGTGCCGTTCTCGGCGTTGGTGTTACCAATTCAGCTGTCGGCAACGTGTTATCCAACAGCTTGGGCGGAACTGGTCTAAGCATCAGCGGATTAGGTGCTGGTGGCGGTCAGAACGCCAATGTTGGCGGAATAGTCTTAGGCATGGGTGGCGGTGGAAATAATGGCAGCGACGATGGTGGCAACGGCATGGGCGGCCCTGGTGGAGGACCCAACAATCAGCAAGTTACCACGCCCCAATACACAATTCCGGGCATATTGCATTTTATACAACACGAATGGTCCCGCTTCGAACTGGAGCGCTCACAGTGGGATGTCGACCGGGCCGAATTACAGGTGAGTGTATACATGCAATAAGTGTTCATATTACATAGTCCTTAAAGCTCACTTTCCATTTCAATGGGTTTTTATTCCAAGCCAAATGAGTTGAGCTTTTTATGTCTGAAAACAAACGAAGCGGACGGGAAATCGTGTTTTTTTGTATCCACTTTGTTTTGTAATCAAATTTATGCTCTGTTGAGTTCAGTCTGCGGCGCTAGTTTTAAATTTTGCATTATTGCTTCAATAAGTTGTTCACCATATTTGAAATCATTAGACTAGATACGTAATACCATAAATTCTGCTGATCGATTGTCAATTGGGAATGGTAATATCCAAATGCAACCGCCCTCGCATCTTTGCTTTCACAAAAATACACAGACACATGTTATCGTTATCGATAATACACTGCATTGATGCATATTGATGCACACACTCTCTTCTGTCCCGTTACGCTCTGAAAAGCAAGTGACATTCAAATCTACACTGCAATGGAAAAAAGTTGGCGACGCTGACTCTGCGTTTTACCTGTGCCGCACATATTTGTCGCAAAAATATATATGAACCTGTTCGCCTTGTTTGTGTTTCATGCCAAAACAAAAAAAAATAGAATGAAAAAGCGAAGAGAGTGGGCTGTATGACTAGACGGCGGACACCCCCTGAGCCCCAAAACGTCTGCACTGGACGCCATTTTAGCGCTTTGGCGTATGTTAGCATGTGTATGTACATATATACCACATGTGAATATATCTAATTTACATTTGCCTGTATGTGTGTGTATGCGTCTGTGTGATTGTGTCGTGTGCCAGGCGCGGCAGCTCCACACACTCTGCGTGTGTCTATTTCTGGCTTGCGGCTGTTTGTGTGTCAGTGTCAGTGCTGCACATGCAACGTCCTTGTGTTTGTGCCGGGGCTGGTTCATTGTACAATCTTCCTACTCTCTACTGCTTCTTATTATAATTACTGCTGTTATTGCTACATTGAAGTCGATTGCGAATGTCGTCGGACCAGCTGTTAATTAGTCAATTTGTTTTGCATTCAGCGATTGACGATGGATCGTTCCATTCAATGTAAGAGAGAGATTAGAAAATGATTAACGCCGCTTTCGCTTGTCATTCCCCATTCATCTCTCTTGCGATGTAACTCGCAGTGTTCTCTTTAACACTTACACCTCTTTCACACATGTTTTAATGACGAATGCAATTTAATTATCCAAATATTTTGTATGAACAAATGACTGTTGCCCGCCTATTTGTATACATTTCTAAATCACAAACAAACAAAAAGTTGCATGCATATAAATAAATAAAATGCGCCAGCTGCCACCCGCCGCCGGCCACCCCCACAAATATTCCATCGTCCGGAACTCGGTTATCGTCGTCATCATCGTTGCATGTTGTTAGGTAATTTGAAATTTAGCCTGGCATAAAAATAAAGCAAACTCATTGCGATTCTGCTCAAGCTGACGTAGCTACCGTGGCCATAATGTGGTAAAGTGTGCCCTTTGTCGCTTTCAGTGCTGAGCACCATTTTTTTTGCAGGTGCTCTTCAAAAGTAATAGCACGCGAACAAAGCTATAATATTTTCTTTGGTAATGCGTGTTTTAATTAGCAAATTTTCTGCAAAATGAAATGCTATTGAACGTTAATTCAAATTCAGAACGTGTTTCAATTAACAACACCCAATAGTAACAACAGCAATAATGAAATCAGTAACAGAAGCGGACATAGAATAGAAACAAAGTGAGAACATAATCCAAAAGCGGCATCGTTTACTCACTATTTGCTCCCTCTCCCAATTTATTTAACAGCTGCTCTCTCTCTCTTTACTTTTTCGCTCTGCTGTGTTATTAGCATGTACCAATTATTGTTTGTTTGGTGGCTCTTTTTCGCTCTCTATTTCTGTGCAGAGCAGGACAATTGAGTATGGGTTGAATGTTCCGTGGCATCGTTACGCACCTTTAAGTCTCTCTATCCTTTAATTCTGTTCTTATTCTTTTTACTGTTGTTTTGCACTAATACTTTATTGGAACGTAACCAGCACATTGTTGTTTCAGCTGGCAACTTGGAAGGGGGTGAGCGAGATAGATGCGTTTAAAGTTTGCGTTTGGAAAGCGAATAGTGTTGTATTTGTTACGCAGAAATAGCGGTAAAAATTGCTAATTTCGCTTCTCCCTTTTCTACAATTAGTTGAGCGTTGAGCAAGTCTGTAATTATGTATTACAATTAATTGAATTTAATTGTTTTTCGTTTGCTGACGCAGCAGAGCGTCAATTATGAGCCCGACGCAGCGTCGAGCCAAACGCAGCAATTGGATTGCAACGAGACGGACGTACACAAACACACACACACACACACACACACACACACACACGCACACACACACACACACATACATACACCATTCATCACTTGGCACAAATATACATGCTGGCATAACCACACACACATACATCCAAATGCACAAAGCGCTTTTGATGGCGAGCATATGAAAGCTTTTCAAGTGCTGCATTAATGAAAATTGATTATACCCTGTACCTTTTTGCAGCAGAAGAGCATGCCTATTTGCAATGCAATAAATATGTTATCGCCACTTTTTATTTGCACTTTTGGAAACATTGTTTACAATTCTAATCTAATCGATAATATTTGTTGTGTCTGCCCAATCAAATCTAATCGGGATTTTTTGTTTTTTATGATTCCAGGCGCGGATCGCAATGCTGCTGGGTGAACGAAAGTGCTTGGAGAGCCTCAAATCTGATCTGACGCGACGCATAAAGATGCTGGAATATGCGTTGCGTCAGGAGCGAGCGAAATTCTATCGATTAAAATACGGTACTGATCCGCCGCAGTTGAATGAGTTTAAGCCCTCGTCCAATGACGATGGTGGCCTGGGCGGGGATGTGGCCACTGATTCTGAAGTGCCCTATAGCTCAGTGTCAAACACCACGTGGCGACAGGGCAGGCAAATGTTACGCCAATATCTGGCAGAGATTGGATACACAGACAACATCATTGATGTGCGCTCAAATCGTGTCCGCTCGATCCTTGGCCTCAACAACAATGCGGATCATGACGGTGGTGGTGGAGTTGGCGGTGGTGGCGTCGGCAGCGGCGGCGGTGGCGGTGAGAATCTCAGTCCAAACATTAACGGCAATGAGAGCAATAAACGTGCCTCCGAATCTGAAGGTAGGTCATTGTACACCCTCTTCCCCCCTGTTGAAGATTTGAATAATTTGCTCACATTAGGACGTCATACTCCCGCTAAAAAAGTGCAACAATCGAATGATGCCATCATCTTGGACACTGAGGCGGCGGTAATGGCCAACTTTGAGTTCCTTGGGACAACGGAGATGTCCGATGACGATGAGATATCCGATGACCTTGAAATGGTTGCCACCGACAATGAAGATACAGACGTTAAAATGGCCAAGCGGCCCAAATCCGGCAAGGATATGCTGACCGAAGGTAATGAGACACTAGCTCAATCATTTGCACACACAGCCATGGTGTATCTAATCCAAACCCACACCACATTATAAACATACACCTCTAATTGCCCTCCCGCCCGCCTCACAAACTTAATTATGTAGTCTGCATTTATATGATTTTATTTGCATATCCTAGAGCCTTAAAACCCATTCTTAGTTTATTATTTAGATATACCCGTTACGATCTGTTAGAAATAATCCTAACTTCTTTATTTAACCAAACAAAATTTTATAAAATTCCGTTTAAGAAACTATATTACTCAAAAACCTGGGAAGGTTTTATTAAAAAAAAAAAAAATTTATTTCCTGGAATTCCATTCCATTAAATTCTTATCCTTATGAGCCTAAAAGTATTCCCTAACTTTCCCAACTTATCTACTCCGATATTAATAACTGTATGGAATACCAAATTTTCCAATTGAATCATTCCTAGAGATGATCCTAACTTTTTCATTTCTCCATTTCCACTTACGATCATAAATGCTGAATTTTGTCTTATGCTTTTCGATTTGTTTCTTTCGCTTCTCCTCTTCTTCTTCTTCTTGTGATGCGATCATCATCATCTTTGCGTAGATCTTGAGGCCGAGGTGGGAGAGCAGCTCTTGAACGATATGAATCTTATGACCGAAGGTGCTTTACTAACCAACAAAACTAGCATCACGATTAAACTGTAATCCTATCAGAGGATTAAGCCTCTTGGCTTTAACTGTAATCATCTCGATTAAATTACAGTTTAATTATGTTTAATCATAAATGCTTTATACTCATTTCTAACGGATTTCTTGTTTGTTGTTCGCAGAGGTTGATGGCTCCCTGGGATTGGGTGAGCTGGCGCAGCTAACGGTCAACAATGAATCGGATGGTGCGTATGATGCGAATGCCAAGGACGGCACTGGTGGCACTGCTGGTGGAGCTGGCTATCGAAAGACCTGGAATGCCAAGTATACGCTCCGATCGCATTTCGATGGTGTCCGCTCACTGATTTTCCACCCGGAGGAGCCGGTGCTAATTACAGCCTCCGAGGATAATACGCTCAAGCTGTGGAATCTACAGAAGACGGTGCAAGCCAAAAAATCGGCTAGTCTCGATGTGGAGCCGCTGTATACGTTCCGCGCTCACACCGGACCAGTCCTGTGTCTTGGCATGTCCACCAGTGGTGAGACATGCTATTCCGGCGGTCTCGATGGCAACATCGAGTGCTGGCAGTTGCCATCGCCCAATATTGATCCATACGATTGCTATGATCCCAATGTACATTCGGGCACGCTGGAGGGTCACACGGATGCTGTTTGGGGATTGACAACAATGCAAAATAATATTGTGTCATGCTCGGCAGATGGAACAGTAAAGCTATGGTCACCATACACCAAGGAGCCGCTGCTGCGCACCTATACGGCCGCGGAGGCCGAGGGCGGGCCCTCATCCGTGGACTTTGTACGCAACGAGGTGGATCACATTGTGGTCGCCTATAATAGTGCCCATTGCATTATCTATGACACTGAGACGGGCAAACAGGTGATCAAGCTGGAGGCATCACAAGAGATGTCCGGCAACACGGGGAAATTTATCAATAAGGTCGTCTCACATCCCACACTGCCCATTACAATAACGGCGCACGAGGATCGTCACATTCGATTCTGGGATAATACATCGGGTACATTGGTGCATTCAATGGTGGCGCATTTGGAGCCAGTCACCTCATTGGCTGTCGATGCACATGGCCTGTATTTGCTATCCGGTTCACATGATTGCTCCATACGCCTGTGGAATCTGGACAATAAGACGTGTGTGCAGGAAATAACCGCGCATCGTAAGAAGTTCGATGAGAGTATATTTGATGTGGCATTCCATGCTACCAAGCCCTACATAGCCAGTGCCGGAGCTGATGGATTAGCCAAGGTCTTTGTTTAGGTTGTCGAATCCCCCACAGATACCTAGTAACAGAGATAGCGAGTCAGAGAGGGGGCAGAGAGAAAGTAAGAGAAACAGAGAGGGTAAACCAGATGTGGACAGCAGTCGAGCGATCCAAAAGCTAAGCGATTACGAGTTCGAGTTAAATAATTATACATACTACATATAAATACACTTATATATATATATACATACATATATTATACACTTAAATCTAATTATACGTTATACAAGAGATGAACAACAACAACAAAACTGCAAAAACAACACTAACATTTAAACAGCAACAAATTATGAAGAAGCAACAAAATGCAAACAACAAAAAGAAAATATGAAAGTCAAGGGATTAAATTGTGCTCAGAAAATTAAAAGCATTTTGGAGTCGTCGTTGGTAACATCAGATCAGATCAGACACAGACATGGCCCGTATAATTCAGATCCAACATATTATATATAAACATACACACATTGTATTTGTTAACAAACAAAACTAGCTAGGAAAAGTTCTTAAACCTGTGGCGCTTTTCCAACGCTGCAGGGTTAACAATTTTCCTCAAGTAGATGAAGATAATGAGGATGAGGATCTTGATGATGATGATTTGCCAATCAATAACAATTTAGATTGTAATTTAAACCAAAACCTGCAGAGCGATTGTTGACAATACATGTTTTTTCTGTACATTTACTATATATTTACGCCCCCTCCCTGGGGCGTGTCCCTGGCTTACTTTATTGCTGATGAGTAATGTACCTACATATATTTTGTTCGTTTTTGTTTAAGTAATTTATTGGCCACTCGCTTTGCAGGTGTGTTTTAAGGCTTTTTCCCCATTTTCTCCCCTTTTTAGTTTTTCCCCATCAATTTTATTTGCATTTCCTTTCGAGACGGAGTGGAAAGAATAGATTAACTCAACTAACAAAACGTGTTTTACGTAATGATTAATAGACGATCAAATTTTGTAGACTTAAGGTGGCAAACAAGTAGTATACATACTATAAAAACCATACAGATATATATATATATATATAAATTTATTTATATTTATAATAACTGTGTGTGTCAATAACTCATCCAACTCCCCAGATATAAAGAGCATGAAAAGTTGTAAATTAACATTTAGAAAAAGAAGAAAACGGAACGTTGATAATATGATGATAATCGATATTGAATGATAATGAGTTTTATTTATTGCAAAGATAACAAAAATCACACTTTATTAAACACCAAGTGAAAGTTAAAAACAAAAAGAAACTAAAAAATAAATGCTTCTATTTCTATAGTTTTTTCATACAAAAAATAAAAAACTGAGTACGCAATGCTTTTGGGACAGAGATATAGTACAGATCCAGATGATATAAATAATAATAAAAGAGCCCTCGAGCTATAACTGTATGCTAAGCTATTTATTTAATTTATGCCTAGTATTAAACATAAACAAAAAAACAAAAGAAAACCCAAAAAAATCTAATGGATTTCGTACACTTGTAGTTGAATAAAGAATTAAATGGAATAAATGAATTATATATCGCTTAACGATTTCCAAATTGTAATCGTAAATGAAAAACAAAAATAAGAAAAAACGTTGGAAGTGTGGAAAGTGAATGCAGAGCAACTCAATATTAGTTATAGTATTACAAATTATGATTACAAAGTGTTTGCGTTTCATAAGATTAAAAAGAGAAACGAATGCGAATTAAAAACCCAAGTTGATATTCGATAAATGATTAAAGGGGAAGCCCCCAGAACAACAAAAAATAATAATTATAATAGCGTTTCATAAAAACATAAAAGAAAATCCTCTACTACATTAATTATGTGTATTTTAATTTGTACTTTAGTTGTTACAAAATGAACATGCGATATCATATATAAATATACACATACACACACCCACACAAACATGTAGATCTATATGATAATGGAGGAGTGCCACTAATGCTGGTAGTCTCATACAACAGTTAGCAGAGTGTTGCGCATATACATACAAAAATACTACATAAATCTATTGATTTTTAATTTTAACTGTACATTTTTGATTTTTTTATTACCATGTATTTTTATTTGAAATAAAGTTTTACGAAAATTATACACAAATATTGTATTTGAAAACCAAGCGACTCTCCAAGAACACCAATCATTTTTTATTTAAAACACAACGCAATATTCAAAAACATTGCAGACCAGCGGGCTCTCGTCTGCAGTGAATTCAATTCAAATTCAGCTGAATTTCGAATCTGATTCAGATTCAGATTAGGAACCAAAGATAAAGCCAGTTCAATCACAAGCAGAAACCTATGTTGCCTTTTCATTTCAAAAAAAAAAAAAAAAAAACAAAACCAAGAGAAGAAAAAGATTTTCGCTGCTGGCAGCATTTTCATTTAACTTGATACAAGAGGAAAATTGAGAAGGAGAAAAATAAAGGAAAATGGGTCACACATAATTTTTTTATTTTTGTGCCGTTCAAAAATCCACTGCCATATTTCTCAACAACAGCAAAAAACACGAAGGAAGCAAAACTCATACACACACATGGACACACTGAAGAAACTGTATACCCCTACTCCACGAGTAATGGGTATAATAAAAACAATTTGTGTAGACGTGTGTCTATATTTTCTATGATTTTCATGCATACCAAAATAAAAGCAAAGAAGCGCACAAGTTTCATGCGCATTATAAAAAAAATTAATAACATTAAGTCGTAAAACGTTCATTGTAGATTTGAGCATATATATAGGAAAGATCCCCAGTCCCCAGCACATAAGTTTATACATATAGAAATTTAAATGAAAATTCATGCATATTAAACTGAAATAAAAGCAAAACAAAAAAAATATATATATACAAACTTTTATAATAAAGCAAAGCAAAGTACATAATACTTTAACAAACAATAAACAACACAAACGGAACTCCACACACTTCATGTTAAGATATAAAAATAAAAACCAAATTAATAAAATATTTCAAAGCAAAACGTACGTTATTTTCCAGAGCTTTTTTAAAGCATTCTCATTTAAGGACTTTTACAGCACTGAAACAGTGAAGCATTTCGATAATTTTTTCTTATCGTTATCGAATCCCGGCTGAGTAACTGGATTAATGCATTTGCAGTAATCAATCTCTATTTTAATAACAATGGAAGCAAGTGCAACGTTTAATGGGGATGTGGACAAGACACAAATACCAGCGCTGAATCAAAAGCGAATATTAGCATTTGTTAATCATTTCCTGATCAGCACCTGCACTTTTCTAAATGAATTCGCCCTGAACTGTGAAACGAAATTTGTTCAACTGGAACGTCAGCTGCAAAGAACTGAGGCTGCGTTAATTATTTTGGAAGCGAAGCTGGCTTCAATCCCTACAGACAACGAAGTCGGGAACAACGTTGACAACGTTACGACTGCTGCTGAAGAAACAAGCCCCGTTGAAGAGGTGGTTACGCCCGTCGAGGAAGTGCACCCAGTCGAACCTGAGGCGCCCAAAGGTGTGCGCGTCTGCGAAGATGTGCGTTATAAGAAATTTTTCAAAATGTTGCATGTGGGCGTGCCAGCTCCAGGAGTAAAGCAGAAAATGCTGTCAGAGGGGTTGGACCCGAGCATGCTAGAGTGAGTATCCCGATAAGACACTTTCGATTAAGTATTAGTCATGTTAATTTCCATTGCAGCAAACCAGATGCAATACTGGAAGACGGAACGATGGAGTAACCCAGAGACCTGTGGAGTTCAATTATTGTGATATAGCGTTCAGTGTGAACGCTACCAATTTTAAATTAAAAACACTCATGCTTTAATTTACGTCTACAAATTTGTTTTATTTTCCACTTGTTGCACAGCCTTTGAATCACGCCTACAAAGCAGCGTTAAATCTGGCTGGAAAAGCAGTCGATGAAAACAACTTAAAAACACTTCATTATAGAAAAGATCGGGATGGTTAATCTGGTGATCGATCTGCAGCTTAGAACTGAATCATCTGTCCCTTGCGCTTCTTGTCACCGCCCAACTCGAAGTGTTTGCAACGCTTCAGGGGTGTCTGCTTGCGGTACTTGCACTCGGTGCATTCCATACGCAGCACAATTTTCTTGGTGGTCTTAGCCTATAAAAACGAGAAAATGAATGCGGTTAGTATAAGTCGGTTAAAGAAAGCAATAAACTTAGTATAATACAAATAATTGTTTGCAACTATTCGATCTGGAACACCAAGAATATAGGTGAGCTGCTGCCTTTGCAGGCCGCACCGAAGCAGTTGTATATTTATCTGGCAACAGTTTGTTCCCACCAAAAAGCCGAATGCTTAAGCAAGGCAATTTAGTTCTACTAAGTGCCATCAGAGGGCGATTATCTCTCCACTCTATTTGTTTATAAATGATATTGGATTTAATTGTATAAAGCTGGCGGATCAGACACGCCATTGGAAAAGGCTGTGCCGCTACCGTTTAAAGGCCGCACCGAAGCAGGTAAAAATATTAATGTCGCACGGAATTGTCCCACCAGTAAGCCAAAAGAAATCAATGGCTACCAGGTCTACTTCGGTGCCAAGCGTTTCATGTATTCTTATTGGAGAGTCTTACCTTCTTTCTGAAGATGGGCTTGGTTTGACCACCGAAACCCTGCTGTTTCCTGTCGTAACGTCTTCTGCCCTGAGCACCCTTGCGCTCCTTGGACTTCTTGTACTGCGTTACCTTGTGCAGCTTGTGGCACTTGCACTTTTTGCAGAGAGTGCGACGTTGTTTAGGTACATTCACCTGGAAAATACAAAATGTCCATTTGTTATTAGTTGCACATCAACACTGATAACTAGCCGTCTCGACTTCGTAGAAACACAAATCTTGCATAGCAAAAAGAAAACAATAAAATTACTCGCATACATCAAATAATGTGCTGAAAACACGAGCAACACTTCAATGTGTGAATATTTGATATTTTTACTACATTATAACAATTATAAACACGGATGTTTCACGATTTTTATTAAAGCCAATCTAAACACCTACCATCTTGAATAGGAAAAGAGACCCAAAAGGCACAATTTACGTGCGTGCCGCTGTGCCTGGCAAATTTTAGCGATGCTTCGAGTATTATCGACTATTCGATTATTTTGGAGCCTTCCTCGATATAACCAACGATAGTTCAAATGATTTAATTCATTACTGTTTTAGTTTGTTGATTTGATTAAAATTAAATGAGTGAAGAGAACTGTTGGTTGGCTCCAAGTGAATTACAATTTTTCAAATTGAAATAAAATAAAATTAACTATGAGCACCCCTCATTTCGTGTTGAACAACCGCAGAAATAAGTGTTGTGAAATGGGTAGTTCTGCCTTAGTGTGTGTGCGTGTGTGTGTTAAAGTTGTTCATCGTAGTTGAATTGAATTCCTAAAAATTAAAAAGTCGCTGGAAAATAACAACTTTACCGCGGCAGTCGAGTGCTTCCTGGTAAAGAACGGCCTTGTGCCCACGTTGTGTGCAATGAATTTAGGCTGGGAAAATATGCAGAACCTGTATTGCAGCCGGATAAATACAATACTAACAGAACTGACGTAGGTACGGTCGTAGTGATATCGCAATTTGCATAAAAATGAGATTGAGATTGGGCTACGAAGGCGAGACAGTAATTAAAATGCAAAGAATGTACGCACTGCTGCCAACCTTGACATTTTGGATTATCAGCTTACAATTGGCAATACACTCCGAACAGTTGCATATAACAGCCCCATGCGATCGTAGTCGCAAAGTTTTCACCGAACCCTACGGTGAGATTAGCGATGGCCCATCCGGCTACAATTACACGCAGGACTCGCACTGTGAATGGCTAATAAAAGCAAAAAATGACAGTCAATTCATAACACTAACATTCCATAGTATGGGCACCGAGTGCTCCTATGACTACATCTATGTATACGATGGTGACTCCTTCAACTCAACGCTGCTGGGCAGCTTCAGTGGGCGCACACAACCCCAGAGATTGGTCGCACGCAGTGGAAGTGTAAGTAATCTTTGTATACACTAATTGTACGTAAATTGATATGTTTATTTGTTTTGGCTTCTGTGTATACACTAAAAAACAATTGCTAATTGTTGTATTATTCGTATTGTAGATGCTCATACTCATGTACAGCGATACAAACTATGTGCTTGATGGATTTCGTGCCTCCTATTACATATCAAACTGTCTAAACAACTGCCACAATCACGGCAAGTGTGTTGGCCATCAGTGTGTCTGCCACGGCGAGTGGGTGGGACCCGACTGTGAGGACGAGGCATGCCCCCAAAAATGTGGCGAGCACCAGGGGCGTGGCAAGTGTCAGAAAAGCATTTGTCATTGCACAAATGGCTACAGCGGACGTCTCTGCGATCTCAGCGATAATCCACAAGGCAGCAGCTGGCGTTGGTTAGCCACCGATGCCGAAGGAATGACACCACGTGCGGCTCACACCGCTGTCTACATGGAAGACGAGGATTCGCTCTTTGTGTTTGGCGGCTACGATCTGAATAACGTGATCAGCACACTGCAGGTGTATCGGTTTAGTACCAGCCAATGGGAGGATGAATGGGGAATTCCCTTGCAGAGTCGTCGTCACTTTTATCATCCGCACAAGATCGATCATACGCTGCTCAAGGCTGTGCTGCAGCACAAGAACGAGGATGAAGCCAAGCTCTGGGGACTAAATAGCGATGTTAGCTTCTTTCGTAACATACTCTATACGCTAGCGGAGTCGAATCTTCACCAGCGTCGCACACGTTCATCACTGCCGCTGACCACTGTGAATGCGAATTCGACGGATGAGGAACTCACCGAATATCTGGAGGATATACTCGAAGAGGTGACGGATCATAAGCCACATGGACGTTACGGTCATGCGGCGGATCGAGTGCCCGGCGGATTTGTCATTTATGGTGGCAAACATGCCAATGGTAGCTTCTACAGTGATCTCTGGCAGTACAACAACACCGAAAACGGTGGCAAGTGGAAACAAATGGCCGTTAGATCAGAGCTCAAACCGCCAGCTCTGGCTAGGCACACACTGACTACGGCGGGCGAGCATTTATATTTGTTTGGAGGCAGCATTGAAACGGGAGAATTCTCCTCAAGCATTTATCGCATCCGATTGCCACTAAGTGAGGATTCCCAGTGGCAACTGGTCCAGCCACGTGGTGGCAAAACACTGGACGTACGTCTGGCGGCGCATTCAACGGTTTATTATGGAGCCACCAACTCACTTATTGTCTTTGGCGGCATTATGACCAGTTTGGCACGATTCTCCAAGCTGTCGGATCGCATAT
Source organism: Drosophila dunni (assembly GCA_018152125.1). Classification (NCBI taxonomy): domain Eukaryota; kingdom Metazoa; phylum Arthropoda; class Insecta; order Diptera; family Drosophilidae; genus Drosophila; species Drosophila dunni. Next base: position 13,343,867 of record JAECXC010004138.1, on the reverse strand, counting down.
TTGCCTTCCAGCTGGATCAGCTGCACTGGACCGAGATACTGTATCCACGTACTGCCCTGAGGGATACAAACATTCCACGTGAACGAGCTTTCCATACCGCCACCATATCCGGAAACTACATGATTGTCTTTGGCGGCTACACGCACCGACATAACAAGGATGAGATCTGCTATGACAACCAAATGTACTGGTATCATTTGAGCTGTCATATTTGGATCAATCAGGTGGTCTCAGCGGATGACAGCCTCTATCCAAAGACGCAGGGAGTATTCGCCCAGGCGGCTGCACTACGTCGTAATCATACACTGCTCATTGTAGGTGGCTATCATGGCAATGTGAATGCGGATCTGTTTGCCTACGAACTGCCGCAGGTGCTACGCGTGGAGAACACCCAGTATAATCATAATCCGGAGATGTCGTGCCGCTTACATGCCTCCCACACTGCCTGCCTCTCGAATCCCGAGTGTGGCTGGTGCTCCGCGGACAGTAGCTGCTATGGTCGCACCATTGGTGCCAATTGTACCACGAATCTACAGACCACACGCTGTCCGGGAATTTGTCCTTCGTTGGGAGATTGCCACTCGTGTTTAGTGCATGGCAGCACATGGTCTGGTGGCAATAGTGCAGCTGCTACCTTCTCGGTGGCCAGTAAACTGGGTCTCAACGAGTGCACGTGGTGTGTGCAAAATGCCCGTTGCCATCATCGTGATGATAACTATGGCATCTGTGGTGAAAGCGCCGGCTGGTGGGGAGATCAGGGCACGGAGATACGTCAACCCGATCAGTGCACCCAGAATGATCGCAGACCTGGTCTAACCTACATCAAATACAACTATCCAGTGAACTATACCATGCCTGACTATGTGGGTATTGTGAATGCCACCATGGTGGACTTTTCCTCACCTCCTCCAGCGGCTTACTTCGAGCAGCGACAGGAGGGAGAAATGCTAGCCCGTCTGCTGGGATTTGTGCGTCCGCAGCAGCAGTGGAGCAGCAGTAATAGTGGCAATTCCGGTGGCGGCAGCAACATGAACAACTCGGCTATACAGGTGTGCAGCAGCTACTCATCCGCTGTGCTGCGTGCTGGTCTCGGCATGAATCTGGATGAACTGGACAATGTGACCAGTCAGAGCTCCAATCAATCCTACTGCAGCAATGTACAGCTGCCTAGCACGGAGCAGCCATTCCTTATAGACTTCCAGGTAAGTAAACAGACCAATCCCCATAAGAACTCAGCTCTAAACGTTTATTTTCTTGACAGGCACGACGTCGAATTGGACAGAACAACATCTATAACACGTATCAGAAGACCAAGATGGAGTTACAACATCTGCACAATGGACAACTGAATGCCTTCACCTTTGAGTACCTGGAGCCGTATTACTCCGGTGATTGTGGCCAGTATGGTAACTGTTTGCACTGCCTCACCGATGCCTCCTGCTCCTGGTGTGCTCTGACAGGCAAATGTCATGCCAAATCCGTTAACGAGACTGAGGTGTGTGCCTCCCAATCCCATTGGGCCTATCTCATCAGTCAACCAAGTCAGTGTGCCAATTGTTCCAACTATGTGAGCTGTGAGGCGTGTGTCTCCACGCCAGGAAACGATGGCCAATGTGAGTGGTGGCTCGATGATGCACGCTGCGGACGCATTGGGAAATCCAATAGCAGTGTGCGTGTTCTAGGCCAGTGTCCACGACCTTGCAGGGAGCGCCAGGGCTGCGATCAATGTCTGGGCGAACGAGGACGCTGCGTGTGGTGCGAGGCGAGTGCTCAGTGCTTCAGTTTTGCTGTCTACACCAGCGAGTATCAGTTTGGTATGTGCCGCGAGTGGATTGACAAGGTGGGCACACCAACAGCAGGCATTGCTGGCTCGTCCGCCACCTCCTCCTCCTCCTCCAACTCGCAGACCACCACCTTGATCATGCGCACGAATGAATCCCGTGGTTTGCAGCAGTGTAAATCCTGTGAACGTCATCGCAATTGCACCTCCTGTCTGCGCACCTTGAGCTGCGGCTGGTGCTTTGATCGGGATAATCCCATCGAGGGCATCTGCATGCAGGGTGACTTCAGCTACAGCGCTGGCAACTGCTCCTTAGCCCTAAACAGCACCACACAACATGATGCGGAGTGGGCATATGCCCAGTGCCCGGATGTGGATGAATGTGGTCTCGGGCTGCATGATTGTCACAAGGAGGCCAAGTGCACCAATACCCAGGGTAGCTACAATTGCCATTGTCGTCGTGGCTATGTCGGCGATGGAAGATTCAGTTGCGTCCGGACGTGCTATGAGTTTTGTCAACATGGTTACTGCTCGGGTCCGCCGGATTATGCCTGCAAGTGTCATCTCGGCTGGACGGGCAGCGATTGTGGCGTTAGTTGTGGCTGCAATAATCACTCGACGTGCACGGAACGCCTGGGCAAGTGCGATCAATGCCAATCCTGGACAGAGGGTGAGCGCTGCGAGCGTTGTCGCCAGGGCAGCTATGGAAACGCCACTGCCACCGTTGGCTGCCATCCCTGCGAATGCAATGGTCATGGAAATCAGGATTTGGTATGTCAAGATGCACTGCATCCACTTGGTTTGCCTTACTTACACTTCCTTCTCTTTTTACAGGGTATCTGCAATGTCAGTCACGGCGAATGCTTTTGCAAGGACAACACCCAAGGTCTCAAGTGTGATGTGTGTGCTCCTGGTTATTATGGTGATCCTAGGGATGGTGGCCAGTGTTATTATCAGTGCGAATCCCGTGGCATACTTACCAGCATTGGAAGGAGTGCCATTGGTTCCTATCAATCCTATCGTTCGCCCTGGGGCGCCAGCCTGGAGGTGCGTGAATGTCTCTGGATCCTTCAGCCGAAGACACTGCATGCGGATAAATCTCTGCTGCAGCTGGAGTTCCAGTGGAACAGCTTGGACATGGACTGTGACGAAAATGCCGTGTATATCTATGACAGTTTGCCGGATCTAACCGGTGCTGCCCAACAGAATCAACTCCTGGCCGTTGTCTGTGAGCCTTATAGTGCGGCCAGAATCATTGAGGCCCGTTCAAGCCATGTTACCGTCTACTACAAACAGGGCAGTGAACGTCGTCACTTTGGCTTCAATGCCCTTTACTCCGTGATGAACTGTGTCGCCGGCAGTTGCCTCCACCCGCACATCTGTGATGCACAGCAGCGTTGCGTCTGCCCATCGGGCTATGTGGGTGCCCGCTGTGAAATTGAGATCTGTCCAAGTAACTGTCATGCCAAGAGATTGCAGGGATACTGTGACACGGAGTACGGCCGTTGCATCTGCAGCAATGCTAGCTTTGCGGGCGCAGATTGTGGCACTTTGGTGCAGCGTAATCATCTCGTGCTCACAGAGTTGTTCAACACGCAGCTGTTGGGTGAGGCACTTGAGCATCTGCGGAAGACTATACCACGTTTTGGACACTCGGTGAATGCTGATAGACGTGGTTCACTTTGGATGTTCGGTGGTTACTCACCCAGTCATGGGCCACTCAATGATTTCCGACAGTTTGATACGAAGAACGGCACCTGGTTGCAGGTCACAGTGGAATCATCCACACCAGAGGATCGCATGCCATTGGGGCGCTACTTCCATGCCGCCGAGTTCTATGCCAAGAAGCAGAGCATTTACATCTACGGAGGAGTTGGTGCGAATTCCCGCCTGTTGGCCGATTTCTGGCAGTTCTCCATACAGAATCAACGCTGGAGTCAGATCGTTGTGCCGGATGATCAGGAATCTCCGCCAGCATTGGCTGGACACACGTTGTGCCAGGTGCGCTATCAGGACAGGGAATCTCTGCTGCTCGTGGGTGGCCTAAGCCTGAACAAATCCCGTCCCTTGGAGCTCTGGGAATTCAACTTGGATGCTGGGCGTTGGCAACAAATATCCGCCATGGGAGCACGTCTGCCCGTGCTGTATGGGCACAGTGCCGTGTATCATCTGGAGACGCACAGCGTGTATGTGTTTGGTGGCTATGCCACGGAGTCGCAGAACAAGCTCTATGCTCTGGATCTGACCAAGCTGTCGTGGACGGAGCTGCCCACATTTAGGGAACTCAATTCACCCGCATCGCAGCTGCCACGTGGACGTTATTTCCACTCGGCGGTAAGCACGGAGCACTACATGGTCGTCTATGGTGGCCGTACCACGCCTTACAATTCCACGGATGTGCTGATTGCCTATGTGTATGCCTGCAATCAGTGGGTGCGTCTCACGGAGGATGTGGAGCTGATAGGACGCCTGCCCGTGGCCAGCTATGCGGAGGACATGGCCATTGATGCGGACAGTGGCACAATCTATGTGATTGGTGGCTGGGATGGCAGTGCCACCCAGAGTCATGTGACCCGCATCAACATGCCGGAGGATCTCTGCCAGCTTTGGAGTGGCGGTAAATCTATTTGCCGGCACTACATGGGCTGCAGCTACTGCACCATCCAGAACACCTACAGCAATAGTTCACACTGCTTCACCCAGGGACGGGCACCCTGTGCCAATCACAATGGCACCCTGATCATCAACAATGGGCCCGCCTGCAACGATGTTTGGCTAGCGAATCGCAATTGCTCCAGCTTTGGCAGCTGCAGTGCCTGTCTGGCCGCCTGGCCTATACACCAGGAACTCACACCGGTCTGCCAATGGTGCGATGAGTGCGGCATCCGTGGACGCTGTGTACCCGCCGGCGTGGACTGTGCCCGCAGCAGTGCCTGGTGTCCCAAGGAGCTTAGCGTCGGCGTGCTGGGTTTGTGCCCGCTGCCCCAGTGCCATCAGTTGGACTGTGAGTCATGCATGCTGAATGCAGAGCAGTGCCACTGGGCACGCAACGAACTGGGTCATGTGGAGTGCATTGCCCGTGAGCTGGTGGAGAAGAATTCCTATCGCCTGGTGGATCAGTGTCCCTCCGCCTGTCACACGCACAGCAATTGCAGCAGCTGTCTACAGTCCGCACAGGATTCGAGTGCCTCTGACTGCAAGTGGTCGACCATGTTGAATGCATGCCTCTCGCCAAGATCACAGCCACTGCTGTGTGCCGGTGGTGTGTGTGGCTTGGTGTTAGAATCCACGGAGCTGGAACGTTGTCCGGAGCCTTGTCACGTGTATGGTCAGTGTTCCAGTTGCTTGGAGCACGCCCATTGCGGTTGGTGTGCACGTGAGGGCTTCAATGGCGATGGAATTTGCACTGAGGGTGCACTGGAGCATAGTCAGGAGTATCCCTCTGGTTCGACGTGTGATCTTATCTACAGCACTTGGCGCAATGATTCCCAGCTGACCCATGCCGATGTCGTCAGTTGGCACTACGTGCAGTGCCCGGCCGAGAATGAGTGCGAAAATGGTCACCACAATTGTGATGCCGTCTCCGAGCAGTGCATTGATCTGGACACTCCCACACTGGGCTACAAATGTGTCTGTGCCGCTGGCTATCGAGAGGACGAGAACACCTGTCTGCCGGTGTGCAGCCAGGGATGTGTCCGGGGCAGCTGCGTGCGTCCAAACGAGTGCAAGTGTGACTTCGGCTACGTGGGTGAGAACTGTAGCATTCAGTGCCTCTGCAATGGTCATTCCAATTGTGAGTCTAGCAGTCGCCTGGACATCTGTCTCGAGTGTCACAACAACACGATGGGTGAGCAGTGCGAGAAGTGTCAGCCTTTGTTTGTGGGTAATCCGCGCGAGGGTCATGCCTGTCAGCCTTGTCTGGAGTATTGTCACGGACACACGGATGTCTGTGTGGCCTATGATGCGGATCCCGCGGTGTTTAACATGACACGTGCCGAATTGGAGCGGATACTGCCGGAGGGACCTGCCCACAATGCCACCTGCCTTCGTTGTGGTAATCATACGGCCGGAGATCGTTGCGATAGTTGCTTGCTTGGTTACTTCCGTGGAAATGAGGATCTTCAGCGTCACTGTCGTCCGTGTCAGTGTCACGGGCATGGCAATGTCTGTGATGCCGTCACCGGCGAGAAGTGTAACTGTGCCAATAACACGGAAAGCGATGCCACCTGCGTAGCAGGAGGTGGCAAGAACTCCGCCCAGTTGTGCTGGAGCGTGCAGTGCTCCAAATGCCGAGACTCGTATGCGGGCAATCCCACCGATGGACATCAGTGCTACAAGCAAATTACCGTCGAGTCGCGCATGTGCTTCGATGCTAAGCCCATTGGTGAGCTAAAGTCCATTAAAACCAAGTACATACTAACTAAAACTTTTTTTCTACCCACAGAGGAGTGCAAATCCAAGCCAGCGGCACTAAAGCCCGGCCAGACTGTGTTCTTTGTCATTCAGCCACGTTTCATGAACGTCGACATACGCATCATTATTGACGTGACCCAGGGAGAACTGGATGTGTTCATGTCACCGCAGGATGATTCATTTATTGTGGACACCAATCAAACCACGGGCTATCATGAGATCTTCCTGGACAACCGCTACAACTGGGGACCCAAAACGAAGCGCGAGCATCCACTCAACATAGCACTACCACGACATGACAATGTTACCCTGCAAAAACTCTTCACGCCAGAACGGCGTACGGGTCGGGACAGCGGCAATGGTCGTGGTGGCAGCTTCTATGTGCCGCAGTTGCACGATTGCCGCAGTCATGGCGTGCACAGCTTTGTGGTGCAGGATCAGTATGCCAAGGATCTGAGCACACACGTTACCCTCAACCAGTGCAATACTCTACTCCGTCTCTTTGGGCTCAAGAATCGTCTGGTGTTGACTCTGCCACAGCATGCCCATAATCTGAGTGCCACGAGATTCTTTATTGCTCTGCGCGCCAGTTCGGGACCGGAACCAAGCTATGGATCGGTGGTATTTCGACAGGATCAACTGCACATCGACCTGTTTGTGTTCTTCTCGGTATTCTTCTCCTGCTTCTTCCTGTTTCTGGCCCTCTGTGTCATCGTTTGGAAGGTGAAACAAGCGGCGGATTTGAGACGCGCTCGTCGTCAGCACGTCGTGGAAATGCTGCACTTGGCCAAGCGACCATTTGCGCAAATCTTTTTGGCCTCCGCGAGTCTGGATTCGGATATCGCGCCAGTGGCGTCCACTTCCTCCTCGTCGACGCGTGCAATGCGACAGCGTGCACGCCAAGCGTTGCTCATACAACAGCAGCAGCAACAAGCGGACTTCCAGCTGGCACCACACAGCAGTAGCAGTAGCAGCGGAGCAGGAGCAACCACCAGTAGTAGCAGCCACAACACCAGCACTACCAGCTTTAGTCACAGTCGTCCGGTGCAGTCCACAGAGATTATGCTGGTGGCCATTGAACCTACCTGCGATAATCTGGCTGCCGTCGGCACCGTGTTCATCAGTCTACCAGGTCGCTCCAAGGCGCCATCAAGCATTGCGCTGGGCTCAACGCTCATAACGTATCCACGTCAGTATCCACTCAATGCTCGGTACTTTATGCGCACTGCTGCCCAGCGACATCATCAGCCCTAAATGTACTCCCAACACCCTCCCAATTCCCATTCCAAATCCAATACCAGTCCCAAGCCCAGTCCCAGTAAAGCCCTAATTTCTCTTACTAGTGAATTATATAGATTATATACGTATATGTGTATCTCTGTGGATTGTATACATAGCTTAGGTAATTTTTGTACATATATATAAAAGGAGGAAAAGGTTTAGCTAACAAAAATATGTATTACATAGAAGAAGCATAAGAACAAACAAGCAAACAAGCAAACAAAACACAAAAGAAATCAGCTGAAACAAAAGGAATTTGACATATTAATTGTAAGCTTAAGATTATAAGTATATAAATGTGTATTTGTCAATTTTATAGGAACACAACTTTTCCATAAAACATTTTCCGACGTGCATTTCCATGGAAATAGATGAAAAACAGGCAAAGAAAAGCGAACAAACATTTAGCAGCCATAGAAGAACAAAGAAATGAAGATGAAACTACAGAAAGGATAAATGAAATACTAATACTAATTATAGTAGTTATACTTAATGTATGTGCATGTATTTATTATACTAACTACTACATAAATGTGTCATTGAACCCCGCCCAAAACTACGAAATCCGAATCTCCATGATATTGAATACTTTTCTATATGGTTTAAGGTATTATTATATATTACTCGTAATTGTAATTTGTGTATTGTATAAAGCATAGTATTACGGCATATATATTTATATATAGTAGATATATATATTCCCCCTCTCTCGGTTGATGGTTAGCAATTTGCTCAAATTTATTAGTTAATTAATTGATTAGTTACTTTACGGCAGCTCTCTATCATGCACTTTTTGCACCTGTGTACCTACTAATTTAAGAACTCGAATAACTATGTATAACGATCTATATATCTATATATTTTCTTATGTAAAACAATGTTTTCTCGTCTACAACAACACTTGTTATGTTTTACACCGCAAAACTTTAGTTTAACTACAAACTACAAATGAAACACAAAACTAATCGAACAAATGAAAGACTCAGTGAATTTTTCCATTACCCCCTTACCCAGTTAGAATTTTCCACATACTCACTCACATACTAAAAACCGAAGTGGTTGTAACACAATTTTCTCACTATGGCTTTAAAATTCCTAATCCTTATTCTCTGTATGATATAATTTGTTATTATTATTATGTGTATACTAAATCTAGTTGGTTGGATTAGCAAAATTTATAGAACTGAGGTTGTAATAACGGTATTCTGATGATATTTTTCGATTACGTCCCAATTTTTGCAATATGTTTAATATGTATTATTTTGTATTTAGACGATAAGTTTTTGTTTTATTTTTATACATATATAAATATATTATTATATTTTTTTATATTATTATGCGTCAAATAAAGATAATGGAAAATAAACGGAATTGTACGCAAGGATCGTTTTCATTGTGCAAACGAATAATTTTATTGATTAAATAGTTATTAGGTGATAAATATATAAGTATATATAAGCGCATTGCCATCTGCTTAAACGCTTGGGTTAGTTAGTTTGTTTAAATCGTAATCCATTTGGGTTAATCATATTTATATATATATATCGATTATATGCTGAAAAACTGCGATATCTGATCTGAATTTAACTAGAGCTGGTGCTGCTACTGGTGGTCGGCAGAGCGGCTAGAACCTCCTCGATGAAGCCATCCGGCTGCTCAATCAGATTCAGTAAACCTAGAGGATTAAAATATAGATTAGTTTTGTAATCCCTGGAGTATATCTCATGATCTTGTCTTACCTGCCACATCGCAAAACTCGGCAAAGGAGGTGCAGGGCAAGAACTCGTCCGTTAGTGTCTGCAGTATGCTATCGGTGGACTTGAGCATAGCCTCATCGTTCTTGCGTATATATTCGAACAGAGATGCCGGCCAGTCCTCCTCCTTGGGCGTGGTGACCGTCTTGAACAGCGTATTGTAGATTAAATCGATCAGGGACCACATCATAAGGAACGGCTTGTAAACGCTATACTCTTTGGCCTGACGATCCGATGGCGATAGCAGCGCCTTGCACAGCACAGATGGAGACACATGACGAGCTTGGGCCACTGTCACCAGACGCTTCAAATGTGCCAACTTGTGTTTGTTCCACATCTCGCGACTGTGCAGCGATAACGATATGGTCAACATATAGAGTGGTCCATCCACCTCGTAACCACATTCCAACCACTTATCCGACGGCGCTGCAGTCAAATAATTGAGCAGTGTTTTGCTATCACGAGCAGCAGAGCGCGAAGAGAGCAGCAGATAGACTGCATAGAATAGCAGGTAGGGCACAAAGTGCATATTCGATTGTGGTCCACCGCCGCCGGCATCATCATGGAAGCTACGCTCCCAGGCGAAGCGCACGAGTAGCAGCTTCAAATCATGTATGCTGCTGGTGTAGGATATATCGCAGCGTTGTGTGCTCTCCTGCATGTAGCTACTGTGGCGGGTCATACAACCGGAGAAGGCAGCCTCACCCACGGCGGGTCCCCACAACGGCAACAGTCCATTGCAGCGGGTGTTGGCATTCTGCAGACTAGCGCGTTCCCATTCATCACGACCTCGAGTTAGTCGTATAGCCGAGGTATGACAGTCCACGTGGACCACATTGAAGTGAGTGACGGTGGTGTAGCCAATCGTTTTGCGTGACTTCAGTTCGAACTCCTCTACATTGCAGCGCTTGGTGAACGTGTAGATGCCCAGAACCTTCTCTGGCTGGCAGGAGTAACCCTCGCGACAAATAAAACATGTCAAGCCCGTCTCATCACGCAGTTTCTCGATCTTCTGGAGTATGGAACCCTTAGCTGTCACCTGCCCCTTCTCGTTGGTGCGCATGCCTAGTGCATCCAACTGCTTCTCACGCGTTGCCATCGCCAGACGTTTTTTCTCGGCGCGTGTAGAGTCGCGCACCTGTTGAACCCTCGAGGCTGTCGCCGCATCCGTGCTCAGTGCCTCCAGCAGATTCTCGGCCAAGCTGCCCACATGCTCATCACTGGACACCTGCTCCAATCGATGTATAATGGGTATAATGTCTTTGCTGATAGCTAGCTGAGTGGCCTCGTGATGATTGGCGAGGCCCGTGAGGAAGCGCAAAATGTACTTCAAGCTTGGACGTGATATGAACTCCTTCAGCTCATCGGAATCGGTGCGCAGTAGTGTTGGCTTCACGCACGGCGCATGCTCCGTTATGTAGGCAAGCGCACGCTCCACAATTCCTAGGCTAACGATGTAATCCTTTAGTGTGCCGCCAATGCAGTTATGCTCGATTTGATTGGTGAGCACACAAAACAGTTCCAGCTTGAACTCCTCCTCGGTGGTGCGCTCATTGTCGAAGCGATTGAAGTCCAAGGTGTGCTATAAAGTAAAAGGTATAATTTAATTTGAAGCATCCACAGAGATTACCAAAGACTCACCTTGAAGTGTTCACAGAGCAGAGCCATCTTTACTTCGTTGCCGTAGACAAGAGCGGCTAGGACGCGGATTAGATGACGAAGCACGGAAGGATTGTTGCGCACATTGGGGCAGTCGGTGCAGGAGATCAGGGCACTAACGTATTCGGGGCCACCGAAGGTCAGCGAGAACTGTAGGAACGAATCCAGCGTATCGCTAGCCGCCTTTGAGAGTATGGTCTCCATAATCTCCAGCAGTTGTTCGGTGACTGCTGATTGAATGGAATCATTCTCGGACTGGAGGCACATTTGGAGCACCTTTAGCAGCGTATTTACGGCACCCACTTCCGGCTGGCAGAGCACCTCCTGGCAGCGACGTACCTTCACACAGATGAGGAACAATTTGAGCAGCACTTGAATCAACTCACGCTGACGTGAGATTCGCTGCAGACTACCGATACGCTCCAGCATGACACGCAGGCCATTGCAATCGGCCAGAACGTTAGCCATGCGGTACAATTGCTCGGTGTCAACTTGCTCCTGGCTCTTGTTGTTCAGTGTCTCCACGAATTCCTCGGTGGCATCGCCCAGCAATCCACGCATGCGATAGACAATCCGCATGGCATCCCGGTCACCGCCCTCAGCAAGCCACACCTTTTTGTATACATCCTTGACGGGTAGATCGAGGCTAATGATTTTGTTATTGACCAACAGTTCCATGCCATTGTCATCCTCCAGCAATGCAATCAGTTCACAATCGGTGCAGATTTTGTTCTTGACATCGCGCATCAGTGGACCAAGTCCCATTTCGCTCGAGGGATAGGGATTTCCCAACATGCGACCTTGTAAGAAGTCCTCCTGCTGTGGATCCTTCTCTAGCGTCATGTAAAACTCACTCTCGTCATGCTCCTCGGGATGTATGATCGAATAGAGGCGCTCGAAGATAAACACTGGAGTCTTGATGTCATTCATTCGTGTCTTCTCCACCGTATCAATTAGGATCTCCATAAAGGCACGCGTCTCCTCCTCAGTGCCACTGGTCATCTCCTCCAGCATTTCGAGCAGCTTCTCCTGCGCATCATCGATAAGGCGTGTACGCTGCACAACTAGACTACGCAGCGCCAAATAGCTCTCCAGGACAGGTCCCAAGAGACGAGTCTTATAGGTGCGTCGAATGTTCGGACACTCAAGGAACAACCAAAGCAACTCCACATACTGACGCAAGGCATAGCCCAGCGATAGATCCGACGACAGTGAATGCTCCTCCATGCGATGAATTTTACTGATTTCTACTGCCAACAACTGAGAGATCTCGCCCAGAACGCCACGCAATACCAGATATTGTAGCCATGGTGTTTCGGTGGCCACTGTGCGGTATAGAGTCAAGTACTCGGCACTTGCCTCACCCGCCTCGCCCACATGCTTAAGGAATCCTGTGAGCATGTTCAATGCCTGTTGCTTGCGTTCGCTGGTGCGACACAAACCACTAAGCAGCGAGCATGCGAGTTGTCTGCCAAAGCGGGAATTGGCATTGAAGAGCAAGGGTTGTATCCACTTGGCATTGAAAACCAATGGTTTGATGACCTTCTCCTTGTCCAGCACTAACTGACGCCAGCGTAATCCATACTTCTCGGCCAAGAAGGCAGCGCGCACATCGCTACGTCGCCCCTTGGCGGGTGTGGTAGTGGCATCTCCTGCCTGGGATTGCTGCTTGCTACTGCGTGGCTTAGCGCCACCTTCCTGGCGCTTAATGGTAGCAGTGGGCATGCGACTGCTCCAAGCACTGTACTCATGATTGCGATCGGAGCTCAGCCAGGCGCGGTAATCAATGGTGTTCCCCTCCAGCAATTTAATGCTGCACATTTCCTGCTGCTGCTGTTGTGCTTGTTGTTGGGATTGCTGTTGATTCTGCTGCTGGTTGTTGTTGTTGCTGCTGCTGGTTGACTTAGGCAGCGTAGGACAGATCAGATTCTGCATGATGCGCAGACAAGGATGCAGCACAGAAGTGACTGGACCACGTGGTAAACTAGGTTTGGAGAACAAGTATTATTATAAATTCCTCATTTGTTGAATACTCTTTGGTTGAATACTCACCGACAGTTGCTGATGAACAGCTCAAAGATCACTTTTAGCTTGTACTCCCAGCATACATCGTCCTGCCCGAGCAGCACTTCGAGCAACGTCATCTCCTGATGCACTGCCGCCTCCAGACTAATCAGCGGTATGGCTCCCATTAGCGCATTCTTTACGCGCGTCGTCACCAGTTGCAACAGATGCATACAAGCCTCGGCATTGTCCTTGGTCAGCACCACGAGCAGATTGCGTACTTCCTCCTGAATCTGTGGTGTACCACGTCGCAAATTATGCTCGGCCAGTTCGCTGACCAATCCCTGGCTGTACAGACCAACACGGCAGTCATAGTTATAGGCCATGGCACGTAGTAGCGTCAAGCACTGCTCAGTGGAGGCTAGGGCGCAGCCATAGCAACGATTGGTTGTATGATTTGCCTCCGCACCGGATGGTAGTGATGACGCGGCGGGCTGATCCTGCTGCTGACGATCATAGGCAACCAGTTCACTGCAAGAAAAGGAATCAATTAAATAATTATGGAACACTGATGAGGTTTCATGACCTACCTGCGACAGGCCTTGACCTTCTGCACAATCTTGCTGAGCTCCTCGAAGCTGGTGCGTGATTCCACACAATATTTCTGGGCGAGCAGTTGAATGATCTTGTTCACCTGCGAAGTGCTGTGCACACTGCCCATGTTGTCCTCCACCAGACGATCGCTGCTGCGATGCTCGGCCACCTTTTGGATGAGCAACTCAAGCATTTGTTTATTGGTCAATAACTGGCGATAGATGCGATCAGCACGCTCCAATGAGCTATGAATCAATTGCACTGTCTTGGCGCGATCCTCGGCCGACTCAATTGGATCCACAGCACAACAGACTCGAGCGTACATGCTAAAATCAAATTTAGCATATTTACAGAAGCCACAGGCATGGCACAAAAACGGATCCTTCTCGTCGTAGTTGATGGCCCGACACTTGTGGCACTGGAACACATTCTCGCCACAATTGCCACAGACACCCGGATATGCCGGCACCGCTGCACTGCACCGTGGACACTGCAAATTCTCACTGGAACCACTGACGGTTTCGTAGAAATCAGCAAATTCAATCATTAAATTACACGCCGTAATCGGTAGCGGGAAATCGATCTTGAGTTCCGTTTGGCCGGACTGAAGCGAGACGGAACGTGCCTTGTGCCACAAGGCGGGACGATTCTTCAGCTCCACCACGGCCTGGACACTGCGATTGTTGTAGTACACGTTGATGGTGCGCACCATTTTGGTGCGTTTGAGATCCGCAATTCGTACAATCAGCTTGGAAATCGTATGGCATTGCACCAGTTTGTAGATCATTGTAGTGGTTGTATACTTGGAGTCGGACTTGACCGAGGGTAGTTTGATGTTGGCCATGGGCACCTCCGGATTGTTGCAGACCAAGCACGGCTCGGACTCCAGATAGTAGCCATTTACCTAAAAGAAGTACAGTTAATTTATATACTTAATTACCTACAAACTCTAAGACTCACCTGCAATATGGACTCCAGTGTGGTATAGATGGGTGCATTGGGATGCTTGCAGAGCAGTTCATTTTGCTGACGCAACACCTCCACAGCACGTGAGACAAACTCCGGTAAGCGTTCCGTAATGCTACGAGTACTCAACGTCAAGTAACCCAGTAGATCTACAAATTGTGCCGTACGCCGGCCATAGCTGGGCACCAGTGGCCAGAGATTCCAGAAGATGCTCAGCAATTTCTCACGTTGTCGCTCATTGGCGTGCTCGAAGAGACCGGTCATAAAAGAGTGCGCCTGCCAACGCAATTGACTCACATTGTTCTCCAGCAAAAAGATGCGCACGAAGCGTATGATGAGCGCATCGCTGGCATAGCGGAAGATCTGGTGCACAAATGTGCTGCACTGTGCGGGATCAAATTTGGAGTAATAGGCATTGGTATCCGTATCCTCGCTCTTCTCCCGCTCTCCTCGTATTTTGCTGCTTGTCGATGGTTGTGGCTGTGCTTGCTGCTGTTGTTGTTGCTGCTGCTTGACACCAGATAGTGGCAGGGGCATGTTGCACACAGCTGCCTGTAATAATTGTATTATGATGGGAGAGACGCCATCGTCCAGCTGATAGCAGGCAATCTCCATTAACATGGCCAGCGCATCCTCATGAACCACACAGAACTTCTGCCAATTTCCTGTGCGCATTTGGCTTATCTCCTGGCAGGTGCGCAAATGTTCCGTCAATTCTACCAAGGCATCATAGCTCAACAGTGGGGGGTTGGCATTGTAGGGAGCACCGCTCTGCAAAAACCAAAAAAAAAAAATGAATTAATTAGTTGTTGGCACACTGGAAGCCTGAATAGCAACTGATTCACACGTTCGATCGCTTATGCTAAGCTAGTGCCCTCTGTTATACGTGAGAGCAGAGTAACAGAGGTTTGCTCCCTTTTTCTGTTAAACTGTTATATGTGAGAGCAGAGTAACAGAAATTTGCTCTCTTGCTCTGTTAAACTGTTATACGTGAGAGCACAATAACAGCAAAGTTTAAGTTCAGCTCTCTGATCTTTACATAGGCTTTGATGTCAGCTCTCCAACAGAGCTAAGTCGCTCTGTGCTCTCTGTGTGGCGCCAAGCCAAGTAGTACTTTTGCCGCCAAGCCAAGTATGACTTTTGAGGCCAAGTGTACTATACTAATATGCTAAATATTTCCTAAGTTATAATTTTTCTAGTAAATTCCATTTGATAGTTACCTTGCTGCTGACTATGCTGCAGACACGCTTCACCACGCGGAAATGTGCATCCAGTGAGTGGCCATCGCGGTACATGCGGAACTTCTCTTTGCTGCCACAGATGTACATTAGGAGCTTGCGCACCTGGCGACGTAACAAGGCATTCAGATTCAACATCATGTACTCGCAGAGCGTGAAAGTCATGGCCTCGCAGAAGCCACTGTCATAGTTATCCGGATGAGCGCTGCTCAGGCGTAGAATCTGGTATGGCAGACGTACAATGACCTCCGTTAATAGTGCATCATAGGATTCGAAGATGTCAGGGTAATTTTTCAAATAATTGTGCGGTATAAGTATAGATATGTCTGGTTTGGGACCATGTTTAATGGGTTTCAGCAGTTGCGCAGAGGTGCCATTGCCAGCAGCGCTTCCAACGGCCGGCTGTGCTCCGCCAGAGCCACCTGCTGCATAGGGATCACCCAGCACTTGTTTCCAGTGCACAAGCAACGTGTTGAGTGCTTCTAGGGCATAGACAAAGGCGCCACTCTTGCTCAGCACATTCGCTGTGGTGCTGGCAACAAACGAACTGTTGTCCTTGAACTGATGGGGTGGCGATGTGGTGCCAGTTTGCTTGGACTTGGTTTTGCCCATCGTGACACTAAAGAGCGCTAGCAACGCTAGACGCACTTCGTTGCCAGGACACTTGGTTTCCATCTAAAAGAAGTAATAAACTTAGAACTTGCCAACTAGTGACCGACTTAACCGTTTACCTTGGCGGCTGCTCCACGTTTGCCAATCTCCACGTACTCCACCAGGGCGGAAAGCAGTTCGTGCAGCACCTGTTGATCTCGCTCATTATTGCCATTCAGATCAGTTGTTAGCATCAAGATAACTTGGATAAGTGGTATGGCCTGCAGACCATTGCACAGATCAAACGTGCTCAAGTGCTCAATAATGCTCTCCAGCACAGCAATTCTGGAAGAGATTAGAAGTTGAACAGTCGGATATTTTTATATCAAAAACTTTGTTACTTACCTCAAATCATGGAGTTTGCTGAGCTTCTCGTCCTCGTTGATTTCGTTGTCTTCGCTACTGCTCATGGCACTGAGTGCGGCTACACCACAGCTGCCACTAGTGCCTGGCTGCTCCTGCTCTTGTTCCTGATCCTTGCTTTGTCGTGGCGGTGAGGCGTTTATATGATCACCGAAATTGCTGCTTCGTGCAGAGGTACCTCCAATGCTCTCGACACCGCTGCCGCCGCTTTCGGAACCACCGCTGCCAGCGGGCTCGGCGGGTGATGTGCGTAGCGTGGATCCATCGGTGGCCACATTGGAGCCCTCATCGTCATCAGAACCAGCTGTGTCGCCACTAACGCCAGCTGTAGCCGCTGCTGCTGCTGCCAGTCGTATACCCTGTAAATTAGCCAATCCTTGCTGCAGAGACTGAAGAGCATTGGCATCGCCGCCATGTTGTTGCAGACTTAGGGCAATGGCTATATCCATAATGGCCTCATCATCGGCATCCTCGGACAGACCAAGCAGACGCGGAAAACCGACACCCATGACAGCCTCCAGACTAAGCAACTGGCGCTGCTGGTGGCTTACACCCAGACCTTCTGCCTCCATAAGAGCACTAGGATCTGCTGCAGCATTGGCAGCTGCATCCACAGCTGCTGCTGCGGCCTCTTCAATAATATCGCTGGCTGCCTGGGAGGCAGCTCCTTGTAGTGCACTCAAGTTGCCGCTGCTGATGGCTGACGTAGAGGGCGTGGGCGTTGAGCAGGCGGGTGGAGTTGTTACAATTGCCACCTTGCGACGCTTCATGCGTGGACTGAGTAAGAGGATTAGTGCCTCCTTTGCACTGTGACTGATCACGCTGGCATCGTGCTTGAGCAACTCGATGAAGTACTTGGTCATGCGACCCACTTGACTGGCATCGGCCAGGGCAAAGCCATACATAATCTCCACAAGACAATGGACAATTGTCTCGGCCTGACAGAGGCCACGACGCACAATATTTGTGGGTTCATCCAAGGCTGGGGTCACCTTGTGCAGCTCCAGCACAATGGACATCAGGGCGGGCACAATGTCATAGCCACACTCAGCACAAATCTTGGCCAGCGATTGTGGTCGGGCATTGGCAATGCCACGTACCAGCAGTATAAGTCGATAAAAGGATTCCGGATCAATGTCCTGCAACGTATCCAGTTGGGTTAACTTTGTCTGCATCGCCTGCAGCTCTCCATGCACAAATTGCAGGAGTACTCCATCCTTATAGCCATGATAAGCACTGCGACTGCCATAAAGCGTGGCCAGCACATAGCGTGCTTGTGTCTGGACTGGATTTGGTGTGGGCAGCAATAGCAGCTGACTCGCAGTCTTCACCGCCTTGGAACGCATGGCAGTTGCCACTGCGCCTCCATTGCCCAGCAAATGTAAAGCACAATCAAGCACCTCCAGCAGATGTGTGCACATGCGATCTAGCTGTGTGATGCAATTGAATCCTTCGCCGAAATTGGCAGCAGTCGCTGGCGTAGCAATGGCCGTGGCTGCACCAGCAGTCGCCGAAGCAGCCGCTGTGGACGACAGCTCCTCGGTGTCATCGGGCCAGCCCACCAGTTCCTTGGACTTGCCATAAACCTCGATGCAGTCGAGTAGGGTGACATGTTCGGGATCCTGGGACTTTGCAAAGCACACCTTCAGCAGTTTATCCGACTGCAGCATTTCCTCCCGTGTTAGGGGAATATCAAACCAACGGGCACGTCGCACCGGCGTGGGGATCGTGCGTCCCAAAATGCTCACCGATTGCGGAGCACGTTGTGTGTCCTGGGTACCCAGCAGCACACGTATGCCCACCATTACCACGTTGGGATCGTTGTTGAGCACCTCAAGGGTGAAGCCATTGGCTCGTGTGCTGGCCACAAACATTCCAGTGGAGAAGAGACGGGTCTTAAGTTTCTGCTTGTTGTAGATCTGAAGCAGATCATTGCCACCGAACTCAACATCCGCCAGCATGTTGCAGTGCTCGAAGAAATCAATGGGGAACACGGGTACACCACCCGCTGTTAGTTGCTTCTGTTGTCCACCCGATTTACGTGGCATCTTATTGGGTTTACTCGACTTGGGACTGGCCGTGGACAGTACACCGCTGCCACTCTTAGCCAGCAGGGTGGCGGAGTACAGCTGATTGCCCAAGGGTTGGACACGTGGTGATAGCCAGAAACTGGTGTGTTCCGGCTGTGCCGAAAAGATGCGCAGACTACCGTCCTCACAGAGTAGAAGCAATGTGGTCTTCTCGGTGCCCGCCACAGAGTGTCGTATGCCCACAACATCCATAATGCGTGACTTGGCCGATTGGGCCGTAATCTCCTGCATGTAGATGAGCTCTGGTGTAAGCATCAAAATTATTGGATTATTTGAAGTCTGCATGTTGGCATAGATGAGACCAGGATGTCCAGCGACTTCGGTCCACTGAACCAGCGGCTGTAGTGTACTCTTGGACGAAGATTTACTTGCTGAATTTGTGTCCAGATGATAGATACCCTTAACGCCCTCGTTGACATTTGTTAGCGGCGAGAAGAAGCTGTGTCCGGAGGTGTAGCTGTAGAAGAGCAACTGGAGGGCATGAGAGTAGTAAATAGAGACACCACCGCAGCCGACTTGACCATTAACATCCTTGATATGTTGATGACTCAGTTCGAGGGTATTGGTCACATAGAAATCACCATGAATGGCCAGGCTCTGCTCATCCAAGGTCTGATAGTAAATGTATCCACTGCTGGCAAATGTGAGCATATAATACGATCCCTCCTGGTACATGAAGGTACAATCGCGTATTTTACCCACAGCCACTAGATAATAATACTTTGGACTATATGCATCCACGGCTAAATCATAGATCTTCACATAATCCGAGGTAACCAGGGCCAGTAGAGTCTGGGAGCCGGGTAACCACACCGCCTTCTTTATGTAGTTGCCATTGTCCAGTTGGGGCGTGACTACAATATGTTCATTGGTGCTGCCGCTGCTAGAGAAGGTCAGCACATGGCATTCCTTCAAGCCGCAGACTGCTAGACAATCCTCATTGCAGGGATTCGCAGCCAGGGAGAGCACGGTGCAGGCAATCGGTGCCGAACTCAGTTGGGTGAGCGTAAGTTTCCGTTTGGAGGCATCTGCCTGCTTCAGCAGCGCCGAAAGCTGCAAAATAGTCACTTTACCCTTCTCATGGGATACCGCCAGCTGTTGGCGTCTTCCATGTGGCGACGATAGACAACAGAAGGCAACGCGACGCACTACCCCCGTGGTGATAAGATTCTTGATAGTTTGTCCCTGATCGCCGGTATAATTCATGCGCACATTCTCAAAGGCACCCTCCTGGGATCCTAAAGTGGCGAACATGAGTTGATCCGTCAACTGGAAACTCTGTTCCAGCTGATGCAGTCGCTCCAACGCAGCCGTGGCACGCTTGTGACATCCCACAATGGAGTAGAGAGTGCAGTTCTCCCGTATCGAGGGCAACAACACGTCGAAATATTCGAGAATACAACGCACAACGAGCAGCCATTGATCCGGGTGCTGCAGTGCATCACGATGTGGTTCCAGCAATTTGC
Source organism: Drosophila dunni (assembly GCA_018152125.1). Lineage (NCBI taxonomy): Eukaryota > Metazoa > Arthropoda > Insecta > Diptera > Drosophilidae > Drosophila > Drosophila dunni. Next base: position 13,323,608 of record JAECXC010004138.1, on the reverse strand, counting down.
CAAGCAAAGCGATACGTTCGTTACTCAGGGAGTCTTTGCGTATCTGAGTCGGTGGCGATGGACGCTTCTTGCCGGCAGCCAGCAGACTCATGTGAGCCGAAACATAGCCGTCACGAGCATCACAGCCACTAGTGGGCAGACGGCGACTCAAGGCTTGACAGGAACCATCCTCCTTGGCGCCACAGTCGCAGAAGAAATTGCCATATTTGGCATAGCTGACATCGTGTCCCTTGTGGCAAACTCGAGCACAGACGGAACACACTCCGACGGTGTTGATCATGTTGCAGGTGTGGCAATGATACCAATGTTGATTCATGAACTCCTTTTGGGTTTGCGAGAACGTGCACAGCTTGTTATTGAGCGTATCCTCGTCGGAGTCATCGAGCAGTGAATCCTGTTCCTGCTGCTCGTCCGTCAACTCATCGAATAGCTCATCAATGTCTAGCTGCAGTTCATCATCCCATGGCGGCATATGCTGACGACTTCCACGATAACCAATTCCCTGTAATAGTTCACTCAGGTATTTAAGCAGTGCACTGACGTTCTCGGCATGCTTCAGCTGCTTATCCGGTAACTGCAATTTGGCCAATTCCAGCCAAAGTAGCGTCGTATTAAAAAGTGCCACGTGACCACGTGCTGGTGATGCATCCGCCAGTGTGATCATTATCTGCAACACATCTGCAAAATCGCAGCCATCCTGCGGTGGTGTTATCAGAGTCTGTCCCAGCTGCAACAAGGCCTGGAATAGTGGCGGTGCCAGTTGGGCAGCCGCCGGTTGATCTCGCACCAGAGATTTGATGAAACTCAACAACAGTGCACCATTACGATGGGCAGTCCCAGTGCCATTCCCGTTCTGTTGATCACAGGCCTGTGAAGAATCCTCCGATTGATTGTTGCCCTGATTTGCAGTCTGCCACAGACTTAGGATTTGCGACGTATTCGGTGCTGCATTACCTGGACCTCCGCAATCGTAATCAATGTCCATGGCATCCAGTTGATCCGAGATGCTTGGCATTGCCGATACAGTGGCCATGTTGGTCGGGGTCTGTGCATTACTGCTGGAGCTGCTCGATGGCTGCATAATGCTGGTCAGAAGCTTGCAGGAAGCTTCACAGCTGCTACTGTTGGCCGCTGCTGCAGCAGCATTGACCACGTTTGGGCCGTATATGATGTGAGCCAGCCAAAGCTTCAACCGTGCCACATCCACGGTAGCCAGATCTGCAAAGCACTCCACCAATTCCTCATGCTGGAAATGTGCATCAGGTTGAGCCGATTGCTCAAACAGACGCTCCACAAACTGCAACATTTTCCGAGCATAACTCAACGGTAAAGTGGTTCCGGTAAAGGATAACAACAGCGTGGACAGACTTCCAGCACGCTGTTCTTTAAAGAATTGTCGCATAGCCTGCACTGCTGTGGGCACATCCAACATTTTGATCATGGTCTTAAGCACAGCAAAGAGCATCGATTCGTTAAACAGAGCCCGCTGCTCCTGGTCTCCAGAAGTTCCAACCGTTGCAGGCTGCTTCAACTCAGCAGCAAAGTCAATTAACATGTGATAACAGTGTCCAATCATGTGCTCGAAGAGCAATTGCTTATGTGCCTCATTGGTCAGACCGTGTAGGATCTCACGCAGACACTGCTCGCTTTGACTCTGCAGATAATCAGTGCGCATATCCATCATGGATGCAATCAGCAAAGGCTTCAATTGCGTCTCCACTCCAATTGCTGTACAGAATGGCAACAGCAGCTCCAACAGATGCAATATGGACTTCAGGCAATGCTTCATTGTATGCAAGGTGGAGTAAGTTGTGGATTTGGTCAATTCCGTGATGTGGGCATCAATTATATTCAGTGTGTATGGTTCCACCGGATGCTGTTTGCCATTGAAGGCATCATCGTTGACCAGTAGACACTTTGGCCATTCATTCGCTATTAACTGCTTGTCCTCATTGGGCAGTAGCTTGAGGAATGCAGCATGTAATTCCAGCATTATGGCCGGCTTGTCACTCACAACAGGCACAATTAAATTCAGTGCCTGTTCCGGCGTAGTGCTTGACAATTGCTTCAGCATCTGGCCACGCACAATGTTCGATATTAAAGTGTAGGCATCCATCAATTTAAGCAACAATTCATTGCTCAATTGTGTGCGCTCCAAGATTTCACCCGGCGTTAGAATGCTGTCCTCGGTTAGTTTCGATTGCTGTTCATCGATGGATTCACTCGAGGAATACACCTCTGGATCATTGGCCACACTGGAACTCTCACGTTCGCGGCTCTCTGAAGAGATGCTATCGGTGTCACTCTCCTTACGCTGTAGCTTAAATCCCTCCTTATCGGCCCAGGCCACGGCTTGCATGTGGGCAACCAGTGCATCAAACAGTATTAGATCGGAGAGACGTGGAGGATTGGCTGAAGCTAAATAAGAATACGTTAATTTAGTAAGGATTTTGCCATGCCTCCTTAAAGTCACCTACCCTTGCTTAGTAGCTTATTAAAAGCCTCCACTCCCAACGTTGTCTGCTTGAGGCTGTAACGAACATCGGCAGCCCGATCTCCAACCTGACCCCACAAGGACTCTGCATATTGGGTGTACATGCCCTGTTTGATCAGACTGTTCACAACCAGATAATGTGAGTTGGCCAATGGACAACGTATGCTCCAAATTAAAGAATGTAAATTTGGAGCACGTTCACTTTTCAATGACTCCACGTGTGACGTCGATGGCGGCAAACCCAAGAGCAGTTTCCAGGCCACACTAAAGCAGTATTGCATAGCGCACAGATTATGCAAGTTATCCTTATCTCTAGCGTGGGCAGACATATCCGTAATGGACAGTATATCAATGAGTGCATCAACCAACAATGGATACTTCAGTTTATCAGGTGTGCACAGTATAAAGTTCCAGGCCAATCCATCCAGCTTGAACTCCTGCGACCAGTGGGGCTTTGTTGGATCACTGGTGACCAGCGAATAGAATGTGGGACGAATGCCTGCGGAAATCATCATAGAGGTTAAACAAAATCAATAAATTTATGTTCCATTTACTTACTTGAATTGTAGTCTCCCGATGGTGACTTGCGGAACTTCTCCTCGATATCCTGGCGACAGAATGATGTCAATTTGGTGCGACTATTGAGTAAATCAGTAATCTTTTGTGTATCAGGCATGGTGCTAACACTAAAAAGATTCCAGCGCACTTGATCTAGTAATTCGGGAGGTGCATTATACAGATGCTTCATTAGATATTCCAGGAAGAGCAGCAGACGTGAGAGCAACATCATCTGACTGTTGCGAACTGTGCGATCCGAGCTAATCCCACGGCAGACATCAGCACAGCGTATGACACCGCCGGCAGTTAAAAGTAAGATCGATTTCTTTTGCATTAGGTTCAGCGAGTGGAAAAGGAAGAGCAGCAGCTGGGCGTGCTCAATATTAAGATCCTCATAGTCGGTATCGCTGGCATTGGCCGATGAGCAGACACCCTCGACGAGTGTATTGATAAGTCGATGCCAGACGGACAAACAGGCTGCCTCCTTTTCCTGTGTCGGTTTCAGCAGCAAGATCTGCACAAGTACTGAGAGTGTGCTGGGATAAACTTGAAGTGGCCAGCTGTTGGTATCAGTCGACCAAGGTGAGATGGACAAATGCTGCAAGAGATTCGATTGCAGTTGCTCTGAGAGTAATGATGTCGAGATCAAATTGTGTATATAACGTCCGGCAGCTCCCGAGAAACGTATCATGGCTGTTTGCCAATTTGAACAGTTGGCCTCACCACCGCCGGCCCCGCTGCCGCTGCCGCCCTCCTGACGCATAACATCGCGATCAAAGTCTTTGATAATATTGGCCATGAGCAGCATCTGCTGATCACTGACACCTGCCTTCACATAGCGTTGCATATAGGCGTGACGATTGGCCAGGAATTGATCAAGAAAGCAGAATATGTCGGCTGCCAAATCCAAATACTCATGTGGTTCATCCAGTCGTGGCACCAAAGCCGATTTCTGATCTCCATTACGCTCCTGTGCACAGGTATTCGCGTTATCATCGTGTGTTTCGGGTGATAGAGTCTCCTTGAACCAATGGCCCAAGTAGCTCTCACTGTCATCCTCCTCGGAGTTGTCTGAACAAGAGAGTGAGTCATTAAAATATGTTGTTGAATCTGAGTAACTAATTGGTTCGCATTCAGTGCGATCTTTGGTATTGGCACGCTTCAAAGTGCATGCCTTCCTGTAAGCCACAGTCGCCAGGAAGGTGAACAGTTGATGCAGTGTCGCTGTATTCAAGACACGCACAATTCGCTGCAATGCACTATAATTCTGTAGTATATCAAATTGTGCTGGTTCCACATCTAAGGCTCCAGATGACGTGCCACAGGCAGATTCAATTTTCAGATCATCAATAAGTTCAGAGAGCAATTTAATGCTATGATTGGCAATGGCTGCATTCAATTCGCCAAATCCTTGCTGTACTTTGAAGAGATTGACTCGAGCTATAGGAGTGCTTGGCGCAGTAGTTGTCTCACTGCTGCTGGCTGAAGATTTGCCGGTTGCTGTGCTGCTTCCTGAGGCACCCATGGCACCCTGAATGCCGCTAATGAGCAGCCACGAGCCGTAGCACAAATGATTCTGATAGACATGCATACGAGCCGATGCCTTGAACATCTCTCCAATGCTGGTGTAGATCTCGAGCGCCTTGTTGACAATGGTGCAAGCCTGTTCTTCGAAATCATCGTGATCTTTGCTGGTGCCTTGACTGGCCTGGCTGCCCTGACTGGTTGATGCAGCTGCCGGCTGCTGCTGTTGCTTCTGCGAGCTACTGCTGGCCTGGCACATGCTCAGCACACTTGCTGCTATAGATGTTAGAACAGCATTGTATAATGCTGAAATGCCGCACACAGAAAGCTTTTCAATGCGACTTGGTGTCAATGGCTGTAGTGCAATAAGCGAATGAGCCTGTCCCAATATGGAGAGATCGGTGAGCATGTGAGTCATGGCCGATTTAACGGTGCTGGCCTCCACTTGTGTTAGTGGTAGATACAGCGTCTTGCCGCCTACAATTGTTTCCTGATATTTGGAGCGATAACGATTTAGTATGGGCAGTGACACGCCCACATCTAGCAAAGTGTCCACACCGTTTTGTTCCTGGAAGTACTCAACATTGGCTGCCAACAGTTGTTCCTAACAACAAAAATTAGTTTAACTAAGAATTTTCTTTTTTATCACTTTTTTATTCTTATACTTACGGTGCAATCGCTGATTTCTTCGCTCAATGGTACCCAAGTCATTTTACCCGGCTCCAACGGCGCCAGCAATTGCTGCAAAATAACTGTGGACAGATCCGAGCGTGATCTCTTGATCTCTGACTTGGGTGAATCTTTTTCAGTACCAGCACTGCTGCCGCCTCCTCCGCTGGTATTACTGCTGCTGCTACTGAGGCTTTTGCTATTCGACTCAGGATGTTTGGCACTCTTCAGTACAGCAGCTACACCATTGTAATCGAACTGTGCAGATCCAGATCCAGAGGCGGCGTTCTCACGACCCTCGCAAAGCATTTTGAGTGCAACAAGCAGCCATTTGATTTCATACACAGACACCTTAGGCAGTCTGAACAGTATGAAACGTATGAGAACTGCGCTGGCATCGTGCAGTTGTGAAATTTGCGTTTGGCATACTAAAAGAATAGACAAAGGCACAACAGCTCAATACTATGTATGTTCAAACATTATAAAACTGCGTGATTCATGCGTAAAATTTTAATTTCTACAGAAACTAATTTGCGGTGTGAAAAAAAAATCATTACGGTAGAAGGGGTGAGGTTGATTCACTTACTTGACTTGATTTGCATGAGCTTATCGGCCGCCAGAGCCGCAAATGCGGTGTAAAATTGTGTGTAATTGCTTTCTTCATCGAAAAAGTCATGTTCACTGTAAAAATCATTTCGAAAAACCTGGTTATTTATGTAAACTTTAAAGCAAATTAAATTTCATCACTGTGGGTCGCCATATTTAATTTTGCAAGTCACCTTGCAGGCAAATTTTCAACTGCGCCATTTGGCCATAAAATGTAATTTTTCTTTAATAATTTCACTTGTACTCACCATCTGGTAATCGCTTTTAGTAAATTTGATATTTCATTTTTGTTTAAAGCGCCTGTACGGTTAGATAAAAGTGGTTTTACAATCGAATTCCAATCCGTACCTCCACTGTGCGCCGACATTTTTTTAACTCTGATTTGACGTCCCTTTTTTTCTTTGATTCTTCTTCTTCAACCTCGATTGCTTTTCGTCTGTCAGCGGTGCGCTTGCTTTGGTATTGGATTTAGTGGAATTTTTGTTGTGGCGTATTCTTTGTTTACGTATGATGCAAAAACGAAAGACGTATAATTTTTGAGTGTTGAACGACACACCTTTTGCAATCAGCTGTTAGTGTTGGTTAATCTTTTTAATAAACTCGGGCAAATTAAATATGTAATTTAAAGCTAGTGCATTTGATAAAATTACAAATCGTACAAAAAAATATAGACTTTGTTTTACATTGAACAATAAAAATGCGTGGCATACTCTGATATTATTATTTCAAGCAAAGTCACATAACGACATTTTTCGTTTTGAGTCTCTAGGGCAACACTGTTTTTAGCATCGTGCGTTTAATTCTTCTCTGACTTCTTTCGAGTGCATTTATATTAATTACTTTGAATTAAATAAAATGCAATTCCATTTTAAAACCGCGGATCCCGATCCCAATGCCTCGTCGTCGAACAATGCGCCTAACAATCCCCACACAGCTCTACAGCCGCAGCAGCCTGCTGCCCTCATCGAGCCCAAAGATGCGCAGCATGAAATAAAATTGCAGTGAGTATCTGAAGAAAACATAATGTTTTTTTTTTAAGCAGTTTTCCTTTGACAGAAACATTGTGGCTACCTTCTCCGTGGACTGTGAACTGGATCTTAAGACGATTAACTCGCGCACCCGCAATTCCGAGTATTCTCCAAAGCGTTTCCGCGGGGTCATCATGCGAATGCATTCACCACGTTGCACGGCGTTAATCTTCCGCACTGGTAAGGTGATCTGCACTGGAGCACGCAATGAAACAGAAGCAAATTTGGGTTCCCGAAAGTTTGCGCGTATTATTCAAAAATTGGGCTTCCCAGCCAAATTTGTGGATTACAAACTGCAGAACATTGTGGCTACTGTGGATCTGCGTTTCCCCATACGTCTGGAGAATCTAAATCAGGTGCACGGACAGTTTAGCTCCTATGAGCCAGAGATGTTTCCCGGTCTGATCTATCGTATGGTGAAACCTCGTCTGGTGCTGCTTATATTTGTGAACGGCAAAGTTGTCTTTACCGGTGCCAAATCCCGCAAAGACATTTTGGACTGCCTGGAGGCCATTTCACCCATTTTGCTAAGTTTTCGCAAAACGTAGAATTTATACTACATATTTATGGCAATTTATATGTTAAGTTTAGTTAAGAGCACTAGCATTTAAGGCAGAATTAACGACTACCAACTAAGCACCATCACAGCCAATACAAATAAATTGTTAAATTATTTATAAATTTAAAATTAACATTTGTTTTTTATTTTGGCATATCCCAAATTTTATTAAAACGTCGCAGATTCCATGTGGATGAAAAACATTTCGTTAATTTAATTTATTTTAGATTCTTTCGATACATAGAAAACAGAGATATCGTTACATATTTATGAATTATATACCATAAAGGAGGGACGGAGTACTGAGGATTCGAGAATCGTTAGCTACATGTACATGGCTATGGCTATATAGTATTTTAATGTCATAATATAGTACAAAAGCAATATTAAAACTGTTTTCGTTACCAAAATTACAAAAGAAATACGTATAAAACTTACAAACTATTTAGATTCATTTGTTGCATTCGAAATTAAAGTAAAATGGACGGTCGCTTTCAACATTATCATAAGATATCATTCATGTATATATCTTTCATAAAAAACATTCCGATTTCCTTGATATGCATGCAGTTATTCGAAAAGTATTTCAAGTATAAAAGTATATTCGCTACTTTCGATTTCTAAAATCTAATAAAGGCAATTTGTGATTTTAATAAGACACTTTTGTTTTCAATTTTCAAATCGGCACTTTTAGCGCCTCCAAATTTTAGATAAGGCAAAGACTCTGGATTCTTGTACGTTCTGGGATTCCATTCGAGTGACAAATGTGACGAGATTATATATAGTATTCTACTTTCTGCTTATAAAATATTAAATGAACGCTAAAAATACTATATTCGTAAGAAATTTGTGTTACTTCAGTTGTTGGATATGATTAGAGAAAAATTGTATAAACAAATTTTCACATTGTTTTGTACACTTTGAGATAAGGTTTAGGTATTACAAAATTATAATAAATTTAAAATGAATTTTTTTCTCTCTGTTGGACGGAATGCAGTTTCATAAAAAATATAAAACAAAAGGAGAATAACTAAAAAACAAAACCAACTAAAAACTGATAAACTCAACACTTGACACGCATTCGAATAAACTAAATGTTTTGTTGTGTTTGGTTTTGGACTGCTAGTCTATGGGATCCAAAGATTTCACTCTTTCCTAGGTAAACAAATGGAGTGTGTTGAGCACTATGTGTGTACGGCTGCGCAGCAGATAGACGAAGACACTGAAGAACAACAGCCAGACGGACATGGATGCACGCCAGCCAATGTTGTAGATGCCACAGTATGGACATTGGGAACTGCCGCACACCTCGCAAATATTCAGCAGATATGTGGGCAGCGCATCAAAGATGGACTCGTTAAAGCGTTCTAAATGGGAAATAGAATAATTAGTACATTCAAAAGCTGATTTAATTAATAACTTACCAGGTGCATAGTAGTCATAGACACGCACGGGCAGATAGCGTGACATATTGGCCACTGGGAACCAGCGTTCTATCGTAAAGTTAACGCATGTATCTTCTTGATCCAGCTGTGAAAAAAATATTACATTAGTTTCCATATTTAACTATAGTTAAGACTTTTTTACATAATCAAAGTAGAAGACAATCTTGCGTTCCAGGTAGCGAGCACGTCGTAGATTTCGTACACGATTGCTTAGCACATAGGAGTCCAGTTTCTGTTGTTGAATCCAATAACCCGTGGGTATAGCCACATCCAGCACAGCCATGCCCGACCGTTCCGCTTCTTGAGTGTTGACCCAGCTGCACAAAGGAATACAAATTCAAATGAGATTCGCTATAGTTGAACAAAGTTTGTTGCTTACTGTTGGCATGCCACATATGAGATATGCGACTGATTCCTGCCGTGGAAGATGGCCTTCGTGTGCAGCCCAAATGCTGGTACCGGTGGCTTCGTTTGGAACTTTTCAATGTCAACGTTGTACTGCACATGCATCTGTAAAATGGCATAACCAGCGCCCTTGGCCTGTACTTTGATGGTGCCCCAAGCATCGGGTATCTGTAAATGAAAATATTAGATTAGTATTAAAAAAAATAAGTGCTGAGAGGTCCTAAAATATCTTACCTCAATGCTCTGCAGATTCGCCAAGTTGGTGTCATCAATGCGCAGTTCCTGCGTTTTGCCGCCCTGTGACGAGGCCTCAATCTCCACGCTGAGCGAGGAGACATCCCTGATGCGTGAACGGACAGTGTACTCCACAAGAGCACGCAGTGCTGCACTTGTGTCCTGAGTGGATGCCCAACCGCCTTCGTTCAGACGCTGTGCGTTCAACCAGCGCACAATGGGATCCACTATGAACTCGCGACGTGCCACATAGACCAGCAATGCGTAGGCTGTTGTTTCAATGTTGATCGAATCGAATTCGTATGGGAGGCGTGGCAGTGAGAACCATTTCTGATTTTCCAATTTCCGCGGCGGTTGCGGTAACTCCTGGTTTCCCCAATACATAAAGTCACCAATGGTGCGAGCATGTCGTCGTAAAATACCAAAAACATTCTCCGCAATGGGTGAATTACAGAGCTGAAGGGCATAAGCTGTGATAGCGACGTCGTAAGGTTCGGGTGTGTCCTGCAGGAATTGCATATTCTTCTCGATCCAAGCAATGGCACGTTGTTGGGCTAGTGCCACACGTATTCCCAGCGTGCCAGAAAGATCCTTTACAGTGGCCAGCGTGATGAGCACGTGGGAAGTTAGTGTGATGTTCCTATTACGCAGATTCGTGTAGTTGGCAAAGTTCGTGCGATTCATTTTACGATCCGGCAGCCAGGTGACCTCGTAGAAGGCACCCTCCGGTGTCTGATGCTGGAGCAGCCAACGCATGTTCTTCTCAATAATGGTGGCATCAATCCAAATGAAATTTTCCCACTCATAGAAGGAGGCCTCCTGGAAGATACGTAGACAGTAGCTGGTCAGCCACACAGATGAGGCGGAGTTATTCCAATCGGCACGGAACAGTGAGAAACTGCCATCGGCACGCATAAAACTCAATTGTCGCTGGTAGCCAATGTTCATGTGATGGAAGGCATTCTTCTCCAGCGTCTTGTTGCGTTGATTAATCAAACGCATGTACATGACCGTATACAGATTGGCCGCAAAGCTGAAAGCATTCTGTTCCGCCGATTCCATGGGCAGGTAGAGTAGCGAGGTGGCGTTCACCGGCATGGTTGGGAAGATTGGACCCACCACATCGCCCACAACGGAAATGCGTGCTTTGTTCGAGCCGTAGACAAAGTAACGATCCACTTGGTAGGGAATCTCCGGTGTTTGGGTTACATTCACATGCATATACTCCAGAACATAGGCACGATTCGACAGATCCAATAATACGGACTGATGCCTATACTGCGGCAGGCCATCCGACTCGACGTGGAGTGTACGCTTGATGGTGTCCGTGCCCAAGAGCGTGGCCACATGCAGCGTTACCTCGATGTCGCCCAAACGTTGTGGCACCACCGGCACATAGACCACCGTAGTGCCCTGTGCATCCAGGTAGATGAAGAACTGATGCTCACCGAAACTGGTGCGTGGATTATAGGAACGCACAATGCCATCCTCTTCGACATGGACAAACTTGTAGTTGGGACTGTCGTGCAGCACTACCGTTGCCTCAATGGGTATGGTCATGTAATTGAAGACCGTGACACGTATGCCCACCTGCTCACCTTGGCGGCAAACCATTGGCATTTCCACATTAATGAAGAATGGTTGAACTCCAACGTATTCCAAGGCCTTGTTGAGCATACCAAATCCTTTGGAGGGACTAACACTAAAGGCACTAACCATCCAATAAGCCGGACGATCGGGTACGTCTACATTGAAGATGTAACGACCATGTGGTCCAATGTTCACATCCTTCCACAGCCAGACGTTCTCGTAATGACGTAAAACGCGATTGAAACGATATTTGCGGTAATTCAGCAATTCCGTATCATTCCGAATATGGCAACCGATCTCATCTGTGCCATCATCGCAGTCAAACAAGCCATCACAACGTTTCTCCAGTCGATAGCAGCGTCCACTCAAGCATTCGCCGTACCCCAAAGTACGATTACAATTGTCCTGACGTCGTGGCACATAACCGTCCGTGAAAACAATCAAACCGCTGTACTCGAACGTGCGATTGGCATCGACGCCAAACGATGAAGCCGGGAAGTAAACCAATTCATCGGGATTACCCTCATGGGAGTACCAGATGTGTTTGTACGTGCCATTTGTCTGCTCATCGAAATTGGACATTTTGGTGATAATCTTGGCATAGGTCAATTCATTGCCGGCCTGCATTGTGTAGAAGGCACTGTCGATACCGGAGAGACCCACATAGGAGCCGGGTTCACCGAAAATGGCCACCTCAACCTTTTCACCCGTACGTGCCTTGCGATTGTTGATGTACACCGTAAAGTTATTTCTAGAGATGCCGTTGACGGGGAATGTGAGGGAATCGGCAACGACCTGACCCTGTGGCGTGATCTTCCAGACCACCAGAGTAGCCATTGGCGCCATTTCAGCACTCAACACCACCGCAATTGTGCGTATGCCTTCGGTAATAGTCTCGCGATCGTTCATCAGGATCACACCCTTGGACATGATCAGATAGTTAAATTCCTCCAAGAAGAAATTGGTGCGTATATGGAAGATTATGTATTCACCCACGATTGCCTGTTCCGTGCTCGTTGTAATCTTAATGTGTTGATTGCGTGGGGAGTAATGCGAGACGAGGAGCAGTTCGGTTTGTACCCGTTCCCCGCGGGGATCAACAAAGACAGCTTGGAGGCGCATATTCTGTATGCCATTGAGGAAATCCCGAGATTGTGGACGGTCGTCAAGCATTAAATCATTGCGTATATCGATTTTAAGCTCCCAAATACCCTCGCTTTGCTGTGACATGTGTAATCTTTGTGTGGGCCAATCCCGACGTCCACCATTGCGACTCTCTACAAAGCCACTGACCTCCATCAGACCTTGACGCAATAGATTTGGATTTATGGGTGAACCATCATGGTATTCCACCACCAAATAGGTGGTAAATGGCATCGCTGGTTTGAAGACCTGCGGGGATTCGCCCAAAAATGCGACACGTAGACTCGAGTTGTAGACACGTGCTACGGCATAACCACTGATGACCTCATCGTAGAACTTCTCACCAACTGTAGCCGTAATAAGTATCTCCGAATTGGCCAAATGTGGCACAAGCAATTCCAGTTCACGCAGTGGCCATTTGAAGTCAAAAGTACCATTGAAATAGCGTAAGAATGGCAAAGATTTACGATAACTGCTCGCCCACGAATCATAGCCCTCGACATATTCTGGTTTTCTAACCCAAAATGGCCACTCCTCCTCGAATTGATAGTTCCGTTCGACCACATACTGATTGCGATACAGTAAGTCCTGTGAGAGATCAACGCCATCCTGTGGCAATTGTCCTTGAATGTTGTAAGGTTGCTGCTGAGGATTCAGATTGGGATTATTGTAGCGATAACGTTCGTCATACAAATTCTGCTGCTCCAAAGGAGAGCGGCCCAAACGGAACTTTTCATTCAACACTTGATTACTAAAGTAACCGATGGGACGAATTGTGGCTTTCAGTGTTAGATTTCCACGCACGGGCAGACCGCTGGTGAAATTGGCCATCACACGACCATAGATGAACGGATCGGTGGTAAAAAAATAAGCTGGCATTGTGACATTGACTTCGAATCGCGTCTGATAGTACTCCTCCACTGTGAAATGGCTCTCCTCCTGCTGACCCTGGGCAATCACACGAATTGTCCACTCACCAAATGTTGGCTGATCGGACAGTTTGTACTCCAAGGAAACGGAACCCAAATTCGATTGTCTACATGTAAAAATATTAACATAGTAAGTTATATAAGCTAATTCTTTGACATCATTTAATAATCACCTCGAGAGCCAACGCTTGAGCACATGACGATTCGGATCAAGCATATACACATCGATGGCATTATCGAAACCCTTTAGTTCGGTGGTAATCGGTATTGTACGGAATTTAACCGTCTCTCCTTGCATATACAGCGGTTTGTCGGTCTGCACGAATATGGTCATCGAGCGTTGGGAGAAATCCAAACGGGTTTCGTTGAGAAAAGCGACGCCACCAAAGACATCCTGATAGAAACCCTCGACACGCAGCCGGTAATCTCCGATGACACTTGTCGGTGGAATTCTCATGAGCAGTGTTTCGGGTATACCCTCCTTGACATCCTTGGAATCACCGCTGATCTGCACACCATCGCATGAGATACTCGCATGCACAGTGATCGGATATTTGGCTTGCAGTATGGACACGGATACCTGATAGATCAGACCAGGACGTACCATGCGGGAGGCAACAATAAAGTAGGTGGGCTCACGATTGTGCAATGTTTCCAGGAATGTTGCTTTCACATTGTATGAGCTCTTGCCACGACCTAGATGTGGCTCACTGGGATCATCATAGCCAGAGTTACCCAGTCGCTTGTTGTAATCATCCTGATTGCCCAAATCATTGTATCCACCAACACCACCGACATCACCCAGTCCTCCACCAGGGGATCCATCAGTGCGGTAGATTGGATTGTTTGGATTATTGTTGAAATTTGGATTCAGATTGCCTCCAAATTGTTGATTGACGTCATACTGCGAAGTTGGTTGCTGAGGCAGCAATGTTTGTTGTTGTTGCTGCTGCAGCAGTTGTTGTTGTTGCAGCTGCTGCTGTTGTTGTTGCTGTTGTACGTTGTAATAGCTGCCATCGTTCTGTGCTGCAATCGTATGTAGCAGCAGCAACGCATGCAGCATATGCCACAACAAGCGTTGCATCTTCAAAATGTACTATAAGTTGTAAACAAGATTGGAGGAGAAATCAATCAATCAGAGCGTGAAGGAAGTGAATCAATTAGCAAGTGAAGACTGTTCCTCTATCAGTCTGTCAGTCAGTCACTCAATTCATTCTATTTGTCTTTGCTGACTTGCTATCCTGTGTGTAGTATATTAATAACAATACTTGCTACACTGTTGCGTGTTTGTTTTGTGGCCAGTTCTGCTCAGCTCGAATGCTTTCCGCATGCTGTGCAGCTACATCAACCACTAAACATGTGGAAAAGGGCTATAAATAACACCACAACGAATTGGAGATACTCTGAGGGAACAAGGCATCTCTATAAATACCGGAAACTAACGGTGTGAGTTCTGTAAGTTACTAGATACAGTTCACTTGTTAACTTGTAATTTTATATAAAAAGAGATCTCCTAGTTTAAATTAATTGATTCTTCAGAGAAAAGATCCTTACTTTTTAAATCAAGTCTAAAATGAATTATGTATTTCCTATTTAAGCCAGTATACCCCACTCGCAAGGGTATTTAATGGGGTCGCTGCACGGCTCTATTTATAACCTGCCTACCGGCAGGAGCAATGAACGTGCTATATGCTATGGATTTAGACGTAAGTCTATAAACACATACACACACGCACAACACTCTCACACACACTTGCTGCCTTTAAACTATGTCAAATTTTAAGTTAAATGTCATTCAAGTGGGCGCGCAATTAGTTTTTTGATATGGGATATGTGCCAAAGCGATTTAAGTCTTATGCTCTACAGTTTCCTTTTCGTTTTGAAAAGCCTCTTATAATTTACGACGTATTCTTAATTTCGGGAATGGTTCTATACTTAGTTTTGGCACGAAAAACCGTCAGGAATTTGTCAACAAAGAAATGGAACAGGTGTCATTCTCTCATAGTTCTAATCGCAAATCGATTAGAATCTATCGATATACTACAGTTTAAAACTATTGCAAATGGTAGACAAGAAAAGCTGCCGCTAAATTATGACATTGACGTATTAATGCACGCTGCATGGACAAAAAGTCAAAAAAGCAGCTTATCGCGATCAAAAAGGACGCCCCTCATCATAAATAAGTAAAAAGGACAATACCTAGACTTTGAGCAACCATAAAAGAACTAATGCCGCAAGAAAGTGAGCGCAGCAAGGACAACTATCAGCAGTTCACACTTGCATACATACTTATACATATGCAAGTGTGTGTGTATGACGACACACTTGACCCTCGGGCATCGTGAACAGCAACGATAATGCAATACGAGAGAGTGAGACAGATAGAGGAAGGGAGAGAATAGTAAAAGAGACGTTCTTTTTGCTGTTGCCGGTAAGGCACAATGCAACAAAACACGCAACGTAGAAGATAATGTCTGTTACCTGTGTTAAGTTAGTGTGAGTGTGTGTGTTTGTATAGCCAGCGCACTGAAGCAGCAGAAGTCGCTGGCCGAAGTGAAAACAAATACAAAACTAAGCGAGAAACCCAAACTCGGTAATAATAACTGAAAGAGCAACAACGGACAGTGTAATCCACCCTTTTCACTGATGCAGACGCTGTAGCACATGCACACACACGTACAAGTGTACATGTACACACAAGCACTTGGGCATATATTTGAATGTATAAGTAATGTGTCACTAATTAGTGTTGAGACCGCTGCAAATGTGAGGGCAAAAGTGCAATTGAAATGCGCCTGGAGGACACACTAAGGCACACACCAATATGCAAAAAAAAAAATACCATGAAAAAATAAGGGGTATGAAATTTGAGTGCATCACATTTCCAATTGGGCAGCAGGTGGCATGCCAGTTTTTTATTCGCAGGAAGAAGCCTGTGTCCAGTTTACACATAATTTTAGCACTCCCAATAATAATGTAAATTAAATGCTCACTTATTCATTAAAGTGAACTAGTTAATATTCAGAAATTTTGGAATAGCTTTGGTTTTTTTCTAATTTTTGGTCAACGCCCATGTGAAGGCAGCAACAACAACGGCATAATAACAACGCAAGCAGAAGCTCAGGTATTTGAGCAAACATTTTGGGCGGGTCGCCTCCAACGCTTAACAGCACTCACCCTTTGAACGATATTGATGGTTTTTACTATGAACAGTAATTCGATCGCATTATTTGTAATAACAGAAGTAAACACAAAACTAACTTATTAACTTAAATTTGAAATAAATGAAACACAAAACCAGCAGAACGACGCACAGACGCAATGACTTATGCTAGTGACGGGCAATCAGAAACTGGCTTGAGTTATCGCACCACACCCCTGCTCATCGCCAGCCATCGCCTAATGAAATATTGTTATCGATATTTGAATAACCAAACAATAAGGGGACTCTGTCAAAGAATTTTATTAGAATGATAAATTTCAGTCGAATTTTCATTTTTTTATTGTAAACAAATATTAAACGCTACTCGTTTATAAAGGCCCATTATCAATATTAATATAAAATCTTGAACAAATCGAATATTTTACTATTCTTTTATTAACTATCAGTTTGGTTTAAATACTGCTCTCTTTTGTATTTGGCAATGATCTGCATTATTTCCAGCTTAGCGTCTATTTTGTAGTCCTCGTCCAATTGATCTAGGTCTTGGGCGACAGTCATCCCATAATGGTAATAGTTGCTTCTGTGTGTATACTTGGATATTCGACCTTCGCCAATGGATGATTCCTTTGCCCTTTTCCGAACTGGAGGCAATGCCGGTTCTTCTTCCTCCTCTTCTTCATTTTCATTGTCGTTCGGATCTTCGGTTGATAGTTCCTCCGGAGATGGTTCCTCTGTTTTAATAGTAATACTACCAGGAAGACCCTCTTGAGTAGCTAGAGGGTCATCCTCTGAGAGATCAAAGCTGCTTTCACTTGCATTGGCCACTGGAATAGGGGCACAATCGGAATTCGCGCACTGTGTGTTCTGTTGAGGTGGTTGTGGAGCTGGTGGGCTCGATGAGGTGCTTAGGAAGGAAAGAGTAGACCGAAATTTCCAGGTGGTGCCAAAACTGTCGGCATCTGCTCCAATTCGTCTTGACTTGCTTTCCTCGAACAAATAATATGTTTTCATGTTCGTCCATTTCTTCTGCAATGATTCTGAAACCATACAAATACTACTTTAATACATAATTCTCTCAGTTTAATAAAATCAGATAACTTACCCTTTGTAACTGGCGTTGTCAAATAAAGTCCGCCGAATGTATTTACTTTCTCAGCTAGGAGCGACCAGAATTTAGCTTTTCTTGATTTAAAAGCAAATTGTGGATGAGAATGATCCCATACAAATGGCGCAGCTTTTACATGTTTTATTACAAAAAATAAAATCTCGTCCGTCCAAGCAACTTTGTTAGTTTTGCTCATTTTGTTTTCACTTTCATTTGCTATTTATTGACAAAAATGAATCGACCATTCTAACCTATCGATGACAGAACTAGTTGCTATCGATAAAAGAATTCAAAGTTAGTACGCTGTTGACATTCTTTAAACTTAATACAACGTTTATTTACCGGTAAAAGTGAACACAAAAAATAAATTCCAAACGTTATTACAGAGTAAGTCAACATAAAGAAATTAGAACTGATCGCCAGAAATATCAAAAAGAATTAAGAATGTCATTACTATTGCAGTTATTGCAATGGCGCAAAAGTTTTTCTGCTGCTGTTTGATCGACACCAACACGGTTCTGCTCAAAAAGTTTACTGTGTATTTAATCTGTTTTTTTTTATGGACACGCATACATACATATTTATGGCATTAGCAAATATTTCTATCCCAACTGTATACCAACCGGAGGATAGATTTAGCACATTTCTCAGAAACCATGATGAAATTAGCCACTTGCTTGTGTATTTGTGTAGAACACTGAGGTGAAAAAGTAGTGTGGTGAATTGAAACACAAATGTATGTAGTTTATTTATAAATAATTTGTTTGCATTGTTAACGACTTAAAGCTCAACTTTAGTCCACGATTTTCTCATGAAGGTATTGTATTTTGTAGCACCCACATTGTTGGCCTCCTCGTAGTATGGCAATTTTTTCAGATTCTCAATCCAAGCCGTGACCTTTGGATACTTAACTGGATCAATATCCAAAATCGCTGGCAAAGATGAAACTGTGGCAACACAGCAAAAGTCGGCAATGGTCAGTGTGTCTCCAGAGATATATTTCCTATCCTCCAGGAACGTCTCGGTGTACCTGAGAGCTTCGTGTATGTTGTCCGTCTTCTCTTTGGACACAACGGTGATGCCCTGGCGCCAAAAGACGCTGCTGCAACTCCACAGTGACATGTAAATTACGCTGGCGTCGAAGAACAAACGCTGATTGATTGCTGATCGCTTAACTAAATCCTTGGGGTAAAGCGAATCATTTTTAGCATATTTGTCGCACAAATAAATGCAAATAGCGTGTGAGTCATAGACGTAGGTGCCGTTATCATCCAAAAGAGGCACTGTTCCATGAGGATTCATTTTAAGGTATTCAGGAGTACGATTCTGGGTTCCAAGATTAATTTCTTTGTATTCGAAAGGTAATTCGAGTGCCTTAAGTGTAAGTAGAACCGCACGCACCGGTGGGCTTAAATCAATACCATAAAGTACAATTTTCGACATGTTTGACTTTTTCTTGTCGTGTTTGCTTCTGAGCAGTTTAATAAACTAATGGCTTCTGCGCCGCTGTAGTAGCTTTTATAGGTCGAGTGAAGCGAGAGCTTTGGGAAGCTTTATTTATTCAGAGCGCTCTTTCTCTCTCTCTCGCCCTGGCTCTCTCTCTTACGCAAGCTTATTCTCTGCAATAAGTCGTTTAACGATGATACTGCACTTTACAATGTTTACTTTTTAATGGTGATAGGAAAGTTTTTTATTTAATTTCGTCATAGTTTGGACCCCCTCGAGAACGTTCAGAGATAAGTTTCGGAGACTAGAATAGAACTGTCATCACAACCTGGCTAGAGTTACTTGTATTAGTGCGAAAGTAACAGGATAGGGAAGGAAACGATGTATAAGATATATTTGTTAGAAATATAAGAGAAGGACCTGTAGAGCTAGATACTGATGAATTCCACGTACTGGGAAAATTTTTATAAATTGAGTACTCAATTCATGGATTATTATATGATTAATATAGCACAGTTATTTTAACAAATACTGTCATACTATTTGGAATGTTTTTCTAAATTATAGTTAGTATGCCTCGTATGGTAAGATCGGTGCTATCTTTGCGACGCACTTTATGTCAAACACATGGACTCAACTACCAACGCCTGCAATATATACACCGATCCCTCAGAATGCTGGGCGAAGTGTGTGAATATGAGGCGTTCGAGTCGGGACACTGTTCCGGCACTATGGAAGATGGTAAATGTCTAAAGTTTGTACACACTCAATCCCCATGTCCCACTATGCTCCACAGTTAGTAGCCAAATACAGGAAAGAATTGGCTTAGAACCGGGCTATCATCTCATACCCAAGTGTCGTTCGGGCCTGTTGAAATTTCAACCCAAAAGGGAAGATTTACCAAGTCGAAGTATGAAGGATTCCTTCACGACGGCTTTCTTGCCCATCAGTTTGATAAAGAAACGTGAGCGTTACGTTAACCACTTGGGTCTGGTGCGTGTTGGTCGTCTAATGGAGGAGCTGGATTTGTTTGCGGGTAAGCAGCACCTTAAGCTCCTTTCTCCTGGACTACCACTACCCCAAGTTACTTAGTGTGGATATGCCATCGGCATGTATTGGTTCCGTCGTTACCTGTGGGCATACCGCTGCCATATGTCTTTGTAACACTGCTGGTGGACAAAATAGATTTCTTCAACATACACACTGTCGATGCGACCAAGGATATTGAGTTCTGTGGTCATGCGTCCTGGGTGGGGCGCACTTCCCTGGAGATTACTATCTATATGCGGCAAAACCATCGCATCATAACCAAAACCATACTCATGATGGTTGCTCGTAATGCCACAAACACTGACTCTGCTCCCGTTAACCCGCTCAAGCCGGGCAGCGCGGAGGAGCAAAGCTGTTTTAATGATGCCGTCAAGAGGCAGAAACGACGACGTTACCGCTTCTCTGGTGATCTGATTTCACGTCCCACCAAAGACGAAGAGAAACTGATGTTTGAGTTGTTCCGTCGCACAAACGGTACGGAGTTGTCTAAAGCGGTCTGTGAAGAGCAGCCGAATTCTAGCTGGATGAACCAATCTTTTCAGACGACAATGATACATCCATTCCCCGACAGTCGCAATGGTCAGAATAACATCTTTGGTGGCTACATTATGCGCAATGCCTTCGAAATTAGTTTCATCACCGCCAGCATTTATTCCCAGTCGCGTCCGTATATTGAATGCATCTTAGACATTGGATTCTTTAGTGCCGTAAAGGTGAATTCGTTTCTCAAAGTGAGCTCCTATGTGGTATACACCCAAGAGAACTACATGCAAGTCCTGACCGTTGTCCAAGTTATTGATGCCAACACTTTCGAAGAGAAGATAACGCACTCATTTCATTTAACTTATTCTGTGGATCGGAATGTCAAGGAGGTGCTACCCTCCACTTTCCAGGAGACGCTCTGGTACATTGAAGGACGACGAAAGTTTCTTGATTTCCAAAAATTGCAAAATCAACGGGAATCTGATAACAAGAAGAGACGCAAAGGTTACAACTAATCATATTTTATTTCAGTAATATTTTTAATAAATGAGGTATGTCTTAGGCATGACGAAATTGTTGGTTGGATCTGGGCCATGATTGTAGCCGCTGACGTCGCTTGGACTCGTATTCGGTGGCCAGATGCCAGGTTTCCTTGTCTAGCTCCTGTTTGCCCCTGGCAATGCCCAGGAGACGGGATAGGACCAACAGACCATGCAGATCATCCGCATTGCTTTTCACATTCGCTTTACGCATATCCACAAATTCCTGTTGTATGATCTCGGACAGATCCTCGCTCACACTAAACGAGCTGGTTCTGGCCATGGTCAGATAGCTGCGCAGCTGTTGTAACCTCTGTGGTGGTTGCAGGTAGTGCAGCGCAGCTTTCAGAGATTCCTCCACAATTTCAATGGCTTTGGCATCGGCACTGATGGGCAGCACAAAGTCACTCTGCAAAGATTGAGGGGGTTAAGGTGACGCACATACTCCAGCACCTCTGGGCTTTGTCTATACTCACTGGCAACATGCTGCGTCCCTCGCTCACGATGAGCACGGGAATATCTACATTATAATCAATTTGGTAATACTGAAAGTCGCACTTCAACTGCTGATTGTTGATCAAATGCGCCAGATGTTGTATGGCATGGACACCACTGGCTTCCAGTTTGCCCTGCTGCATGTGCGTCTCGTCCAGCATGAGATGCGTGTGCGGCGCCAGCTGTAGCAACCCAGAGATTAGTTTGTATGTCTGGTAATCCTTTCTGTAAATAGACAAATTTTAAATGGGAGAACTTGGGTGATTAATTGAGTTAACTAACTTGGGTGCGAAGGCGGCTGTGTTCATCGTGTCTAGCGTCATGGGCAGGTAGTGACTTGCTGGTATCAGCAGCTCCAGCACCTGGTATAATCTCTTGGTATACTGTTCCAGGCAATTCTTGGGTAGATTACAGATATTTAGTGCAAATTTGCCGATGCACTGCATCTCGGAGCGGCTGTAGACGGTGGAAATTAGATGCGAGAGCAGATACTCGGCGGCCAGTTCGTCCTCGAAGAGGCACAGCTTGAGTAACATGCGCAAGTCCTTGTGCGCGGCCTCCTGTGAGAACACTTCCTCTGCCACTGGCTGTAGCAGACTCTGATCCAGTAGAGGATTGGCGTGTGCTAAAGACTTGATGCCAAAGGCATGCAATCGTGGTATGAGAAATGGCGATGGGTTCTGCGCCTGCAGTTCACTTAGGCACTCCACATCCTGCATGGCATCTACGTCCAGTGTAGCTGCGTCCAGCGCTGGATCCACAGACAAAAAGCCCACGAAATCCATTAGAGAATTGAGTGTGTACTTGTCGAAATCCTCATAGACTTTGATCATGCATGCCATGCTAGGACGCTCCGGCAGCGGAGAGTTGATCAGATACTCCGAACCGAGAGTCGCAGGGCGATCGCTGGCCTTGTCGCTGGCTTCAGTTTCGACATCTTTGCAGTGTCTTTTAAGTGACTTCCCGCTTGAGGTTCCGTCGTTGTCCACTTCCATGTCTGCCTGTTCGTCTAGCGAACGTTTAGTGCCACTTCCAGCTGCTGTGTCCGGAGTGGGTACTTCAGACTGTGGTCCACAGCGTTTCTCGTGCTCCTTGGCCCAGTCATTTTGGCCAGGCAGTGAGACCACAAATAAAGTTCTCCGCTCCCCGTGCACATTTTTCTCCGCATTGTAATCCAGTTGCTCATCTTTGGCTAGTCGCAGGCAATCGCGATATTTGCCCAGCTGCAGGCGTGTGCTGCCATCGGCTGACTTTATTTCATAGCGCTCCAAATAGATCTCCGGATCCATCATATCCTGCACCATGCCACGGAAACGCACCAATCCCTGATCCTTCAGCTTGTGCAGTGGTGTGTGGTTTAACAATGGTATATTGTGCCATCTGGCAGAGTCTTGCAGCAGCTCTTTCAAGCTGTCGAGTTCGCGGGAGACCAAATCTTCGGGACTGCTTGGCAATTCCATGTTGCAAGGCATCGCGCACATCAATAAATTTTATTTACTTGTGAAGTAGCGTGCGCGCCAAATTGCTATGCAAGTGGTGGGAAAAACTTCGATAGGTCTGTGCGGTGGATAGTGACAACTCTAAAGAGACACTTATCGTTATCGTTGGGTATATCGAAATTATGCTTAACAGGGCTGCGACGAAACGGATGTAAAGCGGAGTATCCGCAACTAGAAACTATGAGCAAAAAGAGTCGAGTTTGGAATTTTTTCTATAAAGAAAGTGATACGGTGGCAATATGTTGTTTATGCCATAAAAACTACTCCAGAAAGGGTCGTGGCACAACATGTCTGCGAAATCATCTAAAAAGCAAACATCCTGTGGAATTTCAAACACTGTCCGAAAGCGACATGAAATACATGGTGAAAACGGAAGTGAACGATAGTGCTCCCTCTCGCTCGCACTTGCAGTTACAAGTAAACAAAAATAAAAAACCAATTCCAATTTTGTATTAATATAAAACTAAATTAAACGTTTTTTTTTTCTTCAGAATGCAGATCCACTGGAAACTAATACAAATGAATTTTATGACACTCATGAGAAATTGGCACTTATGATTGTGCAGAGTGATCAATCGTTCGATATGATCAAAGGAACTGGATTTATTAATTTTATTAAAGTGCTACAGCCACGCTATAAACTGAACCCAATCAGTTACTATGAGAATATGATATGCCAGGATATATATCAGCGCATGGAAGCACAACTGAAGCAGAAACTAAATATGCTGGAAACGGTATCGCTTTCCACCAGCCTCTGGTTGGACCCAAGCGGACAAGGGCTGCTAAGCCTGTATTGTCATGGCATTCCCAGTAACTTCCAGGCTACGGAATTCTACTTGAAATGCATGGTGTTATATGAGGGAGACCTCAGTGATATCGCTTGTCATGTACGCAACATTATTTCCAGTGCCAGCCTGGAATTGCAATTGCCCAAGGAGAAAATTCATTGCATTGTTAGAGATGAGGGAACCTGCGGTCCTGGCGCCACCATGGAATGCAGCGTTCACTTATTGCAACTTTGCGTGAAATACGCTATCGACGCAAATGACCATCTCCAACAAGTGGATTCAAAATGCCGGCAAATCGTTAAACATTTTCAACAATCCCAAACTGCATACATGCATTTGAAGTATATACAGGAGAAGCGTTTGAACGGGGAACCCTTTGATCCACTAATGGACGCTGTGGATTTTAATTCATCCAAGTGGAATTCCATATTCCGCTTAAAGGCCAATTTGCTGAAGCTGAAAGATGCGCTCTCCATTTATGCCGAAGAATACAACATGGTTAAGATTTATCCCGACGAATGGCTGGACATTGACCTATGCAATCGGGTTATACAGCCCATTGAGGAAATCATTGGTATTTGGAGCACTTCAACGGCATCCTCGGTTATTCCGCTAATAGCAGCTTTGAGGGATTCACTGCGCACAGATGTCCACAATTTTGTTTCCTCTGTGGTAAGTGATTTAACAACTATAGTCAACATGTTATTAATTTATTCATTGTTTTAGACCACTTGTTCCTTTGCTCGCAAACTGCTAGAGGAACTGGAGTTAAGATGCTCCTCCCTGGCTAAAGACATCAAGTATCTGGTGGCCACCTACTTGGATCCGCGCTATAAACAAGCTTTCTTCACACAGCAACAGGCTGATTTGGTAACGGAGGAAGTCCTGGCCCAGCTAAGCAGAGTTCAATCTCATCATGCTTGGCAGCCACCGGCAAAGATTAGCAAAACTATCATTCCTAATGCCAATGTAAAGTTGGAATCCAAGATTGACTCGTTCCTGGACAATATGCTCACAATGAGCAACAGCTTGGAGGCAAACTCCTCCCTACATTTCCAAACTCAGATGAAGAATCTACTTTATTTGTACAACTCGGAGCCAAGAATCGAACGTCAGAGCGATCCATTAGCCTGGTGGCAGTCAAATCCCAAATACATGTCTCTATTTCCGGTTGTAAAAAAGTTTCTTTCTATGCCGGCAGCGAGCATGTCCAGCGAGCGATTGTATGGCCAATCGACTAATCTTTACGGTGATTTGCAATCCGAAATTATATGCCCAGAGAGTTCAGCTAAAATATTGTTTGTTAAAGCTAATTTTAAATTATTAGAGCAAGCCTAAGTCTACATATTAAATATGAATAGTTACTAGTACTTACTATCAGTAGTTACATACCTAAAAGCAATAAATGCAAAGTTAAATTAAATGATTAAATTATTAATTTAATAAGATCATAGTTTGGGTTTAATATTCACTGAATACCAGATCTTGGTTTAGAAACTACACTTTGTACTTAAAACTAATAGAATGAATTATATTGTACATTACTTAGAGGATCTTAGCCTCTATAATCCGGATCATTGTGTTCCTCATCATCATCCTCCTCTTCGTCGTCTTCATCTGCACAGAATAATTGAAGTTAAAATTGGCATAAGTATTAAAGACTGACAATGGGTTGACTAAAAAAGCACTGCTTACCATGATCCCTGCGCTTGCGTGTGTACGCACGACGTGTAGTCACCGGCGCTTGATCCGTTTCGCCGTGCAGCAAGGAGTTGCGATAGAGCACCAGTGGCTGCCACTCCTCGGCACGGCTCGAGGGCATGCCCGGTGGTATGACCTTGTCTAGAAAAGCCATAATGACCTTCTTATCCTGTTTCAAGAGCTTGTAGTTGAATTCATTGAGCACTTCCAGAAAGAGTAGACGCGTTGGAGCTCGCACTGGGTCATCTGGCTGCTTATTGGCCGCAAAGTAGATGCCACCACGATGTATAGCCGCAACAGAATCGCGATTCTTCAAAGCATCAAAGCCAAATGTGAGTGCAAAACGTTTTGCCAACTCCTTGAGATCTAGAAACTCTTGGGAGCTCTTGGAGACAGGACCGTCGTCGCTCTGTTCCTGCAGACTCTTGAATACGGTGATGAGACTCAGCAGCAAGGTCATGGCAAAGTTGACCTTGTTAATCTCACGTGCCTTGCCCAAGGTGGCCTTAATAATGTCACCATACTCGTTATAGCACTGTAAACAAAGAGGAGGAGATAATTATAGGTTCCATATAAATAAATAAAGACGCGATCCTTGCCTTGACGTAGTATTTGAAGATGCTCGCCGCTCGCATGGTGGGTATTATGTTGTAGACCACGAGCTTGCAATAGCAGGCCAGAAAATTGCGTTTCTTGTGCAGCTCCTCGATGCGTGTCTCATCCTGGGCCACCACCTGTTTCAAGGAGAACACATAATGCTGCACAAAGTTGTCCAATATGAGATGCTCATCCATGCGTGACTTGTATTCCAAGCTACGTATGTGTTCGCTCTCGCTGCGAGCCAACTGATCCGAGTAGATGATGAGTAAATCGCAAATCGATTGATAGGCCTAGACGGAAAACAATCAACAGTTTATTAAAGTATTAACAGGGTATGTCAGACGTACCGCCTCCTGGATTTGCACAGTGGGTCCATCGCGTGTTAGCTCAAAGCAGGCGGACATGAAGCTATCCAAATTGCTGCGCAGCTCGGCCACCACAGCGGCCACATTGAGAGCTTCGCAATCGTTCTCCACATAGCAGAGTCCCCAACTAATGGAGAAGTAGCAAGCCTCAATGCAGTAGGCCAGTGCCTCATTGGGCAGACAACGTTCCACGTTATCCTTGCACTGGGCTTCCTCCACATCACGGAACAGCGACTTGAACAGATCCCATGGATTCAGATTGTGCGACGAATACAGAATGGATACCACCTTTAGAGCTATGGTTATGTTATAAATGTCATCCTCATTTGGTGTCTCCTCGCCTGCAAAGAAAAGGAGTAATCAGTAAGGGATTAGCTCTTCTACTCCTACAAGTAATGCTTACCCAGAATCAAGTTACGCCACTCCACAATCACATCCTTGTACTTGTTGACCGCACTCTCTATAATGTTGGAGCGCGCTATGTTGCAGCGTGTGTATGTGGCACTGCCTTCGGCACAAAGGCACTCCAGTGTCTTGGCGCAAGTTTCGAGCACATCGCGACCCGTGTGCATACACATGACATGGCTAATCTTATCGAGCAGCGCCTGCAGATTGCCCTCCTGGCGATTAGTCGTATACAGATTAAGATCAAAATATTGTGGCACCGCCAACAGATTTGCCAATTTCTCGCTGTCTGCCTGATACTTTTCCAGCAACGCCGGCAGTGTGACAATGAAATGCTCCGTCAGCTTCACCTTCTCATCCTGTATAGCTTTGAGTTCCTTGGAGCTGAGTGTAAACTTTCGATTGCTTGCACGTCCAACGGGCACTTCACCAGATGCCGACTGCTTGACGCTGCTGACCATGATCTCAATAAGCGTTGACTCCTGCTTATTGTCGAGTACCTCCTCATTGGGACCGGGCTCCTCAAGCAGCAGATCTGTCATACACTCCCAATCCCTAACCATATCATTGCTGTCGATAAAGGAATCCACCAAATATGCGCCATGTTCGTGCAGCTCGGATTCTATGAAGAACTGCACCAGATCCCGTATCAAAGGCGTATTGGGTAAACGTAGTTTACCTCGCTTTGTCTTGGTTTCCTCCATGTCCGCGGTTAAATGGAATAATCGCACGTTAAGAAACTCTGCAGCTGCTTGGGCAACTCCTCGATGGGATGAATAAACCAATTCATAAACGATTTCACAATCCTTGTCGGCCAAAATCTCCGGATGGATTCTAAGCACGTTAATAAAGTTAGTGATTATTTAATGCAGTTTTTTTTTAACATAATCCATACTCACTTTAATATGCTGATAACCAGTTTCACCGCATGAACGGACACCTCAAACTCCTTGTCCAGCGTCATGCCCACAATGCGATCCTTAAACTTGGATGTGAACAGCTCCAGTTTGCCCTTTAGCTCCTCTTTGTCATAGAGCGGCAGCAACGACTGCAGACAACGTAGACGCACCTCGCCAATCTTGTCGTGCAATGTCCAGCCAATGTACTTTAGATAGGAATCATCGAGGAAATTCTGCGGATAGTTCTCCATCCAAATGCCAATCTCAGCCATACAAATAGCTCTAATATCCGGCAGTGTATCTCTGTAGCGATGTACAAAGACGGATTTAAACATGTACGTTAACATGCTCTTGATCTCATCCATATTCTCCTCCAGTTCCGAACGTTTGGTCATCAAGGAGTCCAGTCGATCCGATGCTCGACGATCGCGAGACTATAAAATTCAAGAGAACTTTAATAACAAGTGAGTAGAAGTAATGTTACAACTCTTTTTACCTTAACACGTTCAGCTTCAAATTGCTTAGCTGCGTTCTCAAAGTTATTGGAGACCAGCAGTGCCACATCCACCAGGGCAGTCATTAGTTTCATGGCTGCCAATGTGGCCGTGTGGCGAAAGGCGCGCACTTGAGAATCCGATAATCCGGTTAGTAGTGAAATCACATTATCCATTAGGAATTGATCGTAGATAATGGAGTACTGACATTGCTTCACAAGGGTTTGCACAAAGTCACAAAAGTTGTTCTTAAATTTCTTCCACTGTGTGCCTGTCATAATTAATGGATACTCGCCGCTTTCCTCATCAAACTCCTCGGTCATTCGACGTATAATGGCCGTATGATCTACTGGATACTGTATATCCTCCGATATTTTACCCTTGCAACCGCTGGCATTAATAAAAAACTGCATCAAAGCGACGAGCGCCGTCTCCCGGTTTTCCTTATACTGCTCGATCCATTGGTCCACAATGCTCTATAGAAGTACACGTAAGTGTGTTGCAATGGTAATAGGTGATAACTCTTGCTTACCGCAATAGGATTCTTGGAGTGCCGCACAATGTAGTACAAGCTGTTTTCATCCGTAGTGATTTCGCGTTCATTATCAATGCGTTCGTGGTGAGCCTTCTCCACGGGCTCTTTGCGTGGTCGCTCAATCCGCTCCTTACGCTCGGCTGGTGGTTTCCGTGTCTGGGGCGTCTTGCGCTTGCGGGACACGGGCGCAAAGAACTCATCCTCGTCGTCGTCAATAATGGGCGGTTTGTCACGTACGCCACCGCGGGCTCGCAGTCGAGTCATTCGCTTGGTGGGACTGTCCGCATCTGAAGCGCTTTCATTTAATGCATCGCTAATAACGAAATCATAAGTTAAGTAAATGTTAAAAATATTGTTTATTGTGGCCTATTTTACCTGTGTAATTCATCGTACTCTGGGGCTGGAGGTGGATCATCCATACGTATGCGCTTTCCACCGCGGCGCGCCATCATATTTTTTTTAATGTTGGTCTCCTTTCTAATAAATTCCTATTGTTTTATATTGTTTATTTATGTTTTTCACTTTTTATCGCCGCGACGCCGTCCATGGAAAACTCAAGTAGAGATGGCAGGGAAAGACCTCCGATACTACCGATAACTACAGTTGGTCTTGTACTTAAAGCATCGATACCAACAACCGGCAGCGGTTATCGATAGCCACAAAAGCGTCTGCTTTTTTATCGTCACAAAGAATAACCAAAACAAACGCAAACAAAATTTATAACAAATAAATTAAATATAATTATGACAGAATTTAATGCTGAATCGGGTGGACGACTGAAAGGCGTCACCATTGTAAAGCCCATTGTGTACGGGAACATAGCACGCTCGTTTGGTAAAAAGCGGGAGGAAGATGGACACACGCATCAGTGGAAGGTTTATTTGAAGCCCTACTACAATGAGGATATGTCGATTTATGTCAAGAAAGTCCATTTTAAACTTCACGAAAGCTATGCGAATCCCAATCGCATTGTGGTTAAGCCTCCGTATGAAATCACCGAGACCGGTTGGGGTGAATTCGAAGTTGTGATTAAGATCTATTTCAATGACCAATCCGAACGTCCTGTGACTTGTTACCACATATTGAAGCTCTTCCAATCACCCGTCGTCGACGGTGAGCTCACATCCTCCACTACAATGGATACAAAGAAGGGTCTGGTGTCCGAGTCATATGAGGAAATTGTTTTCCAAGAGCCCACGCAGATAATGCAGCATTATCTCATGCTATCCGAACAGAGTGCCAATGGACTGCTCAGCCACGATACAGACTGTAAGTAAAGTACTTAAAAATTAAAAATATATTTAAACATTTTTTCGCTTCATTTTAGTTGAGGAGAAGAAAGGCAAAACTCTGGACAATATTGTTAACGTAAAGCAAAAAGTCAAAGGAGAAATTGTAACACTAAAGGACAAACTAAAATTGGCGCGTGAAACAATTGTAAAATTCAAAGCAGAATTAGCTAAAGTGCAGAAGCCGCCAGCCTAGTGCACTCATTAAATTCTTCCTAAGAAATGCTAATTTTAAGTGTGAATAATAAATTAAGCTATGCAAAATATGTGTTTATTAATAGTTGGGTGCGTTTAACAGCTGTTCATGGGAATTTTCGTTTAATTGCGACTCTTCAGCTGAAACAAATGAACGAAGTGCATTAGAATAATTCCAGCTGGGTAGTTGCTGTAGCACATGCACACGCACGTACACATGTACACGCACCTACACATACACTTGCTCGCACAGGGACGCTGTGCATACAAATGCATGCGCACGGGGAACTTATGAACCAGTCAAAGATTTACACTTGAGCGAACCAGTACACTTGAACTGGCGTCGCAGTCGTTTATCCGCAGCATCCAATTTCGTTGTGGAGAATAAAATGTTGTTGTTTATTTGCTTAAGTTGTTAAGTGCTTGTCGGTAACTTTGTGTACGTTAATTTACACGATATCTCGTTTACATTTAACGAGCATATAATGTGCGAACATTTAGTTTGTATATAAAATCAACAACGAAAAAAAGAAGACGAAAAAAAAACAAGCTCAGTCGCTGCGCAAACGCAACGCGCGCATGAGCCAAACAAACGGAATTGGAATCGGAATACAACAAAAAGCAGGTAGAAAATTAATAAATTTTGTGCTCCGAAACATATTTGGCCATTGAATCGTAAAAATGTTGCACATATTTGGCAGTGTAATGAAATATACTTATACATTAATATTTCAGCAACCCCAACTATACTCAAATGTCGCTGACGCGTTTCAGTCACTTGCTGCCGCTGCCGACGTCGCTGCTGTTGCCGCTGCTGACGTCGTTGCTTGCAGCAATTCCGGTTTTACAGGCCTACAACGCCTCTCCGTCGTCGTCCGCGTCGCCGTCGCCGACTCCCTCACCGTCACCAGGGCCAGGCGTGCGAATCTTGCGCGCACCCGAATCGAGGGTGGCGCCCCCTGGCGACGAAGTGATCTTCACATGCGAAACTAACTTGCCTCCGGAGCGTTTCGAATGGAGTTACGCCTCCAGTCGAGGTGGCTACCAACGTTTTAAATATTTAAAATCGAGTAATTCCAAAACAAGTCAATACAACAATCTGAGCATAACACACGACAATGAAATCTCCAAGCTGCGTGTCTTTGTGAGACCGGATACCCTGGGAGATTATCGTTGTGTGGCCTGGGTGGGCCCATTGGCCGTGACATCAACTACAGCACGTTTGGAGCTGGCCAGCATTGGTGAAGAGACGGGGAATCAATCGGATTGGCAGGTGGTAGCGGGCAATACGGTATTGTGGCACTGCGGACACGTGCACTCCAATCCCGCGGCCAGCTGGAGTTTCTATCACAATGGCCAACACATTCAGTCAGCAGGTGTCAATGGCACGCTTCTTCTATCCAGTGTAACGGCGGCTAACAGTGGCAGCTACACTTGTATGGCCACCAACACCGCTGCCGGTGTCCGGATTACTTTACCCGGCAGATTGCAACTGCAGGTGTTTGCACCCAGAGAGGTGTCCACAAAAGCTCCACATTTGTTGTACGGACAAGGTATGGAAACCAAGGTGATAGCCAGATTGGGTGAAACCGTGCTGTTGCTATGCCCCGGCGTTGGTAATCCCCCGCCCAAGGCTGTGTGGAGTCGTCCGCTTGTTCCCGGCGACGTCAAGCACAACAATCGTACCCACACACACCCCTATGGACTACACATCGACGCAGTGCAGGCTCAAGATGCGGGCATCTACAATTGTTTCCTGGACAACGGCATACGGCCGACATTGGAGCACTCGATACGGCTGGAGGTGCAACAGCTTCCACATGTTGTGCTGCCACCGAATGCCAATCTGACCAACGAGGGAGAGAGCATGAAGTTGGATTGCATGGCTACGGGTGTTCCAACTCCCGAGATCTATTGGTTGCTCAATGGAGACAGCAGCAACACAGATACGGAGGCGGAAATGCAGCCAAATGGTTCACTGATCCTGCATAGCGTGGAGAAACGTCATGCCGGCTATGTTCAGTGCTTTGCCCGCAATAGTCTGGGCGAGCACAGTGCTGGTACACTGCTCCTGGTCAATCCTAAGCAGCTGCCGGCTACCGGTGAAGCTGTACGCCCACGTCCCGCCCACAATCGCAAGCAAAAGCAACAGATGGCCCAACAGATGGTGCCACCATCGGCTCCGAATGTAACCCGACTCTCGGATGAATCTGTCATGCTGCGCTGGCATGTTCGGAACGAGGGAATGCCCATACAGTTCTTCAAGGTGCAGTATCGGATGGCGGACAGTGGCAAGCGCAAGAGTTGGCACACCACCAATGAGAACATACCGTATGGCAAGGAGCAGCGCCATCATTCCGGCTCAAATGTTAAGAATTTCACGTCATCGGTGACGGGATTACGTGCCGATCATAGCTATCGTTTCCGCATCATGGCCGTATATTCCAACAGAGATAACAAGGAGAGCAACACATCGGGAAAATTCTTTCTGCAACGTGGTGGCGCACTCAAACCACTGGCAGTTCCGGAACTGGTCAACATTGAGGAGTACTCGCAAACCGCTGTGGTGCTGCACTGGCGCCTCGCCAGCGATGCTGATGAGCAGCTAATCTCTGGTTATTATGCGTACTATCGACCCTCTGCCTCGGCTGGGGAATACTTGAAAGCAACCATCGATGGTGCCAAGTCGCAAAGCTTTCAGGTCACCGCTCTGGAGCCGGGCACCATCTATGAGTTCAAGCTGCAATCCTTTAGCGCCGTTTCCGCCTCCGAGTTTAGTGCGCTGAAACAGGGACGCACACAGCGGCCCAAGGAGAGCACAACGGTGCAGCCAACCCAACATGCAGTGGATACTACTACACCCAGTCACAATGAGACCTTCAGTGTAAATCCCACGCTCACGGGCACCATTGGCGGTGGTGCGTTGCTCATTCTGGTCGTAATTAGCGGCTGTTTGTGCCTCTGCCGGCGAAGGAATTCGAGGGGCATCAATGGTCAACAGCAGAATAAACCACGTCTGGCCGATTTACGAGAGGATTTCGTGCCTTTGAGTGCTTGCTCGCCCAATAAACCACGGACACGCCACATACACATTACACTTAATCCTCTGCTGAATCCT
This sequence comes from Drosophila dunni, assembly GCA_018152125.1. Lineage (NCBI taxonomy): Eukaryota > Metazoa > Arthropoda > Insecta > Diptera > Drosophilidae > Drosophila > Drosophila dunni. Next base: position 13,290,252 of record JAECXC010004138.1, on the reverse strand, counting down.
CCGACATCGCAACAGCAGCAGCAACAACAACAGCAACAGCAGCTACACGAGGAGAAGGATTCGCAGGACAACGACATGGGTTATTTTCAGCGTCCCTCGGTTGTCTACGATACAGAGACATTGGCTGGCTACAATGGACTCACCCGCATGTCCACCTCATCCCTGCGACGATCGCAGCGCACGCTGGAACGTGCCACTGCCGGTTCCGGTGGGAATAACAACAATCTTAATCAGACCCAAGAAGGCAACCACTTGACCAACACGGCGGACAGTCCACGACTGCAGTCGACCAATAAACCCGGACGTGTTATTCTTAAACGCACCCGTTTGTCCAGTCGCTCGGAGAATCTATCATCGGGCAGTCTGAACAGTGTCGGTGTTTAATCTCGTGATCTTTAGTCTATGATATATTTACGCATCTGGATGGGATGCGCTTATATGCTATTATTCCCTCTACCTCTGTTTTTAAATTCTTTTTTTATAACTTTTATAACAAAATGACAGCTACTTAATCAGTTTGTACTTATAGCGCTTAAGTATATACAAAATTACAATAATTTTTAAGTACTTAATTAGGTTCTTTTTACATATTATACACATTTATATATATATATATATATACTATATATATGTAGAGGTGTTTAGTCCTCAAGTGCATTTCTTTAGTTTAGTTATATGCGATTTTAAACTTAATTAGTCTTCCAACTCTCATTATAAGTGGAAATTCTGTACTGATAGCTTCTTAGTTTTATATAAAAAACGAATTAAATAATGACAATAAAATTTTGCTAACTTTCCGAAAGAAATTCATTTTTAAATCAGCTCAATTTTCCGCAACCAACTTTCCGTTGAAGCTGAAATTTTGAATTGCGCTCGATAGACTGATTGGTGGTTGGGTCGATAAATTCTTGCTGTTGGCTCGTCGATAACAAAAAATGCATCACTGTTATGGAAAAAACGATGGCAACCTTCTCAGCTGTCAGCTGTCAAAACCACCTATAATAATTGGGTCGAGCCAAAATTTCTAATAGTAACATTTTTTTGGTGGTTCTGTTGTATGTAAAATTTAAATGATTGGCTAAACAAGCACATCCTAACAGTATTAAACAAACCAGAACGTAATTAACCACACACGCATGCAATAGGACAAGACTAAGGCGTCAACTAAAATTATTCTTTGTTGCAGATAGCGAGGTCTGCAACAAAACAAAAGGAATTGGAATTTAGAATCAGAATTTTATTAATTTTGAGGATTTTCGATTTCGAAAGGGGCTGCAAGATGTCGAACCTATCTGTGGGGCAGATGATAATGGATGCGCAGCGGATGGCCAGTCGTGTCAAGGATTTGGATGCACTGGGCACAGCACTGCTCGAGGAAGCGGAGACAAACAATCGTTTGGTTGAGAGCTTGCGGCAATATCAAGACGATATTGAGTCATTAAACCGCATTTCGAATAACAAAAGCAATGTGGATATGGTTAATCGCATACAGCAACAAAATGTGAATAGCTCCGAAATACTGAAAGAGAACCGTGAGCTAAAAATCTGCATTGAAGATTACGAGCGAGCAATGGAACTGATGATGCAAAAATACAGGGAACACACAGTGACCAAGGTGCTGGACAGTAAATTCAATTTCAAAGAGCTGTACAACGAACGCCTGTGGCAAGTAATACGCGACCAGCGTGATAAAATCAACGAAATGGCAGCGGTTATGCATCGAGCAGCAACTGCCGATGATGAGAATGTGCAGCGGGAACTGCAGACAATATCACAGCTGCGGATGGAAAATGAAACATTGCGTGAACTGTTGGAAATTTCCAAACATTATGGCTCAGCGAAGCGACCAATTCGTGAGGGCGATCATCTGCTTGAGGAGAAGGCGGTGCAAACGGATAGCCAGGCGGATGATTCTGCCGATGATCTGTCAATATCAGGTGCCTCAGTTGAAAACATGAACAACAATTCAGTCATACAAATGTATAGTAGCAGCAGCTCTTCAGCCCCCGAGCAGCTGATCAGCAGCAGCAATAATACACAAAACACTGCCTCAGTCAACGCTTCCAGCGTTCCAATTGGAGATGCTGTCGCTCCAGCTGCCACTGCTGTCGATGCTGTGGAGAATATAAACGCCAATGAGAATAATAACGGACCCGCTGTTCAAAGTTCGCCAGAGACTGGTAAAGCAATGGCGGCGGGAGCGACGTCAGCGACGGTGACGTCGACATCGACGTTCAATGACCAGGAGGATGATATTGCGATGAATATAGCAAGTGCAAGCGCAACATGATATTGATAGGTCAATGTTGTATCATCATTATCATCAGCATCATTATTGTGGTCATTGTCAGTCAATCATGAAACATTGTTAATTTGTATTCGCTTCTAAAATGGCACATTATTAATTATTTCCATGCAGCGCATTCGTCTAATTAACACACACATATATACATACATAAAGAGCCCCACTTCGACCACTACATACATACATGCATATGGTTACTCTGCATTAGTTCATAGCGACTAATAATCTCTAAGTAATTTATACACACTAAATAATGTCTATACATAGCGCAACACAACATTCATTGAAACACATACACACACACATGCACTTTGTAATCCATGTTGTACTCTGTCGACTTTATGATTTCTTAATAAATTCCATAATATGAAATCGAATTTGTTTTTTTACTTCACTTTAAAAATGGCGAATGACTAAACCAAGCTCTGCGTACTTGCTCTCTCGCCTGCTCTACGCTCTCTAGGATGCCGAGTCATCGTTGTGCAAGTTCAGCGTCAGTGTATGTGTGTGTGTGTAATTGTGTAGGAGGCAAATAAAATGAATGAAATTAACAGTTATGAATGAATAACAATGCAATTGGCAGTTGATGCGCATGTATTTTTAGTTGCCTAAATAAATGGTAATTAATTTATTATAATATTTAGGTATGGTACACAAGGCAAAACTGAAGTTTACTAATTAAATTGCACTTTGTGTATTTTACAGAATCCTTAATAGACTTCCAGTACAACTGTCTGTCCGAAATAATTTCGCATCTCAAAAAAAGACAGCAAAAGAGAGTGTGAGAGATAGAAAAGAGAAGAGAGGGAAAGTAGAGTGAGAACTTGCATTGACTTTGTAGCTAGTTTGAGCTTTTTCAAAATATTTAAATTTAGTTTCTCGTCGATTTTCAAAACGTTCGCAACGACGAAAAACACAGACGTCGAGGAAATCTCGTGCGCCCGGAAAAACGCTTTGGGCTTTGTGCAATTGGTGTGAAAGAGATGCAACGAACTGTATAAGTATATTTCGAGTGCTCGATCAAAAGAAATCCCAAAAATATATATGTATATATGTACACATACACATGAATATATGCGTGAATCTATGCTTGTATGTGTAACTTATGTGCGTCAAGTGAAAAGTTCAATTTGGAAAATAATGAATTAATAATTTTCTACATTTTTTTTGTTTGTAATTGAAAAGTAAACAAATATTTTGTAATCTGCGAGAGCAGAGAAAAAGTATTCCTCAAAATAAATTGCATTTGGGTAATATCTTTTGAAGGGATCTAAGTATATTGAAAGTGCGCTGCCATTCAAGAAAATTGTGTTCTATTTTTAAAACACAGCTAATTTTTCAGCCGTAAATTCGAATAAAGTGAATAAAATTCCAAAAAATCGAAATAACATCGAATTAAATATACAAAAAACTATAAAATTGTGAATTAAAACACGCTAAAAGTGCAGGAATTTGATTGCGATAAAATTGCAAGCTATAGAAAAAGGAAGAAATTGAAATTTATTCGATTTGTGTGCGAGATTTGAAAAGAAGTGAAATTTAAATTCGCTAACTGATTATAGCGAATGGATTTGCGGTTACGCAATTAATCGCATTGGTGGTAAATGATATATTCCTCACGATCTGCCATCATCGTTGTCGTCGCCGTTGTCGTTGTTGCCTCACAGTTCAGGAGCAGATGCAGCCGATCTACCGTGGCCCCATTCCCATTTGCCCAGCTTCAAATTCATCTAAATGCGGAATCGTTTTGTGTAAGCCCAATATTCTATATTTGCAACGATCGCGACAAACTAAATTGTATATGTACACAGTGTACACACATGCGCAAGCATTCGTGTGCGTGCGGCGTCTGTGTGTGTGTGAAGTTTATATGTATGCTTGGGTTAAAAACGTTGATAATTATTTTTAACGTGCTTGGGGATTTGCAATGTTGTGCCTCTTACAAAGAGAGCGAGAGCGCGTGTATGAGAGAGCGGTGGCCAGGGCAGACGCTCTCTATTGAGTGGTTTACAGATTGCACTCAATTTGCCGCTAAACATGCGCAATGTAATGTTTTGTTTTTTTTGCATAAGCTTCGTCCACCTGTGAAATATGAGAGAGTGGAAGAGCGTAATTTCTGCTGTTCTACTCGTTCCGTCTCTTTCGCGCTAATTGCTGCTCTCTGGTTAGCAATTTATATGTATGAAAATATACAAAATTAGTGTAAACATTTGTTATTGTTTGTATTTACAAATAAACTCATGTTTCCCTGTATAAACAATTGAATATACTTATAACATTTTGAATCAATCAATACTTATTCAGGTGTTCATTTCGATTATCTCGTAAATTTAAACTGTAAAGATTTAAATTTTTTTTTGAAAACTCTGAAAATTGACTTATAGATTGCTTAAGAGTATACAAATGTTTATTTGCCATTATTTGAATGTCTAACAAAGGATTATGAAATTTTTAAAGTAAGAAAAATAAGAAAAAATAAATAGTTATATTTGATCCAGATTTATCATAATAAGGTCTTAAGGTGGTCAATATCTAGTGATGAAAGCCGTTTTGAAAACAGTTTTGTAACGATTATTATTTGCCTGCCTATTTCACCAGCTGGTACTGTTTTTCCAACTGTTTTAAAGTTTCAATCTACAAATTTCCGTTGCTTTTAAAGTGAAAACTGATCCTATATTGTGTTCTTTTTGCACAATATATTTTTAAATGATCTAGTATAGGTAAAAATAAATTACTTTAGCGCTTTTCGACACGAATCTATCATAAGACAATGCCTGATTGGTTTACAGAATTACAAAATTGCAAATAAATTAGAAACACGAACATCTCTTTTGCCACAAAATGTTCTACATTCGAAATTTTGTGTAAAACATTCTTCAGTTTACTTGGATCAATGCCAAAAATTCCACAAAGTTGATCACAATAAAAGTGTTTCAATTGGCATGATACCCTGTAAAGTAACACCTAACACTACTATATAATAAAATATGTAATTTAATTTACAGAGAAAGCCAAGCTGACAACTTAGATAAAAACAGATGCATCATCTTTATCCATCGCTGAAAGGCGATCAGCTCTGTCCACTCGGTTTCCATCCGCAGACACGTTATCCCACCAGATGCAAGAGATGCTTTCGTGACTATAAAGAGCATGGAGCTCGACGAGCAGGCGAGGAAGTGGCCGCCTCCTCGCCAAATTTATCGGATGCTCAGAGTGCGCGGTATGCTGGAAATTTAGAATCCTCTTTTCCACCGATTCTAAGCATTTATATTTATTCACAGACCCTCATCGCGTACGTGGACCTCAACGCAGAACTTAACCAGCGCCAATGCGAACAATGCTAACGATATAGGTACGACTTGTAGCTGGGACAAAAACATCAAAAGAAAACTTGATACTTAAAAGCACTCTTTAAACTAATCATTAGTTAACACTTAACTCGTACATGAGTGCCAAAATCATAACAATTAGTAATTGTCTTTTTTTCGTACAATTTATGTTAAATTTTCACTGTTAATTGTTTAATCTTATTTCTACTAAGTTATTTATTGAAAATAATCTGTAGTAGTCTTAGTTTAAAAAATTCAACAAACTGAAACTTTTAGTATAGACTTGTTAAAATTTCCCCACTGTGCACTATGGGAAACTGCTTAATCACGCGCAGAACTTAAGTTCAAATCACAAATTATTTTAAATTAGTTAAGATTTTTATTTCTGTAGACGGCAGTCCACGCTAGTGACACAAGCATATTAACAACTATGTAAAACTATGGCCCGTCAAGATGTCTAAATTACTCGATTCGTTAAGTTAACCAGGTGGCAACGCTGTCACTCAAGTCTCTTCTTTAACAGTTAAGTGAACTGCTTCTGCGCTGTTATAGCAAGCAGTGCTAAGCAGCGCAGTTAACAGCGGAGTACACAGCGTAGTTAACAGCGAAGTTAACAGCGAAGTTAACAGCATGTTAATTTAATAAAAATAACGGGCCAAAGTTACTGTTAGTGATCACAAAGTTAACTCGAACTCTTGCACAATTTACTTTACCGTGTGCTCGTATCATCTACATGACTATCTATCTCTTTCTCTGTCTCTCTCTTTATCTATCTGTCTCTGTCTCACGCAATACACTAATCTGCATAATGTTAATGTTAATACTACCATGTGTACCGTTACGCTGATGTAATCCTCTTTTACCGCAATTTGATTGGCTAACGATCATTTGTGATTGTAACTGTGACTGTGATCGTGTCACTGTGACTGCGAATGCGACTATGACTGCTTTTTGCCGCACTACTGCACTTGATGCCGCTTTTACTCAACTCAGTTGTCCACTTCAATGTAGAGCTAAAGAAACGTCCGCAGTCCTGGGCCTCCACCCCGGACATCGACGAAGCGCCAGAGTTGCCATCTGCGTCCACAAAGCGACCGGCTTCGGTGGCTATATCACGACCCTCCGATGATCACAATGTAGCAGTCACGCTGAAGCTGCCGGTGCCGCCGAGACGTCACACGACCGCCTTGGATATCAATGAGGTAAGATGGATTCTTACCCTGATAGGGCTTAAAACGGTCAGATAAACTCTTTCCTCAATGCTCAACCCTCTTATAACCTTTCTCAGGTGGAACAAACGCTCACGCAGGGCCGTGTCACCTCCTCACCCAGTAAAACTTCAAGTATTCCAGATGAGCTAGTCATCCTATCGACCGACAGTCTTGCCGAGCGTGTGCGCAAAATGAATCTGCTCAAGAAACAGCGGAGCCTCAACTCCAGGGAGAACAGTCGGGAGCGCTCGGTGCCACGTCGCGAAGAGTAAGTAACCCCAGTGAGTAGTGCCAGGGAAGACCCTTTAAATTCTCCCCTATAACGCAGGGAAAGCGAAGCGACTTTGCCACCCCCAGATCGACCAGAGCGCAGTAAATCCGGCACAGCGCTCAACCAGCAGACGGAACTCAAACGCGCCGCTTTGCCGCCCAAGAAGGTGATAGCGGTACCGAGTAGCACCACCTCAAGCACAACGGCGGCATCCATCCCAAGCAAATCGAATTCCTTGAACGCTTCTGCTAGTCACACAGAGGTCAAAGTTACAGTAAACAGTTCCAGTACTAGTTCCAGTTCCAGCATGAACGGCACTCGACGCAAGGAAGCGGACACAGTCACCAGCAAGGAGGTGAAAAGACAAACTCTGCCAACGTCTACCATAGGAGCAACTGCAGCGGCAACCCTCAAGGATCAGATGGCAACCCTGCGCACCGAACTGGAGGCCATGAAGACGCGTGCCGAGCGCGCGGAGCGTGAAAAGAGCGATATACTGCTCCGAAGATTGGCTTCGATGGACACCGCCTCAAATCGCACGGCCGCCTCGGAGGCGCTGATCCTGCAGCAGAAGCTCAACGAGATGAAGGAGCAGCTGGATCGTGTGACGGAGGACAAACGCAAGCTGAATCAGCGCATGAAGGAGCTGGAGCACAAGGATAACCAGTCGGAACTGAAGCGCAAACTACAGGCAGCCGAACAAATCTGTGAGGAGCTCATGGAGGAGAATCAGTCGGTCAAGAAGGAGATAATAAATCTGCAAGCCGAGATGGATGAGGTACAGGACACGTTCCGCGACGACGAAGTCAAAGCCAAGACCAATCTGCAAAAGGATCTCGAGAAATCCACCAAAAACTGTCGCATACTCAGCTTTAAGCTCAAAAAGAGCGAACGAAAGATCGAAACCTTGGAGCAGGAGCGACAGAGCAGCTACAACGCGGAGCTCGCGGCCAAAGTCAAGAAACTGGAGGAGGAGCTGCGTTTCTCCAGCGAGCTTACCCGCAAACTACAAGTGAGTCCTTGAATCCAAGTTTGTGGGATTAATTTTAATCACTATTTTTACTCCCCCACAGACGGAGGCCGAGGAGCTACGCAATCCGGGCAAGAAGAAGGCTCCCATGTTGGGTGTGCTGGGGAAATCCACATCGGCGGATGGCAAGATCACACGAGAGTCCCTCACACGTGGTGGTTCGCAGGAGGATCCACAGCATTTGCAGCGTGAACTGCAGGACTCCATAGAACGCGAAACGGATCTGAAGGATCAGCTGAAGTTTGCCGAGGAAGAGGTAAGATTGTAGGCACAAACATGCACAGACATGATTAATTACCAGTAAACATTCATGAAAAGCTGCGACATCTGAAGTCTAGAGTCTCGCGACATCGCTCCCAGCTGAATCGTGGCACCCAAACGGGTGACATGCTGGCCATACCTCTAGGGTTTCCACGTTCCACGCAGACACTGCGCGTAGTGCTAACCGATGTCGCCACCAATACGTCTTCTAGCGTGCAAGAAACTGAAGAATTGGGCACTCAAACCCTTGAGAGGGAATACTCGGAGAGCTCTACTCAAACCCATTTCGAACTGATCGCAAGAAACCGCTCGGTTGAGCGTGAAACTTCACCGTTTGTATCGCTTTTCACCCCGAGCACTTCCACTGCGAGCAGGGTTGTCAATTCCACCTCATTGCTCTTTCCCAGCGCCATTTCTCATGTCTTTCTGGCGGGTGCGAGCGCAGGTACCTAAAGAGACCCTCGTCAACTACGGTTTTTACAAACAGCAAAGATCCCCACGTAGGAAAAGTAGCTAATCATTAACAATGAGAGGTAGAGCTACCAAATTTGTAACCCCAACTTAGGCAACAACTTAAATTTGGGGAAGTAGAGTATGGGTAAGAGGACTGGGATGTCAGGAGTAGACCAAGCGGTCTTCCTTTTATCTGAATGAACACCTACACTCAAAAGGTTTTAAGGGCTAGAGTCGTCAAATTGGATTATTCCTGTCTTTTGATTAGTCCCGTTCTTCTTCATTCCTCTCCCTTACCTACCGTTATTTCTTATACCGAATCGGTGCGATACTCCGATCTTTGCTGTTTGTGAGCCGTACCTCTATGTAGTGCAGTGTTGTTCAAGTTTATATACTTTAACTCTCGTAACTCTGTGTAAATAAGTGTCTGTTAGTTAGTGTTAGTCTCAGATTGGCATAGACGTAATGCCAGGACACAGTTTTTATCCTCGAATACGAAAGAAGTTTTTGGACTTGCATAAAATGGATTGAATAAGTTTGAAAATAATTGACAAAAATCAAATGTATGTTTTACATTTCAGGCTGAACATTTGAGGAAAAAGGTGACTCGTTTCGAGGATGAAAATGAGTCCTTGATGATGCAGTTGAAAAAAATGGCAACGCGCTCAAGAAGTACGATCAAAATTTTAGTCAATCTTTAATTTTATATCATTTAACGATTTAACAAAACGATTTACAAACAGTTTTCAACATTTACTAATCTCAAACAGGGTGATTTAAATGGGAAATTGTTAAAAAAAAAAAAAGAACTCACCATTTAAATCGCTAGTGACGAAAGCATTAACAATTTTTTTGAGCTAACGATTTGAAAATTAAATTCATATCGCTTTTCAATTATTTAAATTAATTAATCAACTTTTATTTTTGCCATTTTTTGCCGCTGCTCATGTGACTAACTTTAGTAACTAAACGCATGTTGTGAAGTACCTGAAATCCTTTGAGAGACCTTCTAGTAATCCTCGATTTTTCTTCAGCTCGTCGCTTGAGTCCCGCACCACATGCACATCGCTTGGCTCCAGAGGTGCACGCCGATCGGGATGAAGGCATCTCGGATGAGGACGATCCCGCCGAGCTGCGCATTCTACTGGAACTGAACGAACAGGAGGCTTCAATCTTACGTCTCAAGGTGGAAGATCTGGAGAAGGAGAACGCCGAGTCCAAGAAATATGTGCGGGAATTGCAGACAAAGCTGCGACAGGATAGCAAAGGATCACTCAGCTCCTTCGGCAGCTCGTCGAGTGCGGCGGAAAAGAAGCTCAAGTCACTGAACGAGGAGCTAACTTTGCTTAGGAAAAACCTACAGGAGAAGGAGCAAAGTGCGGAGGCAATGCGAGCACAGGTGGGCAAACTGACCATACTGGAGACAGAGAACGATCGACTCGCCAAGGAGAATAAGCGGCTACAGTTGCAGACAGTACGAAAGACGGCTACCCTGGATAAGAACGGTGAAGCTGAGCTGCCAAAGCTCAAGGATGCACTGGCGCTGGCCCAAAAGGAACGTGATGAGCTGACGGCCAGGGTAAAGCGCATGCAATTGGAGGCTGATGGCAAACTGCCAATGAGAACACCAAAAAGAGTCAACGATTTGACGCCGAAGAGTCACCTGCGGAAGTGGGTGGAGGAGCTGGAGGATGAGATCAGTGAATTGCGCGTACTTCTAGGCAGTTGCGGTGCAGATCAGCTGAGAACGCTGCAGACGAGCAAAGAATCCCTGGAGGGTGAGCTCCAGAAATGCAAACAAAAGTTGGCTTTGGCCGAGGGAGATGTCCAGCGCTTGAAGCTTCTTAATGGCAGCAGTAGCAAGGCCAAGGAGCTGGAAACAAAGCTCAAGTCAAGTGATGACGAGGCCAAGAAACTAAATTCAAAGCTTAAGGATCTGGAGGACAAGTTAAAGAAACAGGAGAGTCAGCTAAAGCAGTCGGAGGTCACCAAATCCTCGCTAGAGGCACAAAGCAAGCGGGAAAAAGATAAGTTGTCCAGTCTAGAGAAGGACTTTGAAAAGCAAGCCAAGGAACGGGAGAAGCTCGAGTCAAAGATCAATCAATTGGACGCTGAACTACTGAGTGCCAAAAAGGCAGCGGAGAAAACAAAGTCATCACTCGAGAAGGACATCAAGGAACTGAAGGCCAAGTCCAGTAAATCGGATAGCAAACAGATGCAGGAGCTCAAAAAGCAACTGGAGGACACCCAGACCACTCTCAATGGCGAACAGAAGCGTTACGAGGATCTTAACACTCACTGGGAGAAACTGTCGGAGGAAACGATCCTAATGCGTGCCCAGCTCACCACCGAGAAGCAGAGTCTTCAAACCGAACTCACAGCCGCCATGTACAAGTTGGCCGACATGGACACCATACGCATTGAACGCACCGACATGGCCAAGAAGCTGAACGAGGCCCAGAAAAAGATCGTGGAACTGGAGGCCAAAACGCTTAAGACGGGCAACACCGGTGAGCACGAGCGTTCCATGCTCAAGAACAAGCTGGCCGAGAAGGAGCACGAATATGAGCGATTGCGTCGCGAGAATGAGATGAATATCGACTTGGTGTTCCAGCTGCGCAAGGATAACGATGATCTGAACAGCAAATTGAGCGATTTCAATCGCATTGAGCAGGCACAGTCCTCGCTGAATGGACATGGAGCACGCCGGGAGGCTGAAATTAAGGAGCTCAAGTTACAGTGAGTAGGAGTGACTAACTAACTAGATTTCTTGGTCTAATTTTTCTGCTGTAAGCTAAAGCTATCCTTACTTCATTCCTTGAAAATCAAACTTTCCTTCCCCTGTTTTTCTCCTTTAACCTAAACCTTTCTTTATTTCATCATCATCTTTTCACTACAATTTCTCCCTCTAATTTCAGACTACAGTCCTCCGAACTGCAATTAAAATCCGAAGTGGCCTCCACACGTCTGCGCTACGAGCAGCAGGTGAAGAACCTCAGCGGTGAGCTCAATTCTATGCAGGTGGGTACCTCAATCTTTTGAGTATATGCGAAAGGTACATCATTAACTTATGCTTCTCCACATAGCGCCAATGCGAACGCTTTAAGAAGGACCGAGATGCCTTCAAGCAGATGTTGGAGGTAGCGCAGAAAAAGATCGGAGATCTGAAGGCCAACAATACTGGACGACAGAGTCGTAGCTCTATGCACAGCAGCGATGACGATGATAAGAGCAAGATCGCTTATCTGGAGCAACAGGTAGGGAAAAGTTTTAGAAGTTCCCAGCGAAACCTCCGGCGTTAACACTTCTACCTCTGCTCTACAGATTGGCCATCTGGAAGATCAATTGGTTGAGTCCCGACTGGAGTCCAGCAAGGTCAAAACGGAGCTCGTGTCCGAGCGTAGTGCCAATGAAATTAAGATCTCCGAAATGCAGTCCAAACTCAATGAGTTCGAAGAGGAGCGTGTCATTGGCTCGGGTAGCACTAAGTTGCCCGGTATGAAGACCAAACTGGAGTTGTCCTGGCAAAAGGAGCGTGAGGATCAGCAGCGTCTACTCCAAGAAACATCCACACTGGCCAGAGATCTGCGACAAACGCTCTTTGAAGTGGAACGAGAGCGTGACAAGGAACGACTGGAATCCAAGCGGAAACTGGATCAAACGAAGCGAGCAACGGAGGAGGAAATGGAAGAGGGACGTAAGAAGATAGCGGAACTTCAATGCGATCTACTTGAGCTGAGGGATGTCCACGCCAAGCTTAGAACATCCAACGAGAAGCTAAGACGGGAGGTGAGTCTTTGACATGATTACCTTGGTCGCTAGATTCCCCAAAATTCCGTCATTTCCCCGCTAAGTCTTTCTCCTCTCGATCTCTCTGATCTCCCCTGTAGGAATATGGATCATATTTATCACCTTTCTTCTATCTTCCGTCGATTTCTTCTATCCCTCTTCGATTTCTTCTGTCCTCTTATCTCTCGAAAGTTTCCACCTTCTTCTGACTTCCCCCATTTCATCTCACCACAATTTATCCCCTCTCTACCTTTCAGCGTGAGCGTTATGAGAAGGAGCTAATCAAACGACGCATGGAGCAAGATGGCGGTGAGCGTAAAGTGGGTGCACTGCTGCAGACTGTCGATGAGCTAGTTAAGATTGCGCCAGATCTTAAAATCGTTGGCGGATCATCCTCACGTAGTACCTCCTACGGTGATAATACACTGCGACCCGAACAAGCCAGTGTACGACGAAGTCGCAGTCCGTCGCCGACATTGAGCAGCTCCCAGATCACCAGTGTCCTGGCACGTTTGGCCGAGGCGTCTGAGGAGCTACGCAAGTTCCAGCGCTTCACTGAGGACGAACAGGAGCGCAGTCGGATGCGTCGGGGAAATCTACGTCGTGCCGCTTCGCAGGAGAATGATCATCATGGCAGCACCAGCTCCGTGGCAAGTGCAGCAGGATCTCAGCGTGGTGGCGGCCGCATTTCCCGCAACTCCAGCAATGGCAGCCTGATACGCAAAAGCCTCTCCCTGGATCACTCCATACAACGTGAACAGGTAGGTGATTTAATCCTCCTAATGATCCTACGTAGCTCCTTAACTCCTCTTTGATTTTGTAGAATATATGGCGTCAAGATGATGGCAGCGTATCGTCCATGCAATCCATTGACTCCGAACTGGGCGGTCTGGTGCGTGACTCCAGCCTAGACTCACGTCTCGACTCCCGCTTATCCGGCGGCTCCACCCAAAGTGACATACCCCGCGGACCGCGCAAAAAGAAGAAGGGTATCATGGGCAAGCTACGCAGTCTGACCAAGAGCAGTCGCAATTCCGAGAGTGAAATATCGGTAAGTCTGATCGAAGTCAACAAAACGCTAGTAACTCTAAACACATCCTCTCCAGATTCAAGGATCTGACTCAGACTTGAGCGTGGCGAGCGATATGAGATCAAGCAAGAAGGATCTGCGTGGTCGTCTATCGGGCATGTTCAAGCGTTCCGGTTCGAATTCACGCAGCGAGAGCACGGAACGTGCCAGTTCCGAGCAAAGACCCGTCGCAGTAACTGTGGTGGGTCATCCAGATGGACCACAACCACGTGAACCACCGCCAGCCAATTCACTCACCCCGAAGCCCATACGTTCGGTAAGATCAAGGTGGAGAATAGCCCTATTAATCAGTTGCTTACCCTCTTTGAATCCTTTATTCCAGATACCAAAGCCACCCGCTGGTACACCCACCACACCAACCACAAGACGGCGCCTAGCCAAATAGTCATCGTGTTATAAGGTTCATCATAGTTAGTCTGTAACTCGCCTAGTATCCAAGTCCTATTGCATTAGCACTTGAGTTTCAAATCATATACTTTATTTATTTAACTTTCAAAATGTTTATTCTTCATTTTTACTATTATTATTATTATTATTTTTTATTTATCCGAAAAATAAACGTAATTCTTTTTAAAAAACACTTTACTGTATTTTCGGGTTACACGTCGAAACTTTAGCACTAAGTAAAAAGTGTAATAATTAGTGAAAAATTAAAATTTAGCTGTTTTTAGGGAATTTACATTTTTGTATACTATTCCGGTGGTGAGCATGAAAAATGCCAAGTGAGTTCCGAGGCGTATCCAGCCGTCAACACAATCTGGTTTTGCTACATTGCTAGCGAAAAATGTAGTTCCGCTTAAAAGTGTAAAAACAACAATTTCCAACATTTCCGAATAAACTGTTTTTGAAAGCTAAAACGAAGCAGTCTTGAAAAAAATGCGAAAACAACTTGAGTTAAAAAGTTTAAGCTTTGCAGCAGCTACAAATGGTAAACTATCGACTGTTGGGCGCACCCGATACTCCACACGATGATTCACGATCGTCGATCGATATGACGCAGTATCGATACTTTTGGACAGTGCCACCAATAGTTTTCACTGCACATCACAGAATTAAATGTTCGCGCGGTTTTTAAGCAACCCCTACTAACTGGATCTATTTTTCGAATACTCGTAGCGCCAATGAATAATGATCAATGCGAGTTAAATAAAAAGAGTGAGTGACATTTATTCTATTTACTTGCAATTTATGTATATATATTCAAAGTATTTGTTTTTTTTTGTTTGGTATTTTCATTTTCTTTCTTAAAACTTCATTGTTTAGTTTTTTTTTTACAAACTACATTAATTATAAACATAATTAGAAATTTGTTATAATTCATTTCGTGTATTTTTAGTAATTGTTTCGAACGAATAAACAATTTAAATTTAAATTTGAACTTGAATTTTTTCAGAAATTATATAATCGATATACTTCATTTCTCTTATTCTTTAAATCTTTATTTGCTTTACTTTTTATTTTTGTTCATTTGTTAAAAGAATTTTGCAAAATAACTAAGACGTATTTGAAATAAATTTGATGTCGTTTTGAGTACGTGAAATGCCTAGATTTTCTATATATATTTAGATATATGTATGTATATAACGTTTTTGGACAACAAATTAATCAACATAGTATATGCACTAAATAAAAGTTCATTGGGTTAATTTTATCAATTTCTATATATCATATTAAGATTCACACGTATATATAAGTATATATACACACACATACGGATATATGCGTGTGTTTATAATAATTATGAAAGAGAGACGTATGTAGGGGGTACGTTGTTATATTAATTTAGTTATGGTATTAGTTTAGTTAGCTTAGTTAGCGTTCTTAGCGGTCTGCTTGGAGGAGGGGACGTTTTTCGGGATTTTGTGTTTTTACTTTGTTTTAAATCGTGTCAGTTACATTTTATACAATTATTATGCAAATCGGTTTGGTGTTTTCTTGGGCGCTTTATCGTAATTGTAATCATTATCGTAATTTTTAGCGTTATCGTAATCGTTAAGTTTATGTATGTTGCGTGTGCTTAGTTAGTTTCTTGAATTTGCTGAATTTAGTCGCATCAAATGTTTCGCTGTTTATTGTTTACTTCAATCAATCAATCAATTAATCAATCATTTATGTATGTATGTGTTTTTTTCTTTTTTTTAGTAACAATGTCCTTGACAATTATTTTGTTCACTTACTTGCATTGCTTATTACTCGTTTTGTATTTTTGTTTTGTTTTTTGTTTTTGATATTACTTAGGCACTGTGTTCGTATTACATTAAAAAATTAATTAAAAATTTAAATTTAGGTATGTATAAATACATTGTAAAAAATTTTCATTAAGTTTACCGTAAACTAAAACCTTGCAACTCTCTTATACTCTCTCTCATCTCTTCTTCGTCTTACTTTGCTTTGACTCTATATGTATGTATGTTAGAATGTAAATTTTTGTTTTGTTTTCACTTCACTTCGTTTATTTGTTTGTTGTCTCTCGCTATGTATGTATGTAACTTGTCCATTTCATTACTTAATCAATGCATTAACGCCTTGTTTTGTATTTACCTGGTTCGGTTCTAATGTTATCTCTAAAAAGTACACGTAGAAAAACTCTAGAAATTAACGTTCCAAAAAACATCTCGTATAATATGTATACTGTGTATGTGTGTGGGGGAGTGTGTCTGTATGTCAAGTAAACTAAATACATATGTATGTATTATTGCCCGCGTGTCCAAAAACAATTTCACACAATTCGCAACACTTATACGCCTAAAAACCGTTACATTCGGCTTATAAGTATGTATACGCTAAATATACATGTATGTATTATTATCTCTCAATGTGTCAGTGTTTCTCTTGTGTTCAGTGTGTTTGGCTGTCACCGTTACAATTACAGTTACTGCTAAAACTATTCACACATTTCAAATAAATATCTATGAGAAGATTATTCTTAGCACTTCTTAGCCTGCTTATGTTGTTGTAGTTTAATTAACGCTTAGATGTCACAAATAATACAACTATTTTAGTTCTAAAATAATCTTAGTCGCGCCCTACATTCTTTTATACATACATAGTTAACAAAAATGCTGCTGCGTGTGTGTGTATGTGTTGTGTGAAAAACATTTTACGATGGAAAATAAAATTAAAACAATTGGAAAAAATGAATCAAATGAAAAATTTGCTGTCCTTGGAACAAAATCCTTACACGAACTTATGTAGGTAGCCTATTTACTGAGAATTACTTTATTTTCTTGTTTTTAATTATTTATTTTACGAGTTAAGAGTTATAGTTTTTAAGCTTTACTTGTTCATCTTATTCTCTGCTTCATTTGTTGCATGTTTACAGTCTCAATTTTGGTTTTATTTTGGTTATTTTGCATAGTTTTTCTCTTTTTTTGTTTTGTTTTAGTTTTCCGTTTTTGTCTATATTGTATTATTAAACTACATACAAATTAGTTTTGTTCACTATCTCTTGGTTTGCTTGGTTTTATGTTGTTTACGTTTAAAATTACCATTTATAGATAGATAGATAGATACAGATGCAAATGTATCTCGAAACGAACCGAAGCCAAAGTGCTAAATCAAAAACAAATTCACCAAAAAAATTAACAATTTGCTGGCGTAACAATCATAAAACGACTTATAGTACACTTTATCTTAGTCAATGCTATTTGTTATCAGTTTTTTTCCTTTTATTATTTAAATTTCAATGCTCCGCCTCAGATTGATTAATAAATGTATGATCAAGTAGTTACAAAAACAAGTACAAAACATACACACACACACACACACATACACATATAGAGTTCTCTCTTATTTAGCATGTGTTTTATTTTTAGTTGTACCACTAAACTGTTGCTATTTCTGTTATTATCTTATTGTTTTTTAATTTAATTATTATTTTTTTTCTTGGTAGCCTTGCCTATAAATTTAGTCATTACAAAAGGTGTCTTAGGTGGAATCGTTTTGTCTTAGGAATTTAGCTTAGATATCTGTTAATTTCCTTATTTCAAATCATTCTAGTTAGTCTTTAAAGGCTAATACAAGTACAGTTGAATAACCTGAACAACAAAACTTCGGAGAAACTAACCAAAATACAAAAATTTCAACAACAAACAAAAAAATCTCTTTAAAATCCTATATAATTTATTATTTATTTTAGTTTTGTTTTAGAAAATTCACTTTAAAATTTGTGTATAACTTTTTAGAAAATCCTTGTGTCTGTGTGTTCAGTTACTTAGCTTAACTATGATACCAGTCGAGAAATTGTAAACCAAATCGATAAAACTATTCAACTGTCACTTTACCTATATTTGGGAACTGATCTTCAGTTTCATTTTCAGTTTTTTCATTTCATTTTGCTTACAGTTTTTGCATTTTTTGGCGCATTATTCGTAATGTAATTTAGCTTAAAAATTAAATAAGATTGTTTTTTATAACTATTTCATTGCCATTTTTTATTATTATGTGTGTGTATTATGTATATCGGCGAAATTTGAAAGCCCAACATGAACGAGTCCCCATAAATATTTTCAATTCATTTCAGCAAAAGAAACAAATTAATTCATAAGCAAAGTGCAAATATTCCCAATAAAAAACGAAGGAAATTCTCGAACGAACTCCAAATTTGGATTGGAAAATGAAGAAAACAAACCACCACAAATACACGAAATGAGAAAATAAATATAATGAAACAAACTACTCCAATATCATCGTACAATGCTCTGGATGTGTGGACATAGATCTTAAATCTTCCTTATACAATGCTGACCATTAACAGTCACACTTAAAAGTATGTTGCCATTTCCATAAATGGTTTTTGTTTTCGCAGTGCAACACTTTATAGTTTCATTTTTTTGTAGTTTTTCTCCATTTTTTCTTTTAGTACAATAGATTAGATTTATTTTTACTGTTAAATTGATATATTTATATGTATGTATATAGTATATATATTTATATATATAATTGTATATAGTAATTGTAATTACGTTTAGATGCATATATGTAGTTCATTTATTAGGTTTTATTTAAAAAATGTTTAACTTTAAATCATAAATCGTACGGATTAAAAAAGAAATTGTTTTACAATTAACAGTCAGTGTGTTTTTTTTAATATTTTTTTTCTTTTCTTTTTTTTGCATTATGTTTACATTTTCCATTACTTTAAACCTTGCTTTAACTATTTATGTATATTTCCTTGAATTAGTTATAATTTTACCATTACTTAGTTCAAATTGTTAAACATCACTTTTATTTTATTTTATATATTTTTTTGTTTTTGTATTTTTTTTTTTTTTTTTTTTGTTAAATTTTAATGTTTTTTGTTTTCATTATTTTAACTGTTCCTGCATGCAAAAAAAGGGTCTGGTAATAAACAAAAGATTTCTGTATATAGGTGTAAGTATGCAATGTTTATAATAATATAGTTTGTAGTAATAATGATTTGCTTATAAAATTACATCAGGTGTTTTTTCTTAACTGAATTTTACCAACAGATTTTTCTCTTCAATTAACTGTTATTGTTATTATTCATTTTCATTACGTGTACGTGTTCTTCATATATATTTTTATTTTATTTTTTGTTTATGTTTTGCTATTTAAATTCGCCGTATGTATGAATACATACATGCGTAGCTGTATTTCTCTCTATTTAAGTTAGGTTAGGTTAAGCCTGCCTGATACGCGTTGTTGCTGTTGCGCTGTTGTTGTTGCAGCACACGGCAGCAATTACATTTCTGTTTTTGCTTCGCTCTTGTTCTTGTTGCTGCTGCGCTGTCTGCTGGAAAAAAACACAGAAATTACAAATTACAAGCGGAAATGGATCGAATCTTCTGTCTCAATTGATTATTTTTCATCGTCAACGCCACGTCGACGTCACGTGTGCTTCCTGCTGGCCAAGTGCAGTTATATTTTTTTTTTGCGTTCTTTATGCATTTACAACATACAATTAGAGACATGAGCACACACACACATGCGCTCGCTAAACTCTCTCACTCACATACACACAAACACACACACTACACAGAGAAAAAGCAGCGCAGAGCTGAATTTTTTATTATTTAAATTAAAGGAAAACAAAAGCAATTTTTTTTTGTTTTTCAAAATTTTTAAACGCTTCTCATACGTTTCACTTTACTTTGTTGTTCTTTTTTTGTATATTTTTTTTTTTAATTTTACTGTGTATTTTTTGCATTATTTACGTTAGTTATGTTATTGGTTATTTTCTTCGTATTTTTTAAGTGTATAATTATATAAAAAATTTAAGCATATATTTAATTGTTTAATTAAACGAAATTAAATTAGGAATTTATGTTTGTAGGATTTGCTTGCTAAGTAGATTTGTAAAAATTAGAAAAACTATGCAATAAATCACCGAAAAATAAAGTAAGGTATATAAAAGTAAGTAATTATGTATGTATTGTATGTATGTATGTATATTGTAATTGTAAATGTTCGCGTAATCAACAAATTAAAAATTACGTGTGTATTGTAGTTGTAATAGCAAAAAAAAACATTACTTCATATTTGTATATAGGTGTATATAAATGTATCTATTAGCATATATAATTATGTAAGGTTTGTTTATGTATTTTTTTTTTGTTTTGTTTTTAATATTTGTAATAATAAATTGTAAAATCGCAATAATCAATTAAAAATTAGTTTACTTGTTTTGTTGTTGTTGTGTACATAACACATTGAAATGATCATGTTTGTAATTAAGAGTAAATAATATATATGAATATTTATATAAAGTAAATAATATACATATATAAAGTAATTAAATATATATGTATATAATCGATAAAAATATGCAAATCTTTCTCATGTTTCTTTATGCGTGTGTGTGTGTGTTTATGTGGGTGGTAGTGTGAGTACATGTGTGTGTGTGTGTGCGTTGCAGTTTGTGAGTGCACACACGCACACACATACAAATTCCTAATTGCTGTTGTTGTCTGCTTGGCAAACGATGAAAATTTAAAAAAATGTGCAACGCAACTCTAAGCATCGTTTTATCTCTTTCTTATTCTCTTTCAATCTCTACCTATTATGTTCTCTTATGACTTTTGTTTTCTATTCTGCTTTAACTGTAGTTTAAATTTACTTTTTTCTTCATTAAATTTATGTACGAATATATATATATATATATATATTTGTTTTTACATATATATATAGAGATGTGTATAAGTATGTATATAGTTTTTTTTTTATTTTGTTTTATTATATATATATTTTGTTTAAGAGCGTGTGTGTTTCGTAATTTTTGTAAATCCATAAATCATTTTGTTAGCGGTTCTCGATCATCTTTGTGTTTCTTTCTTTCTTATTTTTTGTTTGTTTTGTTTAACTAAATAATAATTCCAACACTATATAATTCTAGTTTCAAGTTCAACTTTCGCTTACATGCAAAACGACATACGACATACGCTTATTATTTAAGGTTTCTTTATATATGTAGTTTAACTTTTAGCTAGTTGTTTACTTTAAATGGTAAATTTATTAATTTTGTAACGTTCTCTCTATGCGCCAGACTCCACACGACACACACACACACTAGTCCACACGCAGTTGCATGCAAATGCACGCTCTCGCCTCTCTTTCATGGAGTCAAGAGTCGTTTGCTCTTTGTGAGCGTGTGCGTGTGTGTGTGCCTCCACGCTTTAAATGTACAATTTCGAATTTGTATTTACTAATTTTTAGTAATTAAGGGATCATTCTTTTTATGTTGTATTTGTTTTTTTTTAATGTATAATTTCTCTTATAATTCTTTTCTCATTATTTCTTTCTTTCTTTTGTTGGTATATTTATTTTTCGTACACTTTTCTCTTGTGTCTAATTGGCTAAACTTTATACTTGTAAATCATTACGCTTAAATCTTCACATTTCTATTATTTCTTATTCTTTGTTTTTGTTTCCTTCTTTTCATAATGCATGTATCTGTATTAGTTGGATTGTTGCTGTTATTTATGGAGTGGGGTACGTGTGGGTGGGGTATAGGAAGTGAGGAGTGGGGCGTATGAAAAATGTTGTTGCTCAGTGTTGAGACTGGTTTTTATGTTGTTGCTGTTGTTTGTCGATGATGTTTCAATCTTTACCTATGCATTTTTCTTGTTTTTTTTGTTTACATACTCATTTTGCTGTAGAATATATATATATGTAAATTTATATACATATACTTCTGTTTCTATACATATATCGTCTATATATATATATATATAAATCTATGAACCTGCCTTGTTTTGTTAGGGATTTGCTTTTTAGCTGAATTCGTGTGTAGGTGTGTTTGTGTGTGTGTGTTTCTATATGTTTAAAGTATTTGTTGTGTACACAAGTTACATTAATTAATTAATTTCAACAACTGATCTCAAATATAAAAAAGGGTATCTTTTTAAAAATTATTAAACGAACAGACGACGCTTTAGCTTACAATTACCACCATCTTTTTGACTTCATCATTCACCTCATCTTGGGACACACGCACTCTCTACGGCTCCTGGCTCCTTCTTCTCCTTCGTCTCCATTTCCGTATATCTCCGCATCTCCTTAAACTGCCTGCGATGCGGCATATGGCGGCTGTGTGGAGCTGTCATTGCCATACGCTGATCGAGGACCGGCGCCATAGTTGGATGCGCCCTCCTGCTTAACATAATTGCTATAATCGTAATCATAGCCGGATCCATAGCCGCCATAATCATATTCGGATCCAGATTTCGATGCCGAATTTCCTGGACCAGTGCGCTGCATGTTGCCCACTGGACCGGTGGTAGATGGTCCACCAGCTGCCCAGGTCTGGGCACGCGAATACATATCAGTGGCGGTACCAGCGCCCGCGCCCGGTGCACCAGTTGGTCCAGCCGAATTGGGTGCTATATTCCAAGAGTTCCAGCTACCACCGCCGGATGGACCCGAAGGTGCTCCTGTCGATGTCGAATTATACATATCATAACCGCCATAGCCCTGGGTCTGCTGGGGACCAGCATAGTTTGACCATTGCGGTGGTGGTCCTTGGGGACCGGGTGGTGCACCCCAGCCCTGGTATGAGCCAGGTCCGCTATTACCGTAGCCATAGCCCTGCTGTTGCGGCGATGTACCCCATCCCTGGTAGCCAGGCATCATATTGGGTGCACCAATGGGCATATTGAGTGGTGGACCACCCATCTGACCATTCTGGCCTTGCATCATGTTGATTGGCGCATGATGAGGTCCCCAGTGTGAGCACTCGTTGCCCAACTTGCCGTAGGCACCACCCACAGCACTGTTGTTCGAGTTCTGTCCACCGGATCCATCGCGGGGCTCTGCCTTCTTAATTTCAACCTGCAAAAAACACGTATCGTTAGGTCCACCAAAAAATCATCTTTCACACAAAATGAGTTAAAAAAAACTTCTAAATACTAGTCACCAAAAAAATAGCAGATGTTATAAGTAGAATAAAAATACTAGGACAAAAACCGATATATACAGCATCGATATATCGATTTACTATTCTGATTATATTAAATTAGCAATATTATTTGCCAATTTAAAAACCATTTGTCTTTGCTTAGTTGAATTCCTGATGGTTTGGCTCAGTGTTCGCTGATTTATTTTAATGATTATCGATTTGGTGTGGAATAATTGATTTTAAAGTGTATAAATATTTTGGAAAGGGTTTAATGACGGTTATCTGTAATTTTAAAGGCTTGCAGCCTAATAGATTCTATCAAAAATATGTTAGAAAAATTAATTCTTAGCATTCATTTTGTCAAACAGGAATTTAGTTAAGAATCGACAACATTTACTACTTTTTTAGAATTATATATAAAGAATACAATGAAAATGTGTACGCACCTGCTTGCCATTCAAATTGATGTAACGCTCGTTGGTGACATGCTCCACAGAGGACTCCTCCTCAAAGGACAAGAAGCCAAATCCACGAGATTTCTTCTTCTCCTGATCGTACATGATGACCACTTCGGTGACCTTGCCGTAGCGACCAAAGAACGTACGCAGATCGGTCTCCGTAACGTTCGATGGCAAACCGCCAAGGAACACCTTATAGCCGCCACCCTTCTTGGGCTTCTGGAGCGTACGTGGATTGCATGGCTTCGGGTCGATGGTGCGACCGTCAAGCGTATGCGGGCCATTTTGGAGAACATGATTGACGTTCGTGGGATCGGCAAAGGTGACAAAGCCGAAACCGCGAGATCTGCCACTTTCGTTGTTCTTCATGACGACACAATCGATGATGTCGCCGAAGCGGCAGAAGTAGCGAGATAAATTCTCCTGCGTTGTCTCCCAGGACAGGCCGCCAACAAAAAGTTTGCCCCTCTCATCTTCTTCCATGATGTTGTTTTGATGATTGTGAGCTATTGCGCCGGGTATATTTTCAATAATTGACGTAATTTTGCTGCTGTTTATGTTACACTTGTGGACTTGATAAATTTGTGGATGTCGCTGTGTCTCTGTAGCTTGTTTACACTTTGAATTTTACACTAGTTGCTGTTGTCTGTGTGTTTTTGTTTTTTAGGGGTTGGTATAAGTTGCCAAAGTTTTTTTTGTTTTTTTTTGTATTATTTTTTAAAATAATTAAACAAAAGCCACGACGTTTACACGTAACTTTCTAATTATTAGATTGCGTTTTATTATTTATTATGTCCAGGCGCCGATTGTTGTTGTTGAGAAGACATGAAAGAAATGACATGCGAAAAAAAATACATATCAGTAAATAGAAATACCAACAGATAAAAAGATCTATACAAACTCTGGCCACATTGGACAAGAGAACGGATGTCAGCCGCAAAACAGGCCCATATTCATACATACACGCATACGCACGCACACACACACATATAGACTATACATAAAGAAGCTAAAATAGGCACAAATAATTATGAAAGGCAGGTAAGCAGCGCTGCTGCTGCTGCCAACAGCAACCGGCCGGTATACATTCATACATACACACACATGTAAGCATAAATACGCGACCGTATGTGTGGGTACGTCCGCTTGTGCCGTCTAACTGCTTTTTTGTACACGTTCACAAGTTGTTCGGCGTTTGCAACGCTCCGCTTGCTCTTGCATGTGGTCTTCGAGCACGCTGGTCGTTGCTTGCCGTATTGTCTTTATACACTTACTCGGATGCGAGAAAGTATTTATACGTATGTACACATATATAATTTTTAAATTTGTTTTCTTTTCGCTGTGTCACAACATGCGCTAACGGCGTTGGCGTAGCTTTGTCCCAGCCACAGCGTCATTCATTTAACACACACGCACACACCTACACAACCTCACAAGTGCCTATCGATGCCGTGAGAACAACGAACTTTTTTTTCTCAGAGGTAAAAATGGTGAAAACAGAAAAAGGGCAAGCACAAAGCAAAGTGCCGGTTCACCACATTTGCGCGCCATTTGCTTCACATTGCCAGACCATTTTTGCAGACTAAAACACCGCACTGTTCTAATTGAAGTATCACAAATGTATGTTGAATTGTTTTCACATATCACAATACTTTTATAGTAAACAAATCAATTGAGTTGTATTAAAATCGCTTTCGCGAGACTGTAGCTTCATGTAGTCTGTTTTCAATAAAATCATGTGGCAACGCCATGTGCTACGTGAAAGCGAATGTAAAATGAAAAGAAAGACACAAGAAGCAATGCCCTCAAAATGTACATACGTATTTGCACGTATGTACGTCAATCTTTAGAAGAACAAATTAGAACACAATTTACGTTTTAAATTCTTATTTTTTTTTTTTTAGTTTAAGAAATTCTTGCACAGTTTTACTAGAACTCATAACAAACGCAATGAATTGCATGAAATGTGAGAAATTCACCACGAACAGCAGCGGTGACGGTGGCGGCACGACGGCAGCAAATAAAAAAAAAAAACAAAATGGAAGACTTTGATGACGACAAAAATGCTTCAACAAAGAAATCTGAAGAACTGATTTTATAGTCAAGCATAAAGCAAATAATTTGAAGAGAAACTTTGCCACATGCACTTTAAACTTTACAATTTTTTTAATTTACTCATTGCAAATTAGAAGGGCACACTTCAACCGGCGTTTAAACAAACACAATTTGCATTAGATATATTTTGTTTCTGTAAAATCGGATTAAGTACTGAATTTTCTTACTACGCAATTTTAAAAATTCGCATGATTTTTGTATTTTGCACCACAATCTTTCGTACTTGCACACATACTAATTTACACTTACAAGCACACACGTGTCAATGTGTGTGTATTGTATTAACGTATGCTTGTGTATGTGTATGCGAATGGCCGATGTGTCTTGCGTGTGTGTATGTGTTGGTGTGCTGTTATACATAGCATTTTTTGTATGTATAAAAATATGAAATTTTCCACTTTAACAAGATAATGGAAAACTATAACAATTTTGTTTAAAATAACACACTAACAGTTATAAGTACATTGGTGTTTGTCGCGGTGCAATACTTAAATGCAAGCGGCGTCGTTATTTCACAAAGTAAATCTGTTTGTACACCAGGCAGCTGCTGCTGTCGCACATTTAATTTTGGAAAGGCAGCCAGAGGCTTCGTTTTTTTAAAGCACCATTATTGTTATGTAAAATTTATATTTGCATTGTTAGTCGTGCTTACCGTTTGTGCCAAGTGTTCGTCTGTGGTTTTTTAAAGATTTCGCACTGCAAATTCACTAAATTTAAGTGTTTTTTCCTTAAAAAACTAGCTTATAAATAATTGTATGATTTGATGCATACGATATATAACCTAACTTATGATAGAAAACTCGCCACCGCCACGTTTAATGGTGGTAGCCATTCACAATTCACCGCGAAACAATTGTAATCGGCAGCGCATGGTTGCATTTCGCTGACCAGGGCGTCAAAAGTGCGATTTTTCATTTAAAACAAATTTCATTCGTGGCCATCATTTTTTCATTAAAATTAAAAAGTCGTAAAATTATTACATAAATTTATTACAACCTTCGTTAATTATTTCCTGTCAAGCCTATATAATAATTGAGGTAAAAGTCAAAAACGGTGTTTTTAAAAACATTTGTGCAGCCCTTTAAAAATAGTATTGGTTCTGAATTCACCATTTTGAAGGGTATTCGCACGCATACATCATTTAATTATTGCCAGCAGTAATTGCAGTTACTGACGTATGTAAAATTTTGTAAATTTTTTTATTAATTACTCCTAAATCGAAAAGATCGTTTTAATTTAATTTATGAAATAGTAGGGCGGTTATCGTAAAAGAGTTATCGTCAAGGACAAAACCCACCACACTTATTACACTAATGGTGACACTGGATGGTTAAGCCCTGATTTAAAAACCCAGTATTATCGAAGCCACCCTTGTTTATTTTCGCAAGAACGTTAGTGCCATCCTTTTTTTTTGTTTGGGACAAGCACTACACACACATATCGGGATTAATGAGCACAATATCGAGGAAATGCGATTGCTTAGGGTCATAATATGTTCCTTTGTCCAGAATGATTTGTTGTCTTGGGTTGCGGATTGTATATGTTATTTATTGACAAAACAGATTATTATCCCTGTTGTCGGATTTTTACACTTGTATCAATTTTGTAACTGTCATAGCTTTGATCTAAATCGATTTTTAAATATTGAATCGATGTATCGCGACCATGATACAAAATAAATTAATCGATTTTGGAATCGATTTTAGTCCCAGCTCTACTTCACCATTGTGCGAGTCGGCAAAAACAGTTTTGTGCCGAAATAAATATAGTGCCTAAATAACAAATAGTTGCAGATAATTACATCAAGTAATGAGAAACAATCAACATTTTGTTTAACCGTGTGTGCTTCTAACAAGGCCAACAAACGCGAAAGTTTTGCACTCGAATCGATTTTTTCTGCGCTGCTTGCAACTTTCACAGCGCTCAAGCAACAAAACCCAAGCCAAAAAATGTCGCGGCATCCTAGCGACCGGAAAGTGTATGTTGGCGATTTGGGCAATAATGCACGAAAGAATGATTTAGAGTATGTATTCGGAGCCTATGGTAGTCTGCGCAGTGTTTGGATTGCACGCAATCCTCCAGGTTTCGCATTTGTGGAGTTCGAGAGCGCTAGAGATGCAGCTGATGCGGTGCGTGGCCTGGACGGTCGGACATTATGTGGTCGCCGAGCTCGTGTAGAGCTGTCCACAGGAAAATATGCACGTTCTGGGGGAGGTGGCGGTGGCGGCGGCGGTGGTGGAGGAGGAGGCGGTGGTGGTGGATTCGGAGGAGGACGTGACCGTGGCGGCGGTCGTAGTGACGATAAATGCTATGAATGCGGTATGCGTGGTCACTTTGCGCGCCACTGCCGTGAACGTAAAGCACGACAACGACGCAGGTTAGTAAATAATTTCATTCATAATTTTGCATTGATAGCATTTAGATATGTACATACACACAGATATGTATGTGTATGATTTTTGCATATCAAATTTAAAATTGTTTTGAGTGTGGTGAGTTTCGTTTCTGACCATGGTGAATTCGGGCAAGTGCATACACACCCTACATACATACTGTAAAGCGCGAAAATTAACGTCTACAAGTGAATATCAAAATAGTGGGATTTGAAACCAAAAAAAATATTCTCTTCAATTATAATAGCATTGAATAACCGAAAATGAACCAATTAAAATAAATACTATGTGAATATATAAAAATAAAAAGAGCAGGTTGTGACGTCGAAAACTCCTACTCCGATATACACATCGTTATCGATAGTTCCATGTGGCATAGATTTTTGGATTGAGCAACACTGGTCTTCATACACGCACGTGTCCGCTTCATTTTGGATTTTTCTTTTGCACGAGGCGTCAGACTAAAGAAGGTTAAGTTCGAGTACGGTGCGCTAAAAAATTAATTTTTTAACTGAAATTAATGAATTAAGCGGCGCACACAATGTTTGTGTTATACGAAACGCCGGCGGGCTACGCAATATTTAAACTGCTCGACGAAAAAAAACTGGAACAAGTCGATAATCTATATTTGGAATTCGAGACACCCGAGAAGGCAAATAAATTGCTTAAACTTAAGCATTTTGAGAAATTCAATGATACCACAGAAGCGCTAGCTGCTGCAACTGCTGCCGTGGAGGGCAAAGTAGCCAAGCCGCTGAAGAAAACGTTGAAAAAACTGCTCGTTGACGATGTCCAATCGTCGCTGCTGGTGGCCGATGCAAAATTGGGTACAGCCATCAAGGATAAGTTATCGGTACAATGTGTGTACAACACAGGTGTGCAGGAGTTGATGCGTTGCATACGTCAGCAAGCCGATAGCCTGTTGGGTGGACTACCAAAGCGGGAGATGACCGCCATGGCTTTGGGTCTGGCCCATTCCCTCTCACGCTACAAGTTGAAATTCTCACCGGACAAGATTGATACGATGATTGTGCAGGCACAATGTTTGCTCGATGATTTGGATAAGGAACTGAACAACTACATGATGCGTGCTCGCGAATGGTATGGCTGGCATTTTCCAGAATTGGGCAAGCTGATAACAGACAACATTGCGTTCGTTAAGACCATCAAATTGGTTGGCACACGTGATAATATGTCTGCCACCGATTTATCTGATATACTGCCCGAAGATGTGGAACAACAGGTTAAAGAGGCAGCTGAGATTTCAATGGGCACAGAGATCAGTGACGAGGATGTGCTCAACATTCAGTGCCTATGCGACGAGATCATTTCCATTAATGATTATCGCACACATTTGTATGATTACCTCAAGGCACGCATGATGGCAATGGCACCCAATCTAACCGTTCTTGTGGGCGACACAGTTGGCGCCCGTCTCATTGCACACGCCGGTTCGCTGATCAATCTCGCCAAGCATCCCTCATCTACGGTTCAGATTTTGGGCGCTGAGAAGGCACTCTTCCGTGCGCTGAAAACGAAGAAAGATACACCCAAATACGGTCTCATCTATCATGCCCAGCTTGTGGGTCAGGCGAGTCAAAAGAACAAGGGTAAAATGTCACGCTCCCTGGCGGCGAAGGCATCGCTAGCTACCCGTGTGGATGCATTCGGTGAGGAAGCCACCTTTGAACTGGGCGCTACGCACAAAGTCAAACTGGAGGCAAGATTGCGGCTGCTGGAGGAGGGCAATCTTCGGAAACTGTCTGGAACTGGCAAGGCAAAGGCCAAGTTCGAGAAATATCAGGCCAAGAGGTACGTTATAATCCCAAACGATTGTTTCATTTTGATCAAGTAACAAAAACTCCATATGATGATTCAAAAAGGTTTCGCAATTTACTGATTCCATCTTGACGATAAACCTTGGCTGTCTGAAAAGAGTTTTAAATCAAACACTTGATCCACTTGTCTCGATCTAGTCTTAACTAACCTCTTTACATAATACTAATGCTTAAATTTTCCCAACTTTAGTGAGGTGTTTACGTACCAACCGGAGGCTGATAACACGTTACATGTGAAGAAACGCAAGCACTCCGAGGTGGAAACGCCCGTCAAAAAGGAGGAACCGGATGAAGATGAAACTATTGCTGCTGATGATTCTGAAATCAAAACTGAAAAGAAGAAAAAGAAGAAGAAGAAGCAAAAGGATGAAGAAGCACCCGAAGAATCCGCTGATGTTAAGCAAGAACCAGAAGATGATACGCCTCCAAAGAAAAAGAAGAAATCAAAACATCAAGAATAAACCGAGAGTGTTATTTGTTGAGGGGCTTAAAATAAGGCTTAAGTTGCTAGTTTTAAGAATTAACATAGTAGTTTTACAAAACGCAGATTTATTACAGATTTAGACAACAGTTTTATCTATTGTGTGTAATACATTGGAAATAAAAATGTAACATGCATTTCACAAAACAACTATTTTTTCTACTTTACTTAACTAAAGATTAGTTAGATTAAAGACGCATGAACGTATCCTAGTGTTATTCTAATCCTTTTAACTTTAGTTTACAGTTCAGCTGGTTAAAGTATTGAAATAACCAAAATAAGTGTTTGAAAATCGTTGCTTTTGGCCCACTGTAAGTTGCGCCAGCTGACCAACAGGTGTTTGATCAAGCAGAAAATTCACAGTCTCCCAAAAAGCCAAGCTTGCATCACCCAGTTTTGCGGTGATCTTGCGGTGAGTGGTTATCCATATAAAAGCCCGACTACTTCATGGAAATAGCGCTCAGTTTGCCAAAATGAGAGGACAACTGAAGCTGCTGTTGGTCTTGGCGCTGCTGCTGACGTACGCGGCGGCCAAGAAGAAGGAATCGTCCTCGGAGGAGGAGGAGGAAGGCGGCGAGAAGCACGAGAAGAAGAAATATGGTGATGAGGAGCACAAAGGTGAACATGGACACAAGGAGCACAAGGAATGGGATGAGGAGGAGAAAAAGCATCACGAGGCCGAGGAACATGAGCATAAACATGGAGATAAGGGTGAAAAGAAGAAGAAACACTACGATGAAAAGGATGAGCATGGCAAGAAGGAGGAGCATGGAGCACACAAGAAGGGTGGCAAGCATCACCACAAGAAGAAGCACAAGAAGGGCCACAAGGAATTGGAATACCACAAGAAATTCAACAAGGATGAATACTACAAGACGAAGAAGTTCTACGATGATGAGCACAAGGGTGGACACCATAAGAAGTTTGGCAAGGAGCACAAGCATCATGCGTCGGAGCATGGGGAGCACGCGAAGGGTGAGAAACACGAGAGTGGCAAGAAGAAGGGGCACAAAAAGAAGGAGGGACACTTTAAGAAGGGACACCACGACGAGGATCACAAGAAGTACAAGAAGGGGCACAAGCACGGCGACAGCTACGAGGACAAGGAGGAGCACGGCAAAAAGGGCGAAAAGAAACACGGCCACAAGCAGCACAAGAAAAGTGGCAAGAAACATGGCTAAAATGCGATTGTTAACCAAACTTTTAAGCTAAATAAATGCAATGAATTGTGAACTATAAGTCTTTTATATAATTTTAATTTAGTTTACTTTAAAACTTAAGTTTTTATACTCAATACTAAAGTCCTTGTCTCTTTTTGTTCATTGCAGAAGCAACTCCTTGAGCAGATCACGCAGCACATCGCGACGTCGTCGCACTCGCTCCAAGTCTGGCACCCGCTCCCGCAGCCGTTCCGCGGGCTCAGCGGTACGACGTTCGGGACGCTCCCGTGAGAATGGACGTGATGAGAATGGCTCCGTGTCGCGGTACAGTGATCAGGAGCGCAATGGCAGCGGTATGGTGGACTCTCCGCCGCCGGTTAAGCGGCGATACGATGACGAGGATGATGACAGAGATAGGGGCTCCAGATCGCCGTCGCCACCGCCCCGTCGGGGCTCACCACCAATGAGGCGTCGTGGCGACTCCTCCGTCTCGCGTTCCATGTCCAGAGACTAGCGATGCTAGGCGGTTGCTTCTGATTTTGGCCATTAACAAAATAGGGCTCAACCTGAACCTTCTCATTCCTCAAAATCGTAAAAGAAAGAACACCCCAAAATAAGAAAAAAACAAAAAAAAAAGGAATCATAAAAACAACAAAAAATAACATTTTTAATATAAAAATGTTCGTCAGGCAGTTAAAAAAAAATCATTTAGTTGCCCATCACATTCTTAGCTTAGACTATAATCTATAGATTAATGTATACATATATATATATATATATATATATTTATATACATATATATGAAACCCATCCTATCCTATCCTATCCATAATTTTCATTTTTTCTACAACATTTGAGCGGAATTTTAGTTTACAAATTTGTCGCATAGAACAAATTGCACTTTCAATAATTCAATTCTTATTTTTTTTTTTATCAGTTTTTTATGATATATACTCGTAGTTTACGACACGTTTAAAGATCGAATTAGTTCGCTAGAAAGTCGGTCTAGTCAAGCTGCAAACCGTTTGGAATTTATTTACTTGTGTTTGACCGTCACATAAATAAATATAAGAGAAATGTTTTTTTGCTTTTTTTCATATACATTAATTATAATAACCCATAAAATACAATTATAAAGACACACACACATACACACACTCACTTACACACACAACATATATATGTATATCAGGCTAAGAATGAAACTGAAAACTAAAAAAAACAAACTGAAGAAAATAAAAACAACTTTAAATTGAATCAAATTTAGCGCGGGAGATTTGAATTTCAATTGTACTACTGAAATTTTGATCATCCTTATGTCAATTTTATGATGTAACTTATCACTGAACCTTTTACCGAATGGAAAATACAAAACGCCCCGAGAAACGAAAAAAAGAGAGTATAACAAAAATAACAACAAAAATGATATTTCACTTCATAAAGTTTGTAAGGTGTTTTTTTAAATATTCATCTAAAATTAAGCAACATATTGCAAAAATTTAAATTTCTCGTACATTACGTCATAGTTAAGTATTATAATAATGTATGAATTCTTGAAATGCGTATTTGTATGTAGCAAATGCACTCAAATACAGTAATACCTAATTATTCAATCAATAAATCAAATGCCAAAAAAAATATTTTTATTTTATTCATTGGGCTGGCGCTGGGCAGCTGATAATTTGAAATATCTATCAACGTATAACTGTCGATAATACATAAAACTGTGATGAAAACATTCATAAAATATTTAAATAAATTTCGAAAATCGAATAGTTTGCGATAACAGCGTGATCGTATATTTTGTAGCATCGATAGTCGGTATATCGCAACGCCGATAGTAGTATCGGCAGGTATGATCTGAACTTGATCGATTTATGCAGTTTATGCACTCATATCGATAACTGTCAATTGCGCTTCGCATTCCAATACTTAATGCCGTCTAGTGTTTTTGTTTTGTTTATATATTTTTTATCTTGATAAAAGCATAATTTGATCGAATATACAGTGAAGTGTGAAGCAATCAAGTGAATTGTGTGTGTGCGCGCTGGTATTGAGTATTGAAAATACTGCTCTGGCAATGGCAATGGCATTTCGTTTGTCTAAGCACGAATCGAGCGTAATTAGTGCGGAGGACACTTCACTCGAGCGACTCGAACTAGATTCAAGTGTCGAGATGCGTTCACCTTCTCCATCACCATCCCCACTGCCACCACCAACACCAATGGTGTTTAATCCACGCAAGCTGCGCTTCGCCGATGACGATTTTGACAAGGATTTGCAGGAAAGTCCGCTACAAAGAAAAAAACAGAACGTTAACCAGCGAGATATGGACATGTCACCGCCGTGCCAGAAAGTTCGAGCATTGCGACTCTTCAACACACCGGCGACTCCAAAAACCATATTACAAAAGTCCACAAACAACTGCAATCACTTGTCTGCCGCTGCGGCAGCTGTGAATGCCTCCGCTAAAGCTAATGCCAACGCCTCTGAATCCGCCTCAGCTGTTCGTGAGGATCTCTACAAGCTTACCGAACGTCCACGCTCCTTGCCTCTGCACAATCACCGAAGCATGCAGCCCCAGGACACGGCCAATGTTAATCCCTTCACACCAGACAGTAAGTGCACTGCTTCACTCAATTCCATCGAAAATCACTAAACAATGACCAAACTCTTTTTAGGTCTTATGGCACACAACAAGAAACGTTGTCGCACACAATTTGGACGTGAAAATCTCAATATTAGTGCCATGCAAAAGTTTCTGCTCAGTGACCCCGGCGACGAAGACAGCGACAAGGATCGGGAGAAGGGAGACATTCATCAGCAGGCGCCCAAGAAGATTAGCTCTGCATGATACGAACATAAGTCGATTCAAGCGCGAATTCATGCAGGTGAATGTAATTGGAGTCGGTGAATTTGGTGTCGTGTTTCAATGCGTCAATCGGTTGGACGGTTGCATTTATGCCATTAAAAAGAGCAAAAAACCGGTGGCAGGCAGTTCTTTCGAGTGAGTAGAACCCTAAACACATTAGAGTTACTAGTTGGATCAAATCCGTAACCATTTGTTTCTCTTCCTTGCAGAAAACGTGCCTTGAATGAGGTATGGGCTCATGCGGTGCTGGGCAAGCACGATAATGTGGTTAGATACTATTCGGCTTGGGCGGAGGATGATCATATGCTCATACAGAATGAGTTCTGTGATGGCGGCAGTCTGCATGCACGTATCCAAGATCATAGTCTTGGAGAATCAGAGCTGAAAATCCTCTTAATGCATGTGATCGAAGGGCTACGCTATATACACTCCAATGACCTGGTACATATGGACATCAAGCCAGAGAACATATTTTCCACAATGAATCCAATGGCTCACAAGCTGGGCAACAGCCTGGAGGGACAGCAGCACTGTGCCAAAGATGATGATGGCATGGCCAGCGTTTACGAGGAGTTGCGCAGTTCTGAGAATCTTGTGACGTACAAAATTGGTGATTTGGGACATGTGACGTCGGTTAACGAGCCGCACGTGGAGGAGGGCGATTGCCGCTACTTACCCAAGGAGATACTGCAGGAGGACTATAGACACCTGTTCAAGGCTGATATATTCTCGTTGGGCATAACGCTCTACGAAGTTGCCGGCGGTGGACCATTGCCAAAGAACGGACCCAAATGGCATCAGTTGCGAGATGGAAAGGTGCCAGCGATACCGACGCTAAGCAAGGATTTCAATGAGCTCATTGCACAAATGATGCACCCACGGCCAAGCGAGAGGCCCAGCTCCATGTCCATATATAGTCATCAGTAAGTAAACACCGAGTAGAATATAGAAATGGATTAAGTATTAAAATTTGTACTCTGTGTAGGATTCTAAGTGCTGTGGATTCGAAGAGCAAACTGCAGCTGGGTCTGGAGCTGACAGTGGAAAAGCGTAAGAACGCGATATTAATTAACAAGCTGCGGGAAGCAAAGAAACAGATTAAGCTGCTCGAACAGAAAGGTAAGTAGATCAAAACTAATCTCATACAAGATTTAAATTATAATCCTTCTCCTATCTTAGTCTCCGTATTAGCAAATACGCCGGAATCGCACGATGGTCAGCGTTGTTTGCGCTCCTTTACAAGACGCATGCGCACACCCTTTGGATCACATGGTAAATTCCATAATCTTGGCGGGGATCGTAATAAGAATGTCATTACAAATGTTTGACTCGTTTCAAAAGTTTTGAAAGTAGTCCGAACAAAAACTCTTCCGTATTAAAATGTGAACAAAGCTCACAGTTCTTGTTAATTTAACCATATACTTTATACTATATACCTATCATCAATAGTTGTAAGTTTGTTGCTATTACTGATTTCAAAATTTTTCATTATCGTTTGCGGAAGAATTAATTTCCAATTTTCCTAATTCTCAACCACTCAGTGAAATATCGTGAATAAAAAGCAAAAAGACTAAAGGAAAGCGTATTAAAAGTATATGCCTTGAATATCAATAATGATAATATTAAAACTATAATAATAAGATTTTAAAAAAACAAGTTTAAAATTTTTGTATATATCAAGTAATTAACTGTAATAATAGATTGTATTGTTTTCGTAATTAAACTATTTATTGTATTACATTGAAGGCGACATAATTAAGAACATTCCATTCGCGAATAAAACGAATGATATTTTAAACAACAAATGGGCTTTTTTGTTTTCTCAAGTGTTCTCAAACATTCTCGATCATTTGTTTGACAATTTGAATAAAACAACCCCTAAGTGTGCATTGTTTCGATTTCGTCTCTTATCGAAACGTGTGGTGGCGTGTCGATAACAATCGTTTCGGCGTTTTTGTTTCGATACTTGTTATCCAGGGTTGTCGCAGTGTGTATAAAGCAGCAAGTGTTTTATTGGGCAACAGCAGAAACTCATGTGGTTCTGCGTGCACTCTACATTTTTGAATTAAAAATGGCCAAAATACTACAGAAATATATAAAATTCTCCAGCAAAGAGCTGGAACAGTATGCCGCCAATCCCGAGTCATGTGTGCTGTGTGTGAAAACAGATCTACACCTATCGATGGGTCCCTATGGCATGGCAAACTTCAAGCATGCGTTGCACGAGCTATTAATCCGCACCAAGGTGGGCATATATGACGCCAATCTGAATGGTATTGTGCTTGGTATTAAAAACATCAAGGTACTAGGTCAAACAGCTGGCATGCGTGTTGATGATCCCACACTGCACCTGGTGATCAACGCTGACTTCTATGTGCTGCGACCAGCGGCCGGAGCAGTGCTCCATGGCGTAGTGCGGCACATATCAAAGCATCAAATCAGCGCCATTATCTACAGAGTGTTTAACACAACCATACGGTTTACGAATAAGAAACAAAGCCGGGACGGCATTGTTATGGATCAGGAAATCAAGTTTCGGATCAAGGATTTCAATATAAGCGGTGTGATGCCATATATCGAGGGAGAACTGTTGCTGGAGGAGAACGAGACGCAGGTGAGTACTTCTGTAGGGTATGCTAATCAAGCTACATTACTAATGCTATTACCCTTTCCTGTTAAATAGAATAAATCTATCAAATTTGAAGATGAGGAGGACGAAACGCAAGCGGCTTGCGTGGAAAATGGAGTGGAAACGAATGAGGAACTAGATGCGCTGCTGGATCTCATCAAGGAGGAACCAGACACTTCACCCGTGCCCGAGAAAAAGGCGCCGAAGCGCAAGAAAACCGAGGAAACGCAAGAAATTGTGAAAAAAGTGAAGAAATCCAAAAAAATAAAAACTGAACCTGTATAGCATCCCAAAGTTAATCGTGAGTGTCTTTGGTTTATTTAAGTTAATTGGTACAAATAATATTAAGTAGTAAAACCAACTATTATATGATAGTTTGCCTTGAAACTACTTTAAATATGTAGATTTGGAAAAATATAAATTGTAAATATTTGGTAACTATTTGAATTTATCTTTTGTCGACATTCAAAATTCGCTAATTTTAGACAACCTAATGCCAAACTCAAAATGTTTTACCAAAGTTACTTGATAGCCATCGAATTGTTTAACCAGAATCGAGTACAAATATGTAAATTTATAGTGCTGCTTGTGCTGCTTATCGGTCATCTGGTAATGGCCTCCGAACTGCAGCACCACCAGTCGCCGGAGACGGATAAGAATGGAGAGGCGATGACATTCAGCCACCCCTTGGTCACACAGAAGGCACCGCATTTCGAGGGCACTGCTGTGATCGACAAGGAATTAAAGACTCTGTCGCTTAGCCAGTATGCAGGCAAATATGTTGTGCTGCTATTTTATGCACTCGATTTTTCCACGGTATGTCCCGCGGAGATAAATGAATATTCGGAAAGACTGGAGGAGTTCCGTAAACTGAATACTGTGGTGATTGCCTGCAGTGTTGACTCGCCCTATGCCCACTTGACCTGGTTGGATATGCCCGGCAAGAGCAGTGGCCTGGCTAAAGTAAGGATACCCTTGCTATCCGACTTGTCGCACAAGATTAGCATGGATTATGGCGTCTATTTGCCCGAGCATGGACACAGTCTGCAGGCACAGTTCATTATCGATGCCCATGGCATAATACGACAATCGACTATTAATGATCTATTTCTATCCCGTTCAGTGGATGAAACGCTACGCTTGATTAAGGCCTGTCGTTATGCCGATATAGCTGGTGTACCATATCCGGCCACTAAATCGGTTCACAAATATACGACTCTTTGCAGATTTCCCTTCTAAATTCGAGTTAATCGACAGATGATCCCAGATTTCCAGACAGATAACGAATACAAAGATTTATAGTTGATTTTTGCAATATCACCATCAAAATGCCGATAATACAAACATTTATTTATCGTTTTTATATATATTTGTATTTTGTTTTTTGTTTTTAATTATTACATGTGTATTTCATACAAATAGATTTCATTTTAAATATTTTACAATACATTTACGCGTATAGTGTGAATAGTTATAGTTATAAACAATTAAAAGCCTTTTACATAGTACTTTGTAATTATTTCGGTTGACGATTTTGATTTCGCTAATTATTAAATACATAACAAGCAAATACAGTACATTAAAATTTAACTATTAATAATAAAATACTTAACGGAATTTTTAACGAACATTAAATGAGCATTAAACTATACACACACATATATTCAAAAAACAATTACAAAAGCAAATACATTAAATTGTAATTATAGTAATTAATGTAGTCGGTTTAGTTAATGCCAGACTACAAGGAACATTTACATAATGTACAAACAGACGGATGAGTAACTGCAGCTGCGGGGATTCCCCTCTTTACCAGCTGCAGCTCGCCACAAGGGAAATGGAATGGAAACGGAAATGTGATTGAAAAATGATTAAAAATGAAAAATAAGCTTAAGACTTGGAGCAGTTGGAGCACTTGTAGCACTCCGCTGGAGACCTTATGAAGCCATCGGGTTAGACTGAGATTTCCTGAATATGTACACGTTTCTTGCCACCGCCCGAGGCACCCGCAGCACTCGCCTGACCCGCCTGACGCAGTATACCCATCTGTTGCTGCTGCTGCTGTTGCTGCTGGGCTGCTAAAAAGGAACGCGGCGGTGGCGGCGGTTCCGGTATGCCATCGTCTCGCGTGATTTCCGAATCATTGTTGGCAGCTGCCTTCACCGCCTCCTCTATAGCCTTGAAGGACATTTGATCCGAGGACTGCACGGCATAATCAAACTGAAGTTGCCCGCAGGGATCCACGAAGGAGCCACGTTTACTGCCCGCTGCCGAGCCAGCAATCGTGCCTAGTCCCAGTGGAGCACCATAGCTGACCATCTCAATGTTTGTTTGGCCCACTGGCCGTGTCTTGAGCAGATCTAGCGTGCTCGTGGAGCATGGCTCCCAGCTGTCCAGCATAAGTGTGGTCTGGGCCGCTCCAGACGCAGGTGGCGGTGGTGGTGGCAACTCCACGCGCAGCTTGTCCTCCTTCAACTGTTTGGTTTTCTCATCGTAACAGCTGTATTCACCAAAGACCATGCCCATGCCGCCCTTGGTGTCCACAACGGCACCACTGAGAGTATATGCATCATGGGCATCCCCAGATCCGCTAGCATTTAGCTTTAATATGCTAGAATTCTTGCTGCCTTCACCATCCTGCAGTTCCTCCTTTGTCTTGGCATCTCTGGCCCGTTTCTCTCGCTGATGATAGATGCCCGCAAAGATCAGCACGTTGAGGATGAGCAGAAAACAACCCACAGCCACTGTAGCTATCAATGCCGTCGTGTAGCTCTGGAACTGTTTGCCACTCAGTCGACGCAGCAGTTCCAGATTGCCAATGATGCCGGTAGAGGCGGTGGCCAGATCCTTGTGGGTCTCTACGGGAGTTTGACTGCGATTGTCCTTGGGCGGCTGTGTCGTAGTCAACTCGGAGACGGACATGGCGCCATCGATACCGCATTCTGTAGATAAGAAATGGAAAAGGGTAAAAGGAAAACAGGATTCCTTATAGAGGTGCATACCTGTAGTTGGTGCCGATGCGTTTGCATTTGGATGCTCGGTGATTGGCGCTGGAGTAGAAGTTGTGGTTTTAGTGGTTTGAATAATGATGATGTTGTCATCATCCGCGGGCTTCGTTTGCAGCTGTGGACGCACAACACCTGGAGGGGATTGAAGGGGATAACGGTTAACGGAGTGAGCTTCGGGCACTTCTAACAGCTCTGTTCTTAAACTCACCCTCATACAGATCGCGTTGACTCAAATCATCGTGGAACTGGTGATGCCGCATCGACTGATCATTGATGTTGATATGTCGATGCAGTTGTGGTATCAGATTCAGCCACATGGACAGCTTGTGGCCACGATAGTGACTCTGTATGTTGGCCTTATTACCTGCAATCATAAAATAGATACATATAACATTGTATATAGTAGATAAAGTCTTTGATCATACCCATGACTTACCCAATTCTATGTACAGCTGATTGACCACATCATAGGCATCCCAAAAGGGCAGTTCATCGCCATCGTAGCCAACCAAATCCAGCTCATTAGCCAGGGATGCCGGCGGAGCAGCCAGCACATCGTTGCTTCTTAGACGACGCCGGAAGGTGGCGCGTTTCTCGTGCATGGCATTGCTGCGGTGCTGATTGTAAATGACGGCCAGGTTGAGTGCCTCATCCGATGTGGCGGCCGGAAACTTGGGAGCCGAACGCTTACGCTGTGGATGTAATGCTGCTCTGGTAGGCGGTGCTACATGGTATGAGGATTGATTTGGGTTGCTAAGACGGGTGGGAGAGAGGGTTATAGAGAGTTAAGTTGAGTGTAGTGCATTTCCTACCCAGTTTTGGCAAAGTTGGACAAATAGCGCAGCATAACACGCCCAATCTGACGCTCCTGTGCGGTGTAGTTGTGCGGAAAGAGCGGGGATAGCGGCAGACCCAGCCAGAAGGGTATGTCCTCACCTCTAACCGAACCCGTGCGCTGTAAATAGGGGAAAAGTTTTAAATTTCTGGGTTAAAATTAATTTAGACACTCTGCCCACCTGTGGATACTCGTCCTCCACGGTGCGATGCTTGAAGTGCACAAAATATGTGCGTCCTCCACGCAAACTGTGCATGTAACCCAATTTGATTAGCGGCGCTGCGGTGTGACCATCGCTTAGATACTGCAACGTTGCGTCCCGTGAACTCAGCGGATTCCTCACCGTCTTCTCCCAGTCCGTGTACTCATTCTGCCGAGCAAAATTTTTAGCGGGGACACCAGTGTTAACTTAAGGAGATTTGCTTACCTTTAGCACTGCGAATATTTCATTCAGATGGTAGTGAAAATTGTTGCGTACAAAGGTGCGTAGAATGCGATCTCGACGTGTCTCATTAAAGCCAAATTCCAGATCCTGTGCACTCAAATCCAAATACGATTCCACAGATGTCAGACAAAAGATGAGATCGCGTTTCGCAAAATTCGCATATTCAATTCCTGAAGTACTGCAAAGGCATAAAGTAACGCAGAGTAGTTTGGTGGGCTTAAATTGGTGGACTTGTAGGCTTACCTAACTATAGTGGAGCCCAGGGGCAGCGCTGTGCTGGAGATGGCCTCGGTATTGGGTGATATCACAGTGCCATCCACAAAGGGAGCAAAGCCAACAAGGAAACTGAAAGCAGAAAGTTGTGTGTGAAGTAAAAGTTAACCGTTTAAAAGCTAGAAATGGCTATTTTAAGGCCAAAGGTTAGTTTAACCTATCGACAATTGATCGTCTGAGTTTTAAAATATTTAAAAAATAACAAACTATTACCTGACATCATATCAAAATTCTATTTCTTTTGCCATATAATAATATTTAGCTATTTTATAGCTAAAAGCGCATCACTGTCCCTATGATTTCTTACCGTGGATAATCGATCTTCACCGAGAGCAACTCGGCAACGCTTTTGGTACGCAAACAGGGCGCCAGATCATCGTAGAGCATGTCGCCATGGCAGCCAGTTTGCTCTGCCACGCGACGCTTGACGAACAGCGGATTCTTCTGTATGGCCCAGGGGGACAGAGCAGTACCGCTGATGAGCACGGCACGCTGTATGAGATCTGTACAAAGTGAGGAATTATTAACTGTTAAAAAAGCGTAGTCACTTCAATTTAATTGAACCTACCACTGGCCACCGGTGAGATGGCCAAAATGTTGGCCAAAACAGCGCCAGTGCCATAGCCAAGCAGTGTGATGCTCTGCGGATTGCCACCAAAGGCAGGCAGATTCTCCTTTAGCCAATGCAGGCCGGCAACGAGATCCATGAGACCAAAGTTACCCTGGGCACTCTCCCTGCCGCCGGTTTTGAGGAAACCAAAGATGCCCAGACGGAAATTGATTGTCACCACAATGACACTGCCATGACCGGCCAGCTCGGAGCCATCGTAGGGATTGCCCGAGTTCCAATCAAACGATTCGCCATGTATAAACACAATGGTGGAGAAGCCCTCCGTTGTGGTGGAGCCGGAATTGGAACTGGAACTGGTGCTATCCTGTTTTTCTGCTGTAAGTAAAGTTAACGATTAAATTAAATATTATATTTAATTAATTAATTTTTCTATTTTCTACGTTTTCTTTGCCATTTGTTGTTTGCGGTCAACAATTCTGCCAATTCTGCAGCGCTTGCAGTATTTTTAAAATACCAAACTGCAATGCACTACGGAATTGAAAGTTTCGTTGCCTTTTTTACGGTTAGCACCAGTTAAGCACACTGCCCTGTAATAGAAGAGGATGATGTGGAGCAAGGTAAGTGCTTAAGACCTTGTCATTGTTTTAGACTGGAGGTTGTTGGAGACCCTAAAAAAAAAATACATACGTTTTAAAAATAACTTGATTTTAAATTTTAAATTTTAACAAACTATAATATTCTTTATTTATCTCTTTGAGGTTAATACTTTACGAACTAATAGTTTTAATTAATCAAAAATATACAATTATATTTTTTTTTTTTTTTTTTTTTTTTTTTTTTTTTTTTTTTTTTTTTTTTTTTTTTTTTTTTTTTTTTTTTTTTTTTTTTTTTGTTTTTTTTTTTTTTTTTTTTTTTTTTTTTTTTTTTTTTTTTTTTTTTTTTTTTTTTTTTTTTTTTTTTTTTTTTTTTTTTTTTTTTTTTTTTTTTTTTTTTTTTTAATTTTTTTTTTTTTTTTTTTTTTTTTTTTTTTTTTTTTTTTTTTTTTTATATTTATTATTATTTTTTTTTTTTTTTTTTTTTTTTTTTTTTTTTTTTTTTTTTTTTTTTTTTTTTTTTTTTATTTTTTTTTTTTTTTTTTTTCAATTAAAAAAAGAGTTCATTTTTAATGAACGCAATCACTAATGATGCAACAAAAATTTCCTTACAAACATCATATTTTTTAAATGTAGCATACATACAAACAGAGTATGTTGATAATGTTTAGATTGTTTTTGTTATACTCTTTCAATGTGTTTTAATGCAAGTACAGATATTGAATATCTTGATACCGATTTAATAATAATATCGGGATTAAAATGCAGAAAGTATTATACGGTCGGGCGTGCTCGACTGTACTGTTCTTTCTTGTTAAAATTTGATTGCTCATACTGATAACTTTAATGAGCTCTCTGATAAAGAGTCTCCTATATAAAGAGTATTTTGAGTCATCTGAGCTCAGTTGCAATCGACACTACGTGAAGATGAAATTTTTTAATTTACTAATTCTGTTCTGTTTCCTAACCAGTGTCTTTGGTTATGGAGGAAGTAAGTTGACAAAGTTTTTCTCTGACTTGTAATTTCAACATAAGTATATTTTTCCAGATCGGCCTGTCAGGAATAGAAGGGTTATAATAACATTCCCACAAAGACAAAAATGTAAAAATTAAAATTTTATGATTTTAAATCTGAAAGTCACAATGTTGTAAAAATTATATTCACTTAAATTCTTACAATGGTTAAATAAATTGGTTGCAACTTACGTCTGGTACGCTGCATCTGGTATGGCACATATATGTTTAGATATAGACAGTCTTCCGATTGGTTCTTGAGCAGCGGCAACAGCCGTCGCAGCTGGGCGAGTCTTGCCCTGGGTACCTCCAGTAGGGCCTCGGGTCCATTGGGCGGTATGGGTACATTCTGTGGGCAAACGGGTGAAAATCGATCCGCATTTCGGACTGTTTTCCACGTCGATGGCGTTATGGGTGGCATAAATCTGCAAGTCAAATAGCAATCAGGCACATCAATATGTACACATTTATATATGCATCTAACTATTGGCACGATGTGTGCTATTGCTACTATATAGCCACTGGTAATGGTTATGGTAATCGAAGTGGTAATGGTAATGGTAATGGCATCAAACTATCGCGATTACTTCCGCAATTGTGTGTGTGGGTGTTTTGCCCTCTTTGTGGGTTAAAGGATTCCTAAGTCCATCAATCAAAATTGCCAAAATGATTGATTAATTGTGCATTTTATTGTTTTGTGTGGAAAACCATCGATCAAAGTCCCCGAACGGACAAGAAATTCAGCTTCTGTTTCTGCTTCAATGTTGATTTTATGACACAATAATTGACGCGAAACGTTTTTATTGTGTTCTCATTTCATTTCGCTTCCAGCTCGGTAAAAGCTCTACATTTGGCTGCCTAATGCAACGGTAAATGTCAGCATACC
This sequence comes from Drosophila dunni, assembly GCA_018152125.1. NCBI lineage: Eukaryota > Metazoa > Arthropoda > Insecta > Diptera > Drosophilidae > Drosophila > Drosophila dunni. The sequence continues at coordinate 13,245,587 of JAECXC010004138.1, read as the reverse complement.
CCTTAAGGCCGCTGTAATGTCCCCATCTCCAACAATTACAACATTTACAATGGCTGAAAGTCAAAGGGATTGCCAGTGAAATGTACCAATTTGACGGCTTCAACAAGCCGTAAATATTTTTCATTACCCTAAGTGATACCCTGTATTATTTCAGCAAAAGTATAGGCAGGGCAGTTGGTACTAGAGCTGTACTGTATATCGTGTTTTAGTCATGAAGAGTTTGGAACAACGAGGCTTTTCCGACTGAGTCGATATAGCGATGCCCGTCTGTCCGTTCGTTTAAACAGCTGGATCTCAGAGACCATTAGAGCTAGAGACACCAAATTTGGAATAAAAGTCGGTCTATTTGCCAGACAGATCAAGCTTTTTTCAAACCGTCACCACGCCCTCAAACGCCTGGTGTTTGTAAAAAAACCATCAGCATTACATAAAAGCTACTGAAGCTAGTCTGCCTTAATTTACACACGTATGGTGCCATTGTTAGTATCCCCACCAAGTTTGATCAGTGTGGGACAACTATAGACTATAGGTCCTATAGAAAAAATCGGTCTGGAATGTGTACGCGGTCTTGCTCGAGTATAGTCTATCTTGCTTGCTTTATACATTTTTTACAGGGTGACTATCAGTCAAACCTATAAAATACACGACACCAAACGTGATTTGTTGCGCTCTTCAAATTTTGATTAGCAACTTTTGCGACAGACACAGAATTGTTTGGATTCAAATGATTAATTAGCTTTTATATGCTATATGCTTAAACATCAATTTGTCAAAATTCACGTTCCACTCCCCTCCACTGTCCCTCTGTCCCCGGTGACGTCAGTGATTGTCACTGGAGCATTAATAATTTGGCAAATAGACATGAGCTTGTTGACGTGTCTGTGGACCAAAGAATTCACTGGCATTTGATTAAGTTCTGTGGCATCTGTTGCTGCTGCATAACAATGGGGCCACAAGGACTCATAAACGTATCAACATTGACTCAGGAAGTAATTAAAGAACAATTTGCCAGCAGCTTCCAGTCAAGAGAGAGGGGAATAAACTGTGTTTTGTGTGGAAATTCGAGTACTCGTTATATTGTCTAATCAGTTCATTCAACACACTCACTCACATGTGTTCAGTTCCTTAAACTTCATATATGGTATATATATATTCGACTTGTTCTCGCCTGAAGGATACAGGATACAAGACACGCTCTCGTACTCCTACTCGTGTGCATAAGTGTCAAAGTGTGGCCAAAACTTTTGTAATATGCCGCAAACTTCCTTGTAGATTTCTTACCCCACTCGTACCCCCCTCGTACACCCGTCGTACCACCCCAAACCCTTCACACATCGAAGGAACTGATGTGTGAATCAATGTGTCTTGACAAACCGTAACCGGCGAACCAGAGACTTTTGAAACTATTATATTGGGGATTAGTTAGAGCACCGGGATTAACACATTACAGCGTTTATCCCAACAAATATTCACAATCACTCTTCATTTTGGTCTAAATTGGACATAATTGGCTTAAACTTTTAACCTTTGATTCGGGTTGGGAGGTGTAAAATGTGATTTTGCTTAAATTTAAAATTTCTTTAGAATAAAACATTTGTTTATGAGTTATTTTAGAGCATAAAGTTTCAATCAACACTTGCTCGCCTGTTGCAGACAACTTAACAAGCTGTCAAGCTAGCCGCAGCCAACTTAATAAGGGCGTTACTCAGTTTACACGCTTTTATGAAAGCGAAATGAAGTGTGCTACCATTATCTACTAAGAAATTATATTAATTAACAAATAAGTGAACGTAGTACTTAGCTTTTTTATTAATCAATGGAATATATCACTATCTAGTCACAAGTTTAGCTCTTTTCCATGCTATCATTTATAGATCTACACTTTAATCAACTGACTGTACTTAAGAATTTTTCCATATTTGCTCAGATTTGTGCCAAAATCAAAATTAATAACGCTTCTTTCTATCGCTTGACGTAGTAGTCGAGGCATGAGACCCAACTTATCTGGATTTTAAAACAATCTTCCCCAGAGATCTTAGTTAGAGCAACTTGTTTATGTAGCTACAGTGATAAGTGATTAATCAGTGCTGATCTATTTCAAAGTCAGGCGCCTCTAGAAACCCTTAAACTCAAGTGTTAGGTGTTAAACGATACCCCAACAGTTCACTGTACAGTGAACTCTCTGAACTTACTTGTTAATTAGACTACAGAACAATGTTTTGTGCATTTGTTTAATCTGTAGTTTAATAAAAAACTTTTGTTTTTCAATTAATTGTTGGGTAAACAGCAACTCTGCTGTTGGCTGTTGGATGTTGTCTGTTGGCTTCATTAAAAAAGCCCTTTGGCTTTAGCCCGAGCGAGGCCTTGGAGCTTAAATCTGGCCAAATACGAGCAATGATGAGATGCGGGATGCTACAGGATGCTAACGTCTAAAGTTACACCCTTTGAACCCGGAACAGAGCTTACACAAAGTTTCGTATGTAGTTTTTTCTTGCAACTTCTCTCTCGTTGTTTTTTTTTTGTATTAAAAATAATTATTAAAATTGCTTTTGCCAGAGGGAAAAGTTGTGGCAGAGATAAAGTTACGCGGCTCGTATTATCTGACTTGGTACTCACCTGAGACTGCCCACAGGCGGCGATGCATATGGTATGCCAAGGAACGCCTCCACAATGGGCGTGGTACGCACCACAAGACCCCGCAACAGACCGTACTTGGTCTTTACCGTGGTATTGCTCAATTTGGCACCATGCAGGCACTCACAGTCCGGCCAAAGTGATGACAAAAGCAGCAGCATTACCAGCCATGTAGCTGGGCTGGTTAGCCCGGCCGTACGATGGCGCCAACATGTTGTGGCCGCCATAACGAGTGTCGCCTGTACGACCAGCGAGTGCCATAAATACCGTGGACCCGAGTGCACAGCATATTTCTGGCGCTCCTTTCGCTCCACCGCACTTTCCGCCTCCTTGGGATTGCGCTCCTTTTGGATCATTTTTAGTTGCTTCTGGTGATTGTGTGTTGGCATTGCCAAAAATGTACGAAATCGTAATCTCTTTAATGTTATCAGTCTTATAATGCAAATTCCTGGGCGAAGTTGCAAGCGGATGCGTTTATGTGCATGTCCTGTCGTTTCCTTTTCCAACTTTAATTTCCACTCCCAAATGGCCTTAATGCAGCTCATTAGCGAAACGACAAGAATGTAACAGTAAATGCGTTGAAAACGCGTTTGGATTAGCTCAGTTTCTTTGATTCTTGAATTTATCTTCGTTCTCAACTCCAACTCTAGCTCCAACTCCAACTCCAAGTAATTTGCCAACGCCAGTGGCTTTGTCAATTTACTGTACTCGTCTTGAGTTTGGATTTGGGTTTGAGTCTGCTTCTGGCACTCGAATGGCAACTGATTTGTGGCATCCTCTTCATTTTGACAGCCGTCGTGCGCATGTTGAGCTTCTGTTTGTTTTGCCAACGCACCGACATGCTGATACCCTTTCGCTTTGATTTCAAATATTATACACTAAACTTGTTGCTGGCTCCACGACAAATCACTGGAATCCACTTGCAGCAGTTTTGTGTCTTTAGTTTATTTTGTGGTGCTGCAAGTACAAAAGTGTTGAAACCAAAATTAAATTAAATATTAAGTATACGTTAACTGTTTTCTGTGTGGAGTGCTGTGTGGAGTGCTGTGTGTGTGTGCTGTGTGTGTGTGCTGTGTGTGGCTGGTTGTTTATCGTTTTTGTTGCACGTCGTTCTTTGCACCTTTTCTCTAGCGAGTTTGAATCTTAACTGTGCAACGCATCAGAGCGTGGCATCCTTAAATAGCTTTTCCCAGTCATCGTCTCTGCCACTGCCACTGCCACCGCCACTGCCTGCCGCATCCGGGCGCCGGCGTCTACTCTGTGTTGCAACTTGCCAGCACAAAACTGGACTCAATTTGTGGCCCCTCTACCCCCATCACTCTGGGCAATTGCTTCTTTTGACCTGGCTTTTATGCGCTATTTTAAATGCGCATGCTGCAGCTTTTAGCCCGGACATTTGGACGTTTTATCAAGCGTTGCACTGCACACGTTGCCACATGCCACACGTGCCACATACTGCATAAACTGACTCCAAAACGGCTTTCTTATAGTCTTTAATCAATCAACAAAAAATTATAAAGAAATGAGAAAAACTTACAAGTTTTTTAATGACAGAAAAAGTAGAAAATTAACTAAAATTAAGCTCACCTTAAAAAAATACTAAAACTTAAACCTGTTTAATATAAGAAAACTCAGAAAAAATTTTCACTTTATTACTTGCTTTCTTTATTCTTTTATTTGCTTTCTTTATTCTTTTTCTGGCTTTCTTTATTCCTTCACTTCATTTCTTTATCGTCTTCTTTTAAAAAAAGTTGCTCATTTGTTGATTGAAAGATGATTAACCAATTCTGTTAGACAAACGAGCAGACTTCACGTGGCAAACTCATTACAAGTAACGCAATAGAAAGTTAATCGCGAATAATGCAAAATATATATAGCAACCAACTTTTGTCCTTTGTTCTACAGCTTACACAAGTTGGCCAAAAAAATATAAAAAATTATAAAAAGAAAAAAATGAAGAAAATGGTAAAAAATGTAGAAAAAAAGGAAAACAAAAAGAAAACACAGCAAATGATGTGAGCAGCTAAGCTGCTTGGGGCTCATTAACAATGCTCAAAACACAAACGGACAGCGAGAGACAGAGAGAGAGAGAGAGAGGGACAGAGATAGGGCGTCACATGATGAGTGCTGTAATTTATCTTTCGGTCTAAGCAGACATCGTTTAAATCCTATATTTCTCCGGCTAAACAATTGACTGAAATGTAACAATTGTCGAGCATAGAACGCCCGGCAAATAAACACACACATGCACAACAAACAAACACACACCCATACACGCGTACACCCAAAAACAAACACACCACAAACACTACACAGACACTGAGTGAGTATTTTGTCCAAATTGCAGCCATAAAACTAAAGTTTAACTATATGAAACCCGACAACAATTCCCATGACCATCCACATCTCCGTCTCCGTCTACAATGCCGTGTTCTGCTCCTTCCTCAACTGTGCGTGTTGACAACCAAAATGTCGGCACGTTTTTAACAAAATACATATAAATACTATATACATACACTGTTCAAAATAAGACAAACAAATGTGACATTTAAAGCCCAAAGTCCCCAAAGTAAATTGGGAGCTCAAAAATCTCAGTTTTAGGATTATTAAAAGTTTCAAGGTATAAAAAAAAATTGTTTAAATTAAGTCTTATGTCATTTTATTTGTTTTATTATTGTGTATTGTGCCGATTTTTAAGAAATTTTCATAATTTAAAGAAGTTTTTAATTTAGTTAATTTTTTATATGTTTAAATATATGATTTTAAAAAAAAATTATAACTCACTTAATCCAAAAAATTAATTTTAATTGCCTTCCATTAGTTGTTAACTTATAGTTTGGCTTAAGACTCAGTTAACTAATTATTTATTCATTACCAAACGTTTTAAAACTTTTAGTGAATAAGTAAATTAAATGCTGTTATTTTTGAGCAGTCCCTTAATTTTCTTAGCAGCTTAACAACCCTCCACTTATTTTTTACAGTGCATATAGAAATTGTTTACTGCTTTTTGTTACTGCTCGCTGTCTTCAGTTCAACATTCTGTTTTATTATTTTTTTGTAAGGCTTCTTGGCAACATAATGTTTGGATATTCATATAAATTTCAACTTTTAAATTAACTAAAAGCTTAAACAGGCATTTTTGGCTGCAGCTTCCTCGCTCCCTACTCCTCTCTCCCTACTCCTCTCTCCCCTCCTTCCCCCTTTTGGATATGAAAATGCTGCGCCTGGCAAACATTCTTGAGCAGTTTGGGTGTCTGTGGAAATTTCAGTGGCTTTTCTCATGAACAAATTGAAGTAGACGCTGCAGAAGGCAACGCATGTTTCCTGTATGATAAATATTTACATTTTTGCTTGGCAAATGTCTTTTATGCCATGTCTCCGCTTTGCTCCCCTCCTTTGCCCACACCCTAACACCCCTTACTAACACTGACAAGTCCAACGCATTTTCCAAGTCAGCTATGTAATTTTTTGCTTCCTCTATTTTCCTGTTTTTTCTTTATTTTGTTTCCTTTTTTTATGGCAAATCTGTAAAGACCGATAAAATTGCATATTTTTGCATGAAAAGCGGCAGCCAAAGGAAGTGGAAAAATGGATGAGGACAGGAAAGGACACAGACATTCATCCAGGCATCTCACACGTCCATTCACAAGCTGCTAGCAGCGGAGTGGGTAAAAATTGTTACTCGAGGACGATGACTGCAAATCATGACTGAGCAAACAGGAAATGCTGCGTCTCCTACTCAATCGCTGCAGTTTGCAGCCAAGACGATGATGAGCCTCAAAAGACTGGCAAAAATACACACAAACACATACACACAGTGACACTAACTCCCACACCCACTCACACACACACCCCCATCATTGAGCAGGAAGTTTTTCGCATTAAAACTCGATATAAAAGTTGCAAGCGCATTAAAAATTTGCTACATTTTACAATTGCAATCGCAGTTGGCATCCCGAAAATGTCCTTGTGCTCATTGTGTGTCTCCTGATTGTCAGCACTTTCTATTTTTTTCCACCCACTCTACCTCCCGCCCACCCCCTTGTCTGCTCTTCTTACTTTTTAATAAGCTTGCGTCGAGTTTTCCCATGAATTTGCTGCGTCGTTCAAAAGATTTCAAATTGGAACTCAACACATTCTTCGAAATGTCACACCGAGTGCCAACTGTCTGCTTGTGGGGCATACATAATAAAATTAGCAGCTGAGTAAGTTGCAGCACTGAAAGATACCCTATAAGGGCAGTAAAATAAACCGAAGGCACTTTTGTACCATAATCATATAAAAAGGCGAGTTTTTGGGCTTAAGAAACTATTTTCTGATTGATCAATGTGCAGTTCATATAAAGAGGTATGAGGCTCAAATTTGTACAAAATTTTGCTTAAAATCATTTACCAAAATTTCACTACTTACAAAATTTATATATTTTAGACATGATTAATCTGAAAAGTTCATACTTTAAGAACATATTTTAAAACTTTTTCAAAGAATATTAATCATACCGAGGGCTGCAATTTTAGTCAACTCTTTTTATTTTTTTTAAGTGCAACTACTGACTTCAAATTTATTTTATTTCCCTGCTTAATTAAGGTAAACACTCCAACTAAATATGGATACAACGATATGACAACATATCTTTCACTTTTTCTTCACCGCCGCTTCCCTTCACACAAATTTGGGAAATGATAAAGCAAATATAAATATTTAAAATATTCTTTGTCAAGTAAACGATGCCAACAAAAATAAAAAGCACATCAAAAAAAGTGGCAGAGGAAAACTGAATGTGCAACGACAATTTATTGTTGGGAAAGTCTTTAGTGCAGTGCAAAAAAAAACGGGGACAAAAAGAAGGAAAAGCAGTCGAGAGGAAAGTACGCTTGAAACTTTTCCAAAAGAGTACTAAGTATGTGTTATGCGCATGTTAAATAAAATGTACAATGTTCCAGAGTATAAGTATGTTACATACATTTAACAGAACTCAACTTTTTCCCAGCTGAAAGCAATAAAGTTTAAGCCAACAATTTTCAACTTTTCAAAACTGTGATTCAAACTATTCTGCTTCTTCTTAAAGCTAATCCATTTAAAGTACAGAATTTGGTTTAAGAACAGATTTTGTATTAAAAAAGTATTAAATTCATAAATTTTAAAGTCTGCAGTTTTAAGTAACTTAATAAAAGAAATACGTAAATTTATTCTTTTTCCTCAGCTAGCTAGCTATAAATTTGAATACAGTTGGCTATAAATTCCCAACGAAATTGTTCCACAGCTTTGATATAAATATAAATTAAATTCGAGTCAGATTTAAAACTTTTTTTTTTACCGCTGCAGCCACTCTCTTGACTGTTTAATTAAAACTACCAACTTTACTGTGGCATTATATTTCTGGTTTGTTTTCGCTGGTATTAAAAAAAGATTCCTCTTACCAACTTTGTCGTTTACCATTTACTGCTGCTGATTTTGATTGACATTTTAAATAGAAGGCATCGGGAAAGTAAGGGAAAAGTGACAGGAAAGGACAGGACAGGAAAGGAAACGACAGGAAACGACTGGCAGCCAAGTAGTAAAGGTAAAACGGAAAGCAACCTTTTTATCTCATCTTCCTTTTGATGATTCGTTTGGGTGTCAATTGAACGGCAATAAACTGAACATGGAGAGCAGGTGAATGGAAATTGAGACGGCGTTAATATTGATTAAGAATAAACTCGCTCGCATTTATTGCTTACACTACCTGAGAGTACCATTAGCCTGCACATAATAATAATTCATTCTTAAATTCGTAACGTTCTCTGCATAAGATGTCGCCGGGGAATTGACAAATTGTACGACCGATCCATGGAAAGCCTATTAAAAACCAATTTCCCTTCTGCCTCAACACATTCCGCTCCTCTCTCTCTCTCTCTCTCTCTCTCTCTCTCTCTCTCTGTGTTTTCTTTGTGTGTGTGGAAAGGACCTTTTCGTGTTTCCATATGCTTGTGGAAACTTGTTTTCGATTTCCGCTTGCAGCATAAAAGCCACACACAGAGCGCAAAATATGTTTTCCTCTTGGAAAATGGCATGGAAAAACCGCAGCCAGAATTTGTCTGACATTGAACCATAAATTCAGTTGTCAACTCTACACACACACACACACAGCTTGTACTTACTACAATTTTGGTTTTATGGTTTTTATTTTTCATTTTCTTCTAATTACTAACCCAATGACCTTAATAATATCCTGCACGAAAGCCATTAAATCTGTGCAAACTTCCAAACAGCTATAACATGTGCCAAAAATATTACGTATACGTATGCGTGTGTGCCACTTGGTGCGTGTGTGAGTGTAACTTCTTGATTTTAAATGCTTTATTGGCAGAAACTGTGGAAGAAAAGCCAAATGTGGGCAACAAAAAATGCATTTCCGAATGTAATTCGCCAACTCGGCGTTTGCAGGAGAATCTTACAGCGAAAATTAAGTTTGCTAGACTAGACTACACCCTGTGTGTGAATAGTATTGAATATAAGGTAAGTTGATGCTTATAACAGTTCTAAAACCAAGTCAATCAGGAAGTTTGCAAAGAAATCCTACTTTAAATGAAGCAGCTTTTTACTACTTCAAGAAATTAGTCAGTTCTTTCTCTCTGTGTAGCCGCACTGACTTAACAGCTGTTATTTTCTTAGGCACAACCTACTAACTTAAAGGCCGACCAACTTCTTGAACTAACAATTGCAGCACTACATCTCAGCGTATAACAACTTCCATAGAAAACACACAAAAATAAAGTTGCAACCGAAAAATGAGAAAGGAAAATGGGAAAACGAAAATGAAATGAGAGCAGAGCAAAGGCGCTGTCTCATTCGGTTTGTGGATTCAAGCAGGCATGTAACCTCGTTTTCTACATACAGACAAGTACATATACTTTATGTACATACATATATAAAAATATATATAAAATTTATTTTTTTTTTTTGCAGAGCATAATGAAAGGGTAAAGTTGTGCAATTTTACCGCCCCATGGTTCCGCTTCCAAAAAGGCCAACCAAAATACTCGACAAGTGTGTGTCTGTTTGTGTGTGTTAGGTGCACTAAATGGCATTTGAAAATGTTTTGTAATTCCACTTTGGTGACGCTTGTTTCGCCTTTTCAGCCTTTGCTGCCTTTTGCCATTTGGAACACTGAGTGCGAGTCTCCTTTCTACTTGCCAAACAAAACGGCTCTGACAGTGGAGCAGACAGGGAGTCATTCGGGCAAACACTCTCACACACTCACACACACTCAGCCATGCTCGCATAACAAATCATTTTAACACACTCACACACACTCTGAAAAGGTCAAATGTGAAGTATAATTAAAAAAACAAAATGCAAAACGTAATTTCATTCTAGGAAATTGAAATTACTGCTCTGCTCGCTGCTGCTGTAACCCAACTTTACCCTCCGACCCTTCGACCTTTCTACCCACAATCCATAGTTTTATAAATAGCTTTAGCTTTTCCGAAATAATTATGCCACATTCTGTTATTTTTTTTGCGTAAAAGTTTATGCTTTTAATTAGAAAATTAATAGATCGCTGGTTCTTGAGCACGTTTTTAATTTCAAGTGCTTGGCTCACAGCACTTTCCCAGCCGCAAATGACTCACTTTTTGAACTAGTTTCACTTTCTGTGCTTCAACTACATTTTGACAGCGGAGTGAACTATTTTTAAAAGCAACTTTAAGGGGAACTAAACTGCAGATACATTAAACATTAAAAGCCTTAAGTTTAAGACAGGAAAGGAGATCAGGTTGAAGGGGCAAAATCAGTACTAAACACGGTAGGAGATAGTGTAATGCCTTGATCCTTATGGAATACTTGATTTAAGATTCCTACTACTACAAAAGCTGTCTGCTACTGGAATGCCCTTAATGCCAACTTTCTAATCAGCTTTTACTCTCTAGTTTTGCGCACTCCCCGAGAGCTTAATAAATTTCTAAACTGTGTCTAAGTGGTCATTAAATTGTGTGAATATCTCAACTTTTCAAATCTCAGTTGTAAAATTAAATGCAGCTACACTGTGCAAAAGGGGGGCTGAGTGTTTTTGCCCCAGTCTGAGCTCTAATTGGAACCCAGGGACTGTTGCGCCTAATGGCTTCATCATTCAGTTAAGTAAATGCAAATGAGAGAAAGGGTAACCAGGGGCAAGTGATAAGTGGTGATTTATAGAGCATATGGAGCATATGGCTACTAAATATAATAATACAATGTTTGGTATAAAGAGTTTGGGCAGGATTAACATGAAGATGAAGACATGAGTTCAGTAAGGTTAACCCAAAGTTGACCAATTCACGCAGGCATAAATTATTTATGACTGCGACAAACAATGTTGCCAGCAAACTATGGGAGTGTGTGTGGGTATGTGTGTGTGTGGGTGTGTGCGAATATCCGCAGGGCGTAGACACACTTATATATGAGTAAGTAATACAGTTTTACATGGCTAAAAGGCATACTGGTGTGTGTTTATTTCGAACCAAAATGCTTGTCGTATTTACTGTGTACTTAGTATAATTAAACTGCCCCGCAAATGTTAGTTAGTTGCTCGTGTATTGCAGCAGCAGCAAACAAAGGTATATATTCATCATCCGGTTGGCTTCAGTTCGAACAGATGCGCAGCAGGATTCCGGATGCGGACATGGACAACGACATGGCAACAAACACAACTATATATATAAATATAGGTATGTGTATATACATGTACCTACAACTGTACAGCAGGAATATGTGCTTGTTATGGGATTTTCGCATTTTGTGAGTGGATTTTATGCGGAAATGTGAGATCGTTTGTAATTTAATGAATATGTAAATTAAAGCATACACTGCATGGCTGGGTGTGTGCGAGCGTGTGTAACTGTGTGTGTTTTAGAGCTGGAGCAGCAGCATCAAGTAAAACGCATATCGAGGTTTCTGGTATACCTAAAAACATCGACAATGCCGATAAATGTTTAAGCATTTTCAATAAAAACTCCTATTTTTCGATAGTTTTGATAGCAAGTTTTTGAAAAATCGATTTTTTCTATACCTCAATCATATATATTGGTGACTTCTAATTAATTAGTTGATTTATATTTAAATTAAATAATATATTACCTATTTAAAGAAAATGTGCTCATTATCGATAATTTCGATTATTTTAGTGCAGCGATTTTTGAGTTTACTAATATTTTCTAACTTTAATCAACTTAGACTCCATTTTTATGCCACTGCTGATGACAGAAATGGTTGTACCAAAAAGTTTGTGCCCACTTTTCTGCCCAACAACAATTAATCGATTTACATATCGATGTTTTACGCAGCCCTAGCGTGTACTCATTTGCAATACATGCACGAAGTGTTGTAAATATCTATATATATGTATATGGTATATATTCAGTCGTTAATTTATTGCCGCCTTGAAGCGGAAAGTTTCAATCGGTGCCAATGGAATTAATCGCACAGACACAATACACACGCACACACTCAAACACACTTCTGTATAGTTATGCATATGTATGTGTGTGCACTGGGTGTGTTTACTGGGTGTGTATCGTATGTGTGTCAAGCACATCCTTTTCTGCAGCGAGATAATACACTAGAACAACAATTTCCTTTTGTGTTTCGTTTGGCAAGAGGAAAATAAGGAAAACACTGAACACAATGGCAAGTTTTCTTGTTGAGTCTGAGCCTGGGCAAATGGAAAAGCATCTTTAGACACAATTCGATTGGAAAACTTGTGCACGTTCGTTTTCCTTGTGTTTTGACAGCAATCCATTTGAGATTTCATATACACAAAATAAGTACTTACTTATTTTGTATATCAAAGAAAAACACATTGGAAAACATAAAAAGAAAATACAAGAAGAAAACACCGTAGGAAACTTGTGCAACGTGTCAATGGGAGAACTGTGAAATATAAATGAACTAACAATGAAAATGAATGCTTAAACTAGAAGTAAAAGTTTGAAGGTCCTTGGGGATTTTACAATATTCTTGGCATTCAAAGACATTAAGTTTATTGTTGCAAAATATCAGCTAGAATTTTAGATAACATTACTTTTAAAGCAGTTGAATCAAGTGGAAAATTTTGCCAACTTTAATTTGTGGAATTATTTTAATAAATATTTGCCAGCATGTCAAACTTAATGCCAACTGAAATCCTGCCATGAATAATGAATAAAGGACTTTATTTAAATGCACAAAAAGTTTGAAAAAAGCAAAACTAAAAGTTTATTATCAACTTTCTAAGCCCTTTCCCCTTTTTCCAATTCACATTTACCCTTTTCGATTATATTGTATTTAAACCCAAAAAATAAGTGCATTAAAAGAATTAAATTATTGAACTTTTCGTTGTACATATTTGATGAAATGAATAATAAATTGTATTTGCGTGTGAATACTGTGGAATGTTGTACAATATAATTGGATATGGAAAATTGGAAAAGCCAAAACACAAAGGACAATTCATTAACGTTAAGATAATTAACATGTAATCGGAGTTGTAACGACGATTGTTGTTCGTAAATAAAATTGAAAATTTTCCAACAATTGTGAGTGTATCGTGTGATGTGTGTGTGTGTGTAATGAAAAACATAATACAGTTGAGACTGTAAAATCCATGGCATAAATCAAGTTGAGTCTATCCGGAATCCTATCGAGCGTGCTGCCGGGCAAGGTAAATGGCATATCAATGCGTGATTACGTATACGCCGCATGGTTCCGACAACAAATTGTGAAAAGGGCAGCGGGTGTAAAGGGGAGTTTTGGCATAACGCTTGTGATAGTGGGAGTTGGTGTGGCTGTGGGCGTGTTCACTTCATTATGCGAAATGCCTACGTGCACTACTTATTTAACAAGTGATGGGGCCTTTATTTATGCCCTTTCCTCTTTCGAGTGGCAAGTCCCGTTTCCGTGTCATCATCGCGCTCATCCACAGGGCATTATCATCTGCTTTGGACAGGCGTATAAAAGTGTACATAAACTACAGAAATAAGCGACTGCATATGTGTACACTGAGAGAAACAGCGTCCAGGGACTTATGAACTGAACTCCTGGCTTAATTTAAGCCTGATTTCTTAAGCTTTCACTTAGTATTTAAAACTTTTGTTTTTTACTCAAGTTTCCTAAGCTGCTTTTAGTTAGTTTTTAACTATTTTAGTAAATCTATTTAAATCTTTTTTTTCTTAGTGTGTACATGCGTGTGTGTGTCTGTTGTGGGCGTGTGTTACAGTTGATAATGAGAAAGGACGTCATATCCTTGCCTCCTGCTGCTTCACAGTGTTGCCTGATGATGTTTACGTTTGAATAATTTATGATACAATAATAACAAAAAAATCAGTCACAAGTCAGCCTCAATGCAATGTAGCCGCCAGGTGTAAAACTCCCTAGTCCTGACGCCAACACACATACAGCATACTGTACTGCGTCTGGAGTCAAGAGTCCTTTTTATTCATTTCAAAAGTTGTAGTGAAAAAAAAAGCAGAAAATGATAATTGGCAGAAATGACAGTCAAAAGGGATTCTGAATTTAGGCACGAGTCAGTTGAGTTTGCTAGGACACGCTATCTGCTCCTCCCACTCTCTGTTTTTATTCAAAGTGTCGGATGTGTGTGTGTGTGTGTGGGCGTGCAAAGCTTTTTTGTTGTGCGAGTGTCGGTCAGAAATCAGAAACAGTCGCGAACGGAAACTGTAGCTGAAAGTTGAATGGCATTGCGGCAAAGTGCAGACAAAAAAAAGGGAATATAAATTGCCTCTTAAATATGGAATAAGTGCGGAAAAGTCGAACAACAACAAGCACAAACATGCACATAGATAAACTATATAGCTTTTGGCCAAGATAAACACAGACGAGCACACGCACACACACCCACATACTGACAAATAACTAAGATGTATCCGTTTGAACAAAAAAAGCAAGGAAAGAGGAAAATCCAAATAGCTTCAGCAGTTTTATAGAGACGAAGACTAAAGATAAAGTGGGCGGTGGGCGGTAGGCGTGTATACGCCCCCACCTTTGATTCGTTTTTGTGCTCATTTGTTTGGCACGTTCTCTTTTTGGGCCCTGTACTAAAATGCTGTACCTCAAAAGGGTGTGGTAAGTTGGTTAAGAGAAAAAAGGCAAAGCATGTCCTTTTTAATCCTTTAAAGTATATAGATTCCTGTTCAGCATATCAATTTGGATCCCATAGACTTTAATCATCTATATTTCTAACAAATTAGGCTTAAATCAGAATTTGTTGTGTGACTTCTACAGGGACTTGTACAGGGACTTCTACAATCTGCTCAACAACTACAACTCCTGTCGTTTCTTGCTTCTTTTGAAATGAAAAAAGGCCTCAGCTCGTCATTTATTCAAGCTGATCCACAAAGTCGATTCAAATTTGCAGTCTTAAAGCCACAAAGGCCATATCAAGTTAATGGTCGGAGCACGTGGAGGACCCAGCCACATGCCACATCAAAAGGTTGCTCTGGATTTATGTTGGTCAATCAACTGTAATGATTATTCGGTGTTGCGAGTGGCAGCAATAACATTTCAAGTAGTAGTATTTTACATATACATTCATCAATTGTTTTGATAAATCGACTGCTATTCAAATAAAGTCTTAAAATATGCCATAAATTAAGCTCAACCATAAATTGATTCGATATCGAATGAGCCGCGTTTGTTTTCTGCCCTCTTTAAAACCTGATTGAAAATGCCCCATATTTTATGAATCGTGCCAATAAAGTGGTTAAAATTTAATCATATTTCACTACATAAAGAAAATATAAGCATGTTTGGGTCTGGATAAGTACGGGAATTACTTGGAATAAAAGAGCTCAAGTCTTCTCACAAAAGTATGCAATGAAAATTTACATATTGGCTTTTTTCGGATAACATTTATCTTGTGGATAACTGGAGGCAACTCTCGAGTTGTTTCAACTTTATCTATGCGCAAGATTAGCAAACATAAGAAACAAAATAAAATCACTCAACTTTACGAGTTGTTCGCTGCAAAATGTTGACATACATTCGTATTTCTATGCAAATTTCTTGCAAATGTTCAAGAACGAATGTGAAAATTTACAGGACATAAAGTAAATGGATTAATTTATGTACCAGAAGTCAAGATTTTCCACTTGAGGATAAAAAGTAATGATTATAAACATATTTATAAGGATATGAGCTATTTTAGGAATAAATCCAAATTTTGTATGTCAGTTATGTGCGAAATTTATTGTTTGTATGGCTTTGTAATTGGACTTTAGCCAATATTGTGCTCTTGGCTATTTTCGGTTTAACGTTGATTGTCTTTGTAGACAGAAAAGAGAATAACGGTATTACAAAGACATACCTTTGTCAAAGAGGAGCTCAGCTCAGCAATTTGCACGTCAAGTTGAAAAATGTTGCTACAAATACAAGCACAAAGTCATTCAAGATTTGTGTACTGTCTGTGTGCTTAGGTGTGTGAGGTGTGGGTGTATTCTCTGTTGCTCCCCACGACTTTTGACATGGCAAACAAAAGTCGCCGCTGGCAAAGACACATTCGCACTCCCCTACTGTCTCTTACGCTTCAGCTTCTTGTCCCCCGCACACACAAACACACACACGTACACTAATACATGTGAAACTTGTCGCTGGCATTTCGCCTTCATGGCCTTGCGTTGTAAAAATCCCGTTGCACATATTTCGAGCAAAAATTTCAATTAAGACTTTTGCTCTGTATTCATTTTAGTTATTATTTTTTTTCTTCCTTCTTTTTGCCCGCCATTTTGTTTGTTTTCTCTATTGCCGTTGTCGCCCTATAGAACCTACGTGGGTGTACTTGTGTATGTGCGTGTGTGTGTGCGTGGGATTTTTGTGTGTTATAAACGAAGGGAAAACACTTTTGTTTGCCTCGGCCGGATGCAATTTTAATCTGTCGGAATGCCGTGGCGACAGCGGCCGAGAGAGACGGCATACAGAGAGTGTGAGCGAGAAAGGTAGCATAAAATATTGACTGCCAACCACAAACACAAATAGAGCTAAATAACAAAAAAGCAAGAAAAAAATGAAAGCCGAGAGAAAGAAGAATAATAACAAACTCAACACAGACGCAGACACATAATATATTTTAGTTTTTGACCCAAAAATGTCAGTAGGACATGAGTTATCACCGACGTTTTCGACGACGACGAGGACGTCGCCGCCGCCGCCATCGCAGCTGACATCAACGTAATTGTTGTTGTTGCGGTTGTTGTTTTAGGCTTGCAGTTTGCTCTTTCGCTTTACTTGTTTGCCTGTGTTTGCTGTGTGGCTGAGCTACAATAACAACAACAAAGCTCTCTTGTAAGATTGAGAGACTGTTGTCTTCGTGCGTAATTCACGAATACGCACGACACCCACAACGATTTACGAAGTCTTTGCTCAAGGCGCACCACACAGCAGCCGTTACTTTCTGCTGACACTGACGCCAACGCCAACGCCAAATGCTAACGCAGAAGTTGCTGCTGCTGACGTTGACGCTGACTCTGACGCCGTCGCCTCTTGAGTCGTTTGTTGAGGCGACGACTGTCACTTTCCAAGACAAGAAAGACAGAAAAGAAAGAAAAAAGCAGAAAAATCTGTTTGGGGCGTTTTTTCTTGACGCTGCGTGGCCTTTTGCTGTATCAGCTGCCTCTTTACATGACTTATTTTACGGCTCACCTTTCCTGCTTATTCTTCTCGTTCTGCTCCCACTCCCGCCGCCGCCACCTCCTCCAGCAAAGTTGCTTAATCGTCTTTGTCCTTTTTAACTTTTGCGCCGCCAATGTTGCTGTGCTTGCTGTTTCTCTGTGGTTTCTTCCACACTTTTGATTCTTTGTACTTTACTTCTTTTTTTTCTAGTTGCGTGTGTATATTAAAATTATTTGCATTTGTATTAAGTAGCTGCACACACACAAACACGCATAGCTCTATGTGTGTATGCGTGTGTATTTGATTTGCTTCTTCACTTTTGCTTTCGCTTACTTGTGGCTACGCAGTATTCAACAAATTGTTCGCGGTCGTGAATCTTCACACCTCACACTTTGTTTGTGCCTGCTGCTGCAGCGCTGCTTTTTACAGTTAATTGAGCGCCGCTCGCTAGCGTTTTTGCAGTCTTTGCGTTTTTTGTTGACTCTCAATTTAAAAACACACACACGCACACTCACACAATATGTCACTAGTAGTAATTACAATTTTTCGAACCTTTTCTGCTAAAAATGTTGTTCTGCGAATTTTGGTTTGCTTCCGTTGCGTTTTTTATTTGATTTTATCCGTGCGCCGTGTCCGTATGCGTGCGCGTTCGCTCTGGATCTGATGCGACGACGATGCTGCGACTCTAATTGCGTTAAAATATTTGTGCTCCCGCAACAACAGCATTCGACTACAACAACGACAATAGCAGCACCAACAATACCAAGAAGAAAGTTTTGCTTCTCACTACGCTCTCCAATTTGTCTGCCTCTGAGTGAGTGCCAAGCTTCTTCTTCTTTCAATTTGCACAGTTCAATTTCAAGTTGAAAACTTTTTGAAACGACTTTACATACTCACACACGCACACACATGTATAAACACAGAGATTTTGACTTTGACTCTTTTGCTGCTCCTGGTCGACATTTACTGTTCAATGCGAACAGCAACCGACTGTGACTTCGTGCTGCTGCGTGTACGTGTGTGTGTGTGTGCGTGTGTGTTTGTGCGTGTGTATTTACTTTGGCATCTCTCTATTGTTGTTGTCTCCCATTTTTGTTGTGAGAGCAGCGTCACTTACACATTTGAAATTTCGGCGCAAGCTCAGTGTATTGTTGGCATTTGCTGTTGTTGTTGTTGCTGCTGCTGCTGCTGCCGCTGACGATTCTCTGCTGGCATTTCCATACTTTAGGTCCTCGTTACGCTCAGCATCAGCTCTGTTCTTCCTCTCCCGCCGTTGTTATTGTTATTGTAGCCTGTAGTTGTTATTGCTGTTTCTGGTTTCTCGTTGTTTCCCTTCGTGTTTTGTGTGCGCTCTCGTTTCTCAGGCCCGCGAGCACTGAGCACCGATTCAGTAGCTTATTTTTGGCGCCTTTGGGCATTATTAAACCATTAAACTAGATAGATGTAATATTTATTTTACTATAAAATTGAATTTTCTACAATTTGCAGTGCTTTTATTTGATTTGTAAATATTACATGAAAGTTATATTTATGCAAATTAAAAAAAAATGTTTTGCTAGCAAATAGAATTTCTGAAAATTATTTTAAAACATTCATGTCATTGTAGTAAAAACAAAAATGTATCTTTTATTCATTTTATTTAATTATAAAACTGTGTCTGTCTTTAAAGTGCTATTGCTTACTATAATAATTTTAAGATCTAAGGATTTTTCTTAATTACTCTTAATTATTAATTCGATAAAATGATTTAATAAAACTATGCAAATAAATTTTGCTTAAAATTAATTAATATTTAATGAGCTTTTCCCCAAGCTAGACACACACTTTTGTATCCCCTTAGGTGTTGATTAGTTTAAATGAATTAAGCTAAATGGCATTTAAAATAAACACTTAATAAAACTATAGGGATTGTAGTTGCTGCTACCGTTTAATTCAGATTGCTCAACCCATTCAGTAATTGAAATAATGACACGGACGCTGCCTCTGCAGGAGGATTAAGGTAGTCGCCACTGAACCTACTCCAACATTTATTTTCATTTAGCACACGTGTGTACAGGTGTGACTGTGTGTGTGTGTGCGAGCGTGTGTTTGTTTGTTCATATATTTATATGACAATACCTTGGATTTTAAGTCCGCCCCTGGGCAAGTCGCTGCCACTCACTAGCGTTGTTGGCTCTGCTCCATATTATATTTGTATGTATATTTTTTCGCATACTTTCCCGGCTGACTGGCGATGTCGTTCCCTCCATTGTTGACGTTGGCTCCATGGACGAAGGATGTGGCTGTGACTGTGGCTATAGAATGCGGCTGTGGTTGTTTTTGCAGTTGTTGAGAGTACCTGGACGAGATGTTCTTGTTGTGGGTCGCCAGTGTTGCGTTGTTTTTCGCCCATGGTTGACTGTCTGAAGTGCAAATTTGCTTTAATTATTCCGTGGCAAGCGTCAACGGCATCTGCATCAGCCCTTAATGTCACCCACCTGATACCCCTAGCAAGAGCCACCCCTACTCAGATACCCTAGTTTACTTGGCTGACATGGACATTAGGTTAGGGGCGGTGACAACGCCATTTACTTACGCTCACAAGCGAATTTCAACACATCTTGGCAGTTAGTAGGGTGTGGGTGTGAGTATGTGGGTGTGTGTGTTTGCTGTCTGTTGTGCAGATCGGATCTAGTTTTCATTTAGCAGTACGAAATTATAAGCACTGTCTTTGTACACAACAAATTTAATGGTTTTAAAGCCGCTTAAATAAATGTAAGAAATTTTTATAGACATTATAACTGTAGATATTAATATCAATGGTTATCCCACCGAATCTTAATCAGCTAGACTTCACCTAGCTCCAGTAATAGCTATTTGAATTTTTAAGGCATGTATACGCCTAAAAGTATGCAACACATTCTTAAATGCTGTTTAACATTCTATTCCTTGCTTGCTCAAGTAATTTTAGCTGTTTGAATTTCTTCTACATTAAAGCTGCTTAAAATAATTGTATGTAATTAATTTTCGAAGTTTTGTCACTTTTTGCTCAGTGTAACTAGTCAGAACTTTGCGTTGGCGTAACTGTGCCACTGACGGCCATCCATCCACCGACCACCAAAGCCGCATCCGTCTGTGTTACAAATGCTGGTCCACATTGCTAGCATTGTAGTGAAGCTCACATCCACACCCCCTCTCCCTCAACCAGGGGACCATCCCCAACCACCTTCTCCTAAGCCACATGGCTGTCTACGTCACCATCATCGTCACCGTCACCGTCACCGTCACCGTCAGCGGCAGCGCGTTGGTTGACATTGTTGGCATTCGATATTGGTTGTAATTAGCTTTAATTGAAATTGCTCCTTTGCCATTCACTAACTTCGTGATTTGGGTTTTAATGTGCAAAATGTGTGTGTAATTTGGTCAAAGTTAATTTATGGCCAACGTTTCCCCCACTCCCCTTCCACCCCCCACTACACTTTTCACTTTAGTTTTTTGATTCCGAACTTTGTAGTAAAATGATTAGAGGAATCCCAATTAAACAAATGTAACTAAAGCTTTTATGTGACAAATTCCCTTTGATGAATTTCTATGGAATGTAAATCAACCAAAATGTATGTAAAAAGAAGAATTTTTATTACATTTTATGTTATAATTACCAAATATTTATCAGTTTGTTTTGAAACTGGAAATAACATCGAAATAAATTGGGAGTGTCTTTATATGTCTATAGATACCTTTAATCACAAAAGATGACTTGTTTACCAAGTCAAATTGTAGACAGCGTTTTCTGTACGTCATTGCTCAAATATCATTAAAAAATTATTCCGAAAAATAGGTAAACAAATTAGACAATTTGTTTATCTAGTGACGAGACTTTTGTTAACTTAAACTCATTGGTAGTTGGCTATCAAGAGACGCTTTTATCAAAGGTTTCTTTCAATATTTGCATAACTACGATAAGAAAATCATTATTAACTTGACAGATTTTTAAGTAAATAAATAATAAGTCTATATGTCAATACTTTTGATAAATTGGATTAATAGAAAATCGGTTTAAAAATAAATATAGTTGATATCTGCTGGTGCCACACTGTCTACCGAAACTAAAGTTTATTAAAATTTAAATTAATATAAATGATTACGTATGATCGAAACCTGCGGTCTTTTGTTTAAGATCTTAAAAGCCAGACGACAGCCAGTCAAATTAAATAAACAACTTCACTATATGGGCACATATAAAAAAGAGGTCGTATTCTATACGATCATGATTATGTGTGTGTTTAAGAATTAAATTTACGAAATGATTGCTGTCGGAAGAATTGAAAGCGATAAATTCAAAAAATGCACATCATTTGCAATATTAAAAGATATTTAAATTGTTTCTAGCTTATGACTTGTATTAAATTAAAGTGAGGCGCTAGAATTAACTTGTTAATCAATCAACAATTAACTTCCGTTGGAATTACCTAATCACGACTTTAAATCCAACGAAAAGTAAAGTGATTCTTTACCTAAATATACCCTGTGAAAGTAACTGAAATTTAAATTCTTAAATACTTAAAGTTTTTTGATTAAATTTAGTTTTATATTAAGTTTTTACTAGCTGGAACTTTTTCAATAATCATGCTACTTACTTTTAACAACTTTACAGGGTATGCAATCGTTATATGATGCGTTATAAAACCATCAAGTCGATTGCTGTTATATTTTCTTGATGAAATGTTTGAACTCAAACTAATTGAGTCAAGTCAACACTCAACAATGGAAATAACAATCTAAGCCATCAATCATCTTTTTTATTGCATACTTTCGAGTATCAAATTCGCACTCTTTGCTCAGTTAACTAAAGTTATTAAGTTATTGATGTGTGCTCCATGTCGTTGCTGGACAAATATTAACACGACTTTAACTGCTACCAAAATATAAATGGGCATAAATATCGTAATTTCCGAGTGTGATAATCGTTTTACGACAGTGATGGGCTAATAAAGTAAATAAAATTGATTTATTGATCGTGTCAAAAATTTATAAATTACAAAAAAATTTAATTGAGCTTTAAATAATGTACCCAAAGTGCTTTGACTTCAAAAAGGCATTTGTTTACATAATTAATCGCCTATTGTTTCCAATAATCGTTTGGTTAATCGTGTCATCTCTAACGACAAAGCTCTTGACTTGAGTAGCCCAGCTATTTGATTGATAACTATGTGATGGATCGCATGTATATGGTGCATAATGTTTTCATTGCAAAGTGTTTATTATAAATTAATTATACATGTTAAATTTATGATATTAGATTCGAATTTCGAAAGCGCTACTCGAATTGATTTATTTACAATGTTTCGCACGCTAATCAAATATTTTACCACTAACCATTCAGAAAATACAAACACACACACATGTTACATACATATGTGTGTATTGTGTTGCTGGTGACATTACGACGCTCACTCGGTTCTTTATCGTGTCTTCTTCGTGGCGTTCGTGCGATCGTTCGGTCGTTTGAACGTAAGCAACGCAAGAGAGTGCGTCGAAAGAGCAGCAGAAAGAGAGTGAGAGGGCGAGCTGGAGAACCTTTGGGCGCTGTGTAAGCGAGAAGGTGCGAGTGCAGCACGCAATTGAGTTAATCGCTGCGTTTCGATTCTTGTTCAATGAGTGCGAGTGCACACACACACAAACGAACACACATGCTTGTAATCCGTGTGCAGCTGTGTGTGTGTGCCTATAAAGCGTCGCAAGGAATTTGCAGCGATTTAGTCTTATTAAAATCGGAGCTGCGCTCGCAACTCTTCCCACATGTGGATCGCTTTGGTGCTCAAAGAACGTTAACAGCGCGTAATTGTGTGAAAAGTGTTTTTAATATCGTTTTAAAAATAAAATCGTAAAACGATCTAAAATATATAATTAAATTCAATAAATTTCCTGCAACTTAAAAGTAGGTTTATAATGTGAAACGGTTATGTTTAAGTTTAAAGATCGCATAAAAAAGTAAAAGTTCAAGACACTTGACAAAAACAAATAAATTAAGAAATTGACTTACATTCAGTAAAATACGTGATAAATAAACAAATTAGCTAATTACAAAGTATAACGATTTGTTATTAATTACAAGCCTTAATTAATCCGAGTCTGAGTCTGTTCAGTCTAGCGACGTTTTAAGCCTAAATTTAAATATATTAATTAGTTCTAACGGTAGTCGGTTCGATGACTTATTTATGATTGAAGCTGTAAAACCGGTATGGTGTTGCTTTAAAATTTAGTACATGTACTAAGCGGTATCAACTTTAACTGTCGCATGTTCAACTTGACACAATTCGATAAGCGGTGGAGAAAACGATCTTAATTTGGTTAAAACTTTCCTACTAGTAAAAGACAAAAAGAGTTTTCCAACACTAACAGGAAGTGTGTTGTTTGTGTGTGTGTAAGAACGTGAGACAAAGTAAAAAACTTTGTGTAAATTTAGTTTGTCCGTCTTTTAAGTTAGTTTAATTTTTAGACGGAAGTTTAACAAGTATTGCTGTCCCTTAAGTTTTAGTGTTTGCTTTCTCTTTGGCCTAGTTCCCTAGTGGTAACTATTTATAATTGTTACCAAGTCACTGCCGCAACCTACTTTTGAAAATATTGTTCCAAGTTCAAAAGTTTCTCAAAAGCACGAGACATAACAGTGATAAAGCGTGTTTTCCTTAGTTTGAACGACATGAAATACAAACAACAACAAACAAAGCAGATAATAAATAATTAAAAAAAAATCTTATCTAATGCACTTACCCCCAAAAAAAAGAAAAAAACAACAACAGAAATTAGCCATGTTAACACACCTACTTACTAACAGCAAAAAGATCTGTTCAAAGACACTCGATTCGGACTTATATAGAGCACTTAATTATGGTTGTCGCGCAATGTCGAGCAATCAATTCATACACATCCGGAGTGCGTAGTGACGATAGAGCCACATGAACATAATACTACCAGACGATTAAGGGGGCAGGGGTACTTGGAGCTGATTTGGCATTCAAGTGAGGGAAGAGTTTTAATCAAACACCCGTAAGTGGGCTAATCAAATATTCGCGATCGATACGATCCCTGGCGATCAATCAGCATACCGAGTCCCAATCCAAATCCAAATCCGCTTTCGAATCAATCAAAATTCGCGCTAATAAAACCAAACGCCAAAAACGCAATTCAAGCCAATTAACGATAAGTAAAAATCAATTTCTCAATGCGTGAACTCTTAACTGGATTCCCCGCTGTTAGCACCGTTACCACAGAAAAGGGTTTAATTTCTTATCTATGCGTATAATACTTGGTAGTCATAATGCAGACTGCCAGATAAGCCCACTCATAAGCAATAAATACTGCTTATACGTAGCTGCTTTCTAGGGTATTTCATTCGAAGTGCCATCAATCATTGCGCGTACTTTATATTTGTTATAAACAATTGCCAATATATATGACTTTTGATAAATTTATGAAAGCCTTCAGAAATTACGACCCCTTGTTTATTTATTTCTTCTGCTCTTAATCAGAAACTCTTTTACCAGCTCTAAATGAAATGCTTTTTTTTGAAACTCAACACCAATTGAGAAGAAGTTTTCCCTTTGACGTCAGCAGTCACTTCATTTTCACTGATTATGGCCAGCAATAAACTTCAATTGATCAATGAATCTATACGATTTAATCAATTCAAGCATTTGCATAAATCATTTCTGAATTATGCACTGAACTCTGTTGAACTACAGGGTATCAAATGTATCATCTTTAATAACAGAATTGCTTGCAGTGGGTTTTAAAAGTATCTTACTTAAGAGTTCTAACTAAATTCCGTATCTTACTAATGAATGGAATATTTTTAAACGTGGTAGTAATTTTTCTATAATTTTGTAGACTTGAGAATTCTTTTTGTTAAACTTTTTTTAGTTGTTCGCGTGGACATTTATCAATATTGACACGCTTTTCCTGAATCCATTTCCATGTCTTGTGATTGAAGTGCTATTATCTGTTACGATTAGCCGATTCTTAGCATTCACTTTTAGATAAGATTAATACGAAAAAACTCCGCTTAAAATTTTGTAAACAAATCGCGAGAAATCGCAAAACACCTGAATAGCTAATACCAGGTGTGTATCTATTCATTTGGATCGATTGTTGTACACAACAAAATTAGGCAAGTGTGTGATACAAGTGTGTAAGCGAGCGGGGGATACCCTAGAAATTTTAGCTTTGGGTTAATTTAAAGAAATATAGTACAGGGTATTTGTGTCCAGCTAATATGAGAACTAGTGTTTTTTATAATTTTTCTATCTCATCATACCCGTTTTACCTCCCTCAACAAACTACAGGGTATTCAAAATAATCATTTGGCTAGCTGCTGATTGCTGCGCGACAGTTGACCCGTCTCCATGTAAATTTGCGTATTGACAAAGGGCCAAGTGGTGTGTTGGCCAAATGGTCGCTTGGCCAAGTTACTGGTCAATTGACAAACTTGTCACGTAAACTGATTTTTCATTTCGCTTCGTTGCTTCGTTCGATTCGGTGCCAATGCGACGGTCTCCGTATCGGACTCTTTTGGGGCCTCTTCAGGTACGCCACCTCCGACAAGGTCAATCGAGCTCAACTGTCGCGATTTCTGTCAAGCTTCAGCTCCCACTGGGAATTTAGCAAGCCAAAAAAATGTATAAAACTAAAATTAATAATATAAGGGAAAAACAGAATTTAATTATTTTATATGCTCCAGTTAACTCGTGGCATGCGAGAGGTGTGAAAATACTTTGTTCAATATCAAAATCAAGTATTATTATTATTATTATAATTTATAAATGCTACAAATTTTACAAATGACACCGACATGCTAATTAATCCGCTTTTGTTCGACAAATGCACGTGACGGTTGACTAGAAATGTTTGTCAACGCACTTGCCAGACAATCGTCAATTAGACCCGATCCCATAATCCCCGCAGCACCCCCTCCAGCACCCTCCGGGTACAGTGGGTCTGATAAGCTGAAGTGGGCACATTTTTATCTGCTCGACATTTGAATTGAAGCAGCTTTGGAAGCACTTGAAAGCTATTAGTAAAGCTTTCAGTCAACCTTTTGTTTCACTTGAGACTTTTTGGAGTTTATAATGTTACTTAATCCTTGTGAAGTCATCTATAAAGTACATTTAATCAGTTAGTAAGTTAGTCTAAGTAGCTAGATTATATTTAAGCCATTGGGACTAGTGTCATGGATATATTAAAAGCTTTGAAAGGCTTAAAATTATTAGCGAAACTTTCTGTTAGCTTTTGCTTTTCTTTTGAGCTTTTAATACTACTTAAACCTTAAAAAATCACCTTCAAAGTACTTGTAATCAACTAAAATTTGATTTTAGACTAGGATTGAAAGCTATTGATTCCATTTAATCAAAAAAAAGCTTCTTCGAAAGTGCATTAAATCAAAACATGATGACTAAAAGTTTTCTAAATCATTCAAAAGCTTTAAGGAACGTTTTATCAAGCTTTATATGCTTCGTTTAAGGAAAGCTTTAAAGTATTTGACTTTTAATCAGATTCCAGACTCACCACTAATTTGCTACTCTATGCAACTTTTCCAGTCTTGCTGAAGATTCCCATTGGTCGGTATTAAATCAATTGCACAATTGTTTGTTCGTGGCAAACAAAAACTGGAACTCACAATCATTTGACATCATAAATATTGTCATAATCAATTTAAGCGAATTATACCAATTCTTATATCAACTATGAGCTGTGGCTCGATGTTAATTAGAGGTGAAAATTGAAAACATTGAACGTGTATGATCAATTATGCAAATGGGATTGCAAATAGACTCGGATTGCTCCCACTCCCGATGATGGACGCGATTAATATATATAGACAGCTCGAACTTTTAGTCGGTTATATCTATATTTAGTAGCTTAATCAGAGCGTGAATGGAATAAACAAGCTGCAGTATATATAGTGTGTATATAGTATAATTAACTGATTTATTGGCAGTCCTGGTATTTGCTCGATATTGATAATTGACAGCCTGCCTCATTGAATGAAGAGCTAATAAATGAATAAAGTTTTGATGTTTTATAAATACCGAATGGATTTTAAATGAACTTTTATTTGATTTATAATCCTCTACTATTCAGTTAGATTACCGCTTATGGGGAATTTGCTAAATTTATTATTATATTGGATTTACTAGCGCATATTTCACATATTACTCACTACCTTTATAATTTTGGTAAATTTAAATAACTGTTTACCTCTATGAAATGACAAACATTTTAGAAATTAGGCACTAACAACCCCCATTGTATAATTAAATTTCATGACAAATCTCAATAACTAAGTTAGAAACAAAACCCGTACGGCTATTAAATTCGTCTCATAAAAGTGCATAAAAAATTAAGGTCTGAAGTCATGCAACTAACTGCATACCCTAAGTACCAGTTTTATGGGTAATGCCCGACTTTTGAACAGGTTAATAAAAATTTAATAAGTTGGAAGAGGATCTATAAATTGTTAATTAAATTTTTATTATTTATAGGACAGCTTTCTTAATTAGTAATTAAAAATCGAATTAAATAGTATTTTAATGATAATGATGATGATAATAATATTAGTATTAATAATAATAATAATAATAATAATAATAATAATAATAATAATAATAATAATAATAATAATAATAATAATAATAATAATAATAATAATAATAATAATAATAATAATAATAATAATAATAATAATAATAATAATAATAATAATAATAATAATAATAATAATAATGATAACTAACAAAAATAATCACAGCAATAATTACTATCATAATAATTATTCTAATGAAAATAACAAACATAATAAAAATCATAATGTATTTTTCTACGCATTTCAAATCCGATGAATAAGCATCATCAATTTGATTATCAATAAATTGAGGAACATTTTATAGACTATTGATAACAAGATGATTCATAGATTAAAGCATATAATAATCTAATAATTGGATACGAACTGGCTCTAATTGTTGTTAATATTTGTTGTTATTGTTGAGTTAAGTAACAATGTATTTAAAATTTAATGTTTACCTTAATCTTTAGCCCTTTCACACGTCTGTGTGGATTTCACACACACCTACACACAGCTACACCCGCATACATACACACTTCTGTTACCTGTGTAAAACTCCCACCGTCTGTTGATCTGTATCGCGAAAACGAAATGAAAATGAATTTATTCCAACGCGAAACGTTGAACGAGTTAGTTGTAAAAAAAAAGAAACGCGTAACGCTCGGAATACGCCGCGAGATATCGAATCGTAAAACAGTAGAAATTAATAGCAACGATTGTTACTCCTACTTCAGATAGACACACGGCAAAATGTCGGCAACTGGCGAAGGTGCCGGAAGTGGCGATGAGATCAGTGCGATAACCCTGCCGACAACCCTGCCGGATATACGCACCTCTCCCATGCCCCTGGGCAACGGCAATCATAGGACCAGCAACCCTGTGGTCGATAGTCAACCCAAGCGACGGGTTAGCATTATCTCCGATGTGCCCATGAACACGGGCGCCAGCGGCTACGATAATCCCGCATTTGAGCAAAATCCCAGACGTAAAATATCCCAGGTAAGTTGGTCTATAGCTTGTCATGTGCAACGTTAATGATTAGAATCAAATGCGGGTAATGTGAGTGCCATAAATTTGGATTTGTGACTAGTTTGGTTTCTTTTTATAGCGCGATCATAAATCAGTGAATCAACAATCTAAGCACAGCCATAATATTGATTATTTCTTTTGGGCCCCAACTCTAATCAGCTGGGATTCGTAAACCCAATCAAAATCGATACTTTAATCTTTGATCTTTCCTTTAGACCTCGACACATTCGCACACCGACATCGGTCCTGCACGGCGGAGAAGTATACTGAAGGAGGTGCCCTTCCATGACAATGAAAGCGATCGCGGATCTATGCATAGTTTTGGTAAGTAGTACCCATTAAAAAAGTGACCATTTCATACCTAAAGGTGTGAATTTAAATCGGGTTTTGTTGAGTTGAGGGCAAGCCGAAAATATTTTTATTAACTGGCGCTAATTTCAAAAGAACCTGCGAAGGCCAGGTGTGTGTGTGTGTGTATCTATGTGTGGTTATTGCAAAAAGCAAATACCTTAGACGATTGATTTTTTATTTGAGCACTTGTGGGCTGCCATTGTCAATTTAATTTGCCATCACACCGTTAACATTATCAATTAGCAGCAGGTAGAGTGATTTCCAATCTGCCAGTTGGCAATACAGAAACTTGAAAACAGCGACAATTTTAATAGCCAAAGTTACTCAAGAGGGTATATCGGTTAACGACAGTCTGGTCAATAAAATTTGCGTAAACTTTCCAACAGTCTGTAGTTAAAAATCAGTTATTAATAGCTTTCAATATGTTCGATTCAGCTGAACAACTCTGCTCTTAAATTTGTTTAAGATATGGCACCGTCCATCATTTCTAATGCAATTCACTCACGTGTTCTGCTGATTGTATGTACTTTCTGAAGTTGTACACAGACACAATTTGAACTGCATGCTAATTGACGATAAACACGTAATTTGATATGAACGGCGTAATCAGAAGGTCTATTGCACTCGGCAAAGCAAATATCTTATCGCGTCTTTCTTTCTTTCCTCTGCAGAGACCTACAGACAGGGTGTACTGGATGGACTCAATGGCAAATATTCGGGACATCAGCAGAGTTCACAGGACAGCACAAATTATGTGGAACAGTCGTGGATGTATTCTTTTTGCTTAAAGTGTCGCGGCGAGGAGCCCTCTGAGGCCTGGGAACCGCCTTACTGGCAGAAGGTCTTTCCCTATCCCCTCTGTCCTACCTTTAGGACTTTCTCGCGCCTCATTGTACTCATTCTCATTGGTAAGTTTAAGGAAAACAGTTTTAACTGACCTCATAGTTTCTATCTTCTTAAATAACTTATCTTTTCCTTTCATGATGAACCTTACTAAAGATCCTATCTCCTTTCGTTCTTCTTTGATATCAAACCTTACTATCTTTTAATTCCTTCCTTTGGCTATCCTAGTCTTAGCCTGGTTTCACACTCCCATTATTTCCTTCACCTCTCCAAGGTTTCTTACCCTATCACCAAAGCTAAGTTTTTAACCTTTTTTCCTCTCGTCTTCCAGGCATACTCCTCTGGATTGTAGCCTTTGTGATTATTGGTGACACAGCTGCTCCTGGCGGGCAACTCTTCAGTCTGGTGGTGCTCACAGTGGCTGCCAATTTTGGTGGCTACATCATATCCTTAACCACATTGCCACGCCTCATTGGCATGCTGCTGGTGGGCATACTCTTTCAAGTGAGTTCCTTTAAATCCCTAGACTAAGCAGCATATTTAACTGATCCTCTTTCGTTTCCAGAACGTCAATTGGGTGGATCTCGATGGCGACTTCTCGATAGTCACGGGACATTTACGTAAATTCGCGCTGACCATAATCCTAACTCGAGCTGGACTCGAAATGGAACCGGAGGCCTTCAAGAAGGTGTACAAAACCATCCTGAAGCTGGGCATTGTGCCCTGGATTGTGGAGGCAGCTGTGATGACGGTCATGTCGCATTACCTGCTCGATCTGCCCTGGATGTGGGGCTGTCTGCTCGGTGCCATCATTGCCGCCATTTCACCGGCTGTTGTGGTGCCCTGTCTGTTCCGTCTGCGCACCAAGGGCTATGGTGTGGCCAAGGGAATTCCCACACTGGTGGTGGCTGTGGCAGGCGTGGATGATGCTCTGTCCGTGGCCATCTTTGGCATTGTGAGCACCATCATGTTCTCCGACAAAGGACTGGGCTATCAGATTGCCCAGGCGCCTGTCTGCATCCTGGGTGGACTTGGCTTTGGCATCTGCTGGGGCTGCGTGGCCCGCATCTTCCCTGAGAAGGGAGACGCCTATGTGGTGCCACTGCGCACCCTGATGCTCTTCGCTGGAAATCTGGTGGCCATCTATGGCAGCGAAGAGTTGGGCTTTGAAGGAGCAGGTCCACTGGCCGTGGTCTTCTCATCGTTTGTCTCGAATCTGTTCTGGTGCAAGGATGGCTGGGATGTCGATGACAATCCCGTGTCCACGGCCTTCGAGATCTTCTGGATGATCTTTGAGCCAATTCTCTTTGGACTCACCGGCGCCACCATCAAGATCAATGAACTGGATGGACACACAGTCGCCATAGGAGCCGGCTGCATTTTTGCTGGCGTCATCATACGCATCTTTGTCACCGCTGGCATAGCTGTCGGTGATCGCCTGAATACCAAGGAGAAGTTCTTTGTGGGTCTCTCCTGGATGGCCAAGGCGACGGTACAGGCGGCACTCGGACCGGTGGCCCTCAAGAACCTCGGCAGCGATGCCTCCGACGATGAACGCAAATGGGCAGAGATTGTCCAGACAGTTTGTGTCTTCAGTATTGTGCTAACAGCTCCATTGGGCGCCATCCTCATATCAGTCACGGGCTCCAGAATGTTGACCAAGACGAAACAGCCTCAGGTGCTCACTGGCTGGCGTCGTAGTCATCGTCCTTCCATTAGGGACATCAGTATCATCGACGAGGAGGAGGAGCGGGAGGATCCCGAGATACCCACCGACAAGGAGACCCAGGATAATACCCAGAGTAACGCGCATTTATCCAATCTGCCGTATACCGCCAGTAAATAGAGCCACAAGGCGTTACTACTCCAGTTTTTTGTTAGTCTAAGCAATAATGTTGATTGTTATTATGCAATAGTTGATTGGATTCACATTCCAAATAAATATTAAGTAAACGAAAGTGGCGCGATGTGCTTTAATTTGATGCGGTAAATTTTGTGCACGTGATATGTGCAGTCTTAGACGGTGTCTGTTAAATCTATTGGTCACAAAGTGCACGCTAGCTAATATCACCTGTTCCACAAATATTTCTTTTCCTTATGCCAGCGCTTCGAACTCGATTTCGAGTTAGTTTCGAGTTGGGGTTTGTGTCTTTGCTAAGCCCTTGTGCAAGTGCCCTATGATATTTTGCCTTGCATACTTTACGGAGCCTGCCTAAATAAGGCCAATTTCAACAGGGTGCTTCAAACAAATTAACCATTCCTTTGTACAGTAAACTTATAATAATATTAATTGCGCAGCTGAGATTAAAGAAATGTGTTTATTTTTAATGTTTTACATCTATTCATTGACGTCAGAGTCTCAAAATTTTTCCCAAAAATAAATCCTTTTCTCATGTAGGTGTTAAATTGACTATGCTCGTCACAGACTCCCGTTGAACACAAACAATTACAGGTGTGATACACTTTTTTCTCTCATATTCATTTAAACACATTAACACACTTAAATCTGTAGTATTTTTCCGCAAACAATGTTTAAATGTTATTTTTTTGAGCCGTGAAAACTGAAAATTGGCGAACTTTTTTACAATAAATAAACTTACCTGTAAATAATTGATAATTCGGTGTGTGCATCGTGTGTCTGTCTGACTGTCTGCCTGTCTGTGCTTATAGGCGAGCTGAACACTGGACGAGTGAACGATAAACAAATAAAATTGTATAATTAATGATTCTAATGACAAAGCACAAAAAATGTCGAACCAGTCGAGCACATGGGTCGAACTGTATTGTCGGATAGCTGGGTTAAATCCAAAGAACCGCATGACTGGATGACAACAGGGAAAAAATTAGTCAAAAAAAAATAAAAATAAATAACAAGCTTAGGGGGAGTTTAGAAGTGGACTGTAAAATACCCTGTAGTTCAGTCTGACTACAATTAATCATAAAAAATTATGTGTACTAAATGTGCTTTTGAAAATAAATAAATCTAAGCTTAAAAAAATATTTGTAAAAATGCAAAGTTATAATAATGAATTAGTATTCAATTTCAATTAACATAAAAATAAGAATATATATTTTTAAAAATATTTATTTAGTATTAAAACTTACTCTACTCTTACCTCCACTACCCTCCAGTCACCATTTTACAGCGCATCTTAACAGTCTGCTTAAACAGCGAAATATGCTGCAGCTCAGCTGAAAATAAAACCTAAAAAACACTAAATAATAAACAAAGTGAAGCTGTAGACAAAAACCAATAACAAATTTCATTAAATATTTAATTCAAGCTCGTTAATGTGAGCCGCTTGTCTGCTGGCTGCTCACGTGAATTTGTTTAGATAAAATGCGTCACAAAGGCGAAAGCAAACAAGACCAAGAAATAAGAGCAGAATTCATCGATCAAAGCGCAGAAACCGACAGCTGCTTGAATTTCAGTTGGGTACCCATGAAAAAGGAGCTGAATTTGGCAACTGTTTGCCGTGTGAAATAATTAAAGCTAATTATTGTTAATTATTTGTTCTTAAGTTTTTTTTATAGCTCATAATGAATATTTGCATTAAAGTTTAACGCTTTTCAGCCGACGCGACGCACGCACAACACCAACACACACACACACAGATACACACACACCACTCTGTACCCCAAGCTGAGCTTTGGGCGCAGCCGCTGCTCGCTGATGAATTTATTTGATCGCTAAACGCCGAACGAGTTGGTTGTAAAACGCTTAAGAATTAAATAAAAATTATTAAATTTTTAAATTCGCGTGCAGTGTGTGTTTTAGTGCCAAGTTTTATAGCTGCCAGGCATAAAACAATTTGAGCCGTCAACTAAAAATATTTAAAGAACTCCACACAATGACAACCAGCGTCAATGATGAGGAAAGTTTAGCGAATCCAGCCACAAATGGCAGCAATCGACCCACCACGATACCCATTAATGTGCCCGCCGTGGGCTCGACTGCTGAGGCACACACCCCGTCGCCCAATGGTCAGCACAGGAGCACCATTGTCATCGAGAGTCAGCCCAGGAGGCGTGTCAGCATTGTCTCAGAGGAGCCGGTGCTAGGATACGATAATCCCGCCTTTGATCAGAGCCATGCACGTAAAATATCCCAAGTGAGTTGCGTGTTTGAAGATCGTTTACGATCACTTAATGATTACGGTCGTAAATTTGATTTTACGACCGATTTGGCTGCTCGTAATACTCACGAGTATTTGCAAATATATATAACTATATATAAATATATATATCTTTGTATAAATTTATATGACGACACTCATAATGATGTTCGCAATTGTTTCAAGTGCTGATCGCTTTGATCTAAAGTGATCGCACACAGCTCATGCGCACTGTAAAATAATTAACAAACGATTTTTGTTGCTTCTCTTACTTTATGTAGAGCTCTATGCATTCGCCTTTGGAAATCGGTCCTCCAGGACGCAGGAGAAGCATTCTGAAGGACACTTTGGCCCATGATAATGACAGCGATCGTGTGTCGACACACAGCTATGGTGAGTGGCGGTACAACGGGGCGTATGTGTGTTGTTTGATGGGGGATTCATTAGTTTGTGTCTTAGAAGTCGACTAACAAAAATCAGACAGATTTATTGCACTATAAAAAAACTAATAAAATTGATTAGCTAGCTAAAAAATGGGGAGTAAAAATTTAATAGATTTATTGAACTAAGAAATGGTTAGAAATAATTAATATGAGCTGCCAATTAAAATATTCCCATAAAAGTAAATAAGATCTATAAAAGTATAAGATGTATAAAATAAAAGTATTTCAAAAATTTTCCCTCTGAGTTTGATAATTTTTAGCACAAAGACATTTTTATGAATAAATCATGACTCTTGTGTTTAACTATTTAATCTTTAATAAGGTAGACAAATATAGAAGCTCCAAAAAAAGGCAGTTTTAAAATGTGTATTATGATTTTTGGGACAAGAAATGTAATAAAAAATGATTAATAAAAAAATTCCCAACTGAAACACACATTTTATTCTGTTTGATAAACTTTTAATTAGCCGTGTGTAACAACTGCTTTAACTTAGAAACTTCTTTATCACATTTTGTTGCTTAGCTGAGCTTATAACATTTTAATTAACTAATTATAATTAACTGTGAATTTATGCCAAATATCACGAGACACTGCGCACTGTTAATGGACTTCACGTTGAGTGTGATTCATGTGCTTAATTAGGGTTTTCTAATGAACAAATTTAATTTATTTAGCAAATTGAAGTAATGGGTCATGCGAATAGACAAAGGAAATCCTCGTGATTTGCTCCTAAAAAACCCTAAAAACTTCTTCAAAAAAAAAAACAATAAAATATTTAATTTTTCTGCTTACCCAAATAACAAATTATATTTATTAATAACAATATTGGCACAGCTGGTCACATATTTACAAGTCGCACAGTAATTTTTGAACTCATGGGAGTCGGTTGAAAGCTAAAACTGAATAATTTGGGAAACTGCTAATTAGTAAGACCTAGAGGGGGCCTGAGATTCCGCTGGCCAGGTGAGCCAAGTGAGCCAAGTGAAAGAATAAACACCTGTGGTTAAGCTGTCAATTGAATTTGATAACGAAGAGTTGACGTTATCAATTAACGGCATGAGAAGTGACAGATCAAGTTGCATATCCAGTTGGATCAGATAGATATAGTACCACACTTATCATTCAATTAGAATTGTATGCTAAATTTTATTTTAATTTCTTGTGTACACAGAACTAATATTTGTTTATCTCTTTGAAATTCTCTAGAGAACTACAGACAGAGTGCGCTGGACGCGCTCAATGCCAAGTACAACAGTCTCCAGGGTGTGCGGGGATCACAGGAAAGTAATGCCAACTACGTCGAGCAGTCGTGGATATATAATTTTTGCCTCAAGTGTCGCGGCGACGAACCCTCCGAGTCCTGGGAACCTCCTTTCTGGCAAAAGGTGTTCCCCTTCCCGCTATGTCCCACCTTTCGGACATTTTCCCGCTTGGTAGCACTCACTGGAATCGATAAGTGATAGCTCCTGCTTGTGGCACTAGCATGGACAGCTGTTCTACTGAGTTCCTTTCCTTTCTAGGTGCACTCCTCTGGATCATTTCCTTTGTGATCATTGGCAACTCTGCTGCCCCTGGCGGGCAGCTCTTCAACATGGTCGTGCTCACAGTGGCTGCCAACTTTGGTGGCTATCTGAGCTCACTGGCCATGCTGCCACGCCTCATTGGCATGCTCCTGGTGGGCTTGTTGTTTCAGGTAAGGCTCCTTAACTACCCCCATTCCAAGGTTACCTTAACTTTCTTTCTTCCTTCTATTCTAGACTGTCGGCTGGGTGGATCTGGATGGAGACTTCTCCAAGGTCACCGCTCACCTGCGTAAATTCGCGCTCACTGTTATACTGACTCGAGCTGGACTCGAAATGGACCCGGAGGCGTTCAAGAAGGTCTATAAAACTATACTAAAGCTTGGAATTGTGCCCTGGTTAGTGGAGTTTGGTGTGATAGTTACGTTGTCCCACTATCTGCTGGGACTGCCCTGGATCTGGGGCTGTCTGCTGGGCTCCATAATGGCTGCCATTGCACCGGCTGTCGTGGTGCCCTGTCTGTTCCGGCTGCGCACCAAGGGCTATGGTGTGGCCAAGGGAATTCCCACACTGGTGGTGGCTGTCTCTGGTGTGGATGATGCCATCTCGGTGGCTGTCTTTGGCATCATAAGCACCATACTGTTCTCGGACAAGGGAGAGCTCTATTTAATCTCCCAGGTGCCAGTGTGTCTCGTTGGAGGCTTGGGCTTTGGCGTCGTCTGGGGTCTCCTGGCCCGCATCTTTCCGGAGAAGGGAGACGCCTATGTGGTGCCACTGCGGACGATACTGCTCTTTGTGGGCAACCTGGTGGCCATCTATGGCAGTGAAAGACTCGGCTACGAAGGTGCTGGACCCTTGGCCGTTGTCTTCTCGTCGTTTATCTCAAACTATTTCTGGTGCAAGGATGGCTGGACCATCGACGACAATCCGGTGGCCACGGGCTTCGAGATCTTCTGGATGATCTTCGAACCAATTCTGTTTGGACTCACTGGTGCCACCATCAAGATACGTGAACTGGACTCCAACATAGTCTACACTGGTGCTCTGTGCATCTTCTCGGGCGTCATCATACGCATCTTTGTCACCGCTGGCATTGCTTTCGGAGATCGTCTCAATCTCAAGGAGAAGTTTTTTGTGGGCCTCTCTTGGATGGCTAAAGCGACGGTACAGGCGGCTCTTGGACCCGTTGCACTTAGGCATCTGGGCGCCACTGCCTCGGAGGATGAGCGGAATTGGGCCAGAACGGTTCAAACCATTTGCATATTCAGCATTATACTGACAGCTCCCTTGGGCGCCATTCTGATATCGGTCACAGGTACCAGAATGTTAACGAAGACGAAGCAGCCACAGGTGCTCACCGGCTGGAGGCGCAGTCATCGTCCTTCCATTAGGGACATCAGTATCATCGACGAGGAGGAGGAGCGGGAAGACCCTGAGATACCCAAGGACAAACAGACCCAGGACAATACCCAGAACAACGTCCACATACCAACCTACTCCTACACCCAAAACAAGTAGAAAACCATTAAAACCGTTTGCTAAATTCGATCCCAGAATGATTAATTGAATAATTTTAATTATATTGCAAAGAGTTTAATTTTCCTAAAATTGTTATGGAATTTTGTTATGACTGTAAATAAATTCAGTTAATGAATCATTGATTGAAATTGGTATAAAATCTAGTTAAAACATTCCAGCAATTATTTTGAGTAGATTATGATAATAGCTGTCAAAGCGGTAGTTAACGCTGACATCAGAGATCGTTAAAGTAATTTACTAACTTTTAAATTAACTAGTAGGAAAGGGCTAGTAAGCTGGCTGTAAAACACCCTGTATTTATTTTGGATCTATTACATGCAATAGACTGTGGTCAGTACACGCATACCATCAAGCATTGCGTTTATAAGCTTTGGAACAGCCTAGCTCTGAGCGTAGAGTACTCGCATAGCGCGCTTTTCACTCTGGCTGGTAAGATCTTATGAGAGAGAGAGAGAGCCAAAAATATGCTATGTGCATTGAGCTTAGTTCTGCCGCTGTGTAGGCGTCACATGCATAGCGCCACTTTCGCTCTGGCTGCGCTGTTCTCAGCTGCGCATAGAGCTTAGCTCTGCCGCAGCGTGGCCGTTCTCATGAGAGCGAGAGCAACGTTCTGCCCTATGCTTAGCTCTGCTCTGTGCTCAACGCGTAGAGCTTAGCTCTGCTGCAGCGCTGTCGTCAGATGTAAGCGGTACTTGCGCTCATTGCTTGCAGTGCTCATGAGAGCGAGAGCAATGTTCTGCCCTATGCTTAGCTCTGCCACAGCGCAGTCGTCAAAAGCAGAGCGGAGCTTCCGTCTGCTATGATAGAGCCACAACGAAATCAGTGGCTGTTTAGTCGTCGACAGCTTAACATTGTGCACGCAAGCGCATTGTGTGAAAATTGAGTGCATGCGTGTGTGTAAGTAGGAATACACTGCTACATTGTACATATATTACTAATATTTTTATCCTGCCTTCACTGCCAGTGGTAATACCTAAGTACAGAGTTTTAAAAGCCATAAAATGTTGTAGTTTTAAGAACTAAATAATAAATGCAAATCAATTAAAATTTTTATGTTATTTATTTGTAGAAATCTGTTAAGCTATTTAACAAAGAATTGTTTAATCAGCGTTTGCAATAACTTTTGTCTTATTTACGTTATAATGTAATTTTTCATAAGTATTTCTGAACAGGCTCGCCGAGAATCGACTCCAGTTCCAGCACAGCATTGCGGGTGTTTTTCTCGACCCGCTCGTGCTCGTCCTCCAGGAGTTCCGCGATGAAAGGCATCGTCTCGGGGAGCAGAGGAGCAAAGCTCTCACCCAGTTTCCGGGCAATGGCGACGCTGCTGTTGAAGGCCAGAATGCGCACTTCCGGTGAGCTGGTGCGTGTCTTGAGCAGCACCTGTTGATTGAGCTGCTTCCAGAGGACATCGTTGGTGGCAGCTGCCAATTGTGCAATGCAATTGCTCAACGATTGCTGCAGTGCATCCTGTTCGTTGGCTAACACCAATTGATTCTCCAGTTGATCCACAATTGGTGGCATTAAAGTGCTAAAACGATGATCATTGACTAAGTCACTGCTGCAGTGAAGGAACACATGATGCAGGGTGCTAATAATCGCCGAGATCAGCTCGACGGAGTCCTCCACGTTGTTGTGCTCCACATACTCAGGACGTTGTGTGTTGTTTGATTGTAGCAGTCGGGCCGCATCCTCAATGAAGTCTCCGGCGAAGAGGACAAACAGGGATTTCAGTGCCTCCGCTATGCGATTGGTCAGCAGGAAGTAGGTTAGCTGTGGTTCCACATCATTCCTGTCCATGGCCCACTTGTGCACCTTGGCGTACATGGGCCGGAAGCTCGACTCCGATAGTTTTAGGATCCAGGTAACAAACGCCTCTGTTGTGGCCGCCTCAATGCTAGCGACGCGTTCTCGTGAAATCTCCACCTCCCTCATCTGAAGACGGAACTCGAGTGCCTGCAGGAAGAGTTCACTCAGTGCATCCTGCACTGGCTGCAGATCCGCATTCGTATTGTGCTTGATGCAGGGCAGCAGCAGTTGACGCATCAGCATGCCCAGCTCATCGTAGTCCTGGGACTCCAGCAGACTCGAGTAGGTCTTGGCACAACTAGGTACCAGTATGCGGGCATTCACGCCTTGTGCCACCGCAGTCCATACGTCCATCATACGCAGCTTGAGCGCCTGCGTGCGCTTGTCCAGCGTAAATTGGGGATTCTCTAGCTGCACGGAGAGACGAATGAGGGCGCCAATGATGTCCACCAAGTAGGGGCCCAGGAAAAGCGGCAGCGTCAGGAAGAGCTTGTGCATAGCTGTAGAATGAAATGTAAGGATTAGTTTATGCGACCCGAAGGTAATAGAGCGTGTACTCACCCGTCACCAGAGCGGAGCAGACATAGTCCGGTGTCTGCTTCTGTGTCAGCATTTGCTGCACTTGCTCCTTGAGCAGCTCCGTCAGCTGCGGCGCAAACTTGGGCAACTGGGCCAATGCATGAGCCTTGATGCTGCCACAGATCTCGACCAGAGTGAGCACCACATTGCCAACGACAGCTCTGGGTACATTGGCACGCCGCTTGGCAATGCGGGTGAGTTTGGCGAGCAGCTCACGACACTCGTCCAGATAATCACGGCCATGTCGTTGGGCCAACAGCTGCAGGGCATGCAGAGCCGCCTGCTGGAGCTGAGCCTGCTGTGCGGAACTGCCACCTGTGGCATCCAAGATGCCATCCACGATGGCACCCAAAGGCTCGAAGAGAATGCCAAAGTGTTGGGCCTCGCAGGACACGAAGTATTCACTGGATGGCAGCAGCTTGGTGACCAGCAGCTCCAATACCTTGATGCGCACATGGATGAGTTCGTGCTGCAGCAGCTCCGTGATCACATTGAGGAAATACTCCGGTGAAAGTAGACCAATGGCATTGTCCAGGACATCGTGCACATGGTTGGCCATCACACGCCAATACTTCTCCAGGGAAGGCAGCTGCGACGACTGTTGGAGAATGGTGTTGACCACGCCCACATACGAGAGGGTTTTCAGTATAAAGTCCTGGTACAGTGGCTTCATTTTCTGCATCGTCTGCGTCTGAGGATTGGCCAGTATCGCCTGGAACTCGGGGGAGCTGCTCAAACCGGACAAGAAGTCTATGATGAGGTATTTGTAGTGACGCAATTGCTTGAAGCTTCGCGTGCGCACATCGAAGAGTTGCTGCTCCGGTGAGATGGGACCTGAACTGGTGGTGGAACTAGCTGCTTGGGCCTGCGAGGTGAGTGGCAGTGTGGCCAAGTAGTCGAGCAGATTCTGGCAGGTGTAGAGCAGCACCGACGGCTCCTTAAACATGACCGTCAGCTCGCGTGCGAACTCCAAGCGGGATTTGTCCAGTTGCTTGGCCGGCTTACCCTTGGCCTGGGCCTTACCTTTGACTGTCTGCGGTGCCTGCTCCAACAGCATCTGGGCCTCGAAAACAATGCAAAGGAACTGATACAGATGCTTGCCGGGATGTAGGACACTGAAGAGTGTCTCGTAGAGCGTGAGACGACGATGCACTGGCACATCCGTGCAGATGTCCGCAAAGACCTTGAGCACGGGTATGACCAGACGATCCCTTTGGGCGCCCGACTGTAGCAGCAGAGTGGGTATGATGGTCTCCACCACCTTCTTGATGATGTGAAGACTGAAGGCGTCGTCGTGCCGAGCCACTGTGGAGCCGACAAACGTAAAGATCTCCACGATCTTATGCAGCACCTGCTGTGGATACAGCGCAGCGCAGCGGGTGAGGAAGAGCAGCGCATGCTGTTGGGTCTGCGGGTTCTGTGTGTTGCGCAGACACTGCACTACCTGCTCGATGCGGAAACAGGATTCGGGTAGCACCTTGGAGAGCTGCACTCCGGCCGCCTGGGCGACATCGCAGCAGTGCAACAGGCTGGAGAGGATCAGCTGCTTGGGGTACTCGGCAGCGCTGTGCTCCTCCAGCGTCAGGCAGAGCTGCAGCAGTTCAAACAGCGGCGGTATCAACAACTCAGCGCCAACTAGTTGCTTCTTGTGCTCCAAGAGCTCCAGCAGCGTCATGCCCTGCTTCCACGCTTCACAGGTCAGATCCAGTTTGGGCTGCACAGCACTACGACGAGTCTCTGCCGGCTTACGTGTGCTGCGGTTGCACATGTCCGTCAGCATGGTGGTCAGCGGTTTGCACTCGATGGTGCAGCGCTTGAGCAGCCGTTGGGCAGACAGAAAGATGCTATCGTTATCCGAGGAAGTGGCGGCCACCACAATCAGCTGAAACAGGGCCATCTTGTGCTTGGCCTGCAGCTGAGCAAAGGTGTCAGGTGTAAGAGCGTTAAGCAGCACACAAGGCAATGGCTGTAGCTTCTGGTCCAGCTGCACGTAGGTCGTATGCTGCCGGAAACTGGCCTCGATGAGTTGCCAAGCTTCGGGTTTCTCTGCGAGCACATGCAAACCCACCTCCCCCTCAAAACGCTCAATGACAGCACAGTAGATATCGCTGTGTGGCCAAGTCAGTTGCTCCAGCTGCTCACCCTCCGCCCGCACAGTAATCTTGTCCAGCATGTATTTACCCAAGGGAAGCAGAGCCGCCAGTAGCTTCTCGTTGTTCATGTGCTTAAGGGCCCGCAGCAATGCAGCTGTGCAGATGGCTGGTTGTTCCACATCGCAGATCAATTCGAGGAGTGATCTGCGCAGCTTTGAGAGCATCAGCAGCTCGCGGGGTATTCCCTTGCTCGACTCGAGTATGGTGTGCAGCACCAGGGCATATTGTTCGTTGTCCATGCTCAGTTCACTCTTACGTTGTAGCAATCGTGACACAAGATGCTCCACATGCGGCTCCAGAGTCTTGAGCTTAAGCTGGTCCAACGTGCTCAGGGCCAGGAACCGGAACGTCTGTAGCGGTGAGTTGCAGGCATTTGCAATGCGCAGCACGTGCATCAGACTGCAGTTGATGCTCTTGGGACGGGTGCTCAACACTGCCTGCATCAGATTGCAGCCACGGACGCGCAGCACGGGGTAATCCACGCCAAGCTCCGGCAATGTTTCGTATACATAAAAGTTGCATAGGAAGTCCAGTTTCTGTTGTCGCTCCGGTAGCATGTGATTCATGCACTTTTTCAGTGCTCGTGTCCATTCCCTGCGTTCCGGTTCCTCAATGTCTTCGGCATAGACCTGGCTGCAAAGCGTGTCTAGCAGCAGCAGACACAGACGCAGCTCATCCGTCAGCGCCGTCCAGGGCGCC
Organism: Drosophila dunni; assembly: GCA_018152125.1. Classification (NCBI taxonomy): domain Eukaryota; kingdom Metazoa; phylum Arthropoda; class Insecta; order Diptera; family Drosophilidae; genus Drosophila; species Drosophila dunni. Next base: position 13,202,656 of record JAECXC010004138.1, on the reverse strand, counting down.
TGGGACAATCCGGCGAACTGTGTGTTCTGTGCCAGTGTCTGCAAGAAGTCCACGTACAGCTGTAGAGAGACGTGTTCCGGATCCTTCGCTTTTCCGTACTTCTTTATGCGTTTGAATTGGAATCCTTTGCTGTAGACACCGATGCGCTGCAGCATCTGCAGACCTTCGGCGGGACTCAGCTGGCGTCTGGCGTAGGCTGTGAGCAGCAGCAGCAAGTACGTTAGTTGTGGTACCTCTCCGCGCAGAAAATCCACTCCTCCGTGCTGCTCCACGCTGTCAAGCAGCGCCTGTTGCTGCTGCTGAACCGTCTCTCCCGCGCTGGCAATCACTTCCAGAAATTGCTGACGATGATCGGACGCCTTGAAGGCACTGTGTGTGGCCTCCACCTGCAGTCGGCAGAGGAATGGCACCTTGGTGGCAAAGTGACTGCCGAGTATGAGCAGCAGAGCCGCGTGCTCGCGAGGGTTAAGGTCATCGCTCGGAAAGAGATAGGGCATCAAAGCCAAGAGTAACAAATTCGGATCATAGCTATTGCTGACAACGGCTGTGGTCAAGTGTTGCACCGCCTGGGGGACTACGGTGTCCCAATCTGTCTGCCGTTGCAGCTGTGAGCGTCGCAGTAGTTCGCATAGCGTCTCGGCAAAGGACTCGGCACCCAACATCTCCACAAAGTCAGCGGTTGGCAGTGCGAGTAGTGCAGCAACGACACCAGCATTCTCATCCTTGATGCGATCCGGCAGACATTCCTTAAGCAGTTGCATGCTACGCTCCCGTCGCTTGGGAATCTTCAGGTTCTGCAGCAGCTGCTGCACGGCCGCCAAGCGCCAGTCATCACTGTAGTGATAGAGCTTCTCATAGGCCTGTTGGGCCTTCTCATCTGTCGTATTTAGACGGAAGCCCAGCGCCAGTCTGAGTGCCTTGCGACGATTGGTGGACTTTGATTTGGCACTCAGTGCAGTCTTCACGCTCAGATCAAAGGCCTCGGGATAGCGACGCTCGAGCTTGGCGAGGTACTCTGTGTACCATGTCTGGAAATCGGTTTTGACGGGCATCATCTCGTCATCGGAATCAATAATAATGGTGTCATCATCGGCGTCATTCGACGATGTGTCCATGGGCACTGGAATATTGTCCTCCTCCAAGGCAACAAAGGTGTCCAAAAAGCAGCTAAAAAATGTGCAAAATTACTAAGTGGATCAAACAGAGATTAGGTGGAGATTTACTTGATTAGCTGCTGTGCACTGGCGGCGGTGAAAGGCACCTCCGAGAGCAGATTGTCGAGGAACTGCTGATGGGAGACCGCTGAGGAGGCGTCACCCTCACGTATGGCGGCCACAGAGCCACGCAGCAGTGGTAAGCAGATTGCCTGAATGGCTACATTCTCCTTGGCCAGATCCGCCAGAGCTGTGATCAGCCATTTCTGGCAAACCAAGTTCAGCATTGTCTTCGTAGTAAACTGAGGATTAGCCGCCTGTTGCTTGTCATGGATCCAGATGAGCAACAGCAGTGCGGTCGTGTGCAGGCGCTCGAAGGTGCAGTTGGCCACACGCTCGAGCAGAGCATTGCAGACCTTCTCCTTGAGCTTGGTGCGTGAGACGAGCTGGGCAACTACCACATACGCTGCAGCCACAAAGTCCACGGTATCGGAGGCGAGTCCACGCAGCAGTGACTCCAGTATGGTGGAAATATGCCAATCTTCTAAAGGTTTTGCCGCCTGCAAAGCGCCCACAACAACAGTGGAATAGAAATTGAGCTGTGCCTGCAGTTGATGGGCACGTGGACCCAATTCCTTGACAGCACGGTGGGTGCTACGGCAAATGAAGCTAAGGAAGGATGGCACACTGGCAGCTCGATTCACTATGGCCGTCTTGGAAAGCGGAACACCTGGTCGCTGCAGTCTGCGCAGCCAGAACCAATCCTCATCGGATTGACGCAATCGCATTGTTTGGAGCACCTGAACGAATGTGTTTGTCTCATGATAGGGCAGAATCAATGCCATCACCTGCTCCCGATTGTACTCATGCACCTGGAAGCGTCGCAGCAGCCACTCGAAGCACATGTGCGCAGGACGCAGCATGAAATATGGTGACAATAAACGCAAGAATTTCGTTATGGAGGCATCCAACAGGTCATTAACCTCCTTGTCCTCCACGGCACGCTCCAGTGTGAGTGCCGCCTCATCGAACAGTGTCAGCTGGAACTCCTTGAACGTGGAATTCAATGCCGTCAGTTCCTGGAGCCCACTCACACCAATTTCAAAGATGGCGCGTCTGTCCTTGGTAGCAGCCTCCTTGGGATCGAACAGTATCGAGGCACGACTGCGTGCATCTGCTAGCACACTTGACGTTTGTGGCGCCGCTAGCTTCTGTAGTTGTTGAGCCAATGACGACGCCATTTTAATTTGCTCTTAAAACTGTTAAATTACTTTAATAAACTTTAAATATGCAGCAAGTATTTCACACGTGTTTCGCCGCTAAGTAGTAAACTAGTAGAACTTATCGATAAGTCGCGCATCAAGTATCGATGTGTGTCAGCTGTTTAATCGATAGGGCCGGCGCACAACAGGTCACTCAAAATGTGCTGGAATGACATCTGCTTACTTGCACAAGGTAAACAAATGAAAATATTTTCAGATGCTGGAAATCGTCAAAGATTTTTACATTTCTTTGAATTAAAATGCGCTGAGTTTTTATAAAATATGTTTTATTTGTGTAAAATGTATCTTACGTCTATTTAATCTCACAGAGGTACAAGAATGTTGAGCAGTACGGAACACAGTTTAGTTAAAAATTGAATGACATTTGTTATACTATCGCTCGAAACTACATAATGAGATGTGAACAGCACTATAATACTAGTTAAACATGTAAAAACGTTGGTACATTCGTTGGATTCGATTAAACTTTAAAACTAAGTTGTTCTTTTGCTTGTTTTGTTGTTGTTATTGTTTGTTTATGTTGTTCTTTTGTGGCTTGTTAAAAGTTCAAACGCTTCAACGACTTCTTGCGACTGAGTTTTGAGTCGTATTTCTGTGTACGTTTCGGTGGCGTCACCCTCTCACTGGGCATCATGACCTTCGATGGCGTTCCCATCTCGGTGACCAGACACTTCTCGCCTGGATGCGGCGGACAATAGCAGTTAACACAGAAACGGAATTTGCACAATATGCTCGTGCATTCGCCGAATGTAAATGAGCGCGATCCCGATCTCGATACTATCCTGCTGCCGTCGTTCTCATCCGTCGAGCTCTTGACCTCGTCGAGGGAAAAGAAGCGCGTCATCGTAGGCTTAGAATCGTTGTATTGGTATGTATGTGGTAATGTTTGCGATAGTGCAGCCGTGGGATACTCAGCTACTTTGCTGGTGAACACCTTGCTGGTTTTGTTGCAACGCGGGCACTTGATACACTGCAGTTGCTCCACAAGCTGGCAATTTTCCTCGATGGGTGAATTCTTATAGCTGAAGTCGTGTCTGTTTGGTTTGTAAATGGCATTCGATTGTTGTAATGGCACAATATGATTATTTGATTTGGACAGCATTTGTCCACGTTTCATTGTATGGATATTCTCCTTGCTGAGACTCATCTTGAAGCGATGATTTTCCAGTCGTTCCGCTGCACGCTGACTTTTGTATATCACCTGCGCCCAGCGCTCCGAAACTTTTGTCATGACGTCCAGCGTGTGTGAGTTTAATTTGGTTAGTATACATTCCACTGCAGGCACCGTATTGATTAGCATTCCAATAATGTCCAACTTCTCGATTCCATTGTAGTAGCGTGTGCGGCAGATGAGATCTCGCGATGGCTGTGGGAATAGTTTCTTCTTGGACTTCTTGGGGCTGCTGTGATGGACCAGGGACTGGAAATTTGTTTTGCGACGTTTATTCGTACACGGTAGTTGGTTAGACATTGACAACGTTATGGGCAACGGTGATTTACACATTCCATCGTCATCGTCATCACTTTCCAGTCCACTGCAGGCGGCTGCCGCTGTTGGAAGACTTAACGCTTTCCGCCATTGCGTTGCGTTCGCTGTCGAATTGGAATTTAATTCATTGCTGCTGCAAGGCGTTTGGAATTGCGTGGAATGCGAATTGTATGCTGTCTTTTGGAATCGACATGTTGTCGTATTTGATGCATTGCGGCAGTTTTCAGTCTCACAATCACGTTCAAATAAAAATGGCGCCTCCACGGTTGAGTTGTGCTGCGCTTTAAAGGACGCGTACCCAGACTCATCCATTGCAGTGTCCATATCGAATGTGCCGGCGCTGGTGCACATTTTCATTAATACTTTTCGATTGTGGGCACTCATTTTGAATGAAAACGCCAATATTTTATTTGACGTTTAATAATTACATTTGTTATTTTGTTGTTGCCAATTTCTATTGTGTTTTTTTCTTTATCTTCGCAATTGGCGTCGCCAGAGTTGTATTGCATCCTTTAGATTAAGTTCGATAAGAGTAATATTAATGGGAAATATATTAGGGTGGCTGTTACAATATAGGGTTTTTACGCAGAGTTGCATAAACTTATCGATATTTTGTCGTAAGAATTTATCGCTGCCTCAGCCTAATACTCGATGCTCCTAATTGTGGTCTGAGTGCGCGCGTATCTTTAGTTTTAGTTTATCTTTGGAACGGAAGGCTGCAGCGTATGTAAAAAAATTAAGAGAGTTCCCGCAATTATGACTACACCCAAACATTGGCTTATCAGCAGTCTTTTGTGCCTGGCACTGGCACATCGTACGTGGGCTATTAACCGTTACAATATCAGCTATGCGCAATTGGACACTTGTCAAAGCCTAAATATAGACTCTTCCAGTGGTTATGCCTACAAGGATTTCTTTATGATCCACACATTGGACAATAATAATATTAAAAACAATGAACGTTTGCACCTGAAATTCTATGTGCTGACCAGCATGGATGCCCATATCCTGCTATCAGTTACAAACCGCCCGCGACACACGGATCGAGTGTATGAAATCGGTAAGAATTGCAGATTCAGTTATATACACCATATATTTGTTATTATTTGTGCTTTGTTACAGTGATAGGCGCTGGCGGAAATACATTTTCCGCTATACGGACAAGTATGGGAATGCGAAGGGTGTCCACAAATCAAGATCATTACTTGTTATCAGTGTTTGAGCCGACGCCAATTGAAATTGTGCAAACAAAGGGTGAGTTAGAGAGTAGCGAGTTAGTCGTTCTGTTTTGTCAACTTAATCGAACTTGGAGTTAACGATGCCTTGAAAATCATTAAGGCAGTCAAGGAGCTCGCAGGCTTTACAAATTTTAAAGGAGTTCATACGCTTTTAGCGATGTGCAAGTACATTGAAGCATCGATTCTACATCGTCGATTTTTTAATAGATTTCACTGCGCGGGCATAAAATTAAAATTCAAATAGGATATGTGTAATACATATATGCCATTTTCTATTTATACTAAATTTTAATTTTTTTAACTTTTATTTTTTATTAAAACTAAATCATTTTTTTCAGATGGCGATCTGTATGTATATGTGCCTGGTTTCAAGACGACGCCGCTACTGCACTTTCTGGACGCAGCTGCACTGAATGTCAACTACATCAGTTTCAGCACCTTTGGCACGAATAGCGCGCGCTGGTTCTACGACTGCGGCTTTGATGGTTACTGTAAGCAACACAGCACTAAGAATACCCTGTACTTCAACAGAATTTAATTTCTCTTCTCTCTGCAGCCACTGAAATGGAGCAGGAGCAGCGTAAGCAATCAGTTTCAGATCAGCTAGTGGATTTGCTCATTACTCAAGCACAGAACAGCACTCTGCCCACCAACCTCACCGAGATTAAGTTCGATTTTCAAATGCAATCGCTGGCCTATGATCAAGTTGGTGCCCGATTGCATACAAGAATGCAGCTGGTCTTGCACTGGAGGGATCCGCGTCTCCACTGGGCGCCAGAAGACTTTGGCCATCAGACATCGTTTGTGCATCCACGCCTCAAACTCTGGTTGCCACAGATCATAGCACTCAAGTAAGCACCTGTATCATAAACACACCAATTTGTTATTTAAAGTCTTTTCTATATTGTATTTCAGTGCCGCACTGGACCAATTTGGTGACATACTGCTCAACTACGAGGTGCGCGTGTACAGCAATGGAAATATTACGGTTATGGCCAAAAACCTCGAGCTGAGCACTTGGTGTGTTGACAAGGCACGAAATTGGCCCAACGAACGCATCAATTGCAACATTCAATTGGGCATTGAGGAGAACAGCGGACGTATAGCGCTAACGGCTAATCCTAATCAGCGTCCTTTGGCACCCAACGAGCACGTGAACACACCATCAGGCTGGACATTCGTTGAGATCGAAGTAATGCATGTGGATAATGCCTCCGATGCACGTTATACCTCCCAGGGTTCTATCCAAAGCATTTCGGGAGATGTGTCCATTGGCTTTACTATACAGCGAAACGCCGTATTCTACCGACATGTCTTTGTGATGTCATTCGCTGGTAAGTAGTTGCCATTCTTTTGGATTTCTGGGTTTCCTAACAAGTATTTATTATTATTTACTCTCTTTGGGTTTCAGCCTGTCAGATCTTAATAGTGCTATCCTTTCTACTACGAGGCTATCGACGTGGCTCCCTCATACTCATTGTTCTAGTACTCACCGCCTGGGGACTGATGTATCTCACCCGCCACGCCTCCCCGAATTATGTGCCGGCCCTGAGTAAGTACCCATCCCATGCTGACAGTCATCTATTAACATTTTTATGTGTTTCAGTGAGATGCTATCAGTACATAATGTGTGTTTCCGTCTATTGCTATTGGCTGCACATAATAATAACTTGGCTAGAACGCTATCCGCCGCGTAACAAGCCTGATAACTGGCTTATGGTGATGATCAACTCAAATGTGCTGCGTTTGCTGCTGGGACTGCGTTTCTCTGATGTAAGAAGTGCTCTAATTTCTTTAAATTTTCATTAATTTTCTTCTTGTTTTTCTATAGGCTACGGAGTACTGCGATATTCAAGAAAAACCTTGGCGCCAGTTGTCTAAGATGCTGAATAATGCCAGCTTCATCATTATAAATATCTGCTTTATTGTCATAGATATTGCACAGCTGTAATTTATATAACTTTTCTTATAAAAAGTATGAAATCAAATTTATGAATATCGGTAAGGCAATCGATGCCAAATTTATTGTTAAACTGCTGAATGCAGTTTGAATTTGTATTATTAAAATGTATAATGATTTATTTTTTACATACATATATAATATGGTGTGACGATTTCTTTATTAATTTTAAATTGAATTTAAATTCCGCGCTTATTCCTGCTGCACGCCAGCAATAATGGGTAATTGTGAAATTATTGGGAAATTAAATGAGGGTGGCCATCACAATACAGGGAATTGCGATCGCTGCTTACCCAAAGCTGGCTGTCATGATACTCGCTGTGTACTACATTAAAAGCTGCTTTGTATACGCGTCAGTTAAATTTCAAAATAGTACGAAGCTACGTAACATTTATAATATTTATATAAATTTTTTAAAAATTACAGAAAACTTTTGTAAAGCTCAAATCGGTGTACAAAGTCCATTTAATACATTTCTAGTAATCCCATGCCCATTAATAACTAAACTTTCCCTTACCACTACTATTATTTACCGTGTTTTGTAAACGATTAGGAAAGTGGAACACTCATGATAATCTGGCGATGCTATCAATGTCACCAAATTAACGAAATCCCTTAATAATTTATCATTTGTTCTGTTTCAGGTTTCCTTCAAACTTGACTCGCCCTCTCCTCCCAGCTCATCATTGGTCTCCCTCCAACACGTTCATTACTTAGCTCTGCGCTGTTCTCGCAGCCATCTGACAAATTTGCCAGCTCAAGTTTTGTGCAAATCATGCCCAGGCATAGATTTTGGAATTCATGTGAAAATCTTAGTGGCCACCGCAAACAACCCCTCAACGTTGGCGTGATAGTTTCATCAGCTGTCCTTATGCTTTTCTATTTTTCTTTTTTTTTTTTTTTGTGTGTTTTTCGGGTGCTGACAACCTTTATTCACTTGCCACAAGGGGCAGGCGGGGAGTGAGCCAGAGCGAGAGCGAGGGAGAGTAAGTTGGCTGCGGATAGGAAAGGAAAATCAATGAAGGATATTTCTTTATGAGTCTCAATTATTTGTTGCGGGGATTTGCTTTTCTTCCATTTGCTGTCATCTCGCTTCGTGCTTCATTGTCCTTTTAAATGCTTTGGCAAAATATTTTGGGTATTTGTGCACTGCCTTTTGTCCGTCCTCCCCTCGAATGAGCACAAAGGGGGTACGACTGTAGTCACCGGCGCCAGCGTTAATAATTTATGAATATACTTGCTCATTTATTGTTTTGCATTATTTATGCGTTTATTATTATCCCCTTGTCCAGTTCTGCACAGATGATGGGCAAAGATTTTGTTTTGATTTTAATTAAATCGACAGAACGCACATCAGCTTTATTTAAAGTCATTTCAACCAACTAATCCCTCGTTTCGGTCTGGTCTACTGGGCGGGGTCGGTCAAAAGTAGGATATAGGCGAGAGCAATTAAAAGACAAAGGATTCTTTATGGTAGTAATACGATAGTTATTAGAATTTAAAAGTCATTAGTTTGCTGTTGGTGAAGAATTCCGTCCCGTTCTTTACACGATTTCTTCCAGAATCTTTGATTATAGTATTCAGATTCAGTGCATATGGACTTAAGTGTTTATTCTAAGGACTAAAATAGTCAATGATTAACGGTGTGTGTACACGTATGTGGTGTTAGCACTATATCAACCTACATATGTCCACAAAACATATATCACTATATGTTAGACGGAGTAAGCCAATGTTTGTGTGCGTTGTGGGTGGATATTGAAACCAAACTGATTAATTTAAGTTAACATGCAGCACGAAAAGAAAGAGGGGGAGGGAGAGGCGAAAGAGGGCGAGGAGGAGTGGCAGGAGTGTCAATATTTGCAAACAATCCGTACATATGCTCTAATTATTATCCTTTTAGCCGTGGGCAGTAACTTTCCGCATTATGTTGACATCGACGCCCGTGACCTGAACACACACATACACTCTCACACACACCCCTTGACCAAGGCGCTAATCAAACAGCTAACGGCAATTGCAGTTCCTGTTTAGGGCCGTCACAACTTGGTCTACTTCGAATCAACTAATTATGGTAATTTCCCGCGGAATGTCAACAAATATTTTGTAGCTGGTTGCTACCAGAGGGACTTGGTAGTACCCCCATAACCCCCTAAGTGGGGTGTACGGCAGTCAAAACTCTTGACAAACGATGTTTACCCGTTTGGTCATAATATGCACAAAATGTCGCTTGTCCTTGGGAAAGCAGGAAAAGTGGTAGTGGAAAATGGGTGAGCACACGAAACCTGAAACGCTTGAATTATTTTTAACCAACTTGGTCAACTGGCTCGAGTTGGTCAACAGCGGGGGAGTTGGCCAAGTGGGTGTGCCTGTAACTCGAACTGTTACCAATTCGCTTGATTGTGTTTGATTTTCGGATCGCTGCCCTTTGGCCATAATTCGTTAGACGCTTTTAGCCAATAAATCGTTGACCCAACGCTGTACCTCTGTGTGTGTGCGTGTGTGTGTGTGTATGTACCTGGGTGTGGCGCCAGGAGCTGATTACAAGCGCAATATTAATTTGAAGGTAATAAGCATATAATCACACTCATTTATCATTTTTATACCTGCTTCACTTTTTTATTCCTTTTTTTTACCTTTCCTACTGTCTTTTCTTAGCTCGGGCAGAATATCGTTTCCCATTTAATGCGATTCACATTCTAATCGTTGTAAATTAGTTATAGAAAGGAATTGGAATGGGGATCAACTGAAAATTCAGGTGTCAAGTGAGCTGGGTATTGAATTTCAGTTAGTAATTATGATAGATATAGCACCTATATTTCAGAGGTTACATTTTTCTTGTAGAAGAAATATAGTTCTAGAAAACTTAATTATAAACTCGAAACTTATAATATAATTTTGTAGATTATTAATTTAATTACTAATTATATATACTTTATCTAGACATTTCACATTAAAAAAAGTTGTAAATCATTTAATCGTTCATGTTTTAAGTCAATGGATAAACTTTCTTTGTTGTGGTTCCTTTATTGACAGTATTTTATATATAAATATTTTTAATTGTTAGTAATAATAAACGTTTTTAATCAATAGATATTTAATTCTTAAGCTTAACAATTGTATCTCAAAGTTTCCATTAAAGTATTTCCTGTAAGATTCAGCTCAAGCGCCTAGATACTTCTAGGCTAATTAACCATTAGCCAAATTGATTTCGAATAGTGTTGACAAATTAATTCAGGGCAAAAAGCTAGATAATGAAACAATATGCTAGAAATGGCTAAATATTTCAACTTTTAATAGTCACAACTCAGCTAAATTACATGCTATCTAAAAGAGATATATCTTACTGGACTCTAGGCAACTGGCAGAATCGAATCAAATATTTAGAATATAACCAATTTCGCTAAAAATTAACCATATATTAAATGTCTTCAATTTTCCATATTTTGATATCAATCAATAGTCTAAGACCTCCCGAATACAAAAAGGTATACATTCAAGTCTGCAAACCTTCAAGATCTAAGCTGCTGTGCTTACTAGTCTAGCTACAAAACAGCTAAAATGCCAACACTGGCAGTGCAAATGTTTTTCAATTCTAAAATTTGCAAATGTTGATTGATTTGCAATTGCAAAATTCTGCAAAAACATCAATCAATGCAATTTTGAGGCTACGCGGCGTGAGACACGTGCAAAACACAATGATATATGATACAGTAGAGCCTCAGATGTGAGAAACCCAACCTACTTATAAAATGAAAATTTCAAAATTTCAATTAGCAAATGGAAATTGCAATTGCAATTGGACTAACTAATTTGAGCTCATTTCGAAACGTTGTTAAATTAGAAAAGTTAGAAAAAAGGTCAAATTTTAATTTGTTGGCCGTGCACAATTTGTCAAGAAAAAAAGGAGTGAAAAGTCAAGTTGGTAGAAGGGAGACGGGAGTTTACGGTCAATTCCTTAAGTGTCCCAAGTGTGTGAATTAATCATGGACACAAATTTTAAGTTAAAAAATGCGAAAAGTACACTCAAAAACGGCGACAAGTCGGCAATTTGAATAAAGAAGGGTTCAGAGTGTGGAGTGGATAGGGGAAGGTGGTGGGTCTTGTTAGGGTGTCAAAGGGTTCACTGGCGGTCTGTCCGACTGTGTGTCTGTCTGTCTGTTGGTTGGTTGGTGTCACTGTCACACAGCTCATTTGGCATGCAGAGCATGCTCGACTCTTGCCAATTTCATTTAGCGGCTTCATTTCTTCTCGTGCCTCTGTCATTTTTTTTGCTCCTGTGTGGCAAAGTAATGGAAAAACAAGATAAATGATTTAAAACTCGACTTTTCATTTCACATATTAGCAAATACGTGAGTCACACACACACACACAAGCTGACCCTAAAAACTACTTTTATTTAACCCTCGTGGGCAGTTTTCCTCTGTTTTCTTTTTTCTGGTAATTGTTTTATATTAACGAGCCTCGATTTGTTCCATGGTGACTCTTACACATACGTCTGATCAAAATACTAAACTCACACCCCCTCTCCTGCCCCTCACACCTTCCCCACCCCCTGAGCTACCACTTTGTGGACATATGTTGCCTTCATTCGCCTCATATCGGACTCTGAATCCGACTCCGACTTTGCCTTCTGGCTGATTATGGTGGCTTCAAATGCCACGAACCATAAAGTGGTTGAATATTTACTGGTATGCGACTTCTTTTACTCACTGTTTGTACAACTTATTTACTATAAACAAAATAAATTCCATTTCTTATAGTTTAATCAATAAAAATTGATTGTAATCATTCATAACTAGAATTATTATAGGTAACTATCACTTTGAATTGTAAAAATCTCCCCTTGATAAATGTAAGGAATTCCCGCATTGTTTTTTGTGTGACGTGTGTCATTAAGTGTTTTCATTAGTGAATTTATGGAGTATTTACTGTACTAATAATAAAACAGCGGCATTGCGTCTTAATTAAGTGCTTAGCCAGGCTAAAAGTTCCTCCCAGAACCGACACGTGCGACAAAAAACACAAAAACAGATATAGAAAGTACCGTTACAAGACGAAGTCGGAAGATAATGTGACAATGGCTCGATTATCACTGGGAAGTCAATAAAGGGGCCACACCACCACCCAAAAGAGCCTTGAATGAAAAACAATACGAACACGAAGCTGATGACTTAATTGATTGAATGGAATGAAATGAAATGAAATGAATAAAAAACGCGGAAAGGGCACTACTTGCACCACCATCATGGTGCCATCTGCCCTTTGACCCTGGGACGCGGCCCCTACGAGACTCGGAGAGGTGAGAACCGCAGCGGCTTCAAGGCGTGTTCCCAACTCGCTTATCAATCAGACAAACAAACAATCAAGCAAAATTCCCATCGCTAAGGACACTAATCTAGTAAATACTCAAGTGATATCTGGTTACGATTATGTGGGTAAAAAATGCCAACAATAACACAATTCTCAGCAAATATCAAGCTGAGGAGCTGGCTTATGGGATAAGCCAAAGTTGAGGCTAGGAAATAAATTAATAAATTATTGTAAAATAAATTTATATATAAAAAATTTAGTTTATCATAGTTTTTACTAAGTATAATTTTATTTTAAAGAATTATTTGAATTTTTATTTATTAGCAGTACGATTTTTCTTACCAAAACTTACCTTTCCTTCTGCTTAAATCATTTACCTACAGTTTCCTAGCCCTAAATTCACCTACTGCCAAAATAATTCCTTGTCTCTTATTGTGCCTCATAAATTAAATGCCAGACTTTTGGGCCTAGGCAGCAAACTGATTGAATGGAATGTGTGAGATCCCCACAAGACTGTGACTCGGTTTTTCAATTAAAAGTTTTGTAGGTGCATAAATTGCCAAGTAATTTACAAGAGGAGCCCACTTTGAAGTGTCTTCGGAGTGAGTTTTCATAATTTTCCTGCCCTTGTTTGTGCCTACAATTGGAAATCTGTGAATTGACAACAAAAAGTGCACAGCACAAAACCATCCCAAAGGCCACTTGCAAATTTTAAATTGCAGTTTTCAGTTTTCAGTTTACAGCTTTCCATATTGCATTTTCCATTTTAATCCAACCGATGTAAGTGCCTTGTCCAGATGGCCCCGGAGTATGTTTTGCCAAATCCATTTAGGCATAATTCTTAATGTTTTGCTTTCAATTTGCTAAGAATATTGTGTACTTAGTCCCCAGTTGATTTGCATAAGTTGCCTCCTCTGTGGTTGGTAAGCCCCAAGATGCATGTTGCAAAACAAATGCAGTTGTCAACCCTACTACAACAGACACAGACTGACTCGTACTTGTACTCGGACTCTAAGGTATACCACAATCTGATCAATTGGATGGCTCGGCATCTTGAGTCGGTTTACCCCTTGAAGCTTTATAGGCAGAGTAGTTGACTTGAGTAGGTTTTCAAGGTTTAGAGTTTTCCAAGGTTTAGGCTTATTACGTAAACCTATCAAAACCTATTAGCCTACATTTAATGCAGGGTATGGCAAAGTCCACATTTCCTTATTAAAACAGAGTATAAAGTCATTCTCATCTTATAAACAGCCCTTAAATATTCATACAGGGTATCTCTGGGTCTATATTTCTTAGCTTTGCCAACCTCACTTATTTGTTTGCTGTTACAAATTCAATTCTACAGATTTTAGTAGTAAAACATTGTGTTTTCTTGCTGCATAATTGCATTGTGTTTTAGTTACTAATTTTATTTAAACAAACGAACAATTAGTAACAATATAAGCTGTGATTTATGCTTGAGATAAAGTCGGGTAAAGCCTGTAAAAATATGCTATAAATTAATTAAATCCACCAAAATTTTTTTGTTTGGAGAAAACCTCTTTTAACTAATCATACTCCAACTTAAACATCTTGCCTCCAATTCCTTTGGATTCCTAAAAATCCGTAGCTGCTAAATATGCCTACATGTTCAGTCGTAGTTGGAAATGCCTTCAGTTGAATCCCTTAATACCATTAATGGCATTTCCATTGCGGATAATTACCGGGGGTGTGTCTACAATTAGAGTTTGCCTTGGCTTATTCACGCCTTTAAATTTGCATTTACCGCCTGGAACACCCCTTAACCTCAACTGCCTCTCTCTCTACGCCTTTCTCCACACTTTCTCCCTCTCCTACACTCTCTTTGCTCCCTTAACATTTGAACTTTTCGCGCTCACACTCTGAATATTTGTTAGAACTTCCATGTAAATCATGATGCCAGCCAGTTGACAGCAAATAGCATTTGTTGTGTGTGAGTGTGTGGGTGTGCGAGTGCGAGTGTGTGTGTGTGTGTGTTTTAGCCAAGAAGAGCTGCTCGCTTTGGGAAGATTCGTCAGATTCGCATAATTAATTGCAAAGCTTGGGGAGTCTCTATCTGGAGCTTACAGCTCTTACAACCTGAGCCATGGACATGCTCTGGAATTTTGATTGTGTGTTGTCTGTCTGCCTAGAGGGGGGCGTAAAGGGGTAATTGGGGGGTTGGGAAATGGCATTGATATGGAACTGCTGCAAGTCTTGTGCTTGTAGCGATTTGTGAACGTAATCAGAGATGGAAATAAGTGGGGGGATGGAGAGGAGGGTGTGCCACACCCCTTTCCCCCCCTCCGTGTGTGTGAAATTCACACCTTTCGCCCCGTGAATGGCATTTGGTTGGGCATGAAAATTAATTGCTTTTGTCATTATACGGAATCTTGACGACGTCTCGTTTCTAATTTAATGTAGTCTTTGGGACCTGATCTCCCCACGTGTCTTACCTTGTCCCTGTCCCTGTCCTTGTTGTTGATTTGTGATTTATGAAGATTAATTTATTGCTAAATAGTTGAGCATAATTTATTTAACATTGATTTCAACTAGGATTAGTTTTACAATTCCCCCTGTAAACTCACCTGAGCCCACACTAAGCACCTGTCAGCGTCAGCAGGTAAACTGAGAGTTTACACTGCGAGAGGAAAGTCGTCGCTTAACGAGGGAAGTTTAATGAAGTTGAGCTGAGTAAGGGAACTATTTAAATTTAGGGAGTAAAAAGACATGCAGCTTTTAGTTGAATTAATCAGCAGTAGAATACTATAATTCTGATGATTCTTAAACTAAGTTTGGTATACTTGATTTTAGTTAGTTTTTTTTAAACAAATATTTTTAGAATACAATTTCAAACTGGGTTCAATTTCTTTTTGAATTGCTAATAAATTATTACTAAGCTTTTAAATATATAGATTATAAATGAAGTAAAAACTCTCATAAGCGGACAACTACTGTAGTGCAACTTTTTACCAATTAAAGGAACAATCCGTCCATGGGAGAGTCAAATTGTTCATAAGCATCATCAAGATCGGAGCATTTTTGTCCGCTTAAGAGGGGTGCTCGCTTATAAAGGGTCTTCGTTAACTGTAGCACTGTATGTCTTCAGTTCCCTTTTAGAATTTCAAGCTAAATCTAAGACTTTTATCCGAGTATTTTAAACAATTTTTATTTGTATGCTCACAAAGCTCATTCCGTTACTTTTACATGACAAGACTACAGACTTTTTCAGGGCGTACTACCATAAAAGTAGCAATGTTAGATTAAAGCAGCTTCTTCTTGAGATTTTTAAGCATAATCTTCACACTGTCTACTCATTAGAGTGGTTCGATTTAAGGGTTGCAGCCCAAGTAATCTGCTGCTGCTCAGTTAGTTTAACCGACACATAAACACTTGACAATATGACATGGGATTTTCGGGCGCTAAAAACCCAGATGCTAATTTAAGGAGCTTGGAGTTTTGGTATTGTGCTCAGTGTCGAGTGCCGAGTGTTTTGGACCCACTTAATGGTTTGTTTTCGGTTGACAACTTTTCTGTCTGCGGAGCTGAGCACTTAAAATTTGTTTAGCTTGTGGTTAGCAGGAGTAAGGGGGTTCCAAGGGGGTCTGAAAGGGTTCTGGCAAAGGTTATGCCATTGAGTGGCCTGTACAGACACTAACAACTAATTTAAAGCAATTAGGCAACAACTTTTAGCAAACACTGTACACGAAAGCATTTAAAGTTTTGCTGGTAGCCACAAATGTTGTTGAGTTTATTTGAATTGTGAATAGTTTTAATTAAATTTCTAGCCAAATTATGACAGCAAATACAGTTAGAGTCTCTGACCAAGTTTAATTGGTAGTTGAGGGAATAGTGACAGGGGATATGGAGTATTCCCCATGGGATGTTGGGCAAATCTCATCGGCCTTTTGCCTGGAAACTAAAAACACTTGCTGCCAAACAGTCATAACTAATCATAATCATAATCAAAATAATTGTCAAGTAAAAATAAAAAAGGGAAAAGGAAAAAAATCATTTCTTGAGAACTCGTTTTAACTTATTTTTCTCTTTGCAGCGGCACGTGACCATACACGCTCTCTGATTAACCCCGTTGCCACTGCAATCACTCGGTTATCACTGGAACACCCCCAACACAGCAGTCACCACCAGCAGCACTACCCCTACTACTTGGTTGCACCAATATCCGATTGCACTTGACACTCTGAGCGAAGGGTGTGATCGGGATTGGGAACTAGAACTGGAACTGGTACTGTTATTGTTACTGCCACTCGGATTTGGAGTTGGAGTCACTCACTCGACGCGTGCGGATTGTGGGAAGCTTTGCGAGTGTCAAATTTTTATGACTTTGTTTGATTTCTGGCTGGCGTAACGCCGTTAATGGAAGGCACTTGCCGTACACTTGTTCCACCCATCAGCGAAATCAACAAAATCAACGAGATTTCTATTTTCAAGTCCCAAATCTCCAATAGATAAAAAAAAAAACAAATACAGAAATATTGCAGGGTCATGTGGGAAAGGCAGTTTTCAAATAATTAAAAAAGGGAAGGATTTTTCGAAGTATTCCGCATAGTTTTATTTATTTTAGTAGAAAGGCGTAGACTAATAAATTAAGAATTCAATAAGAAAAGAGGAAACTTGAGGTAAAGACTTGAAAACATTTTAATTAAATAAAATTAGTATAACTATAGATTAAAAGGGATTGAAGTTACAGAAAAAAGAAGTTGCCCACTAAAATAGTAATGATAGTAAAATACAGTGACAGCTCTACTCGCGGACAGCTCTCTGAGGCGGATAGCTCCCTTAGCCGGACGAATTTTATAGTTTTTAGCATGATTTTCATACAAAATCCGTTGGGCGGATAAAAATACTGGAACCGTGGCAGTCCGGCCAAGGGAGCTTGGCTATCCAAACCGAAATAAACATATAAAAAAATATTTCCACCTGAAAATATTATTTTAAGTTTATTTCATTTGTTATTCATTAATTTTCTCTTCAAAATAAATGTCACATAAGTTTTGTATATTATTTTAAGAAGGTTTTTTCTTTCCAAAATCTAAAGGGTTAGAAAAGGTATTAAAGCTTTGAACTATTTTTAGTTATACACATATTTGGTGATATATAGCTGCCGATAGATTTTCAGCTGTTTCTAGCCACAAAAGTGTTGCACACTTTTCCCACTACTATTTGGAGTACTTGGACGGATTGTAAGACCGCAAATGTGATTCGTAATTTGATAAGTTGTCGCTTGTCAAATGAGTTGAATGCAATGTGTTTGCATTTGTGGCAAATTGTGGACATTTGTGTTAATACGAGTAGAGTTTTTGGTCTATAATCTCATTGGGTGTTTCATATTTCAGCAAGAAGCTGAAAGCCTTAAAACGAAACAAATCCATACGAATTTGTTTTTGGAAATAAAACTGAACTGATTGCTCTGGCAATGGGCAAATGTGATTTATGCGATTCACTTTATGTAAAAATGTCAGCGCCAATTGCGAGCGCCGAGGCACAAATTAACTTCAATGGATGGCAAAGGATCTGGTCCAGAGCCTGAAAGTCGAGACGTGTCTCGTAATTCAATATGAGACTGGTGAGACAGAGAGAGAGTGAGAGAGGGAGAGGGACAATGAGCGCGACTCTGACTGTGGCACAGAGGTCACATTTGGCTGCCAGCACGATAAGTATTCCCCCGAGGCATCCAGTAATTTCCTACCCTTGGCACTAAGCATTATTGTGCATTAGAGGACTAATAAACAGGTTCGCAGTACTGTTCCTCCCCCCTTCTTTTCCTGCTCCATTTTCTGCAGCTTCTTCACGTGCTCCTTGTTGTCTTTTATTCATAGTTTTGTCTGCCTACAAACGGGCTCTTACCCACTACGTGATTTACGGCAATAACTCATCGCAGTACGGAGTCCTGAACGGCGAACACTGGACGCAGGACGCAAATCAAGAGACAAATAAATCACGAATACTAAATTAATTCACTTTTTTAATTAAAGCCTGAATTTATTTACCAAAAGCAGCAGTCAGCATCAGCTAAATTACAGTTTATATATTTCACCTCAAATGCTGTAATATTTTCTCGCAAAAATTATAAATTTTAATAGCATCAGATTTGGCATTAAGTATATCGGTCTTTGTATAGTACTGTTGGCTAGTAAGAGTTGAGTTAACAATTTTAATAGCATTTTTAAAAAAATTAGTATGTCAAGAATGAATGCTTTAGAAACTCTTTAAAAAACAGATTAACAAAAATAATTAAAATTTAAGGAAAATGTTTTGAATCTATATAAAAAGACATTTGGATGCCAAGATAAATAAATTCCCTTTAAATCAATTCCTTAAATTAAGAGTTTAAGTAAAAATTATAATGAAAGCTCTAGCTAACAATTTTATATAAGTATTTGATAGTTACTTAACCTTATTTTTAGTTACTTAAACTTTCCAATAAAGGTCGAATATTTTCTTAGCTTCATATTTTCAGTAAGAAAAATTGAATTTTGTATTCAGATATTTATTTATGCTTAAAAAAACAAAAAAATAAATAAAATGTATAATTAAAGTAAATTTTTTGCACAGAGAAAACTCAGTTCTCTGCTTTACAAACTTTATTTTGTATCTAATCTTCAAGCTAAAATAAAAACTATTAAAGATGTTAATTCTTCTGATTATACAAATTATATTAATATAAAACTATTTACTTTTTACTTTCTTCTATATAAATACAAAATACATTTTTATTCCCCAAGTAATTTATATTAAATTAAAACAGAGATAGACTTGAAATCCTTTATCCTCCCAGTGTCTGTGTTTATACTCATTAGTTTAATTGTGGTTACAACTATTGTAAAGTCAATCGAAAGTGCTGCACTTCTTAATTGTGGGCTTAAAACCAATTTTCAATTAAAATCAAATGATAAAATCTTGTAGTGCCATCAGGAGGCGGGGAGAGCGGAAGGGGAAGTGGCAAAGGGGCAGCTAATGCCGACTTATGACACCAAAATGTTTAACTGCTCATTTTCGGGCGTTGCGCTTTTCACAGGGTGCAGTCAACAGGGTGTCCAGGGTGAGGGGAAGGGGGAAGAGGAAGGGGTGAAGGCTCGCTGGGCAGGGGTGCAGACTCAGTATGGCAACAAGGGCTCGCACTTGAATTAGTCCAGTGGGATTGCTGCTGGGTCGGCGAAGGAGTAGAGGGGTGAGGTGGGTTGCACAGCCTCCGACTGCGTTGCAGCCACTTTGTTGTTGTGTAATCACGCAGCACGACTCCCAGCATTGGCAACAATTGAGACGTTCAATTGGCAACAAGCTGCCGAAGGCTTGAACCGCTTGAACCACCGCACAGACAAATATTCATATGCACAAAGAGCCAACAACCACCCGCGAGTGTTTGACACTCACTTTCTAGTGTAGCTACACTGAAAAAAATTTACTGAAATAGCAATAACATTTGTTTTAGGTGAAAGACGTACTATAATCAAGTATTTTAACCCACTGACTCTTTTAGACCTTTTTTTTACCCTAAACTTCCACCTTCTTTTCTCTCAGTGTAGTTGCTCTTTCAGTGTCTTAATGTCCGCCCGCTGAGCGTGCGATTAGTTTGGCAAAAACAGCCTGATGTTGCGCATCCGTAAATTACTATTGCGGTTCGATGTGGTTACTGCCACGCTGGCTGAGGGGGTGAGTGGTGTGGAGGGTGTGTGGTGCTGCTGGGGTGTTGGCACTACAAATGAATCTTTCCAGTTGTGCGTTGTTGTTTTTTCACTTGCACTTGAAATTGTCAGCAGGTGCAGCGTGTGCACTATAACAACACAAAACAGATACAGCTACAAACAGCCAGAGATACAGATACATGTAGCGAAATCAATTTAAGCTGCAGCCGATGGGCAGGAGTGAGAGGGGGAGTGAGCGAGTGACAGAGAGGTCACGATGCCTTTATGTTTGGGACATTAATAAACATTTCGTCGACTGTTTGTGTAATAAAAATGCAATTGTCATTAAGTGCCTTCCGAATGTGTCACAACTGCTCTGATGCTTCGATGCTGTGCCACTAAAAATCCCAGAATTGAATGGAGGATACGTCTCAGTTGCTGTATAAATGTTGCAGATCGAAATCATTAATCGCTATAATCTCCATTGACTTTTTATGCCGTTGGCCGTTAAATAAAGTTGTAGGAAACTGCAGAAAGATACACATATCTTTTTCGGATACATTAAAGATAGAAATCTATAGATTACTTATGTTGAGTTACTAAAGATGTCATTAGCTAAACTTGAAGTTGGTTTTAGTTGGAAAATTTAAATTAGAAATGTCCTGTAGAGTATTTATTTTCAGCTTATAATGATTTTAATATTATAAGTTGAATTTAAAAATGATTAAAAAATATTTCTTGACTTTAACAAATAATTTTTAAATGTACTCAACATTTTTAATGAATTTTGGACTAAGAAAACTCAGCTATATTTCTTTAAATTAATTTTCATTTTATTGAAAATTTTTTTAATTTCTTGCGTACTCATTACAACCCTTTTAAGACATTTTCCAATCTTCAAACTTAAAAATTTTCCCATAAATTTCACTTCCGAATGATACCTTGAAAAAGCGTATGTTTTGGGGTTTATTAACACTTATTTGAGACAATAAAATGCAATTAAGATGCATTGTCTTATCTGCGCGATGAGAAGTAACCCTGGCACTCAACACTACACTGGATTAATCTACTTTATCGGCCAATGCCAGCAGAATTTTCCACCGAAAAGGGGTGTTGAAAATATCTTTAGTCATCTTTGTGTAATGATGTGCATGTCTGTTGATCATAATGCTGATGGCTGCAATAAATTCGCATTAAGAACGCCTTGGTGTGTGCAGATGTCGAATGACTTGAGATACACACGAATACCCAAAGATAAAACATCTATAAGATGACCTTAAATCATGTAAGTTGCGTGATCGTTGATCCTGCTGGAGTAGGCACATACTCTGTGTTCTATGTGTGTGTGTAGTAAGGGCCTAGCACAATCCCCTACCTTCGCTAATTGCGCTTAATTCGTTCAAAGAACCCGCATACTTACAGCACCCAGTGGGACTTTGACTAGTCATTCGCGCATGTATCCAATAATGTGCATCTTATTGATCGCACTCTCCCACTCCCACTCTCCCTCTCTCTCTCCCTCTCTAAGGTTCGTTGCTCTTGCTGTTGAATGCAGGAAGTTGCTGATTTCAGTTTGTTATATTTATGACTTGGGATCACTTAAGTTTGATTGATCAATGTTTTTACGATCACCTACGATCAGTAGGGCCTTACTGCTTTACTTTGTGGCTGAACGGCTAAACGTTTGCTGATCAAATCGCAGGATGTTATCGATCATTGCATAAATTAACAGTTCGATTTGCTTCACATGCAACTAATATTAATTTTTATTACAATTTTCATTGTTATTACTGCAGTGCTAATGAGTTGAATCAACTCCCGTTTGACATTTCCACATAAATCCATCAAAAATGCTGCTGGTTTTTACATAAAAGTTTTCCCAACGTTTTCCCATAGTTTTCTAAGACATTTTCCAGTTAGAGTGTGGAAAATGAAAAGGTAGACAAATATATTTTTTATTGATGAAATTGCTTTTGGTTCGGACTCCATTTGCAAAGTAGACAAGTTGCTACTTCAAATTGCAGACCAGGGAATTGCGATTGCGAGTACTTCCACTCGTATTCGTATTCGCATTCATATTCATATTCATTTTCATTTTCGTTTTCGTTATATGGCAGCTTGTCTGCTTTGAACAATATTATTATTACATATATTTTTTTTTATTGTCAAATTTTGTTTTTAACGCTTGCGACACGGGGCAAAAAAATGTTACCCTTGTCTCGTACGTGATATCCGATATCTTTCGCCGGACACTTTGGGGAATACCAACGAAGACACAGTTCACCGTTCACCGTTCACCGTTCGCCATTCGCAATTTGCCATTCGCCATTCACTCTTTCTCCTCCCTGTGACTCTTTAATCATATGAATACTCCAGCGTATATGCATATTCAACGATATTTGCTACTTTTCAATTTTTTTTCAGCTTCACATTCTTCGACACACACTCACCTGGGCAGGTGTCATTTTAGTTTGAGCACGGACTCCTACTTACTCCTAATGATAACGCTGACACTTTCACAAGAAATTGTAATACGAAAAGCAATACACTGAGAGTAATATTGTAACTTTTTAAACTCTTAGAAGTCTGACTATTTGACTCGACATTTTTATATGAAAGTCATACACTGAGAAAAAATTACTCTAAACATAAACTGGAATAAACAAAATGGATTTTTGTTTTTAATTATACACTTAAAGAATAGTACTGTTATTATTTATTATCTAAGCTAGAAATAAAGTTTGAGGGGAATTACCTTTTCTAATATTAAAATACTTGAATTCTCAGTATAAGAGATTAATTTCTGATATTTAAAAGATCTGTGCTACACTTATTTAAAGTTAAATAATTAAAATTATTTCTTGTTTTATTAAAAAACGCATTAACTAAGGATCTAACAGGTTAAAGAATGATATTTTTTCCTCCCTAGAAATTAAAAATGTATATACTTAAGGTTAATTTTCCTTCAAATTTAACTAAATAAATTATAAAGCTGATCTTAAAATATTTCAGACTCTTCGATTAAAATCCACATCAATTTTCCCTACAGTCCAATTAAAAAATGCAGTTTTAGTTTAAAGTTTTAATTGCTTAATAAATTTAATTTATTGGAAAACATAAAAATACTTAAAATGTATGTTAGATTGTATTTATTTTTATCATGGGTTTTTCTTTATGAAGTTTTTATTTCTTGCTATTTGTTGAACATTAAAATGAAAACATAATTATTTAGCAATTGTTTTGGTATTTTTTTTTGTTTTACGTTTTTACATACATACACATACATATGTATAAATAAGTTAAAAATTGTATTAATTAGACTAAATTCATTGGAATGATATAATATCAAAATATTTGCATAGTACAGCGTTTTAAAAATTTCACAACTATCTAGAAGCGAAAACTTGGAACTTTTCTTAATTTTTTTGGTTTAATTTTATTTATTAATGTATTTTTTTTAGACATTATTTAATTACATTTTACAATTAGAACACGCACGATTCAGGAATTTCGATTTTGATTTGATTTTGCGTTAAGAGTTTGATATAGTTTCAAATGTGGTAGCATCTTAGCAGATATATTTATATATTTTAAATAGAAGTACAGTCACACAAAAAAGTACACTCACACACACACTCACATACAGATTATTACTATATAATTTACAATTAAACAAATTCACTTGTGTTTTTTCTGCATTTTTCTGTGCGCTGAGAATTTTTGGGGATTTCTTGAAGTTTTCGGTATTTGGTATTTAGTATTTATCTTTGGTATTTTCTATGCAATTTAGTATTATTTCTTTTTAAGATTTATATTTATTTTATTGGTTTTTTTTTTGGCAACAATGGAAAATGCTCGGCTTAAAATAATTTAATTTTTATTTCTTTTATTTTCTATTTCAATTTTGATGTGAGGCGGCAAATGGAAATGCAGTTTGAGTATTCAACTCGGCTGCTATTGCACATGGATTCCGTTGGGCTTGGGTTGGAACTGCAACTGGAACTGGAGCTGGTACTGGTACTGGAACTAGTTGCTGTTGTTATGCCAGCAGTGATACCTTCTGTGGTGCCGTCGTCGCTTGTGGTGCTCCGCTGCCAGTGGGCATTGCTAGGCCTGCACCGCCCACAACTCCCACACCTGGTCCTCCTCCTACACCCACTCCCCCTGCACCTCCTGCTGCACCTGCATTCAGCTCGGCTGCTGCTGCTGCTGCCGCTGCGGCAGACATAAAGTCCACTTTGCCGAGGTGGACACGCAGATCCGTGTGTTGTGTCTCCTTGTGGCGTCGCAGATCCACCTTCCGCTGGAAGGACTTGTGGCAGAGCTTGCAGGAGAAGGGCTTGTAGCCCGTGTGCTTCCGGGAGTGTGTTATCAGATTGGAACTCTGACTAAAAGCCTTGCCGCACACCTGACACTTGTGCGGTTTTTCACCTGCAAAGACAGAGATGGAGAGAGAACTGGTTAACACTGAAAATCGATAGGTGCTTTGCATTTTGCAGTTTTTGACCCGGTAGTCAAGACGTGCAAAGGGTATGTTAAGTTAAGGAAAAAGGAAAAAAGTTAAATAAAATCAACAAAACTTTACTAATCCCTAAAAATCAATGTCCAAAATTTCGAATTGGTAGATAATTAATACTCCATATAAAGCGTCGTCTATACAGGTAGTTTAACAGTCGACTCCCTTAGCTGTACTACTTTATGCTACACTACTAAATTGTGCACTTTATGGCCCTGTACAGGTCCACAAACGGCAAGCAGTGCGCGCCATTTTAGGCTGAAACGAGAAAAGCTTTGCTTTCATGGCTGGCAACCCCCCAGAAGTAGCCCTCCCCGCTGCTCTTGACTCCCCCTTGCACCTACTACCGACCAACGCTGCTCACACATGCTCACAAGTCGCTCGTCAACCCCCCAACAAGAATAAAAATTTGTCTGAACTCTGAGTCAGACAATCTTGTGCTCTGTTCCACCCTCTCTGCTGTCCCCACAAACCCCTTTTCATCCCCTGATCTACTGTCGTCAGCTGCAATGGCGTCGCCTCTGCTAACCGCAGTAAGCATCCCCTGCCTCGCCCCACTCCTTAAAATCCTGGCGAGTTTTTAAATTTCTACTTTTTGGTTCATTTGTGTGGTGTTTTGTGTTTTGCGGTTGAGCACTTAAAGCCAGATCCACATAAAACACAGTCAAAAAATGTTTTCAAAGAAATTTTACCCCAATTTTCGTTGGCCTCATTTTAAAGCATTTTCTTTTCCCCATTTTCCATTTCCATTTGCCTGCGATTTGTACTTTTTTATATTTCATTTATGGCACATTTTCATTCTGTTAAATTTTTCATTAGAGATTTGCTGTTTGCTCTGTTATTATTATTATTTTTTTCTGCTTTGCTTCTCAGCTAAATTTAACTTCTTTTTTGTTTTTTATGGCCAGCACTTTTGGGTGTCTTCCCCTTGTTGTTGTTGTTGCTGCTTCTTGGCGCCAAGTGCTATCAAATTTTCATTCGAGATTTGATTTGATTCGCAGTTATCAAAAGCAGACTTATGGCATTTTGAAATACTTGACGGCTGCTCCACAGAGATTCGTGTGGCAAATTAGTAAGAGCAAGAATTTCTAATACAGAATCGTGTTTGATTTATGTAGAACAGGTTAGTGGGGTTAGGGTGCTATTAACCTAGATTTTATACCTTCTTTTCTATAAAAGTAAAATATTTGTATATTTCTTAGTATTATTCCAAGTTTTCTTTAGCATAATAGATTTTTTTATTGACTCAAAATCAGATTTTAAGTCTCTTTATATTTTATTCCCCATTTTTCTGCAAACCAAGTACAAATCGCTGTCTATCTGTGGCTAAAGACACGTATCTTTCGATCGGTTTGTCTATTTTTTAGTTCCTTATCTTGCCAACAGATAGTGCAATAGATTCGTAACAATACATACACAGACAGACTGTAACGACAAAATGTTAACTTGAGTTTAATTCAGCGAGGGTAGAGTGAGAAGTCTATATAGAATATATATAAAGCAAACACACACACACTATGATAACAGTTGCCCACTTTGGTGTACAAACACAAAGACAACTGTTGGCGTTCCATGCACTATATAAAAGTATATATGTACATACATATATAGTTGGGTAGGAGCAGTCGGAGTAAGTATATAATGGAATTGCAGCGACGTGATTCTGAAACATTCGACCGTTGGGATGTGCTCTGATTCAACTTTAACTCCCGACACAGGAGAGGGAGAAAAGTAGGAGAAACTGGATGGAAAGAGGAGGAAAGGAGGGAGTCAAGTTAGCAGCTGTAGGAGCTGCTGTAGCACAAAAAGCAAAACAACAGCAAAAATTGAGTAGTCATGCTGCTCTCCGATGGGGAGCACAGTCGTATACTTGATTTTTGGAGCTGCTGCCTCACGGAGCATGCCCCTGCAGCACTGTGGTAGTAGCACGAGGAGGTAAGGGGTGGTAAGGGGTGTACTTTTTCTGAGGCAAAATACTCTCGGGGCACGTTCGTGCACTATCGGCACAAATAACGTCACGTAGTCGCAGAGATTATAGAGCAGCTTTTATTATTTATCACGGCAGAACGAGCACAACGAACACTAACGAGACCCAAATCCAAATCCCGTCGGCCGACGCCAGCTGCGCAGTCGGGGTGGGGGAGGGGTTGCAGCCAGCGCTAACTAACACTGGCAAATGCCAAGTCCCAAGTTGCGTTATATAGCTCCACTTGTCTGTGTGTGTGTGCTGCTGGGTGTATGAAAATTTTGCTGTCTGTGGGTGTGGCAGACGAGGGTTGGGCTGTGGGTGCGGGTGGCTGAAGACTTGCCGTTTTTTGTATGTACAGATTTCAAGGATTTTTATTGCATCACATTGTGGAAATTCTTTTAAATCTTTGCTTGCTTCTGCGCTGCTTTCTTTTACTCTTCTAATATCTTAAGTGTCCGTCTGTCTGTCTCTCAGTCTGACTGTGTGTGTGTGTTTGTGTGTGTATCTAAGCAGCATACTTGGCAAATCCTTTCAATTCAACACGTTTTATATTTCTCGTTTTTGCCTTTTAACATTTGTGTTATCTTTAACTCTAACCAAATGACGCATACGCCGCGTTGTTCAACTCAAAGTAAACAGCAGGAAATAAGAAAAGAAAAAGAATCTCACGCAACCAAATGAAATTTAAATTGATTTTACTATTTAGCATGAAGAGATTTAATTTTTATATCAAGGAAAGCTTTGACTTATTAAAAAACTTTAAGTAATTTTTAAAGTTTTTCGTCAAGTTTCCAAACAAATTTCATAGACGTAAGGCTATTTTTAGGTAATAAAACTAATTTTTAGTAAAAAACATATATTTTAATAAACTTTTACAGCGCTTTAAGTAAACTTTTAACTTTAACTTATCGATTTGCTTTTTTCCCCCAGCGGCTTCAGATTTAAAGCGTCGACCATGGATCGAAATAAAAGTCATGAATGAATAAATAAGTCGGAAAATGCACACACACACACTCACACACACACAAACACCTTTACAAATGTAGAGAAGGAAAAAAATTTATTTGCTTCCGCTTTTATGGCGCATAAATTTACAAACAAAAAAAATCTGAGGCTGGAAAATAAAAAATAAAAATGCGAGCTAAACACAAAAAGCAAATAAAACGTAGCCAAACGTGAATGTGGAAAATGCACAACAACAACAATAAGAGAAAGAGAAAAACAAAAACAAAATGAAAGAAAAACTGAAAATGGAAAAAAGGAAAATGTTTGAGGCAAATCACATCAATGTGGAAAAATCTGCTGTCTTTCGGTTATTGCTAGCAATAGAAACACGTCGCCAGGACACAAAACGGACCAAGCAAATGGCAAATAAAGCGCAAGAAACACGAACCAAGAAAGAAAGCAAAACTAAGGCAAAAAGCGGAGAACAAAGCAGAAAAGCAGCAGAAATTGAGGTTGGTCGTAAAATGGCACAAAATCGAGCAAGAACTAAAGCCAAAAAAAGGAAGAAAAACAAGAAACACTAAAGCAAATCCTGAGATGTATACTTTCTGCTTAAGGCGGGAGAAAAGGGGGAGTGGCACACGTCCTAAATCGAAGACGCCAAACGATAAAAATGTCTGAAATATTTTTCCGTCTCTCAGACGCTGTGTGTGTGTGTGAGGGAGGGAGGTAGTGTGTGTGTAAGCGGAGTCATCTTCCACTGATTTGGCCAGACGCTTTTGCTAAATACGAGTCAGGGATACATCTGTTTGGGGTTGCCAACTGGGCGTTGGGTGTGGCTTGTTAGGGGCCCTGAGAGTGGATAAGGGTAAGCTGGGGTACAGCTTATTAGAGGTTATTATCCTTGCAATTTGCAAAACTGATTTCAGGGCAAACAAAATGCGAAATAATAATTTAATTTCGCAAATCAAAAATGATTTGAAAGTATGAAAAAGTGATGAAATTAAGTTATAAAATGTTGCTTATTTACTCCTCTAGTATATTTTATAATTTATAGATCTTAAGTTTCTTAGAATTCGTTTAGTCTTGTCATTGCTTTAAATATAAATTATAGTCATATATTCTAAGCTATAAAAAACTATATAGATTAGTTCACTTAGTATTGAAAGAGTCACAAGAAATAACTAGAAATCGATGCCTATGCTTTGGGTACGTAGTTCGTAGTTAGTAATGGCGTCGCTAACTGTGCGACGGCAGCGCAGTTGCTACATTTGGCAGAGCTTTGCTGTTCATGTTGTTGTTATTATAGTTATAGGGGTGTATGCGCAACTCTCACAAACACACACACACACACAGTCGCTGTTGCCGCTTCCGTCGCAGCCAGCGTGTCAGTGTATGCATCGTATTTGTTATTCGTGTGTGTGCGCGCGTATAAAACAGAAAATCAAAATCTCTTGACTAAATTTTTCATTGGTCGGCTGTGATTTCTCTGTCCGCTCTCACTGGCTCGCTCTTTCTAACGCACTCTCTCACGCTCGCTTGCTCACTCGCGCACATTAAGGCGTTTCGGCTTGCTGCATGTGTATTGTGTAGCGCTGTGTCTGTGTATCGTTGGCGTGGTGTGGTGTGTGTGTGAGTTTATGTCTGTTGCTTTGTCGTTGTCTTTCCAATGCCTCTCCAAGCTTTGTACATAGCCTTCACGTTGAATGTTGGTCCTCACTTTTGCCTCTTATCAGTTACATGTTTTGCTTCTATGTAAAGTTTGTGCGCCAGTGTGTGTTGTGTTGGGTGCTGCTCTCTTTGTGCTTCTCGGAGAGTGAGCACGCATTTTATAGTTGTCGCTCTTTTCAGCTGTTTCGCGTTTTGCTATCAACGCCGTCAGTTCCATTTTTGTATGCCAGTTTTACTCCCCACTCTCTTCCTATATCTCTCCTTCTCTGTTTTACAGTTACTTCCCAGCCATTCCCCTCTTCTATCGACTGCCTTCTGTCAACTGTAATTGAAACTGCGACTGTGGCTTTGCCTGGTTTTCGTGGTTTGTTCGTCGCTTTAATGGACGTTCATTTCCCGTCAATGCTACCCATTTTGGCCATATTCATTGCCATTCCCAAAAATGGCATATCTGCTTCCTCTATAGATGTGGTGTGTGTGTGTATGTTTGAGTGTGTGCGTATGCAGATATAACTATTGCTAGCGTCGGTTGACTTTAATAACGAATGAAGCTTTAAATTCGGTTGTTTATTGCTTCCATGTGGAACTTTAGACCATCAAATAAGCACAGAGTTTTGTTGTGTAATTCTACAGGCTCACTCAGTAGTAAGTTACTACTAGTAACACTCTAATGAACTTATTTGTGTAGTATTTAAATCTATAGACCAGGAAAAATACCAATAACCTACTAAATACTAAAATATAATACTGTCTTTCAAGTAAAGAATATTTCATGCCCTAAAATCAACTAATTTATTCACTTCATTTATCACTCTTATGCTAAAAAAAGATTTGACCTTTATGCCTGGCCGTACTTACCGGTGTGTATGTAGGTGTGCTTCTTCATATCACTCTTTTGATGGAATCTCTTGCCGCAGTAGCTGCAGGGATAAGGCCTCGTATCGCTGTGGATGAGCAGATGGGTGGAGAGGGTGCTGGATCGCTTAAAGCGTTTCCCGCACTGTTTACACTCGAAGACCTTTTCCACATTGTGCACCGCCCTGAAAAAGGTATGAAACAAATAATACTATTTAAGCAGGGAGTAAAAACTACTACTTTTACAGGGACTAAGACTAATAAATGCTGGCGGCTATTTGGTGTAATTAAAGCCAGCAGCGAATTCCCTGGAGCGTCTGACAACAAAAAAAGGAGGAAAATGTTAAACACAAACCACAAAGCAAACATTTTGGCCGGGCTAAATCCAACATTTCAGTTAAATTAAGTAACACAAAACTGTCCCAGGACCACGAGCACTCATTAAGTATGCAAAGTGCCACGCCCCCACTCCAAGTAGCCCCCAAATGCTTGTGGCCGAGTGCTTTACATACCTGTGCTGACTGAGGCTGACCTCATGGCCAAAGGTCTTGTTGCACAGCTCGCAAGCGTAGGGCTTCTTGCCGTGATGGGTGCGTCGGGAGTGCACCTCGAGTCCGTGCGGTGTGGAAAACATTTTCTCGCATTTCATGCACGAGTACAGGTCGCTAAATTGATGCAGCCCTGGCCACTTGGCGGCCATGTGATGGAAATGCAGGTGCGGGGGATGCGGCAAACCCAAATGTCCGGCACCAGGTGGTACGCCCACACCAACTCCTACCGCTGCTGCTGCCGCTGCCGCAGCTGCAGCCGCTGTGGTGCCATTCTGGCCAGCAGATTGGAGTGGCACCATCAGACTACGCAGTCGGAAGAGATTTTCCTGTGAATCCGGATGGTAACTACATGGGAGGAAAGGCAGGAAAAGCAGAAAAGCGGAAGACAGAGACAAGGCATTAGTTACGCATTTAATTAAGGCAGCTTAATTAGCACAGGTTGTGGAGCACTGAGAGAAAGTGGCGACACTCACCTTGCTCCCAGTCCAGATTGCTGTTGTTGCTGCTGCTGTCCCTGGTGAAAGGCAAAGGCGGCGAAAAAGGGGAGCGCGGGTGAGAAGATGGGACGCTGGAACATGGCGGCATCGTAGTTGGGCGGGTAGCTCTGTCGCATAACCTCCAGCGGATTAGCGGGTAGCGTTAGGGCAGCACTCGAGGCACCAGCGAGACCCAGCGGAGGACTGCGTAGGCGACGCGACGTCGGCTCATCGCGACGCAGCAGAGCGGAGACTGAGAAGAGATCGGACTTCTTGGTACTGCTGTTGCTGCTGTTGGCCGTGATGAGCAGCTCGGAGGCGGACAGAGAGGCGGCACTGGGCGAACTAATGCTGGGACTGCCAGGTGGTGAGTCCACCTCCAGCTCCACCGATGAACTACTCGAATGTGATCTCGAGCGGGAGCGTGACCTTGAGCGGGAACGGGACCGAGAACGTGAGTGCAACGAACGTCTCGAATGCCGCGAGTACCGCTCATGACTGCTGTCCGCATCGTCCATGTCGATTTGGGAGGAACAATGCGAGGCACTGCGTGATCTGGATCGTGATCTTGATCTCGATTGGCGCAGCTGCTCACTGGCACTTAGGTAGGGCAACAGTTTGGGGCGCTGCAGGTGCGGTGGCTGCTGTTGATGATTCTTGCTCAGCATCGAGATGGAATTGTTGTTGTCCTCTGCCAGGGTGGCAACACCATGTGCGGCCATCGATGGAGGCTTCAAGCCAGCGGCGGCTGCAATCGCCGTCAGGTGTTCAGTCTTGACCAATCTGCTTATGCTAAAGGGTAGCGCTGCATCTGCAAGAGAGAGAGAGGGGTAGAATCAACTATTAGAAAATCAGAGCAAAAAGGGCAAAGCATCATCAATCACACACACACAAAGATCCACCTGTATTACACACACACGCTCACACACAGATTGTCACATTCGCAGTCTAACAGTTGGCAGCGTATCAAATTTCAAATGTAATTATTTTCGTATTGAATCGCCTAATCCACCTTACATGACCATTAATTCACCCTAATCAAGCAGCATTCGGCGATACTCCCCCTTCCACGTTTTCTTTCTTTCCGCTATTCCCTTATCAACCCACCGTTCGCACATCTAACAGCAACGCCTTCATCATCATGCACATCATCATTACGTTGTTTGCCATGCAGCAAAGCAAAGCACAGAGGACAAAACTGTCCACCCGACAAAACATCACTTATCGAATTTGATTTATTGTACCAATTTGAAGTTAGTAAATAATGAAAAAAATGTGTATATGAAATAAAAATTTCCTAACAGTATATTTAATTTATTAAAGGTGTTAATTATTAATGTTAATTACATATAGAAATTTTTGTTCCTCTTTAAAAACATACTTAATTTTTATATATAATATTTAAATTTAAGCTACTTAATATTATCTTTTTAATTCTTTGAGTTTAAAAACTGTCTCAACATTTAGGTATTAAGTGCTATTCTATGCCTAGCTTGTAGATTGAAAACATTCCTGACAAATGTGTGTGGTGTGCCAGCAGGCGCATGGCATTCTCAGATTCGCCTGTCGAAATGGAATAATAATAATGTGCGTTTAAATAGAACATCGGTTCGGTCCACACTCGGCTAAATGGAGCATGACAAAACAGAAAACACACAAACAGGCGTAGAGAGAGTAGGAGAGAGAGAGCGAAATGAGGAAGATGACGAAAACGACGACAGCAACAGTGACAGCGACAGAGAACACGACTCGACGCAGGCGCAAAAAAAGTGTCAAGTGAAAGGGGTAAACACAGATAGGCAGGAGGTGGAAAGAGGGAAGGGGTGGGGGTATGTTTCGGGGGAATGAGCGAATCCGAATCGAATGAATGAATACGCATCGCAACAAAAGAATAACAATTTGACAACATTCTAATTCGCCACGCAGATAAAAGTAACTGCGCAGGCATTGCCCAAGGGCGGCCGGATAAAGATAGAGGGGGTAGGGCAAGGGGAGTGACAGAGGTAGCGTAAGGGGGCGGATTTTGATGATGCGGCTTTGATTGTTGCAGCCAGTGAGGCGGCAAACGCAAAGCCAAATAAATATAAACAAAAACCCACAAAGACACAGACAACACACAGCAATTTGCTAGCTCACATCCAGCAGATACAGATACGCGCGGGCTTAGCTACAGATACATTTTGGATTTCTTTTCATTTGGGGTGTGGTACGAAAATTCGTACACTTTTTGTAGTCAGCGTGTCAAGTGTTTTTGCTAGGTTGCTTTGTTTGTCTAGGAATTTTTAAGTGCACTTAGCGTCCAGGCATGCCCTCTTTCTAGCCTCTATGAATACCCTATAAATCATGCAGGAAACACTTAAAGATTCAGTTCAAAAGTGATACCGTGTTGTCTTATTCTAACTCTATTAAGTTTAATTAAATTTGTATTAAAAATCTAGTCAGCTCTAAATATGTTTTGTATAGTTAACCATTTTTATATTTCCCCCTATAAGCCCTTTAAATATATTACAATTTAATTAATTTTGAACTACTTTGAAAATCCTCCACACATTTTTCAAGCTCTGCTTAGCACTAACTAGAGTTTCATAGCCATTTTCAAGTCATAAATATTAACGTGTTGAAATCATTAGACCGAAAACAATCAGACTTGAAAGGGGAAACCCATGAACTCTCCGTAGCCTCCCACTTGGAGTAGGAAAATTTTAATCATCGCCATTACAACAAATGTCAATTGCGAAAACCCTTTATTCTAATTATGCACACAATTGTCCCGGGAGTATTCCCAGCTCAGTCCAAAACACCCAAAAGCTGTGAATACAAAACGAATCGCAGTACAACCACCAGCTGGAGCTACCAGTTATTATGGCTAAGAGAGAGACAGGTGGAGAGCCAGAGAGAGAGAGAGACTTGAAATGAAATTCGTATTGAATGAGAATTTGCAGCAACAGAAATTGAAAACGTTTAACGTTTTAACGCTTGGACCAAAAATCAACCCTGGAGACAGCGTAGGGGGAACTAGCGAGACAAGTGGCTCTGCTTTTGGTAGCCCTGTTGGCACACGTAGGCCGACTTCCTTAAATGATAATAATAATGAGCTTAAGCATGTGCTCGATGCGTTCACTTCACAGGGTGGCACTTTGCTCCAGGGCTGGAGGCTGTAGTCTGTAGGCTGACAATGTAAACAGAGGAGTACGACAACAAACCACCCACAACCATTTGGCAGTTCGCTGTGCTACGACCCCGGCTGTAAGATACTTTCGCTTTTCAGTCGACAGTAAAGTCATAAATTTGTGCACATTAGACATAGCCAGCGTCCAACTTTCCCCCGTTTGGGGTGCTACGAACCCCTGGACCATTGACGACCGCCCTGCCATGTGGTTCCGTGTTCATCTGGTTTTATACGCCCGGGAGCAATATTCACGCACTCCACTCCAAGCAGAAAAAAAGGTAAAATAATTATTCGACACTGCATGGTAATTGAAATCATTGTTATCCTGTTTATGCAGCCCTCCCCCGCCTGTCCTCGACGCTCTATGCAGCCGTGCTCGGCACCACCCCTGGCAATTTACGAGCTTATGGCAGGATTATCAATGTTTTGTCTCGATTTTGATAGGGGCACCTTATGGCTGGGAGGTGTTAATTATTTCGCTGGCAATGTAATGAAATTTAAAATTATATAGTTATGGGAAATTGGGTATAACCTATTTACTGTGCGATTATATATATATTTGATCATAGTTGGATTTCTATATAATTTTAGGTACACAGAAGTAGTGTTTCCTCTAGAAAACACTTCCGATCTATCAACTTGTCAATTGCAGCAAAAGTCTTATGACTAATCCCAATCATTATAAAACTTGATTCATTAAATTCCGTAAAAATACTGGATTAAATTCCTCATTGTTTATTTTTAGGAAACATTCAATCTATGCATAATTTACAACTTTGATGTTGATTTGGATTAGAGCGGAGTACACGGACGATATCAATGTCAATCGATCAAATAACAGTTGGCAGAACGGTAGTTGGTAGGGGCCCAACACCAATACATATAAATGTACAGACTTAAACAAATACGAAGTGGTCATAATGCATAACTTGGTTCAACTTTTATGGCTATAAAATCGTCGCTTTCGGCAAATATGAAAGCAAATCGCGAATGAATCGAAACGAATCGAATCGAATTGTATTGGATTGAAACGTGTACAAAAACAAAAAAAAAAGAGTAAAATATATAGAACAATATAATAAATATTGAGCAGAGGTCCGAGATATGCCAAAAGTGGGTGCCATAAAATGTAGCCGATAGATTAGGGCCATGATTTGGTCACTGGACTCAAGTGTGAATCGTTGTTTTGTATGAGTATTGGATTCATGATTTACGAATTTGATGAGATTTCGATGCCATAGTTTAGATTGTACGCCGTTGATGATAATGATGACAGTGGCAGTCTTAAGAGTGTTGGCAATCCTTTTACCTAATCTCCACTCATGCTCCACTCCAATCGGCATTAGTCGAGGATTGTGTTCGTCAAACAACCCACAACCAACAACAACCAACAACAACCAACAACCAGCAACAGTTGCTCTTGTGTATAATCAGCAATTGTTGCTGTCGGTGCGATTGCTTTGAAGACCGTCTCGATAACTAACGTGTATTGCAATTACAAATTACATATTTATTTTTAGACTGCAAATCAATCAAATAGTCTGCGTAATGCCAATGCCAACTCTGTGACTGACTGACTGTCCAGAGCACCCTCTAGCCATACAGCTGGCCCTACCACTAACCCCTACCCCTACTGCGGTTGGCTTATCGCCTGGGGGCTATAAATCAGAAGGCTATCTAAACTTTAGACTCTTGGCCTGATAAATGACATTTAATTGCAGCACGTTTTCACTTTTCAAGAATGAAGCAAACGATCGTCAGAGGACCCCTTAACCCGTTACTAACCCTACACAGCGAAAAATTTATATTTGCATCTAAACATGTAGTGGTCTTAAGATCAAGAATCGAAGTAGAGAAATCTTCTGTATTTTTAAAAACTTTTCCGATGAATTTTTGAGAATATAAGTTTTATTTTAGGTATTCCCTATCAATCGCCATACATAACTTTAATGTCTTTAGCAAACTAATTCTGTTTTTTCAGTGTACTCAAACCCTACCGAAATTTCAAGATCATAAACCAAAAACTCTTGCTCGACAAACAATACTGTTTGTGATTGCTCAGGTTTTTATTTCATTCCTTTTTTAACAATAATAATAATAATATATTATCTTTCTTTTCTTGCTGTTTATTCGCTGCGGAATTTTTTATTTTATTTTACGATGCACTCGGTAGAAGCTTCTTTATTTGCTTAAATATTTTTGTGATTTCTTTCAATTTCGCTAGAACTCGACGATAACAGGCATAGCTATATGGCGACTATATAATGATATGGCAGACTAATTCTGGAGCATACTGTAACTAGCTGAAAACTGTATGCTCATTTATGAGCTCATCAATATCTATAGACATAATCGTGCTGGAAACTATAATGTTAATTTTATTCACCTTTTTTTTGGGGTATATTATGGATTGCTCAGGGTTTAATTATAACAGAGTCATAAGCTGATATCGGACTGGTAGCTTTTATGGGG
The DNA here is from genome assembly GCA_018152125.1 of Drosophila dunni. NCBI lineage: Eukaryota > Metazoa > Arthropoda > Insecta > Diptera > Drosophilidae > Drosophila > Drosophila dunni. Next base: position 13,165,952 of record JAECXC010004138.1, on the reverse strand, counting down.
GTTAAGTGTGATATCAATAACGATATCGCTGAAATCGCAGTACCTCACATATCGTGCAACAGTTGCGCATAGCACAAAGATAGCTATATATATCTACGATATAGGCAATATCTAGTTGTATTTACCAATCGAATCGAATCGTGACCTGAAACTGTGGCAATGGCTTAAAGGGTTACCTATTTCACACCCGAAATTGATTTTTCTTTGCCAAACACTGACGATAAAAAGATATTACCAAAAGTATCATAAATAATGTGTATATATTTTTAAAAGTATCTGATAGATTTGTGTGGTTGAAAATCAACCTCAAGTTGTTGTTTACTTATCGGTCGAGTTTTTACGAGACTTTTACTCTTTCAACTTTACAACAGGGCGAGGATATTGACATGTTTAGATGTCGTTACGTATTTACCTTTCGGATCGTAAATCATAACGCGTGTGCAGTGTGTGTGCGGAGTGTGTGCGTAGTTATTAGCCAGCCAGCAGATACAAATGTATCTTGCAGATACACATGCATAGCCAAACCTTACCTAGACACGCTGTTGCTGTAGTCCAGGTTTATTATTTGGTTTGTGTTTTTTGTTGTTTTTGTGTACTTTTTGGTTTTTGGTATCTTTATAGATTTACAATGCCCAATTTCTTCGTCTACTTGGGAGAAGTTGAAAGATATACGACAGCCGTTGAGCGCATATTCGATGAGTTGCCAATGATTACGACGTGTGCCATAAATATTTCATAAATATTGCTCTGATTTTCGTTGCGACAATTTGTTATTGATCAATAATGTACGAGTGTTAGCTGTGCAGCGGTAAGGTAGAGTACACTGAGAGAAATTTTGTATTTACATACTAAGATTAGAAAACTCAATGATAATTGAGCAAAAATTATTAATAATATAGCTACTAAGTTGTCTTGGGGTTAAAATGTGCTTAAATACACTGAGAAAAATTAGGAAATTACGGACGCTAGTCTACGCTAGTGAGTAAAGCAGTTTAAATTACTTAGTACAAGCAGAGTTCGAAGTAGAAATCATTTTAGTCAAATTGTTAACTGTAGCCCTTTTTTCGCTCAGTGTATAGTTACTTTAAGGTACCTATATAAACGGTTTCTTTTAAACAACGGTACTCAACATACTCTACAACTCCAACACTCCAACTAATGGGCTTTAATACTAAATTCCCATCAATTTAGATTAGTTTTACTAATTGAAAGGGCATCAAAAATTCTAGTAAACTCGAGTGCATTACTCCAACTCAAGTCTCAGAGTCCACCCAGCGAAGCACTACCATATTTACACCAATTGGGGGCTTCGTAAATTTTGTAGATAGTCGAAAAGGCTATGGCAAACACTTGGCTGATTAGCGGGTGCTACATTTGGATGGGTGCTACGTTGGATCGATTTATATATTCGATAGGATATTTCGATTGCTTTTAATTGATTCGAATCGCTGTTCAATTGTTTTGGTGTGATTGAAAATGGCTTAAGAATTTATTGTTGAATTTATGTAGCTCACACTGAATGCAGTATATTAAAAAAATACCAAAAAATACTACAACCGCAATACTGATATCATTTGACAACTATGCATAAGTTTGTCATATGAATCAGTGCGTTTGGTTCTCTGATTAGGCCATTTGATCTTTGACCAGTGACTCGCTACGACTCATGGACTAGTCGTGGGTGGTAGGTGGCAGGGGGAGGGTACTGGTACTGGTACCGCTTTTAAGTACATTGTCGGGGGCGCATCTGCTCCACCACTTTCGGTATCTATTTCTCAGACAGACCGTGGGCAATTTCAATTTAACTTAATTCGTGAATCACCCACTCAAGATATTTGCTCTACGGTGTCTACGGTTTCTACGGCGTTACCCAAAGTTGTTCTACATTAATTGAACGATAACCATTTGAGAGTTCGAGCTCAGTCTCAGTTACCGACCCCTCACTCAGCTGCTGATGATCCATTTGGTGCGAAGCGTCAATTAAAATTGGAAATCGAGACGGAAATTAGTCGCGACGTTTCTGACCTTTTTCGCAAGGTTAGACAGAGGCATTAATGGATCGCCATATATTATAGGAAGTACTTAACATCTTAAACTTTAAAGTAAGAAAATTATGGCTTTTTGTTGGATTATAGAAATGTAATTTTTAACTTTAAAATAGCTATTTTAATCTGAAGATTCCATAAACTTATTTAAATCATGTTGTAATTTTTGCTTCACTTTTTAAATATTAATATTTTTATATAATTTTAAGCCTGTTTAGATTTTTCCTACTCATGATTAATCCCTAAACTTTGAACTTAAATAATTACCCAAAATTTCCCGCTTAAAGCAAAATTTTAATCACGTTTGCTCCAATACTTGTTGTGATTTTTGTTATACTCATTTTCCTCATACGTTTTTCGCTTGGGGAAAATCCTGGCGACAGCAGCAGTGGCCAATCAGTCAGCCAGCCAGCAGTCAGCAGCGGGAAAACTGCGAGAAAATGCTAGGAAATTCAGGGTATTATCGCCAATATTTTACCAGAGCGCCAAAAAGCAGAAAAAAATGATTTCAACAAACAAAGCGAAATTCATTTTTGCTCAACAAAAAGCGACAAAAATAAAAGAAAAAGGAAAATGCGAAAAGCGAAAAATCCAGCAAACAAGAAACGAGAGAAAACGTGAAAATGGCAGAGGAAAAAAAAAATGGAAGGGAAGCAGCAGAAAAAAACGTGGCGCGCCAAACGGAATTGAAAATTCTCCACAAGTGTGTGTGAGTGTATGTGTGTGTGTGTATCTTTGTTTCAGGCGTATCCATGTCCGGACTGTGCCAGGCTCAAGCTGTGGAGCTAAAAACATATCCGTTGGATACATGTAATGCCGGTAAATGAAATCCGCTTGTCGCCTGACACAAGCTGGGTGTGTGTGAGAGTGTGTGAGTGTTTTGGGTGTACGTGTGTGTGTGTATCTGTATCTGGTAGTCGTCGCCATCGCTGTGTTGAATTTCAACTATGAAAGTTGAATGAATGAATGAATGAGTGTGTGTGTGAGAGCGAGTGTGTGTGTATGAGTGGCACATATGCTCACACACATACACACACTTAAACAGATTTCATATCCATCCATCCATATGCCTCTTGTCTGCTGTCAGTGTATCTGTATCTATGAGTTTTTTGCCCGCCGTTGTCCGTGCACACACTCGTTTCCGTATCTGTGGTTCGCTATGGATTTTTCAATCCCCGATATCCATTTGTCCAGCTGTCCCACCGCCCCTCCGTCCTTCCCCCGTCCGACTTGTCCGCACGGAAGATTTGCACATTAAGCGTCGCCACACACAAACGGAATAATGAATATTTTCACCGCACAACGGCCCCTCCGCCCGCCTTCCTCTACACGCCCCCTTAACCCCTCCCTGCCTCAACCCCTTGCCAACATCGCAGCATTTTCCATTTTCACGTTTTTGGCCAGCACACAACATTTTTTTCAATTAAACTGACAGCGTTCTGGGCCTTGTTTGGTGGCTTTTGGCCATTTGCCGCACTGACTGTTAACTGTTTTCTGTGTTCGCTGTTCGCCGTACTCCGCTCTCTTTCTCTGTTGTGGCCATGGCCTATACCGACATTGGCCATATTTTAAAATCACACATTATTCAAATAATTTTTTAAAATTTTCATCCATCATCGCCATATTTGTAGCATGTGAGATGAGAAGAGAAATATGTGGCAATATTTTTAATTAACTTGGGAATATGAAATGTGGCAATTGGGAAAACCAACTGAGTTTTCATCTGCGAAGTGTGGGACGCGGGAAGGGGAGTAGGTGTGGGCTGTGGCAAGCGGATCGGCATTTAAACAAATTGCAATTTTTATTTGGAGTGTGCCTTATATTAAAACTTGCATATAGAAATCTGTTTGCAAATAAAGAAATTTTAATTTGCATGCCTTAAAATCAGTCAAGAATTGGGATTTAGTCTTGTGACCTTTGACAATTTTCCTATGAAGACCGTCAGAGCAAAAATTTTTAATATCATTTGATAATATCACAAATTTTGCTGGGCATAAAGTCGGTTTCAAATAAATATTATGACTATGTACTGAATTAGCACACTATTTAGCAGACTTTTTTTTTAAATTATGTAATTCTATAAATTTAAAGTTCAAAATATAATATCACTCGTAAAACGGAAAATGTTCCATATTGATTTATAATATAAATACCATTTTATAAATCGGAACGTAATTCCTAAAATAATCTTTATGTTAAACATTATAGATTAGACTTTAAGATATAGTTATTGTTAAATATGATTAAGGATGAAATAATGTACTTTAATAATTGGAATAACAATATATTTATTCCAATTATTAAAGTATATTATTGATTATTATATAAATTTTATCAAAAAATAAAATTAAAGCTTTTCCATTTGAATTTTTTATTTAATTTGAATAAATATTCCATAATAAAGTTTCCAAACAAATTTATAAAGACAAATAGAATTTTAGATTTTATTATATGATTAAATTTTAAATATTTTAAACTACATATATACACAGATTAATATTCGTTGTACCTAAATATGTCCAAATTATTGTTAATTTGATTTAATTAAACTAATTCAATTAATTAATTATATTGTTTGCAGTCCACAATCAAAAACATTAAATTAAGAAAAAAATTTTTTATTTATAAACTGGGTAACCTGATGGAATGGTTAACTAAAAAATGCGTTTAAAAGAAAATAATCAGAATTCCACTTCCCACACAAACAAGTTCACACACACTCTTAATACACACACTCCCAACAATCCCACACACACCCAAACTTAAAGCGTTTTTCAACATTTATCCACTTGATTTTTGATTGATTCGCAACACTCAAATTTAATTTAGCTTCAATTTAAACATGTTTATGCTTGCTTACCGTCGGCACTGCGTTTCTTGGGCAGCACAGCCTTGAAGGCGGACATGGGCGCGTAATCATGTGGGGAACTTGCCGCCGACGGCAACTGATGTTGCTGTTGGTGTTGGTGCTGCTGGTGTTGTTGGTGTTGCTGCTGTTGGTGTTGATGTTGGTGATGTGCCTCCACTGTGATCTGTGCCTGCTGCATGCGCTGATGGAGCAGCTGTGTGGGCGAGGGAATCGCAGCCATTGTGGTCAAGGCGCTGAGATCACGCACCTGCAGCGAGGCGGACGAGGTGGAGGTTGATGGCGACGTGGATTGCTGGGGGCTGGTGACAAAGGGGCCGCCGGGAAAATCAGCGGCAATGGCGGGCTTAAAGTTACCCAAACTGTAATCGATGGGCAGATGATGCTGTTGGCTGGTGGGTGGGGCAGCGGAAGTGGCCGGATGCAGCAGATGCTGATGCTGGCCAGGCGCTTGCATCTTGCCAACGTTCATAAGTATCTTTTTGTTTAAATTTTCTTAAGTTTAAATTATTTTTCAAAATAATTTCTCTTTAAATGGTGAACAGTTTTGCACGCGATGTGCACGCGACGGCTTGGAGTCGGTTGGGGTAACGGTATCGGTAACGGAATCTCTGATTTGCACGCGCGCCTAACAAAACGGTAAATTGGCAACGGAACTGATTTGTGCTTGTGTTTTTTTCTCTTCTCTTCTTTGGTTTTGTTTCAAACGGTAGTTTTGAACGGCACACGCGGAATGCAAATGCTGCTGCTGAGCATTACTGTCGTGTTCGGCGTCATCGAGCGGACTAAACCAGTAAAAGTTAATCACGGCTGGGCGCTGGACGCTGAGTTGGAAGTCATGGAACGCGCAAGCTGACGCCGGCGCCAGCAGAGGCTGAGAGTGAATCTGGCTGCTGACAGCGGCTGTGAGAGCAGCGGCGCCCTGCACTTGACACCGCGTCTCGATTGGAAGTAAGGGTGGCTGATATCAGATGATGAGATGCGAAGTGGTGTGGGCGGGGTGGAACGACTGTTGCTTGCTTATGGAAGCTCACACACACACACGGGCAAATACACGCAAATTCGACCACTGTTCCAATTGTTGCGATTCCGATTTCCCAGTCAAGATTGGAAGAAATCAAGTTGAGCGTCAACGTTGACGTCAGCAGCGCAGTCAGCGTTATGTGAGAAGCTGCGAGAGCACCTACAACAACAAACTTGGCACATGCACGCTCACACTCTCACATACACTCTCTCACACTTTGACACGCGCTCGCACTCTTTGACTTTCTTTGCGGTTACAGTTATACGGCAGACAGGCAAGCGAACAAGCGACCTAAGCGACCGTCTGAGCGCCTCAAAGCACAGCGACTGACGAAGCCGCAACGACAACGACAACGCAAGCAACTGAGGCGCTCTCTGCTTTGATAAGCAGCGTGAGAGCAACTTCACCCACCACCAACACACACCACCATTGCCATTAGCAAAGAGCACGAGCAACACCCAAACCAATTCACGCGTGTGAGCGAGACGGATGTCTGCTGTTGCATTCCAGTTGGAATCACAGCTGGAATGCTATTTAGCCCACCACCATTGCCGCCATTGCTTACTCACTCGCACTTGCTTACGCAGACACTACGCACGCGCTGCCTGTCCTTATTCAACACATGGAGCAGCCTGTTGATTTTTCGTGTACGCCCATTTTCCAGATGGTCACGCTTAATCTGGATTTGGTATTGCCTTGGTACTTTGTTGTTGGTATTTTTAGTGCGCATACCGCTTTGATTCGTTCAAATCAATGCGCCACTCACGGGTTGAGGGGATTGCTTGAAATGGGGAGTGGGATTTGGTGTGTGAAGAGGAGTGTGGGTGGTGGTGTGGGGTCTCAGGGTTGTTGCCTGTGTTTGGGTCGCCTTTGGTTTTCCGGTTGGTCCTCCATTGCCTCCATCGGATTGTAATCGTTGTTGTCTTTTGCATTGCGCAGTCCATTCCATTTTCTAATTTCAAGTGCTTTCTGGCACCTTACTCAAGTGTCTCTTTCACAATTGACTGCGTGCTCCTTTCCCTCTCGACTTCTCTTTTACCCTTTTCCACTCCCATTTGTATTAACTTTTTGACTTTGACTTTTCACTTAGCAATCCCTTACGACTCCGCGGCTCAATTCTAGCTGCCATCAAATCGATCAGCGGTAAGTGGAAATGAAGAAAAACTTAAGGGACAGTTGGAAAAAGCGGAAATAAAAAAGCTAATGGAAAATTTAAGAGTTTGTAGTTTGTATTAATATGACTTTTTAAATTTATTGTTTGTTTCTTAACTTCTAAGCTGTAATATTTTGTATAATATTAAACAACTTGAATTATTATTAGGGTAGGGGGCCCAACAACTTTTTAGCCACTTTTTAGCAGTGTTATTAAGTGTTTAGGCTTTAAAAACCAACATATTGACTGAAGTACCTTAAAATCTCCTCACAAACTTCCTAAAATCGTGTGCTACAAATATAATTGATCAAATTTCCATACGCTATACAAAACTTGTCTCCATTATAGCCCCAGTTAGCCCTCAAACTGCAACTAACTGCATTTAATGGAATCGTGTCACTCCTTTGCATGTCAGCCAGATTTGTGGTTTGCCTAATTGAGTGTTCAGCAAGTAAGAAGAGTTTCTGGATGGGGTTGCTGGTAGTATGCTCCGAGTTGTGGTGCTCCACTCACAGTCTTCCCGGCTAAATTTAGTGTGTAATTCTGGAAATCGTTGCCATGTGTTGCAGATGGCGCTCAACTTGAACTGGCACAAAATATGTTATTAAGCACAGTCTGAGCAGTATGTTTGCGACCACAAGCTGGGATCTGCTACAAATCTGTGACAAAAAACAAGAGTGGATGGGGGTACAAGTGGTGGTAAGGGGGAGTCCATAACACTTATTTATGTGCATGTTGAAATGGGAGCATTAGTTGCCTGTGTTTGTAAATATTTGTCATAATTTTATAGAGGGGAAGTGTAGAACATGTGCTACTATATAGGGGCCCCGATCGTATCTCAACATATTTCGAGGTCTTCATTTAAAGTGTTCTCTGTACTTGCTGTACTCGTTCAGTTTTGGGCTTTTAATGTCGCAATTAAATGCATGAGTTTCTCTCTAAAAAATTAGATGCCTGTCAAAAATTATTATTTATGATTGTCAAGAAAGCTTTGCGCTGACATATTCTAAAGCTGCTGAGAAAACAGCAGCGACATTGATCTGCTTTCTGTCTCCCTAGTCTCTAAGACGCTTACGTAAGCGGGCACTAAGCACTTAAAAGATAAATCTGTGGCTTACTTAAGCGTTTTCCCCTTTTTGTAGTTCCCACATTATGTGTAGATTAAAAGTGAATGGTAAATAGAGTATAGTTCTTGTAAGCTCAGACTTTATTGCATTTTAAGCCAAAGATTTTAAATTTAGAGAGCTTAGAGATTTTTTACTATTACATTTCAAATATATTTATAGAGCTTTAAAGCTCTTCTTTTAAAGGCATTCCCTCCAAAGTAAATGGCGACTAGAATCTTGAACTTAGATCTTAGTTAAGTTTAATCGAAGAAATACTAGAAAGACACTCAAGAAAATCACATTAAATTTATCTGACTCTTAACTTTATTCTAAGATTGTCTTTTAAGATCTCCTTAAGATAAAAACTTTTGCCTTTATCAACTGCAAGTAAATCAGCATTGCTTAAAAATTAGTATACTGTAACAAACATTTATTATTAATACCCATTAGGCATTGCAAAATGCTGAAAGACGGAGAGTTTCCAATAAATTACGTATACGCCGCATGCTAATACGTGCAAAGTTTCTACTGCAGTCTCAATTAATTTTTTTAGAGCTCTTATGCCCAAAAAAGTTTAAATTTAGTATACGGTTGTGGTAAAATATTAAAACAATTCGGTACGCTTATAATAAAGACCTAAATGAAGTTTTACAATGGCAATAAAATATATTTTTGACATGAATTTTCAATCAGAATTTTAATAGCCCTTAATAATAACATGGCTATCAGTTATCAGCGCACACAATCGGTTATCAAAGTAATTTTTTGGTGCCGAGTAAACCTCAAACTTCAAGTTGAGTTGGGTAGGAACCATAACCACACACACACACACGCGCAGTAACCTACACAAGTAGAGAAACGATCAGCGATGAAAAAACAATCGATGCACTCACCGAGGGCAGAGGAGAGAAAGGTGATAGAGAAGAGGGGTGGGGAGGGGAGTGTGGAAAGCACCGGATAGTAGCGGTACACTATAGCTACGTAGTGCCCATGGTGTTACCTCTGTGTGGTGGCAATATTCCACCACCGAAAGCTATAAATAAATTATTTATAGCTCTCGACTCCAGTTGTTTGTTGATTTAGTGCCTCTTTATAGATCGATAGATGTATGGCTGTATAGCTCTATATGTCTATATGTCTATATGTTTGTGGACAGCAACCCAATGCTTTGGATCTGGACAAACGGGATATAGTCATACCATGCAGCATAGAGGCATATATGCTACGGATAACGGTTAAAAGCGGTACCGGAATCGGTCGAGCCTCCTCTTATCCATAGCAAAGTGCGTGGTGTGCGAGTGTGTGTGTGTGTGAGTTTGAGCTCTTATCTAATCGATAGCAATGTTGGGTCACAGATCGATAGCTTGGGTATTGCGACTACTCTGATGGGACCATATATATCGCCCAGAGGCGGCAGATTGAAATAAAACTCCGGTTTTATAGCCACCACAAACCCTAGACTATATATATACTATACTTTACTATGTATGCTAGTGTATGTATATTTATGACCCGATTTACCCAAACAGCAATTTGTATTGTAATTATTGACTCTTTTTCGGTTTCCTGATCACACTTGGAAGCTTCAAACTGCAGTTAGTATCTTAAAATGGGTCGCAGGTACTGCAGTTTTTATGATAGGAGGTGAAAGGTTTTATATAATAAAAGATCTTTTAAGCAGAGCTTTTTCATATATCCCAAAGAAATGTTGAATAAAAGGTCTTTTAATCTAGTATTCAAATCTTAAAAAATACTTAAGAAATCTTCTATAAACCTGCCTTTCCCCAAAAAGACATAGTATCCCATAGTCTACCCCTTGAACCCATCAGATCTATAATAGAGTAATCAATTGGGTAAATGCAATGCAGCTTTATTGATTGATATTTGTATAATTTACAACATGTAACTGCGCTCGAGGTCTGTAAACAATGCTCTCTGTATCTGTATCTGACTATGCTTTATAACGTGTAGGTATATATCTGTCTATAAGCCATGGCGACACGGAGTCTAGTCGAGTTTTAGACTCACGTCTCACAAAGTGCCCCACGTTTGTTGATAAGTTGTAATTATTTTTATGACTCGATTCTTGTTTGCTGCCACTAACTTTACCTGGAGATAAAAAAAGCTCAGATATACACGATTACACGGACTATGTTTATTCAGCAGATTAAGCTTTAAGTGTGAAAAATATATTAAATGCACTTCAAGTCAATAAAAGTTGCTCCTTGAGTATTAGAAGATTTTCTACCAATTTTTAAAAATATTTTTACTTAAAGACCTTAACTAGATTTAGATCAAGCTTAGACTCAAATAGGGAATTATTTATTATTGGAAACAGTCCAGTTTCAATTTAGGATTTGGGTAAAAGTCAAAAGATTTTCTAAAAATTTCAGTATCTTAACTATTATAAATCTCCTGCAGCATAAAACGAGTAGAATACCCAAATTTTCAGTACTAAGGACCCTACAGTATTTCAGCATTCGATTTTGATAACTCCCTGTAAAGAATAATAAATGAATTTGATTTAAATCGCAACTTTCCCAACTGATTCAACTTTTGACCAACTATTTTAGTTAGTTACAATGTATTTGTAAGGTTTTCCCATTGTTTTTCTAGCCACAATGTGAAAATAGGGACCGGCGCAGAGTATAAATAAAAAGCGTTAAAAAAAGCAAGAAAAATAGCAAAGCACAACAAAGTGACAACAACAACAAAGGGAACAATAACAGCAGCGAATGTTGTTGAAAAGCTAATTACCGAACGAACAAACGAATTCGATTGAATCGATTGATTTTTCAGTTGGCTGCCAGATAAGCAACCATTGCGGCGATAAAGATTTGTTATCTGTGAAAACAGAGGCGCTATCACAATCCCTACCATGCGCAATGCCCGAAACGCTGTGATTGGGTCAGCAGCCGACGAGCAAGTACCAAGTGGGAGGAGCTGTCCATCTCTCACAACGGCAAATCGCAACGCATGGCTGCGGGCTCCCTCTCTCTTCCACTCTGCCGCTCTCTCTGTTAATGCGGACTACACAAAACCTCAAGAGATCGAGAGAGGTGAACGAAAGTGCCAGCGTAGGTGTTTGTTTGTACGTGTGTTCGTGTGTCGGTGTGCCTGTGTGTGTGTGCTTGTGTCTTTCTGTTTGTGCGTGCAAGCAGAGCAGCCATATACGAAAATTCCAGTGCCATGTTCGGGGCGGAGCCAAAAATACATTGCTTAAATCAAGGTAAAACAAATACAAATCGAAGAAAAATATTTGCACAGCACACAAATACAAGTATATATATATCGCTGGTACATATATACACACGTATGTATGTACATTTGTTTATACACTTGTATTTAGTTACGAAATAATACATTTTTCCTTTTCGTTGTACCGTTTTAAATAATTGAGTTGTGATTTAAATGTCAACATTCAGTTGCCATTTTATTTGTTTCGAAATCCCCACAGCAAACAATTGGAATTTAATCAGCAAATGTCGGACTATTGAATTGTTTTTATAGCCGGATTATTGGCGATTATATGGTGGGTGTTATGCATGGAAGAGTTTTTATATGATTTCAATGGTGGCTTTAAGCCGGAAACTTACTCAGCGAAGAAAAAAACAGTTTTTATTAAAAATTTGATTATAAATCAGGTTAAAATTTCTATAAATAAGCATTTTTAAGAACTCCTAAGCCTCTTAAATATTTTCTAATCTGTGTACCATTAATTTATATATCTTTCTGAAGTTTCACTGTAGTTCGCACCTAAGTGATTCCACAACTTCTTCCTTTTCATTGCATTCACCGCTTTCAACTCCAGCTGAAACCCACAGTAATCACTCGTTAGCATGCACCAACTGTCACAATTGTTGCTATTTTTAGAAATAGTTCAACACTGCGCATAATTGTTTAATGCAAAGCAACAATTAAACTCTATAATTAAGCAGTTCCATTGACAAAAGTGTCAGAGTGTCGGTAAGTTGAAATAAAGTCGCAATATGAGTTCCAGATCCCACGCCCACAGTGCGCACTCCATGGGCTGGACCAAGCACACCCAAGAGTCGGAGAGGAATGCTCAAGCTGTGAGGAGGCAACTCATCATGCAATTAAACAACCGCAACAACAACAACAACAACGACCCGCAGAAATGCGATGTGATGATGTCATACGACGGGTACAATGACTATTTGCAAGCACTGTTAGATGATCAAATGATTTCGAGTCGAGTAGTAGGAACCATTCATGTACTCATTAATTTATCCAAGTGAACCTAAAACCAAGTGCAAACAGCCAATGGCAATCGGTAGACGACAGTCGCTTGTAATGTATCTCATGGATACATTGCGTATCTGTATCTGTAGCTGAAGCTGAAGCTGACTTTGTTGCTTCCAATCCAGACAGTGTGGCCAATTTAGTCTGCTTTGGCAAATCAATTAAATTCAATTAATCCCCCAACACTCTTAATGGAACCTAATGAAAAGGGTGACATGGCACAGTGTATCCCATATCGCATATCCAACGGATACATTGCGTTCCGGACTTGCGATGACTCGGACTTGTAGTTGCCACTGAGATGCGTTTGGTGGGCACAGAGAGTTGAGTCTCTACAATTGATAAAGTGCCAAGAAAAATACAACAAAAAAAGAAAATCGCATGACTGAAACGATTTGTGGTTTACACTGGCCAACAAATGTCAGTTAGTCAAGTTGTCAACTTGTTTGTGTTTCTGGAATTGATTTTGAATCAGTTAAATGCAAGTCGGGGTCACTTTCTCTCTGACTCTCCTCTCCTCTTACCCTCTCTTGTCCTTTTCTACGACAACTCATTGATTGAGGTAATTTCCAAGGTGAATTTAAATACTTTGAGATACTTTTAAGACACATTTTGATTGCTAGATAGTTTTACATGGCTTTCAAAAAACATTACTTACAATTTCTTGAAACTAGACTTTATTTATTAATGAATCATACTTTTATACTTGTACTCTATTGTACTCTAATAATCTTTAATTATTTCTTTTGCATACCTTATGTTATTTAATGCTCTTAACTCCTCTCTAACCCACATTTTGTTGCAGTGTATTGCCTACTTGCTGCTTCCCACAATTTCAACTTTAACCGCATTTCTTTTTTAATTGCTAAAAAAATATGTTCTCCTTCTCTGGTTTTGATTCACTGCAAAAATATTTCTCACGCTTCGGAGTTTGACATTTTCGAACTTTTGCATGATTTCAAATTTTTAATTGTTCTTAACTGTTTTATATGTTTTTTCCTTACTTTACTCCCTACAATGTTGAATGCAGTCTGTAATATTTTTAGAGCAAACATTATCGAGATGCACAATTGAGAGCAGAGCGCTTAAATGAGAAGTTATTCAGAAAAAAAGCCAAGAAATGTATCTGATGCAGTTTAAAGATAGAGTAAATATGAAAAAGATAGATTTTTAAATTAGTTATGAAGTTAAGGGAGGAGTAGTTTTAAAAAAGAAAATTGTTTTACAAAAGAAAGAAATAATTAAAATATTGATCAGATAAGCTATAGTCCAAGCCTAGTTTTCATTAAGATTGAAAGCGCTTAGATAAAAACTTCTAGCTTTAATAATTGACCCAATTAAATCTAAAGATCTCTTTAAAATAGGTCTTCAATATCAAGTATATACTGATTTATAATTCAATTAGACTTTCTTTAGAAACATTTCCTTAGCATCTTCAAATGATGATTATTTTATATATTTTGAATTGAATTTCCGCATTTTGTTTGAACTTAACTAACATGCGTTTCCCAACCCTTTTCTAGACTTCAGGCTAACCGTTTGAATCATTTGCTGTAAACACAAATCGGCTAATCTGAAAATTGCCCACGACAAGCGGCGAAAGGGACAACAGCTGTCAGCGGGGGGAAGGAGAAGAAGGAAGGCGGAAATGGGCTGGAGATTTGGCATTAAAGCTTTAAAACAATTTTTTTCTATTTTGGAAAATCATGAATAAATTGTTGCGGTTAAATTGTTGCATAAATATTGGCAAAAAGAAGCAGAGAGCAGGCGGCACGTGCCCAAAAAGCCAAAAATGGATGGAATAACAGACGGTAGCCCTGTAATTATGGGATAATGTTCGATCGAGTAATGCAGCACGGGGGGTGTGGGTGGAGGGGAAGGGTAGCAAGGGGTTTGGAGGGGTAGGGAGTAAGGGATCAAAGGGTAAGTCTCGATTTCAGCGATACAACAAAAGGAACAATCAGCGCCGCAAGCAAAATTTTAGCTACTTTATGCAAACAGTATGGAATCATGCCTCCTGAACGAGAGCCCAAACATAAATACGGGGTATGCTACATGTCCTACATGTCCTCTATATCCTGTGCTGAATGAACCCCTTTTTTTCAGTTGCTTGTAATCGCTTTGCTTACGCCTCAGTTCACATGTGACAAAATAATAACAATGCCAGAAGGGAGCAGGGAGAAAGGAGAGGAGGGAGAGGAGCGAAGTGAGCACGCAATGAGCCACGCAAACCGCACTGTGAATACAGTGACTGTGAAAACGGTGACTGTGTACAGTGTACAGTGACTGGGACTGAAGACAATGCGGGCTAATGGACGAGCAAATGCAACAAATTGAGCAACGGCTAACAGCGGGTGGGGCAGAGCAGGAGTAGAGAGGGGGAGTACGGGGTGTCAGAAAGAAGATACCGCAAAACTGGGTTAATCGGAACGGGGTAATTATTTTAATTACAACGCAAACGCGTTCGCTTCTGCAAAAATGGCACCTAATACGCGTTCTGACATTTGCCGCTGTCAAAGACTGGCGATTAGCGGGTCAGCCCCTCACCTACACCACCCACCGCAGCACCGCCCACAAATGTTCCGCACCTTTCAACGGTTCCCAGTTACATGTTAAAGTAATTAACTAAATTACCAAGTCCGGTTCCGTAAGATAAACGAGCTGCGAAGCTTCACACAAGCATACACTGCACAAAAAAGAGTGTGATTTACTATTAAAAAACAAATAAGCTAAAAAAAATGTAACTAAGTTTTAGTAAATGCATACTTACGCAGGAATTTTAGTTTACCACTTTAAACGGTGTATTAGGTTACTATAACTAAGAGTTTTCTTTCTTTACTAACTCAACAGACTACCATTTTTTAACAGTGTACCCTTGCACACATGAAAATAATCGTTGTCAGTTGGCAAAGTGAGCTAGAGAATCGAGAAATTCCCCAAAGAAATCAACTAAAAACTATAGCATATAGTTCCCTGCGAGTGTGTTGGTGTGTGTGTGTGTGTTACTGTGTGTATTAGTAGTTACCTGTGTATCTGTGTTATTTGCATATTATGTCATCATCAGTCCATCAGTCGTGTGTGTTGCCTTTTGGGACTGTCAGCTGGCCACGAGGTCAGTTTATACTCCATTCGTTCATTGTAAAGTTCAGAGATTATCAACTTGGTCTACCCCTAAAACCCTTACCACCAATTAGCCCTTCTTGGGCAAGACTTTAACTAACCATAACTAGTGGTTAACGTCAATTTGGCTGGCCATTATTAGTTTGTTAGTTTGTGTGCTTAAAAGCCATAAACTTGCATCATAATAATAAGCGGTTGCTGTTAAGTAACGAGGTTAGTAATACTTACAGTTACCCCAGTCTGAAAGGCTCTAGGGAGTTACTAAGCCACCAGGAACACAAGTCATCTGGAATTTAATTTAAAGTAGTAAAATAAATAAATTTGTTGGTGTTTGTGCAAAGCTTTAAGGGCTCAAGAAATATTTCTTATTGTTTTCTAATGCGCAATCCATCATATGATTCGATCGGTTGGCAAGCAAACGTCTTTAATTAAACACTGTGATAGATCGAGTGATTTTTATATAAAAATGTTTCATTGATTCAAGGGGATGGGGGAGATGGGGGCGTTGCGTGGGTGTGTCATCACTTTTCAGTTTCAGTTTGATTTGCTTCAATTGAGAAAAGTGTGGTGGAAATGAGGCACTCGAACAGAACGAAAACATTTCCACAATAACCTCAGTTTATGACGGTTGCGTGACTGGAGGCCATCTGGTGATCAGTATTCTTCAGCCGAGTGTAAATTGTGAAAGTGAAAAGAGCTGAAATGGGAGACTGCTTGGATCCTCTCTGGACAAGGGAGATCGAGAGTCGATGATGTTGACCAATTAATTGTCATTAAGCGTATTTGAAGATTTTTAATTAAAACAAAATCTTCAAGTTTAATTTAAATTGATCATCAGACCGATAGGAATATATATCTGTATATAAGTGTATTCTCAATGGCATTGCGGCTCTCGTTGCCCAATATTTCCAGTCTTTCCCACTTCCTCTCTTTCCGTATACCCCATTGATTCACGGGATAGGGAGCGGTTTAGGTTGGTGCGGTGTGGGAGACTCTAAAGTGGTTCAGAGGCGATCCTCAAAGTCGGCATTGAAAGCAAAGATTAACCACACTTCAATTTCTGTATAGGATGAGGAGTGTTTCAGAAATATTTGAAAATTATTTAAGATTTTAGTGAAATAAAGTTTGAACGATTTTTAAGTTTCAATTTAATTTTATTTTTATTATATAAACTTTAAAAATAATTATTTAAATATTAGCTATCATCTAAATATAAAAAAAATGCCTAAATGCCTTTTAACAAAATTAATTTTTAATTAATAGTTGAGAAAATAAATTTTCTTTTTTATAAATTTAAAGTTAGCTTAGCTTAGATATCAACTTTAAACTTAAACTAGTCGTTTACTCAGCTGTCACATAAAAATTAGAATAAGTGTCTGCTGAATAAATTACAAAATTTATAAAACAAACGATTCTAAGTAATTAAATCTCCCAAGTCTATAAATGGAAAATGTAAAAAGAACTTTAAGTGTAGCACTCTGAGGAAACACATTTAATAAAAAATACACTATAGGAATTACTGTATTTTCGGTAGTCCAGTTAATCATAATTTCCATTAAAAGTGGGGGTTGGTGGGGAATAAGAGGGGCTTTCAATTGTTTTGCCTTCGACGAGTGGAATTGAAATCAGCAGTCGCAGTTTTGACACAAAAGGCGGTGCCCAAAAGCAGTCAAAATTTAAATGTCTCGTAAAAGGCAACCAAATTGGTCAGTCCCATATTTATACTCACTCAGTCCACTCCACTTTAGCTTCGATTCAATTCATTATATTTTAATTTTAATTTTCTTTTTTTTTTTACTCGAGCAATTTTGTGGGTAATTTTAATGTGCGCTTTTTTGATTGGCGGTGCGATTCATGTTTTGTGAGGGAGAGAGAATTTTTTTGGGGTTCTGTGTGGACACATACTCTTATTATTATTAATATTATTATTTATTTTCTCGGTTTTGCGGCCAATTTAGTGCGCAATTAGGAAGCAGTAAGGTCTTTTGTGGTAACCATGCCGCGATCTGACCTTTGCCCCCTCTCAGCAAACAGTTTAACGATTCGATATGACGATAAAACCCCAAAAACGAAACTTGTCGTAACTGTTAAGCTAAGCAGCAGATAACGGGGCCGAACTGAAGCCGCAACACCTTCAATGGCACCTGTTCAGAGTCCATCCAATAATCGTCACCTGACAAAAGGTAATTCGGCTATTTGCGCAATGGATTTCATTTTTTTGGACGTTTTTTTTCGACTTGGGGTTTTTATCGGTATCGTTTTTTATCTGCGTTCGTTGTATTTGGTAGTTGTTAAGTGGCATGTGAGCATAAAACCATAAATGAAATCTTTTAACAAATCGCATCGTATCGAAATGTATATAGGTGTGTGTTCCAAGGCAGGAAACAATAAAATGTATCGTATAAATATGCAAGATTAAAATACCAGTGGTATTCAAACTTATTCAAAAATTGTGTGATTCAATTTATGCCAAGTTAGTAGAAGACTTTAAATGATTGTTGCATTAAAAACTGAGTTTTTTAATCAAAGGGGGATACAAAACATGATTTTCTTAAGATACAATTAATCCCCAATGGTGGAAAGTTCGAAAAAATTGTACTTTTTGAATGGAATATTAAATGAATGTTTATTAAATCTTTTGTATATATTATTTAGCCAGATTTTATTAAGTACTTGACACTTGTATCAAATATTTCAATCTCTTGAAGCTCCACAGTTTAAGTTTTAAGTTATTGTCAAATGAATCTTAGCTTCCTATTTAAGAAAATTAAAATTTATTTTCTATAAATTTTAATGATAATTCTTAGATCTATGATCTGATACATCAGATGTTAAGATTCTCAAATATTTTTTATCAAATTTATTTATCGTTAAAATATAGTTACAAGTTTCAAAGCTACTAATATATACAAATCCACAGTCCTTCACCTTTTCCACACTAGCCCAGCCCCGCCCACATTATAACATGTACCACTGCTTTTCCAATTGCTTAGTACTAAGTATCTACAGAGACTTTTAAGATATATTTTGCCATTTGCTAGCCACAGCTACTGAATATTCTATGTCTTCTTCTGTATCTATTTCTCTACAAAAACGGGATAATCAGGGGGAAGGAGGAGAGGAGAATAACGGCACTGTCGTCGCACTGTGGTCGCGTGACACGTCAGATCAATTTTTCGAAATATATATTCTTTGAAATTTATTTGCCTGTCATTTGAGTTTGGCCAAAACGTGCTTTGGCCAAAACACACACATACACACATTGCCAACGGCTCCACTGGGGCCAATGGTGGCCAAAAATGCCAAAATACCAAAATGGTAAAATGGCAAAATGGCAGTCAAAGTTTAGAGAAGGAGCACAGAGCACAGAAGCGTTGACAAACCCAGAGACGTGCAACAAAATGTATCTGACGGATACGTGTAGCTCCGCGTTCTGCACGTGTGTTTTATGAAAATTGCGTTTCAATTGACAAAAAAGTACGATGAAAATGAGGGAGAATCAGCAGCAGAAGCATAAAATATGGCAATTTATAGAACTCTTTCGAGCGGTATGTCAACCCCAGGCCCCCTCTACCCCCTCTGCACCCCCTGAACCCCCCACGCCACTGCTTAACGCGCCTCTGTATATTACGCTGATGAAATTGTTTTCGTTTCGACAATTTCCCGTTGGAGGAAAACGCGTGTCGTCAACGGGTGGTCGAATTCGACTCTTCAGACCAGGATATTTATCATTTTATTAGCGGCGTGTGTTTACTCACACCCCCAGACACACACTCGCCTGGGTGTGGCGCAATTTTTATGTTCAACTCTTGCTGTTAACCCTTTTGCTAGCCACTGTGTGTATGTGTTTTTTGGCCAAAAAGCAGCGTGGCTGTTATGATAATTAAGTAATGGTTTCGGTTTCAAGTCCAACTGCCAACTCAATGCCCATATCCTAGGCCATATATCCCTGACCGTGTCCTTAAGTGCTGCCCACTCGAGCGTCACAAGTTTATGCAAACGGGATTCACTGTCTATCGTAGAAACATGTTCCATATCCTGTCTTCCTTTTAGGTACTTCCTTTCACTCTGTGTGTCCTTCAGTCCTCAGTTTGTTTGCTTCTCTTGTTTGCTCTTCATATTGAGTTAGTGCCGTTTGTTATTGTTGTTGTTACCTCTGCTTGGCATGAATAATTACTGCCAAAATCGTAAGTTTGTTGCATGTGCTCTGCACTGAGTCAACAAACATTCAGTTTAGTATTCAGTTCAAGGTGCGCTTATAATATTTGCCCAAAGTTTATTTTGAAAACTGTTTGCTACATAAATTATACGACTATCCCTTTTTAGACTTTCCTTAAACTACTGCCTGAAACTCCAGAGATTTTTTAGAGTCTAGTGAAGATTTTACAATACAATACTTTATATAAATAGAGATAGTTAAACTTATGTATAGACCCATCATATTTTATACTTTGACTGACTATAACTCAGCTAAATGAAGAGATATATCAAAAAGCTATACCTTCCTAGACTCTACACAACTAGTATAATCGATAGAAATTCAAATTCCAAATTTTTTGAATCGACCCCATTTTGGCAAATTTTCATGATGTTACCCCTTTGCATTTTTGTCAAAAATCGAACAAAATTTTTTTACTTCAAATCTTCAATATTTTGATGCCAATTGATAGTCTAAGGCCTTACGAGTTCAGAATGGCATGCCAATCGAAAATTGCTTGACTAGGTCTCAAAATATGACAAATCAAAATTTCAATATTTGGGGTCTGGAAGGAAGACCAAAAAACTTATAATTTTCGAAACTTGAAATAACCATAACTCAGCCAGATCTATAAATATCTTGAAAGTCTATAGAAAAGTGACAGAATCAAACCTTAAGCTAATGTCTGTATTTGTTACTTAAAAAACATTTTTAACTCAATTTCAATCAAATTGAATAATTCTAACTTTTATCAACTTTTCAAAGGTACACCCTCTATGCCCTTTGCTTTCAGATACCCAAACACATTTGCCTATAAAATAACTGAATGCGACAGTTAAGAGCTGGTTGAAAGGCTTCCCCTTTTTGGCTAACTTTATTGTGGGGTATTTGCTATGCCTTAACTTGTCCCAAATCGCCGCGTTTTCATCCTGCTTGTGTTGAGCTATAAGCTATAAGCAATAAGCTTTTTATTACCCATCAGAGGAATATTTTATTGTTCATCGATGGAGAAACCGCAGTTTAGTTCGCTTGAATGTCAAATAGGATGTGGCTAAAAAGATACAGCTAAAGATACAGATACAGATACAGGTAAGAAAGCAGCAGAAAGAGCGCAATAACTGAACGGCAGACAATTTGTTTTTGGCCACAAAGGATTCCCTGGAGCATTCCGGAGAGCGACATAATGAATTACCTTTATTGACAACTTAATGTTTATAGGTGTTCCGTGTGCGGCCCGTGTGGCATGTGGCATGTGGCAAGCTTAACCTGCCGAGTTAATGGCAAGCGGATAGGCTGTTGATGTCCCCAAAGTCTCGAATAATTTAGTGAATGAAATGAGATGCTCCAAGTCGACATCGCCATCGCCATCGCCATCGACTCCACTTCTCGTTCAATTGAAATCAACGGCTCGAAGGAGAAAGATCCTGTTGAATTATTAATGCGCTGTGGCAATCAATTGGCGTTGACATTGTGGCAGTGTCTTATCCCACTCCCCTCTACCTTACTTTTCTTGGTAACACGCGAAGCTGTTAACTTGTCTAACTGATGTTATTGGCGCTTCTTTTGGCGTTTTGATTAATTGAAAATGAGCTTCTAATTAACATTCAAGTGAATTTTATTGACGTCAGGCTGCGTCAAGTTTCCTTTTTACCTTTTTCCTTACAGCTGTTTTATTTGGCAACCATTTTGTTGAAACAATTTTCCAACATCTTTTCGCTGACTGGGAAAATTACCAAACCGTCAGCTTGAGGGCATTTCCTGCGAGACTTTTGACGAGACGAAGTTAAGACATCAAAAGATGTCGGAAAAGCTATTGGGATGAGCAGTAGGGTTAGTAGGGGGAAGGTGGGCAGCTCGAGGAGACGGAAAAGTCACTGCAACTTGGCTGAGGGTGTGTCTTATCGCAAAAAGGGCGGAGTCAGACTCCAAAGCGGCTGCTACCAAACAAAACTAACTTTACACACACATATATACACTGTACGCATACATATTTATATCAAAGCTAAAGCGCATTTAATTAATTAACCCTTTGCGTGCTGAATTTTAACGCTTCGTGAACTCACCTCCAGGTTCTGTTTGTTGAGAGTGAGCGCGAGTTGAAAGCGCCTGTTTGTGCAGCGTTGACAAAGTATTTTGCATACTTTTAGGCGACGCGTGTGCGTGTGTTTCAGTAACTATAGTTAAAGACCCTGTACTGGGATTTTAGAGGGGGTTAATTGAGGTTGTGAGTAGCGAATCTGACAATCAACAGTCGAACTACAGAGCCAGTTGTTGCAAGTAAAACTGCATAGTTTTGGTAGAATTCCCCACAAGACTAATGTAGCAAGTACAGGGTCTAGTGCAGCCTGTTCTCCTTACTGTGCCTGTATAGCTATATGGTTAAAGGATTGTCTTCTGCTTTTGGGGTGCGGTTCTTTAGCTTCTGCTGAGTCCTTTGCCTTAGCAAATGCGCCAAATCACGTTCGCTTAACAAATATTGAGGAATTCTGCTTTGCCACGTCCGTCCAACTGTCCAGCTGTCCCTCCATGTCCTGTGGCTGATGTCCTGCGCCGTTTGCCACGCACAAATTAGCATGTCCACTCATAATTGTCCTTCCGTGAAGAGATGACCCGCTGAGATAACTGTCCATAGTTGTAACTGATTTGCGCCTCGTCAGCTCAGCTCAGCACTTTTCCACTTTTCCGCTTTTCACTTTTGCCTTTTTTTCAAGTATTTGATTTTCCATTTCCTTTTTATTTGTCTATCGCGTGTCACTAATGAGCTCAACTCTTTGCAGTCCTCTGGTTTTTTCACTACATTAATGACCTATAACTATTGATCCTACAAGAAGTTACCTTGAAATATTAAATAAAACTAAAACAAGCTTAAATTTAACTATTTTTTGTATTGAATTTAAAGAGTTTTCTATTTAAAAGCCTGCAAAAAAATCTATATATCTTATCCTTAAAATACTTCGAACATAACTGGCGTATACTTAATAATTGCTTGACTTTTGAAGATCTTAAACTTTTAGCACCGGAAATTAGCTTTAATTTAAAGTTGCAGCCTTTCATTGAAACACAGATAAACGCAATTATTTAACAAAATGCAAATATAACTGCGAAAATGGTATTTAATTATCGCAGTTTCCCTTAATCCAGACAACTTCGCTGACTGGCGGTGGAAAAGTTTTCAAAACGTTCAACATTTTGTATAAATTTGCATTTCACTTGAAGGCGAGAAAAGTCGAGTCAAGTTGAGTCGCGAGTGAAAAGGCAGCAATAAAAATAAAGGAAAACAACAATAATAAAAGGCAATTGAGAAACTTTTGCATAAGTCGCAAAGAAGATAACTTCATTTAACCGAAAAACGGCGAGTTGCTTAACGTTTTCATGTTTCTCTTTCCCCAGTAACCCACCAACCCGCGGCTTACCAAGGCTAACGCTGTAGCCATGTTTTAGTCTTCACAGCCTGTCTGACAAGCTCCATTTGCGAGTACAGAAACCGCTAGACAATCCACACGACTCTCGACTCTGGAGCTACAAATTGAAGTTTAATTTGTTTTTATAAGCGCAATTATGACATGAATTGCCAATTTGGAGCAATGCACTGGGAGTCGTAAATGCTAGGGAAATAATGATAACCAAAGTCGGTTAAAAACATTGGGATGGGCACAAAAAACGGCTACGAAAACTTGTTCAGCCAAAAAGTATGCTACAGTAATTTTATTTGTGCTTCTCTTGTTCTTTTTGACTGTTTATCGAATTAATCACAAAATCAAGATAGAAAACACAAATATTAGCTAAAAATTCACTTACAATTTGATAAACAAAAGTTGTATTTAGTTTTCAATTTGTCATTCAATTAAATCAAATACTTGCTAGCTCTATAGGTGGACGCCGTCCATGAGGAATCTTCTGTCTTCCTTCAGGTAATCTGTGTATCTAAGGCAGCATAAACTTAAACCTTTTTAAACAAATGTTATATAGTTTAGTATTTTTCAGACACTGTCATCCTTTGGATCTTTTTCCAGTGTCTCTCGAAAGCACTTTAATCCTCCACAAAACGCGGATTAAACTCCATTTGAACGTAAACAAGCAACGGATGAGAAGTTTGCGCTGTGGGTAAAAAATAACAAGTGCAACACATGCCAAAAGAGACAGAGAAGGAAGAAAGGGCAGTGAAAGAGAGGGAGGGAGGGAGGCTGTGTGAGTGGGATGGAGATGTGGTTAAATCGTGATCCTTTTGCATTTCGCTCAAACATTTCAATAACTCGCTTGTTTTGAATTACTTTGGACAGTTGCTTTTGTTGAACCCTTTGTTTATTTGTTTGCCACGCGACAACACACACACACACTCACTCGCATTCAGTTGCATACACCTTGGGGCTGAGTGGCAAGTGCATCCGTTTCCACTTGCAACACAGCATTTTGGCCATGGCCATTACAATCAAGAAACGTTTTCGTTTCCGTTTCTGTTTCGAATTTTGTGTCTGTGTTGTGTATTTCCGCATTTTCGATTTTAAATAAAACCCCACAGATCCACATACTGTGGTTGCAAGTCACGATTTTCCACAAGCTCAGGGTGGGCGTGGGTGGCAGTGGGGAAGGGACGTTGGTTTATCTCCATTTCCACCTTTGCTTGGGCATTGGGAATGCGCAGGTGTCACTGAAAAACATTCAACGACCGTTAAACGATTTTCAAATGAATTCAAATTCGCGATTGTTGCCTCTCATCTCCTTCTTTTTGTATATTTTTAGGTTTGAGTGCCAGTTTGAGCACGGCAATGGGTTACGGAGAGTAGGGTAGAGTACGGCTGTGCGTGTAAACAATTTGGCGGATTAAACGAGTCCCAAATGAGACGTTTTTATGCCTCGTCATAAACTCCAACGAATTTCCCGCTAATCCGTATTGCAAAAACACTTTGTAACTCGACGCTACTTGGTGGAAAATAAGTTATAAACTTTATGAATTGCCAACAAATTTCATTTCAATATTATTTTAGAAATTTTGTGTGTTTTCCGGTTTGAAGTCGGGTTTATAGCTATATAAAGCATAAAGTTCTTTGCTTAATCTTGAATGAAACGGCTCCAAAAAATATATTTAAAATATTTGTAGACTTTATTGAGCTTTGAATAATATTTTAGCTTAATCATATATTATATATTAAGTAGAATAAAAAATACATTATTTTTTTGACTTTAAAAATACACTTAAAAAAATGTCTGCTCTGCGCTTGTTTCAAAAATTGATTGAATTCCTCGAAAGTTCTCACGTGACCCAAAGAAATGTCCAAATTAAATTATTTCTTTTCAATATTCAATTTATCAGCCAGCACGAGACAGCAGAAATACGTGTTCCGAATACATATAGACCAGCCACGCCCTCCTCTTGCACTCCCACTCACTTAAAAAAGTGTCGTCTGTATTTAAATATACAATTGACGACATGATATGGATGTTGGCTAGAATGTGAGCAAAATGGAAGTCAAGTTTGACAAGTTGGAAACATTTAAAAATGCGTTGGTATGGCCCAAATTCAGTTATCGCAAGGAAGCCAGTTGCCAATTGGTTGTTACCCTGTAAATGACACCCGAAGTGCTCTGAATTTTAAAATCCGAAGGGTCTGCATTTCGAGAAAGAGAAAGTGGAAAGGTGGAAAGTAGGAAGGAAGTCCGCTTGAAGGGGAGCGGTTCGAGTCCCTCAGGAGCAAGTGGTAGATTTCCGCTATTATGAACATTGCTTTTTGTTTTGGATATTTATTCAAATTGAGACATTAGACAAATTAAATTTACACCTATTTCATTTGATTGTTATCGCTTGTATACGCATTTAATTATGCCATTTTCCCACTTTCACATTTCCCATTTCACTCCAGAAATATTCCAAATACCACACACACATATCATTTGCATTTTATAATTCACATTCACATTTATTATAATGTCGACGAGCCCTAGCAATTATTTCAGAAGGGCAGTTTACCTTTTATGAAAGTTTTATTCAATTTCAACCATATTGTACATAATGGCCGGGAATATACGTGCATTGTGAACCTAAACCGCCATTTTTCGGCCAATGCATTGGCATACTCAAATTAAGAACAAAAATGTTAATAAAACAAAATTAAAATTCAGTTTGATAGTAAATACATAAACACGTAAATTATTGAGTGACCGTTGAGTTCGAATTTTACGTTAAAGACCTACTGAAAGTTCTGTTCTGATTTCATAAGTTAAAAGATTTATGTTAAGAAAATACTTTAAGTTTGAATTTATTCCATAGTACCCACCAAATATTCAGCTAACAGTGCTGTTAAGATAACAGCGCTGTTAAACTTACAGGGCTGTTAAAATAACATTGCTGTTATGGTAACAGCTCTGCAAATTGCACACCACATGCCAGCAGCGAAACAGCTAAAATGAAAAATTTGCTACCCGAAACACCAGGCGAACAGAATCAGCAGCAAGCGACAGAATTTAGTGCAAGCGCAACCGAATAGAGAAGTGTGCGTGAGCTGTTGTACACAGAGGAGAGTGCGATCAAAACAGAGAGCCGCTCAGAGCGCAGCTAACATTGTTGTTCGTGTGTGTGTTCGCTGCCGTCAGCCGGCGTCCGCGAACAACCACACGCACAAAATGAGAACAAAAGAGTACCGCTCAAAGCGCAGCTTAAGTCGATGTTCGTGTGTGTGTTCGCTGCCGTCAGCCGGCGACCGCGAACAACCACACGCACAAAATGAGACGCAAAAGAGTACCGCTCAGAGCGCAGCTAACATTGTTGTTTGGATGTGTGTTCGCTGCCGTCAGCCGGCGACCGCGAACAACCGCACGCACAAAATGAGACGCAAAAGAGTACCGCTCAGAGCGCAGCTAACATTGTTGTTTGGGTGTGTGTTCGCTGCCGTCAGCCGGTGACCGCGAACAACCGCACGCACAAAATGAGACGCAAAAGAGTACCGCTCAGAGCGCAGCTTAAGTCGATGTTCGTGTGTGTGTTCGCTGCCGTCAGCCGGCGACCGCGAACAACCACACGCACAAAATGAGACGCAAAGAGTAACCGCTCAGAGCGCAGCTAACATTGTTGTTTGGATGTGTGTTCGCTGCCGTCAGGCGGCGACCGCGAACAACCACACGCACAAAATGAGACGCAAAAGAGTACCGCTCAGAGCGCAGTTAACATTGTTGTTAGCCGGCAGCTGTTAAATTAACAGCGCAATTAACATTTTTGGCATTTAATCTATCGCATTGCGCCCTACTCTCATTTCTCTTCGCCTGTTATACTAGCAGGAATTTATATAGTTTTCGAGCACTGCAGATCGCAGCGCACAAAAAAAAAACCAACGAAAAGCATCAACTTAAGGGCAAAATGAAGAATTTACTGGTTGAAACACCAGGCGAACAGAATCAGCAGCAAGCGGCAGAATTTAGTGCAAGCGCAACCCAATAGAGTAGTGTGGGTGAGCTGTTGAACACAGAAGGAGGGCGCGATCAAAACAGAGAGCCGCTCAGAGCGCAGCTAACATTGTTGT
Source organism: Drosophila dunni (assembly GCA_018152125.1). NCBI lineage: Eukaryota > Metazoa > Arthropoda > Insecta > Diptera > Drosophilidae > Drosophila > Drosophila dunni. The sequence continues at coordinate 13,138,667 of JAECXC010004138.1, read as the reverse complement.
TTGGGTGTGTGTTCGCTGCCGTCAGCCGGCGACCGCGAACAACCACACGCACAATATTAGTCGCAAAAGAGAGCTGCTCAGAGCACAGCTTAAGCTTTACAAACCGTGAAGTAATTTGTTGTTTTCTACTGTGTTTTTCTTTCCGTCTGATAAATCAGCTGGTGATTTGTTTATTCCAGCTGATAAACCATGCGATCAGAACATTCAGTAGAAGATCGCGATGCACAAAATCCAACTGAAAAAAAAATTAGAATTCCTGACTTGCTTTCAACAATTTCCTGACTTGTCTAAGCTTTCAACAAAAATTTAAATTTTCATATTGACTGTTTCAAAATACAATTAAAGATTTTATAAACAATTTGTATAAATTTATAAAGTTAAAGTTACAATTTAAGAAATTACAATGTGCGACGATGTGCGTCCATTACAATATGATATCAAATGGGATGAATTCGAGGGCATGCCCATAACAGACATACATTTCAAGCAAGTGATCCACAGGGATCATCAAATACTAGTCTAATCTTTATACATTTCCGTAGGAACTATAACATTGTCATTGACTTTATGTGGAAGGAATCGTTCCTACATAATGTGGTGTACAAGGGTGTGGGTCTCCACAAGGTGGAGGGCATGAAGCAGGTCTACAGGGATTATTGCATGCATATATTGAGGAATGAGTGTTCCGTTATGATGATGAACCCGGAGGAAACACAGATCATCGCCGTCTGCCTGCTGGAATGGATGACAGATGAATGGCATTCATGGTAAAAGTCTATGTACACTTGAGACCATACTATATAACATTTCCAATCATAGGATCTTTCTACCCTCGACCGTGGGCAAAGGTCTGTTCCAGGAGCTTATCTTTATGAAGAAAGAGCTTATTATAAATACCAAAAATAATCTGGGAATGACTAACATTGATAGCTTGATGGTGCATGAAGTGGGGTTTCCAGCTGATCTTTATACCAATCCAGATTTCCAACTCTGCATGTTCGATGTCTTCGGTGCGGTGGCTCAACATATGCACATGCCACGCGTCTGTTTTATAGCCCTGACAGTGCAGGAACAAAATGCCGCCGAAATGGCCGAGTATTGCGAATACGGTCGATCTATATATTCCATCTATAAGGTTGGCAATAAGCGACCTTTCGATATCCTGCGAGATTTGGATGAAATGTATGCGCTGCTTTTCATACTCCCTCTGGACCCGATTGTAATCTATGGGGATATGCCAGGATTCGAAGGCTTCCATGAGACTCTCAAGGCTCAAGAGCGCAAGGAGCGGGAGGAGGAGCTAGCGCGCCAGAATGAAATGTAGTTTAGTCGGAATTGTAGTATCCAAGTGAAAATAAATTTTAGTGGTAACAATGAAAGCCTCTTTTATGCTGGACTTTTTGCTGTCGAGCACGCTCTCTTGCCTCCAGACGGAATCAGCTCTCTGTTCCACAGTTGTCGCTCGCAAAAGAACTAGTTGAGTTCACAATAAACCGCTGAGAGCGATAAGAGTTTGGCGATAAGCTCTGTTGATATATTTGTTGTTCCACAGACATCGTATACTTGTATAGTGATAGACCTATTAGTATTATAACATCAAGTGCTTGATTTGCTGCTGATAACGCACTAATCGATCCGATGGGGTGTTTTTACAATTTGGAATTGATTCTGTCTGCTAGCAACAGGTGGAGAACATCCTCGGCACAGCCCCAGGCCAGAGTGACACCACTGCCTCCATGTCCGTAGTTGTGTATAAGCAGCTTGGAGCCACATCTCTCCGATTCCAGACGCAGCTCCACACGACCTGGTCTAAGGCCAACCCAATCGAACAGATGCTGGGCATGGGTTAAGCCCGGCAAAAGGCTACGACAGCCGTCGATAATAAAGCGCTTGTCATCTGGACAAACCTTCAGATTGTAGTCCTTCTCCTGATGAGTGCCACCGAGCACAACTGACTCAGTGCTGTAAGAAAAGGGAGCAAATTAGAGTGCGGTTATAAAGGTTTATAGGGACGTTACTTGGGGATAATGTAGTTGCCATCGTCACTCTCGTCCAAGATCACAGTATACACCCAATTCGCCTTCACCCTGGACACCTGTCCACGCACCGAGTACATTTGCTCATCGTTGAGCAGTTGCCTGGAGCCGAGTCCAGTGCAGTTAACAATCACATCGTATTCGGAATTCCTAACGAAACCCTCTAGATTCGTTATGCGCTGCTGTACCACAAGTCCGCCACGTCGGACAAAGCGCTTCATCATGTACGGCAACAGTTTAATCGGTTCGGAGGTGTAGGTAACAAAGGAAAGTCCCGCACTGCAAGTCAAACGTTATATAAAACGGACAACCCAAGCGCATAGTGTATACTACTCACGTAAACTTATTGTCCCTGCCCTTGTTGTATGAGTCCAATTGTTCAGGTGTCAGCTCAACAGCTCCGTAGACAATATCACGCCAAAAGTCTCCCACAGAACTGTTTGGCTCCGTGCTCAGGCGAACACAGGGCACCAGACAAACACCTGCCTCGCCGGCGTCCTCACTCAGCCAGATCTGCTCCAGAAACAAGTGCACATCCTTAGACCATTTGCTGAAATCAGATAAAGTTTTATTATGTATTTTCCAATATAGTTTTTATATTTTCTAAACTTACTGAACCTTTTTCTCATCGGTGCCGCCAAGCAAAAAGGGTCCCCAGAGACCCGCGGATCCATCACCTGTTGTATTGGGTGAAAACTCATCCGATATTATGGTCACCTGCACATTTATCTTCTTTTCATTTTGATAATGCTCCAGAATCTTGATTGCACTCGACACCCCGTTTACACCCGCTCCAAGAACAGCCACCTTTAACATGATTCCGTCGGCGTTGAATGCACAATGTATACTGAATGGCGAGATACTACTAAGGTGTACTAAGGGGCCTTATCTGCACATTATGCGGGTCTGGAGATAAGAACCACACACGTCTAAGTTTTCGCTAATCGATTAAGTATTGCTCTCAGCCCTGGCTGAGCGGTACTAAACTTTTTGAAATCATATAAATAGGATTGAGAATCTGGACTCATTTGTAACTAATCCTAATAATGAAGAAGAGACCCTAGAAGCTTAAAGCGGTCAGGAACTCAGTCGAAGGTATCGAAAAGTATCAAAAACTTTTAGTTGATAACTTATTTCGTTTTTCGAAAACAAAGTAGTCTAAGCCAGCATAAAGTTGGCCATGATTTCGAGCCGATTTTGGGACTTTAAACATTTTTGGAACGAAGCTATGAAGCTACCAAGGTATAATCATTAGTTTTCTGACTCTCGAACCTTTCGTTTCGACTGGCTTCTAAATTTTAAGTAAAAAATTTAAAGTATTTTCAAAACTTGACCAACTAAAGTGAGTGTGAAAAATAAAAGTGTGTGTTTAAGTGCAATTCCTAATAATTTAAAATATTTTCTAATTCAATGCGATGTAGAAAACAAATTTAAAAAAATCAAGATGTGTGATCCTTGTTGTGGACCTTTTGAGGTAAGTAGTAACAAACACTCAAGACCCTTGATACGTGTACTCCCCGGTGGTAAAGGTGGTTAATAATTTCCCCTAACAAACTTTGTAGTGTTCTCCGAAATGTTACAATTCAGCCCAGTTAGAGGCGTTGCCACAATGTGCACCACGTATACCACCACCGTTTCCAAAATGCATAACGGTACAGCAGCCACCTCGGCTGATCTGCAAGAAACGCGTCGTCTTCACCGAGAAGATCGTTCCAGAGCCGATGGTGGTTAATCGATGCCGCCAGATCACCATACCGAAAGTAGTGGATACGACACGCGTGATTAAGGTGCCGAAACTGGTGTGGGTATCGCAGATGGTGCGTGAGCCGCGTGTGATATACTATCCATCTATGATACCCGATCCCTATGTCGTGTGCTATCCGAAACGCGTTTGCGAGCCGCGTGAGGTCTGCCAGTCGATACTGTGTCAGCCGAAGCCTCAGACGATTGATATACCTCCGCCTCGCGAATATTGCTGCTATCCAAATGGACCGATCAACTATAAACCGAGCGCGGCCTGTCCTCCCTGTCCAATTGGACCGTGTGCACCGGGCGGTGCCTGCTGCCCGTTACCCTGCTTTTCAACCAATCAATATCCTGTGTGCGAGACCCGATGTGGTCCCTGTGGACCGTGTGGACCCTGTGGTCCTTGCGGACCCTGTGGACCGTGTGGACCCTGTGGCCAGAGTGGACCTTGTCTGCCGTGTGGCATGACGTGTGGTCCCTGTGGACCTTGTTAATTTCTGATCTCTCACATTCACTTGCTTCCAAATCCGTTTTAGTGTGTCTTCTATACAGCTGTCTTCTTGTTAATCGTTTCCAGGCTTTGTCAAGGTGAGCAACAGCGATTGCACTTGCTTTGATACGTGATCAATCTCGTACATCAAGGCGTTGCAATCCTTCGTTGCTCGCCTTGATTATTAATAATCCTGATCCTTGTCGAGTACACGTATCGAAGTCATGTGCTAATCTGCGAAGAAAGATGAGTTACTAATGGTTTTACTTTTCTTCTAGCCCCGTGGCTGCCGCAGTCGTGAGCTGCGTTGTGGCATTCTATACACATCATGTGACTGCATCAAGCGTAATGGCCTGCAGGACAAATGCCCACGAGCGGCTTGCCAAGGACGTCCCGCTTGCATGTGCTTCCCAACACCCACCTGTTGCCCGGCCTCGTTTCCGTTGAAGTTCGCCAACATGACCATGGGAGTGAACAATAAGCGAATGCGTTGCGCAGCAACCGCTGCGACCTGTGGTGGCGGCGGCGGACTGCCCCGCTCCTGTGGCGGTTGCTGCACTGGCGGCGGTTGTGGCCCCAGTGGAGGCTGTGGCCCATGCGGTGGCGGTTGTGGTCCATGTAATGATAGTCCATGCTGTGGCCCGCATAGTCCACCATGTGGTGCGCCGGCGCCAATTCCATGCTCGCCAGCGCCCGGCGTTTGCTGTCCGCCATTGCCCGAGGGCGGCATACCTGATCCACGTGTTTGGAATTGTTGTAATACACCGCCAACATATCCATGTAAGTGAGCGCCCGAGTCTGTCCGTTTTTGTACAGAATTCTATTCGATCGTATACCCTGTGTCCGATATTCCAATAATATTAACCGGTGTACTGCACGGTACTAAGCTTGCCACAGCATGAGCCATTAGTTTTCAACTGATAGTTCAGATTTTAATATTCCATATTCCATTTCAAAGGCGGCGGTTGTCCGTGTCCTGCGCGTTACCTGAAAAGGAAACAAGACGACTTACCTTGTGTCTGGTGTGCACCATGCAAAGCTCATTGCTACAACACGCCGCCAAAATGTTGCTGCTAGAGCGCGCAGCTTTTGCACGGCAGCACAGTCGCAGTTACAGTCGCAGTCTCGGTCTTCAAATAATACACTCACAACTAAAATGATATTTAAACGAAAAGTTAGGAGTTTTAGTTTATAGCTTTAAGCTGAATTCTTACAAATGATAAGCCTGTAAGCCTGTAAGTAATAGTAGTTAATATAAATTATTGATATGCACTTATTTCTTGCTATCCACAGGTGGCTTCTGATGCACAAGCTCCAAATGAAGCAGCGTGAAGGAAGCTAAAAGTTTATCGCAAGTTTGGTGTTTTATATAACATAAATAGTCAGGGAGAAATGCACACAGTTCCACAGTACTTAGTTGAACGTCCGACAAGAAAAATGAATTTATATAGTTGACAAAACAATAGCCGTATAGCCCATCCCCAACTCGGACATATTTGACGGAATGTATTTGTGAAAGTTTTTGGTTGGTACAAAGTTTGGAAGCAAGTTGGATCAAAGATCATATATCGTGGCACCATTAAATACACTCGGTCCAACAAGAAGAAAGAACTAATCACAGAAAACTGAGATTTACATCAATACAAAAGAATTTTGTGGCGCTTCGAAACTAAAAAGATAATTTAATTTATCACAAAGCCAGACTCCAAATAGACCAATGGAAACGGAAGACGGCAAGGAATTTCAGCGAAGGCGACCCTTAATATATCTATACAATACGGACAATCTCAAATGTTCTTCTTCTAACATTTATCAAATTGGCATAAATTCAAAATTATTAGTTTTACCGATATTTTTAATATGCACAACTTTTGGACCTTTGGCAAATTATATCCATTTGGAATTGAAATCACTTAACACGAATTTTCACTTGGGATGGGGTATAGCTGTTCCACAGGTGTAAATACTTAAGAAATAAAATAAATTAATTTAACTTCGAATGCTTTTTGTTCGCGAAATAAAAACAGTGTGACTGGGTATATTTACTCCAGCATTACTCAAGCTTTTTGCTATAAATTTGTGAAAATACTGTCCTTGCTTGCTATAAAAAGTGTGACCACAACTATTGTGCCTGATGGTCTGCTTAAACACTGCTTAAGTAACGCCGCTTGGCAAGCAGTGCTTTGCCAAACACTGGAGTTGTACTGCTTGTACCTAATGGCTCTGCTTAGTATTAAACACTGCTTGGCAAGCAGTGTTTATCCAAATACTAGTGCTGTAAAATTACAGCTTACGCGCGCTTTTCAAAATCAAGACAGCAGCATTGTCATAACTTTTATTTGATTAAATATTGGCTTTAACTTATGGAATGAATAGAATTATAAGCAATTATATACAAAAATTTAATACTAATTCGTTTGCTGCGTTCGTTTGCTGATGTTTGCGTATGTATATGTTAAATTTGTTTATAACTAATGGATGGAATGCTTTAAGTTTACTATATAAAACAACGTGGGGCGTTCGTCTCTCGTTCGTCGGCTAACATAATCTCTGACTTAACATGTATTTAATGATAACTAAAATCTATAAATGATGGAGAAGAAATGGTATTACATGGCCGTCTCCAGCGGCTGGCTATGACTGCGCCCATTCGCATGGAGTGGCATCAGTCCGCCCTCCCCGGCCTCGCTATCAAAATCCGTTTCCAGCAGTGCCTCCGACTTGGAGCGATGATAGGGATTAGCACTAGCCAGGGGCGTGGCCTTTGCTAGCGATGTGGGCGTCGGTGTGAGCGATGAATTCTGCTCTGCCGTCTGATAAACAGTCTTTGGGCGTGGTGTATGCGTTGTTGGCGCTGCCGGTGGCTGACCCAGCGGCCTGGGAGTACGATAATGTGATGTGGGTGCCTTGCTGCTACGCACGGCCGTGTAATACGAGTCCGGACGCCGCATATCCGCTGGCGTCACCTGCTGTGGCACCGCAGGCGCGGGACGATACAAAGAGGACTCCGTTGAGAAATTAAACTGATCCAGTTTCTGATCAAAAGGCAGCGAATCTCCGCTGTTGCGTTGCGGCATGAAACTGCTGTGGGAGCTGCGCTGATATTCGGGCAGATTCTGCTTCAGCTCACTAAGGAAAGCCAGTCCCGGCTGGCCTCGTCTACCACCGCCGGGTACGCCTCCGACGACGCTGCTGCTTCCCGCGTCGGTGCGCAGCGGCAACGTGCTGGCATTTCCATAGTAATCCGAACCGATTTCCTCCGTGTCCGCATCCGTCTGGTGTATAATGGGCGTGTCCTCTGCCACGCTGGTGCTTATGGAGTTGGCTCTCGTACCGCCGCCATAGGTGGAGTTATCCCGGAATCCCTCGTTGCGATAACTGAGCTCGAATGCATCTGGTTCCAGAGCTGCTGCAGCTGCTGCTGCCCTGGCTCGATGTGCGCTGCCCTTGGAGATGGTGGCCACCTTGTGGGGCTGCTGATCTTGAGCTGTCGGCGGACGCAGCGAGTTCTGATTCACGTACTCGTTGTAATGCGGTTTCTGTTCGTAGTTCTCAAAGCTGCCTGCCTCCGAGCTTAGCACACTTTTGTCCATGGAATCGATGGAGCCATTGCCCACCATCGGCTTGTAATCCTGGCTCTTGGACAAGGTGCCATTGCTGGACATGTTCTAATGAAATCAAAGCAAAAAGCAAAACAAATACAAAATCAACTAAAGGAAACTTAAAAGGAAAAGTGAGTTAAGAAAAGGAAAGAAAAGGAAATCATACATAATTGGGACGACGACGTAGTGATCCTTGAGGATCGATGCTGTTCAAGCTGCGCAGACTCTGGCGAATGCTGTTGCGTCGCTGCAAACGCTGCACATGGCGATGCTTGGACTTGGCGAACCAACAGAAGGCCACGAGGATGAGCAGTATGATGGCCAAGACAAAGGCCGAGATAATACTAATGGCAAAGATGTCCGCACGCCAGGACAAGGGATCGATGATGACCTGAGGGGCATATACGTTAACAAACTGAGTATTAAATCAGAAGATCTTAAGTCCTACCCTCGGATCCATTTCGCAGATGAAGCCACGTTCCGAGGCACAATCCTCCACCTCGATCTCGCCGACGAGGAAACTTGTGCAGCGCTCGATGTGATTGTAGTCCTGTATCCACACCCTGTTCGGATACTTCAGATGCAGCATTTGACTACGCAGATACTTCCACAAGGTGCTGCTATCGGTGCGTATGAAGGGCATTGTGGAGTTCTCCGAGCGACAGAAATCTCGTGCCTCGTAGAATGTCATGGGTGCGCCGACATAGATGAAGCAAGTGTCCTGCACCAGAGCCCAGCCGGGTGGACATTTGCCATCTAAAATGGTCTCGTTGTTCATCTGGAAAGGTACCGCCAGCACTTCGAGCAGCATGGGATCATCTAGCAGGAAAAGCAGGAAAAGATTAGAAAGGGTTAAAGGTTCATGAAGGTTTTAACTTACCCGATTTATCCCTGATGCGTGACTGTACCGAAATGGTATTATTGTAGCTCCAGTAGTTGTGGCGTGCGTCTATCTTGGAGCTCCAAGTCTCAAAGGTCCTAGGAGAAAGACGAATTGAATGGGATTTTAGTTGAAACTCCTAAAAGCATTATTAGCTTTAAGCGCTTACCTGTTTTCATAGTCAAAGCTCATACTACATGGTGAGCAGTAGGAAGTGAGTGGAAATAGGAAAGAGAGTGCGAGGAAAGAAAAGAGAGATAACAAAATCCATTAGAAGAATTCAGGGAAGACCTTTGTACATGAGAGTTCCATAGCTGTAAAGTGTACCAAACTTACATGGAGTTGTTAACCGTTAGCAGCTCATAATCATTCTCATAGTTCTCGAATATGTTGTCCACGTACTGCTGACCCGCCGTACCAGCCACAATAGTTGCCCGGGACATCCAATTGGTAGCCACGTTCCTAAAAATAAGAAAAGGGTTTTAGAAATTCCAGACTAAAGTCTAGCAGTACTTCATATTTACCTATAGAAACCATTATGAGCCGTTGTCTGATAGATCTGCAGACGCACCTTCTCGAATCCGGAAACCTCCATGATCCTTCCACCCACATTGCTGTGCACATAGTTGTTGCTGAAGTTGGAGACCACCTGGCACAGGCGTATCACCTCCTCATATCCTGCATTGTTCTGGGCAAAGTAGTTGCGATATAGCTCGACCTCCTGGTACGGTGAGGATTGACGACCCTCCACAAACAACGCGGGTCGATTGCGATTTCTCATAAACAGATTGTGATGCACAAAGCCGCGCAAGGAAGTGGCTGAACCTCTGGAATCCGCACGTATACGCAAACCACCTTGATTTTCCAGTAGGAGATTATTCTGCAGGAGAGTAGGATCGGTTAAAATAGTTTCCTACTGAAAATTCTTAAACCAAAAGGCCTTACCATAAAGTGCAGTGAGTTCATGTTCTGGACGTCCAGATTAAGCGCTGAGGCACACGTGGAGAAGTTGCCATAGAGCTGCTTGCAGTTCCGCTCAATGCGGTTACCGATTAGTGTCAAGGTGGGCGTAACCTCCCCCGCAGAGGCGTAGCTTACAGCGCCCTTTATAGCACCCGATATATGTGTGTCTGTAATGTTGTGCAGAGCATCGCGATCTGAAAATAGACAGAAACTGTAGAGTAATTCCTTAAAAAGGTTTAAATTCCAAGCTTACATTGTCCTAATGTGGAAATGGGTACGGTGACCACCTCCGCAATGAAGCCATGGGTTTCTGGTGCACCACTCGCCACCAGTTGTAGACTCATAGTCGGACCCTTAGTCTTAAAGAAGAAGCGCTGATTGTCCGTATCGGACTCGACTTTGCCCAGGTAAGTAGCCGTCACATTGTAGATATCCCCATCGTACAACCGGATGAAATCAGTGCGTCCGTAGAGCTTGGAGTGATTGAAAAGATTCGATTGAAGCAGTCGGAAGCCAATGGGTTTAGCACGAAAGGCGGATGTGAAGATCTTGACACAGTTAACTGGATTGTTGTCATACTTGTAGTAGACCAACATGCGCTCCTCGATGGTCAGCACCTTCTGGGGATCACAGATGTCCACCAGCGAGAAAAGTTTGTAGGGCAAATCGAGTTTCTTGAGCGGAGTAAAGCTAGACTCATCGCTATCACGTCCCTCTCCACTCAGTGAGATAATACTAATGCCAGTTCCAAGGGTTTTGTTGATGTTCAAGTGATTGAGGTTCAGTTTGCCACTGGGAGCAATCAGATTGATGCCATGATTAGCAGAGTTCTGTATGCTCACAGAGCTGATGGAGGGATTCTTGTGGATTGCCTGTATAGCAGCTGATTTGTGATTGTGTAGAATACCCGCCTGTTCAATGCGAACGTACTCGAGCTGACTCTCCCTCTGGGGGAACTGTCCATGCGAACGGGTGTTGTGCATGCGATGCTCGTACTGCAGCTCCTCGAACTTGGAGTTGGAGAAGCGAACGCCGCCCCAGAAGACCTCATCATCGGCAATGCCATTGCAGCTGACAAAGACGAAGACATCATCCCAACGGCACTCATGGCGATGTCCGTAGAGCTGGCCGTTCAGACGCTCGGCACAATCCTCCATGCGCTCCTCATCGCCACGACACTCGAGGGGCTGCACCCAGGACCAAATGCGAGTCAATGAATTCGTATGGAACTCAATGCGCCTGTCGTGACCGTAGTAGACATTGAGTGGATCAAAGCCTAGCTCACGGCAAACCACCTGGGCATTGCGCTCCGTGAAACGACCATCGCAAATGGGCACCCACTGGAGTGTCGTGTGATTGAAGTACTCCAGAAAGCCCTCATTCAAGCCATACAATCCATCCGTCTCCCCTGTGCAGTTATTCGCACTTGTGCACAACCTTATCGAGTCGAAGTCGGTGAGAGCCGCACTCATGTCCTCCAGTGCACGCTTTCTTGGCGGAGATACCATCAAGTTCTCCCTGCTGGCATTCCTAAACGGTCGCATGACAATCGGCGACTCCTTGTAGCCTATGGCCATGAGTGTGCCAAGCACCAATATACCCACATTTGGCTCAAACTCCAGGGTAACGCCATGTTGTATGGTTAGGGTAGTGCCCGGCATAACGGTGATATCCGAGGCTATATAGTAGGGCGTTGCCTGCCTGGGCAGCGTGAGATCTCTGTAGACACGTCCACCTCTGTAGCTAGCCAGATCGGTGTCCTCGTTGAGTGGCGCCACCACCGAGACACTCGCATCGTAGCTATCCTCGATGAGGAAGGGCTGATAGATCACATCCGCGTGGTCGTTCCAATTGTCAAAGCCAAAGATCTTCGAGTCAATGTAGGACAGATCCTTCGAACCCCACCAGTTCTCCATGGCCTGGAAGTAGTTGTTCAAGCGAGCGGATCTCACACCCGCCACCAGATTGTAATCCATCTCATTGTTGGCAATTAGATTCCTATAAAGCTTCACGTTCTGCACTCCGTCGAGGCGTATGACGGCACTGGGCAGCTGATGCTGTTTCCTGATGCGTCGAGCGGCTCTCATGTAGTGTCGATAGTCGGATAACATGGTCACTATGTTGTTGCCCTTGAACGTGTTGTACTCGATGCTAGCGGGCACCTGTCCTATGATCTCACTCAAACTGTCCGCCTTGAGCAGGAGCACGAACTTTGCGTTATTCCCCTCAAAGCGGTTGTTATCGAACCGCAGACGCTTCTCCATGCCGTCGAGTACTATGAGTGGCCCTGCGCAGTTGTTCTCCCGGAACACATTCGAGGTTATGTTGAACACCGTGTAGTGACCGAAGACTCCTATGTGGAAGTCCCGATTCCTCTGCCAAGTGCTGTTGCCGAAGTATATCGAGTGGGTAAAGTTCTCGTTGTATTGCCAGACATAAGGTAGCGCCACCTGGAAACCACCGTGGGTATTCTGCTCCACCGTCGTGTCCTGCAGCACATAATGGAACAGATTGTTCGAGGAACGCAGATCCTTGGACATTTGCCGGATGCCATGACCATTCTGACTGATCAACGAGCCGTTTATGTGTAGCGTAACCTCCGAAATATTGCTGGAGATGACGTCCCAGAACGGAGACTTGATCAAGATGGCCTCGCGTTCATTGAAGCTCAGCTCCGAGTTGATCAGTTTGATGGACTCGTTGGCCTTGCGCAGATAATACTCTCCGTTATCCCCTACATAACGGTTGTAATAATACCCAGTAATTCCTCTGAGGTTCTTTTGGATCTTCGTCGATCGTATGGTCAGAGTGGGCACAGCTCCGCTCACAATGCGATTGCGTATGTTCTGAACGGGTGCTGTGACCGTACTCAGCATGAGTACCGCTCCGCCCAAGGCCTTAGGACCGCTCTCGTAGTAGATAATAATACCGTAACTGCTGCTGGTGACAGGAAAAACATTGAGATCCCTCTTGACTTGCCACAGATCACTGCGAATGTTCTCGGTGCGTGCATTTAGTATACTGATGCTCTCCGTGGACAAGTTTTGTATAGGATTCAGTAGTTGTATGCCGATGACATACCCAGCGGGGCACTGCACCACAATCTTCCGACTGATGGACTCGCCAAGCAGCTCCTCCGTGCGTATGTACTTGTGCTCGAAGGTGCCCAGATCAATGTTGGATATCTCATGGGGCAGTCGATAAGGTTCATAGTCCGTATCGTAGGCATTAAAGTCTTGAGCCATGTTGAACCAACCGCCGATCTCCTTCTGATCTAAGGAGGCAATGACTGCATCGTGGGAGATGCCACTACCTCGATTATCCTTGATAATAGAACCGGAAATGCGAAAGTCCAATTGCTTTAGGCTGATGCCACTGCCGCGATTTCCCGAGAACTCCGAGTTCTTAATGTTGTTCACCGACTTGCCGGCATAGATGTCCGCGTAGATAATGCCCAAGCCGTCCTGTAAGTTGTTAACGATGCGCACGTTCTCCAAATTGTGACGAGCATGATCCATTTGCACCGCCGGCTTGAAAGAATTCGTGGTGTAGTCAAAGAGTCCCGCCTTCTCCACGGTCACGTATTGTAGGTCCGCTCGCTCCGCCAACATGCTGAACCGTACACCCGCCCAGGCTCCTTCGTAGCAACGCAATCCTACATCGTTCTCGTGGCTACAACTGTTCTCGAACTCATATTCCGCCCGGCACTTGGTCACATCCCGATCGTGGGGTGTACAGCGAACATTGGCCATGAGCACATCCTCGGAGGTGCCGGCATTGGGCAGCTGTGAGCGTAGCAGTCGCCAGTCCTGGGGATTTAGGGAGTAACCCAGTTGATGACAGACCAGGGCTGCGTTCAGCACATTCCAGCCGTAGTCACAGACCGTACCCCAGCGACCCTTGAGGTAAACCTGTAGACGACCCTCATGGGCACCTGCTCCGCCTACGAGACGAACCGGAACTCTTGGCGATTTATCCACTGGCAGCACCTCGGTCTCCATATCAACGGCTTCCGTTTCGCTGTCCAAATCAATGGTTTCCGTATCGTTTTGGCCCATGATTGTCTCCCGCTTGAGGGTGAAGAGTATGTCATCGGGTCGTATGCCCCTAGCTTCCAGTTTACCAGCCACCATCATGCCCACACTGGGCTCGAACCTCAGGGTGGTACCAGGCTGCAGTATGAGCTTACCCCCTGGACGTATGTTGATGTCCTTGGCGACAGTGTAGGTGCCAGCGGGTACCATGTCTTGTCCATCAACCTCACCGCCAATCACATCGCTGCCCTCGTGGAAAAACCTGGGCACCACCGTGGAAACGGTGATTATAGCCGTGGATCCAGGATTGGAGCTGTGCAGCAGATAGGGAATGTAGTTGATCTTGGCCAGATTGTAGCGATCGTTGCGGTGGAACAGCCTAGCGTAGATGCGATTCTCGTCCGTGTGTCCCAACCAGTTGTAGGTGGCATTGATGATCTGACTCTGATCCGTCAACTGGGAGCCAATCTCATACGCCGAGTCCAGATTGTGTAAGATGTTTCTAAAGATTTCCACATTGCTAGAGCCGACGACCACAGGAGCAGCTACCCTGGAACGGGGATTTAATCTTCCAGCTCCTTCGCTGCCCTCACTGCCCGCGATCAGTGGTCCAAAGGCCTCCGTAATGTTGTTACCCCTCACAAAGTTTCTTGTAAAGAGTATGTACTGTACCTCCGCTCGGCTGTAGGGAGATAGGGCGAGGGAAACCACGTGTACTCCACTATTCCGCATGAAGTAGTTGCTCTGGATGAGCAGTTTGACGGGCAGATTGTTAAACTCCTGGAAGATATAGTCGTTGTTCACATATAGACAACCATAGGCGCCATATCGGAACATGTTGTACTCAATGCGACCGTTTAGATTCAAGGCGGGACTCAAGTATATGGAGTTCGCCTGACTGTACTTGAACATATTGTGTCCCAGCTGGAGTTGCATGTTCGGTTGACCATTTGCCGTGGCCTGGTAACAGGATTCGATGAAGATGTCGTTCTGTTGACTGCCATTGAAGGTATTCCCGGTGATGTTAACCCAAATTGGCCGACAGTAGTTGCCATGGAACACACCCATTTCCAGATTGCCCATAATCTGCGAGTACTCCACTACACTGGTCTGATTAAACGGTATGTACTCCACACGATCTACATCCGTTGTGTGATTCAACCAGGTGGCAAAACCGTAGCCACGATTGGAGCTCAAGGCGGAGCGGGAGATATTCCTATTACCTCCATAGTAGGTAATGTTTACACCTGCTCCATTGTTGAAGCTAATGTTGCTGCTCGTGATGTTAACGTCTCCAGCGCCGCTGGTCACATGCACACCCGCGACGTGTCCATTTCCGGACACGGAACTCGCGTGTACATGCAGCTTGGAGCGTATGTTATCGATGGCCACGCCACGTCCGCCATTGTCCTCCACGGTGGACTGGGACACTCTTAGATCGTAGGCCACGGAGTCCCCCGAAGTAATGCGGAAATATCCATTCATTTCCCGCCTGGCATCCGCTCGTATGCGCACAAACATTTTCTCCCTGGTGCTCCTAACGCTCTGCGGTCGCGTAAAGTTCCTCGCCTCCCATTGGAAGAGCAGGCGATCATTGGTCGAGGCACCATCGAAGATCTCCACGGTGCCAGTGCCATTCTGCTGCATCATAAAGTGCTCAAAGTGCACGGTGAGCAGGTAACCAGGTCGGGTGAAAAAGTATTTGCCACACTCCTTAGCCGATCCCGCGTAATACTTTTGAGTAAAGGACAGTGAAATGGGATAGGTCTGTCCCGATGTGGTGGGCAGGGTGCAGAAGTCATAGATGCTCGCACGATCAGTGCGCTCGGTGCCACGCAGATCGTATCCCACATATTTGACACCATCGGCTGCATTGTCCACAATGGAGCAACCCTCGAGTTGCACTGCTCCTTGGCTGGAATTAACGAATACACCAATGCCATTGCTCTTGCGTATGGTCACGTTCTGCATCAGGAATCCTGCCCAGGGACGGGTGCTATTGAAGCCCGTGTAGGCCGAGTGACTGATCACCACGTGCTCCATTTGCGGCGGTAATCCCTGCACCTCCAGCGCTGATTTCGCACTGAAACCCTCGCCACTGCCAGCCCTAATGATGTCCACGTACTTTAGACGGGACTCCGACTGTGCTGCATAGACAGTGTTGTCCCTACCCAGTGACTTTGTGGACGGCGCGTTGTCAAAGTAGATGCCACGCCAGTGACCTAGAGGCTCCGAGTGCACCGGCTGGCACTGGATGCCCAAATCATTGTGGTAGTCACACGACCCCGCGCCCATTTGCCTCGAAGTCCAACTGCAGTCCATTAGGCTGTTCTCTCCTCCACGACATTTGGGCTGCTCGTAGAGCAAACGGGGGTAGTAACCCGGTGTGCGCTCTACCCAGTTCCAGAAGCGACCGCCTCTGTAACCCAACTGCTTGCAAGCCACCGCATAGTCCGCTATGGTCCAACTAAAGAAGGTTAAGGGCAAGTTAGTATGATAGAATTGGGAGTAAATTGTACTCTTGGACTTACTTTCTTGAGTTGGAGCAAACGGAGCGCCAGGCGCCCTTGTGGTACAGTTGCAGTCGTCCCTCGACCGGCGTAGGACCATCCACTAGACGTATGCCTTTCTCCTGATCATCGGGTAGTTCCATTTTGTAATTGGCAGCATTACTTTGCGACTTGAGTATGATGCGCGCTGTGGGAGTACCCTAGGGGAAAAATTTAAAGGAAATATAAGGATTAATTTAAAAAAAAAAACTTTTGTTAAACCTACTAGAGAGTTAAGACTTAAAGCCGCTTACAGGAAAACTTTTACCTTTCTTCTCGGTTTGAAAAATTAATCATAGACTAGAGATTTTTCTACACCAGCTTAAGTTCTCCTCAAAACCCCTCTAGATTATATCTTTATATGTGCACAGCTTATGATTCCAACACTTTCCGTCGGTTTTTCATTCCACTTTTTGCCATTTTTAGCCTGTTTTTAGGTGTGAATTTTTTAATAATTATGTTTCAGTTTCACCTCAGGTTTTTCAACTCTCACACGCAACACGAACATGACAGTTCGTAGACCAATTTAAGCTTTTTTCCCACTTTTAGCTTTATTAGCTATTTTTATTTTCTTTTTCGCTTTTCAATTATTATTATTATTTTCACGCTGGTTGGCCTTCGTTTTCCAATGAGAATCATCCGCAGTTGATGATCTTGCCTCAATTTGTAGAGTTAATTAACACCTATGCGTAGACACTAACGATCATGAACACGATCATCACGATCGTAATGATGATGCTGCTGAGCGACGCCCACAGACAATTGACAAAACAGCAAACAATTTTATTTAATTAAAACCGGCAAAGACACGAACTTTGTCAGGTCAAATTGAATTATATAGAATACCAGATGATTCAGATCTAGTTTGCATATAGTAAAATGATCTAAAAACAATTTTTTGGCAGCTTAACTTGGACTTAAAATTGACTTAAAGTCAAGCCAAAGGCGAGCTAATTTGCCCACAGTAGAAACATCAATTATGCGACTTCATTCACTTAAATCTAATTAACCCTTAATGACCCTCTGACCGCTGATTAAGTGACGGAACAAAGGAAGGGAAGGGGTAGAGTGGGGCAAGCGGACATGCAAAGTAAATGCAAGAACTCTTTGAAGACGTCGTCGGTGACTATGAACGTAATTGTTATTGCTATTGGAAATGGGAATGGAATTGAAATCGTGCAACGATTCATTGAGCTCAGGAAGTGAACTTGGTCTGACCTAATTATTAGGGTGACCCAACTGAGAATGTAGACGGAGATAAACACAATGACATGGCGCACGCGCTGACGCCCTAACCTACCACTACACACAACAGAACAACTGAGAAAACACTCTAAAGGGTTGATAAGAGAAGTAGAGTAAGAGAGCGCCTGAAAACAGGTGAGCAGCGACAGATAGAGAGGGAGAGAGCGGAAGAGAGAGAGAGAGGCACATTTTGTGCAACAATCGAGAATCGCAATCTAATCAGTTCAAAAGTCAACAGAGTAAATAATTGTGATGGTGATAAAAAAAAAGTGAATTCTACGCGCGCTACGAAATTTTCTGGCTTATCTTTCATTACCGTTACTCACCTGTTGTTTGATAGCAACAGGTGCCCCGCCAGCGCTTAATCATTCGCAATATTTCATGGTTTGCTAACTATATTAAAGCCGGCTTGGCTTTTAAATACCCTGCAGTTTATTTAGTAGAAGGGGAAGAGGAGGTTTTCTTACTTAAGGATTAGTCAAAACTTAACCTGTTGTGGGTTCGGCTTTAATCAGTTCTTCAACTTCCTTTCTGTCAACCCACTGTGTAACCTATAACACCCAACTATACTTGGGTGTGCCCACTACAGGGTATTTACTTGAAAATCTAGTGATTTAAGGTTTGTTGCACTTACCACAGCCTGCAGCACGCCGCGCACCTTCAAGCCCTTGGTGGGGGCAAACTCCACCGTGACCCCCGGCTCGATGGTCAGACGCGCACCACGCACCACCTCGAGGTCTTCGCGTGCCAGGTACGGACTCTCCCTGAGCCGCAGAGTGCGCTCGCTGAGTATTTCGCCACCGGGTAGCTCAGTGTAGGAGGCAGCAGCAGACGATGATGTCAGCAGCAAGGATGGCGTCGAAGGTGGCGCCGCTGTGGCGTCGACGCCATGACGTGTCGCTGGCAGCAATTGTGTGGCGCCATCTAGACTGGCGAATTCGATATCGTTGTCGTTCTCGTTGTCGTCCTGTTCATTAGTTTCCAGCTCTGTGGGTCGTTTGTGTTGGTATTGTTGCTGTTGCTGTTGTGGCTGCTTTTGTGCTCGACCCAGTTGGCAGGACGACAACAGCAGCAAGAGGAAGAGTATTGTGTATTTTGTTGTTGTGTTGGCCCATTTTGAGTTTATGGCCAGGCAGTTGTTGTGCTTCTGCTTCTTGTTGCTGTTGTTACTTTGTTTACTTTGGTGAGGAAAGTTCGTTTTATGTCGTTGCAGCGTCATTTGTGCATTATTTTCTTATTAACGTTGCGTTTTAACGGTATTTCGTACACAATTTGAGGTTATGTGTAAATATTTTATATAAATATTATCACTTTACCATGGCAGTATATTCTGCTAACAAAAAGGAAAAAAATTATATTATGGGTATAAAAAATCACATAACTTTTTAAAGATTTGCTTGAATTGTGTAACGGATGAATGGATGGATGGATTTAATTATAATTTAAAACTTTTTATACATTTTAATATCATTTTATCTTATTTTAAACTTTGTTTTAATTAATTTCACTTTATTTAAGTATTTTTCTTTATGTTTTTTAGCTTTAATTTATTAGTTATGTACATTTTTAATTATTCTCTCCATACAAATTTCAAGCTTCATTATAAATTCTTAATTTGTTTCACTTTTAACCGCATGCATACTTCTTTTGGTCTTAGCCAAGTTAGTTTTTCACATAGTTAAAATGTTCGTAGCATTAAAATTTGTCTTTTCAACAAATTTTCGTAGTTTTTCACTCAATTTTCCACTACTAATTTTAGCACATTGTTTTTCCCAAACATTTCCCTAACGAAACACAATTGTTTTGACGGTTTTATGTTGTTTGAAAGCCACAAGTCTCTAGCATTGTTACCAATCTCTGATAAGCCGCCACCGAACTGGCCCTAAAGCAGACAGAGAGAACTTGACAACGTTTCAAAACCAAAACATACAAATACCAATACACACACCAACACTAACACACACACTAGACTGGGTCGTGTTTCCCACTCCACCCACTGGTAAGAAATTAAACGAAAAATAATTTAAACATACACGAAAAAACACGTCCATACGCAAAGAACCGTTAGAGGCGACTGAGCGCTTTGCTTGCATTATGTATTATGACGAGAGCTGAGCAGAGACAGCAACAACAACAGTCAAAAGAGCAACGACAGCAACAACAACAACAAAAGCTTCAAGCAGCAACATGTTAAGCAGTTGGGGAACTTACTGTTGTTGTTATTTTTGTTGTTGCTTTGTGGTCTCCACGCAGAGTAACTGTAAATGTGTAGGCATTTCATTCATGGCATGAGCGCGAGAGAGCAAGCCTAAGAGAGCGTAACGAGTGTGAGCAAGAGAGCGACACTCTGATAGCGTCGCACGCACCGCTAAAGGTATTTTTCTTGCTGTTGTTGTTGTTATTGTCTTTCTTTGGGTTACGTGCGCGTAGAGTGTGTAAACGGAACGAAGTGTGTGAGGGAGAGAAAGAAAGCATTTCCAAGCCACTGTCTCCCGTTTCCATCTCAAGCCAACAGAGTTTTTCCTCAGTTTTTTGGCCCCCAAGTCAACGGGGCCCAAAGTCGAGGGTCTTATTTATGGCACATACGCGTATGCAAAGCAGCTTTGTTGTTCTGTTCTTAAGCTGCGGGCGCGGCTTGTGCACTGAGAAAAATTTTGGGGACTAGCTAAGCTCAGCTTAAAAAGCATGGAGTACTTAATTGTCTTAAAGTCCATATTTTTAGTTTCTACAGCTTAAAGTTAAAGTTCAAAAACTATCCAAATTTAAAGTCTGAACTGTTTCTCTCAGTGCACTTTTGAAGCGTCTCGAGGCCTTGTGCGTTATTATCGATGCATCTGTGACTCAGCTGCGAGCTATCCGTAGTAGTGAGCACTATTCGGTATTCTGTATTCTGTATTGCGTAGTGCTGTCGTTGTTGCATTCTAAAGTGAATTCAAAAGTTTATTGTACACCTTTTATGGGTTTATTAACTTTGTTTGGCGTTTAGCTTTTGCTTTTGTCTTTACAGCGAAAAGTGGTCAACTAAACTGCTGTTGAACAAGCACTTTGAAAATCTGAAAACTTTAGAACTGAAAGACCTAAGCGAATATGAGCGATAACTTCAGATAGTTGGCAATTGACATGGCCAGATAATAATGGGCATTAGTTGTTGATGGTATTTCCTCAATTAGATAAGATAGTTAAGGCTACGAAGTAAGTAGGACTGATAACTGAAAAGCTTACTAATTCTAAACTAAGTAAATTATTAATCATCAAGCGAGAATTTTGCTCAATTTGTGCAAAATTTCAGCTGGGAGTTCAATAACCTGAAATTGACGGCTTTTTTTTGGTAGAATTATTAAGTTTTTTGTTCCAGTTCTATGGTTTCTACTCCAATATCACGTTTCTATACCAAAATACCTTTCACTGACTTTCTTTCTGAACTACTACTACTACCAATCAAGCTAAATTTCATACCAATTATTTATATGTCGGAATTTAGCTAAATTTAGCCGGCAATTGAGTGACCTGTTAGTCATAGCTAAGTCATCTGAGAATCGTAGCTAATTTGCTTCTGAATCAAAACACGCGATTTGCATTCCACTTTCAATGACTAATGACAACACAAGTCGTATTAAGATCTAAAACAGGTAATTATGTTGCTTCTCTTTCTAACTTTCTGTCTCTTTTGCACTCCCACACTCTCTCTTTCACGCTCTCTCATGACGACACTGCCAAATTGCTTATCTTGTTCTCTGCTTTAGCCATTTATCTTTGTAAACCCTTTAAGTGCACTTGTCTTGGACTTGGCCTAAACAATTTGACATGGCTGATTGATAATGTCCACTTCCTTTTGCCAAGAACAAAAGTCTCGAAACGCGTCATCGGTTCGATTACGCGCACTCGCTCGCTCTCTTTTCCGCTCGCTCTCTCACTCACGAGCTCTCAGGGGAAGTGAGTAATGTAATGCAATACGAAGTGAACGGAAGTAAATGTGGAAGTGCCAGGGCTGGAGCAACTGCATTAGTACCAACGCTGCGACGTCAACAGCGCTGTCGCCGTCACCGTCACCGTCAACGACGCCGTGTTGCGGCTCGCTGCAGTTGGCAAGTTGGCTGAGTTTATTGGCCACAAAAAAAGCGTTAGTACAAATAGTTCATGCTGCTCTGGCATGTGGCAATTAGAGGTGCATGAAAGCGTGCAACAGTAACAGCGTCGAAAAGCGTCCAATTGGTAAGAGATTTGGAGTTGCATCTTTACGCGCTGCTGCCTTAGATTCGCACTAATGAGCCTACTCTTAACGGTTTCTACTTAGCCAACTTCACAATCAAGTTCTAATTAAGCACAACAAAATTATGCTTTCAAGCCAACTTCTATGTATGTGTGTGTGTATCTGTGTGCTTATGCTTCTTTGTGTGGCTTTTGGCCAGCGTTAACTCTTATTGGTATTGGTGTGTTTGGTAATACTTCAGTATTGTTGGCCAGCAAAAGCGAGCGAGCAACGCACTAACACAACCTCACTTTTCGTCGATTTTCTTTGCAGCGTTTTTTATTCAACTTTTGTATTATTTTTGGCTAAAAAGCTATTTTCCAACACTTGTCGCACTTGTTGCACTTTCTGTTAACACTTTTGTTTTCGTTTTTGGCAATATTTACGCATGAAAAGACGCTACTTTTTATTGGCTTTAAGGCGCGGTCAACAGCGATCACTAACACTTACACACGAACACGTACACGTACACGCAAATAGGTGACAACAGAGAGGCAGCGAGTGAAGAAGAAGAAGCAGACAAAGTTAAGCACCGTTGAGATCAAATATTTTAAGTTTATTTCTGCTTAGCGCACACACGTCTGTTCGCTCGCGTCGTTGAACACCGTCTGAGCGCACTGAGTCGCCCAGAGAAGCTCCACGGTCAAATCTTACACACACTCCCAAGAGCTCTCTCTGGTTTTGCCCCGCTCACCTACTAAAGTTCTGCAGGCAAAACACACACACACTCGCACATGCATATTCAAAACACACGCTGAGCAGCTTTGGGCTTTGTGAGCGAATCTCGTTGCGTCGAAATATTCAAAAAGTTCGCTCCAAAGTGGACAAAGCGAAATGTCAGTTACCTATTTTTGTTGCTGTTGTTGTTTTGCTCTCTTTCGTTTTGTGCTGAGCGCGCGCCACCCGCAGTTACCTTGGCCGAAATGACAGCAGCGGCATCAACAGCTTTTACAGCTTTTGCTTTATTACCTGTTGCTTACAGTACTCCGCTGTTAGCAGCGCTTGTAAGTAAGCTGTTAACTTTACATTTTGCTGTTGGCAATGCTGCTAACAATACAAACTCTACTAGCTTAATGGTAATTCATTTAGTAAATATTTGTTTAACATTTTGTTTTAAATATAAGGTATATTTTTGCTTAATTATTTTATATAAAAATATTATAATAAAATATTTTAATTTAAAGAGTCAAAATTAAACTCTGATTAAAAAAATTTTCTCTTTTATTAAGGCAAAACATAGTTTCGGTTATTGGCATTAAAGTCAAGGGTTTAAATTTTTTCCAGCCAACTGTCGAGTTGTTTTGAATTTTGAAATTTTATAGCACTGTTTGTGCAGTCCACTGTGCGTGACCTTAATACAGCCTTTTTAAAGCATATTTTCGGGCGTCATTAGAAAATTAGAAAATTATGGCGGCTGAGATTTCTGTTGACTCGCATTGTAATATTTTACAGGTTTGGAATTGTATTGCATACTTTTAAGTGTAAGCTATCTTCCCATTCTATTATTACAAAAAAGGCCACCTTCAGCCAACTGTCGAGTTGTTTTGAATTTTGAAATTTTATAGCACTGTTTGTGCAGTCCACTGTGCTGACCTCCTTTTTAAAGCATATTTTCGGGCGTCATTAGAAAATTAGAAAATTATGGCGGCTGAGATTTCTGTTGACTCGCATTGTAATATTTTACAGGTTTGGAATTGTATTGCATACTTTTAAGTGTAAGCTATCTTCCCATTCTATTATTACAAAAAAGGCCACCTAGCGTTCCGAACTGCAAGCTGTAGACATTTCTAATTCATTGGTGCATACTTTTGGGCTTATTTAATAATGGTAATTCCTTTATTCTTAGGAGAAATTGCAACGATTTACGAATAATTCGATTCTTTGCAACGTTTTGCTTTATATGTTTCAAGTTTAAAATGACTCAGTTTGTTTTTTGGACACTTCTATTTACGAATTCATTTCGCGCACTTGGACTTCCTTTCAACAACTTTAGCCATTTCTGATTTTAATTCTCACGCAATGATTTTTTGGAACTCTGCTCACGTGCTGGTGATATCATCATTGTCTCATCTTGGTACATATTATTATGTGATTGTGCTTTCAATTTTTGTATTTTATAGTTCAGCGATTGGTGTGGGCGTGACGGGTTGATGGGGCGTTGCCGGCACCTATAAAGTTTCCTGTCGCCGCAATTTTGATGATGACAACAATTTACGTGCCGCATTAATTGAACTTTCTACGTGTTCGAGTGCAACACTTTGAATCTGCCTTGAATTTAGCCTCCAATTGTGCGTACCCAGTCCCGCTCCCGCTCCCACTCCCACCCTTACTCCACCCGCGCTTAACCGCAAGAAAACCCGTCTAGGAAGATCTATGCGAAACGTGCCTGAAGTACAATTTTATAATGGCTATGGGCTGACACTTGATTGATGGGCTTCATCAATCCCCCGGCCGAATGAATCACACGCGAAAGCCAATAAACTACAAAGATACTAAAAAATACCACTAAAAAGCTAGTTAATTAATTTCAATGCAAACTTTATTTAAATATAGTTTTGTGTATATATATGTATGTATATAGAAATCATTTCAAATTGAAGGAAGACCATGGAATGCTAGAAGGACGTACTAAAAACTTTATCTACAACTATTAAGCTTAAGATTAATCTATAAATTAAGCCTATAAAATGTAACTGGAATGTTAGATATTGTTAATTATTTAATTATTGTTGTTGCTTGTAGTTTTTATGTTTAAAGTGTTTTTAGTTTAGTTTTTTTTTTGCGTATTTCTAAGCTACTTTTACTTTCAACCTTTTTTTCCCTCAGCAAAAATCTTGATACGATTTCGTGTTTACATAACGATCCAAGATTATCTTAAACATTAAACATAAATTAAAGTTGTATACAAGTATTTATACGGAACATATATATACACATATATATATGTCCATATGTTTATCGGTATTTTGATTAATCATTAAAAAAGAAACAACAACACTTAGTGTTGGACTAAATTAAGTGATAGACTCTCGAATTAAATAACTAACATGATCTAAATTGTGTGGTTGTGTGTGTACTAAACGTACTAAGAGCACACTAAGTAGCTTAATTTACAAGTGCGCGTCTTGTGCTAAAAGCACATAGGTTACACTTGTACTAAATGTACTAAAAGCATATTGCTATCCTCTTTCATAAGTTCTAAATGCAACATAACAAACTGTGGCACTTTTTCTGTAATTTTGTCTTACAAGCAACGTACTAAAAGCTAAGTCCTAAACTACAGTTATACTTATTGCCTTGCCTGAACAGGCTTTAAACTAAAATGTACTAAAAGTGCACTTATGGCTAAATAGCGTGCGGATTACACATAGATCCATAGGCTAGCGAATACCGAACTCCATTTGGAAAGGATTCCATCAGCTGGATATGAACTAACTACAGTAAACTCTCGTCTTAGTGTACTAAAATCCTCAGTTTATCCTCTTTCAACGTCGCATTATATCCTCAATACTGAAACCCGTGCGTCTCGGCGGTGCAGGTGCTGGGACAGGCGCTGGAGGTGGTGCTACGGACGGTGGTGCTGCTACAGGTGGTGGTGCTATTACTGGAGGTGGTGGAGCCACTTCCTTTTCCGCTTCCGCTACTGTAGAGGGTTTGCAGAGCAGCTGCCTGGGCGGATGCCTTGACATGTTCAAGGCATAGATGCTTTGATTCTCCAGGAACGACCGCTGATGATGATCCACCAGATCCGCCAGCGGTGGCGGTGGGGGCAGTATGCGTTTTCGCACCGGTATCGAGCCCAGAAAACTGGGCATGGCCTCGTGTGGGGAGTGTAGTGGCTGCGACGTGGGTCGTGATGGTTCAGTGGTGGTGCTGCTGCTACTACTACTGCTGCTGGGCGGAGCGGGTGCTGTGGCCTTGCTTAAGTTCAGCGTTTTGTGGTGCAGATCACGACGCACGTGTAGCATGGGCAAATAGGGATCTCCATTGCCAGCGGCCAGCAGATGTGCATGATGGCCATGATGTGGTGCAGTACCCGGTGTCGCAGCTAGTGCTGTCGGTGGAACTGGTGGCGGTGGTGGTGCATAGCGTAAACTGGGCACAAATGAAGGTACTCCTAGGGGAGCAGTCTCCTCCAGCGGTCGCTCGCCATGTGGACGCATCGTGTAGGTCTCGCCGCCCTCGTGATGACAGTGGGTTACGCCCTGGCGCTCCGTCTTGCCCCCTGAGGTGGAGGCGGAGGCCTTACCCGCCTTGAACCGAGCCACAAGTGCCGCTTCGGCTTTCTCCTCATCCGTTTCGGCCTCGAGGTCCTCGTCCTCAGCCAAATCCAATGCGCCAGCTTCATGTAATTCCTCCTCCTCATCAAAGTCATCGAATTCCTCCTCGCTGTCCTCATGCTCATAGCCAGCACTGCTGTTGTTGGTGTTGCTGTTGCCTCCTCCCGACGCCTTTCTCTTGAGACGCATGCGCTCAGCTTCGTCCTTCTCCGACTTCTCGCTGAGGTTATGAACAGGAGACTGTCTAGGAGAGTCCACCTCCAGCAACGAATCCTCCTCATCCCCACTGAGATGGCGTGCCTCATCCTCCTCGCCCACATCCACATAGTCCGCACTGTTGACCTCCCCAACGGCATGGGTGAGGGCGTGGCGCCTCAGATCGCAGTTGCGGCGAAAGACTTTGCCGCAGGAGGAGCACTCGTAGGGCTTGTGATCCGTGTGGGTCAACAGATGGGTCTTCAGGTTCGAGCGCTGATTGAAACTCCGACTGCAGACGGGACACTTGTGCGGTGACTCCTCCATGTGCAGGATCTTGTGCACGGCCAGAGTGCGTGACTGGCAGAATCCTTTGCCGCATTCTGTGCACTTGAACGGTTTCTCCTTCGAGTGTATGTACCTGTAGGCAGATGGGGAAAAAGAGAGGGAAGGGGGTTAAAACTTGGCTTAAATGCGTGGGCGGTTGTTTGGTAGCTGTTCTGTTGGTAGCCATCGAGTTTGACAGTTATCTTTGAGGCAGCAGATAAAGTGCGCTGATATATTTCATGTTTTATGTTTATGGCCGCCATCTTGGGCAATGGCGTCCACAAAAACTACAGCAACAGCAGCAGCAGCATCAACAACAGCAGCTGCTGCGGCTGCTGTGGCTGTGACTGAGACTGTGGCTAAAGAAAACAGGTTCTTCAGCTTAAGATCTCGGAGTCCACTTGCTTTTGCTGCGGGGCTCTTCAAGGCGCAAACCGAGATTCTTCTTTGAGTCTCTCCCTCTGCGTATCTACCTCCATCTCTGTGTCTGTTTCTGCCCCTACCTCCATCTCTTACCCCTTCTCTCTGTCTCAACTCTGCCTTTCGCTCTGAAGAATTAGCCTCGCGGCAAAGCAAACAAACGACAAATGGACCGAAACCGAAGCGATCAGAAAGACAGACCGACAGACAGACGGCCAGGGTTGGACAATAGCCGCTGCAGAAGTTTAAGAACTTGACCAAGCTGCTGGTGCCCGTTTCTCCCAAAAACAAAGCATAAAAAAACAGAAAACATAACGAGTACCCACTGTACATACATATATAAAGTACTGGAGTACCCAATACGGCTCTTCCCCTACTGCTCATTTCTCCTCTCCCAAATCGAAATGAAAACCAACAAAGTTAATTAACTTTGTCTTTTGCGGCGTGTGTTTCTTGCGCTCTAACTTGGCTAACACGCTCGCAGAGTCGGTGTGTTTTATCAGCCAGTTTGGCTTAAATAGAGCACACAGTACGGGCAAATAATTTATGAAAAGAGTCTCAAGAGGGAAACCTTCGGTTATTTATATATGTATTATTTTTATCGAAGTTGGAATGGAACTTTACTTCGATAGAGTACTCCAAAGTCGTTTTACTAAAAATATATTTCCTTGGATTTTATTTCAAATTCCTTGGCTTCTACCTCTTATTACAAACCCCTCTCCTCCGTCTTCACCTCGCTCTTTTTCTCCCTCTTCTCCTCAGCCTTCTTCTCCCTCATCTTCAACGTCTTCACCTCACTTGCCTTCCCACCCTACTTCTCACTCTTTTCCTCACTCTTCTCCTTCCGTCTTCTCCTTCTTTTCCACCTTCTCCTTCTCTAGCTGCTGCCCTCAGGCCCGCCAGCAATTACCCACAAGAGACACGCCTTACATGTCTTATCCCTCACCCAACGCCCCTGTTGTTGTCCCCACTTTAAGCTCCACACCTGACACTCACCTGTGGTCCCTCAAGTGATCCTGTCGCCTAAAAGCCTTGCCGCAAATATCACAGGAATAGGGTCGCTCATCGGTGTGCGTTCGCTCGTGAATCAGTAGATTGTACGACTTGGTGAACTGTCGATTGCAGAACTTGCAGATGAACTGCTTTTTGGGCCTTGAGGCGCGACCAGGTGCGCGCAGCAAACGCCTGTCCAGCCCCGCATGCATCCCTGGTCCCAGGCCAGGCGGAAAGAGGGCGGCTGCTGTCGCTGCGCCCGGTGGAAAGGGGAAGCTTCCCGCGCCCGTAGGAGAGGGCCCTGGTCCGGTTAAATATGGCGGTGGCGGGGGTGGAGCATAGAGCACACCTGGCGGTGGCACACCACCCGGTCCACCCGGCGGTCCAGCCCTGCCCAGCATGGCAGCCGCCTCGCGCAACGCCAGCTCCTTGCGCTTGTCCGCCATCATGGCAATGATCTCATAGTTGGAATTGCTGCCAACTCGCGCTTTGGCCTCCAGCGCCTGTCGCGTGGGCAGCACCGGCACAAAGGCCGAAATTTCCCTGTGATGGGGAGGTCCACCCGGTGGTCCATGTGGTCCGCCGTGTAGGCCACTGGCCGCCAGGTGCTGCTGGTAAGCCAATTGGGTTTCGTAGGCAGCTGCTGCTGCCGAGATCCTGCTAGCTGATGAGTTACGTGAATCACCGCCAACACTACTCGACGAACCGTCTGTGTTGCCAGTGGTTGAGCCAGCGCCAGTGTTGCCACTGGCTGCGGCTGCCACTGCTGCCACTGTTGACATAAATTGATCCATGCGAGAGGCGCGTAGCATGGGTATGGCTCCGCCACCGCCTCCCTCGCTCCCAGTGCTATCCGTGGGCATTTTGCTACTCACATGCCGTCAGACCTTCACCTGTAGATAAAGTGGTAGTGGTGGGAGGGTAGAGTAAAGGGGGTGGGAAGAGGGGAGAGAACAGAAATAACAATTAGTCAAATGTTGTGTTAATTGTTTGCGGCTTATTGGGCTCTATGGGTTTATCTTAATTGCTCGTCAAGTCCAATAAACTGTTTATTTCCCCCACGTTCACAAACCCTGCCAAAGAATAGGGCTGCGTGGGGTATGCATTCAATGTGCAACAATATGTAAGGGTACTTAAACTGAGATGAGTTTAACTTTTATATACTAGTGTATATAGTATTGTATTTAGTTTCAAATAAATTATGCGTTTATTAAAGTAAAGTTACAATTTTTGTAAAATTAAGTTTCATATTCGATTATATATTTAAGGAAAGGCATTCAAATTTATTTTAGTGACACAAAATATAATAAACAATTTTTTTAGTTCATTTCCATTTGATTTAAAAAGGTTTATTATTTATAAAATTGAGAAAATCTCAAAATATTTTGCTTTCAGTTGAATTTATGAAAGCGTCTAAAATTTTTTATTGAAATACATTTTAAAAATTTAGTTTTTACTTCAAAATTAATTCTTTAAATATTGTTTAATTAATTTCATTTTAAATTTTATTTATTCTAAATTTGAATTGCGCTATACATTTATTAAACTCTTTTTTATACACTGCCCTTGAAACTGTTTTCTACTTTTCTGTACTAGCTTAAATAAAAACCTCCAACTTACACAATCAGAGCTGCTAAACACTCGATTTAAACACAGTTATTATTGAGGTGTCATGTGCACTTTAATAACTGTCAACTGTTAATCTTTTTCACACCTTTAATGCATTTACTTGATTTGTTTATTAACTATAAAACAGAGCACAAAAAATGAGAAAAGAATTTCCCAAGGGTATTAGCGGTTTCTAGCTAAATTTCTATTTGTGCTATTTTTGTACAAATTTTTATTATTACTATTTTTTTTATCAGTGAATGCGACGCGCGGCGGCAAGTGAAACTCAAGTCAAGTAAACTGAATTCAAGCGAAATGAACTGAACTGAACTAAAATGAACTGAAACGAGTCGACGCTGCCAGGTTAGATAAGATTGTGTGTCTGAAAACCTGACTGAGTCAGTAAGCGAGGAACAGCACAGTAGTAACGATATAAACACACACACACACACACACACACACACACATGTACACACACACACAGGTTTAGATACAGATACGCGCAGAGTGAGATACAAAAAGACAGGCAGACTCGCACAGAGAGATAAAGATACTAGCATTTGGCAGGCATAGAAATGCAACTGGTAGCCTAAGCGACAATCAACGGGGACGCAGAGACGGACAGTGGGATGGGCAGAGGGAGAGGTGCAGAGACAGTGGGATAGTCAGACAATCAGTCAGTTTAGTCAGCATAAATATAAGAGAAGAAAAGAAAAAAACCCGATCTGGTAACCAAACCCGAAGCTAAAAACCGACAACGTCTTCGATTCGGTCTCCGATTCCGATTGCTCACTGGATTTACGCAACAGGAGCCTCAGCTTCTGCTGGGGAGTTTACCATCTGGAAACGTGCTCATAATGAGCAACGAAAACAAAAGAGGGACCAAACCAAAGGAGGGAAGAAAATAAAAATAAAGAAAAAACTCATGCCAAGTTAATGATAATGATAATGACGATCATATCATAAAAAAGTCTGTTGCGTTTAAGCCTCATTTAAATGTCTTATAACCAGTTGTGCATAAAGCGAAAAAACTCTGCCAACTACAGTATCCAGCCAGTCTACAGTGCCTACCAGTCTGCAGTCTACAGTCTACACTCCACACAAGCTCTCGTCTTCACTGTCTGTCTGTCTAATCGTCTCCTCTGTCTTTTTGCTGTGCAATGACAGTTTTGCTTATCATTTTGCTGTTAAATGTTCTCGACTTGAAAATCAGTTTTGACATCGTGATTTTCACATATTTTTCTGCCTGTCTGCCATAATGATAATGATAATTATGATTACGATGATGACGCTGACGAAGTTAGTAAAACGTCTTTAGATAGTTCGAAAGTGCTGCATCATTATACGGCAGACAAATGCGTAGGTAGTCTTCAGTTTATCCCTCTCACTCCCTCTCACTCCCTCTCACGCCCTCTCACTCTCTCATTGAGAATTGGGCTCAGCTGTCAGCTTAGTCGTAGTCTATCAAGATGGATGGCTAGAAATGGCACGAGTTTAGTAAAAGTGCCTGAAACAAGTGTTTAGCTCAGAGTTATGAACTTTTGCTAACTATTCTGAGCTTGCATAATAAATTATCTAAAAGAAATTTTTAAACTATTTGAAATCTGAGTGGTATTTAGGTTGTTGAAGATTTAAATAGGCTATAAAATATTCTAAGCTTATTTTAAGCTACCAAAAATATTTCAGTAAATCGCTTATAAAAATATTAAAACTTGCCTAAAATCTAGTTTTGCTCATAAAAAAGTATTAATTTTTAGCAGTATTTGTTTATTTTTACTAGAGCATTGAATTTCATAAATTTTTCCTTAAAAAATATTAATTTAGAGAGCTTTTTTTTTTAACTGTAGTCTTTTTTTTTAATTTTTCCTTGAAGTTTTTTTTTTTTGTACCCAGCCACAAAGTATCTGCAGTTGACATAAATAACGTTTTCCTGATTGTAATCCTATCGCTTGACTAACTGAAATCTCAACCATTTTGCTGTGCCATTTGCACACATTATTCATACGCCCATTAACCCCCGCTGCCCCACCCACTGCACCGCAACCACAGCACGCACAACAAAGTATCTCACACCACATGCAGTACAGCTACAGCTACAGATACGTATCTCTAGTAGCCTCGACTCAGAGCGACAGCAAAAAAACAATTTAAACAAAAATAAAGTAACCCGTTTGGGGGTTTTTCATTGTAGCTGTATCTTTTCATACGAATAGGAATATATATTTATAGTTGGATATATATATTTTTTCTAGGTTTTAGGTTTAGTTTTCTCACTTATGCATTTATGACTTGCCTGTCTCGTCCGACTGTTTAAACTGCCTGAAACTAACGTAACTGTCTAACTGTTCGACCCTGTCTCTCTCCCTCTCACTCTTTTAGTCCAATATTGGCGTCCCGCTCTGCACACACACTGTGTACGATTGAGCGTTCATTATCTTCTGAAACATCGGCACTTTTGAAACGTCAACGCCAAATAAGAAAAACAAATAAAATTAATGTAAATAATGGACATCATCAGCAAAATGCGAAGTCGAGACAACGTCGAGGTAGGAGAAGCAGAGAGAAAGAGTGAGAGGAGTGCAAGAGATAGAGAGTTGTGTGTACTTTCAGATATACACAACAGATACACACGCACACACACTCACACTCCGATCGAGGGAACGTTTGCGCAAACGGTTGCGCAGCAAATGAAGCCAAAGGCTTAAAAAGTGTGTATACATATAATAATAAAAAAAAATGGGAAAAAAAGAAGAAAAATAATAATAATAATAATAAGAAATAACAACAACAACTGAGCCACAACTACTGGCAAAGAAAAATAAAAGATATCGAGGAGCAATTTGGCTGCCACTTTTTCTGCTGCCTTCGAGTCTTCGCGTCTTCGCTTTGGGTCTTGAGTCTTGTGTCTTGCGTCTTGGGCTTTGTGTAAACAACGGGCCCAGAAGAGCCCAGTGGAAAAAGGTTCAAAGCAGTTGATAAAAAAAACTATATATATACAAACACACAGATACACACACACACACTCACACTCACACTCACAGTGGGATGGATTTAGTGTTTGTATAGAAACAAAACGAAGTTTGTCCCGCTCATATCTTGGCTTGGTCCACTACTTCACTTTGCTTACAAAACAGCAACAACAACAACAAACAAATAACAACAACACATGGTGGAAGAAAAAAAAGGGTCAGGCTCTTTTCGGTTTTTAATCCCTTTAGGCCAGGCTCCGAAGGTAGCTAATAATCAATAAAACAAAAAACGAGAAGAACCTTCAGGAAAACCGAGCTAAAGAGGGAGAAGCGGTGTGTGTATGTGTGTGAGACGTGGACTTTATAATTATAGTGCATCTAGACGCTGCTTGCGTTAATCTGGCAAACCCTTTCAGACCAGAGTTTAAAGCCACAACCAAAGCTATTAAAATTTTCTAGCCATAATCAGTGCTTGTAGCTCAAGTTGTTTCAGCTGCGTGTCTATAATTTTCTTGATTAATATCTATGCGATTTACACATACTTCACTCTCCCTACCTCCCTCTCTCCCCTATCTATCTTTCTTTCTCTCCTCTGCAAGAAGTGCAGCGTCATTAATTTGAAAGCTTCGCAGTTTTGTGCCAGTCTCAAGAGCCGCTAATGAAGTTTTATGGTCTCGAAATGCAGCTGCAGCCAGAATAGTTCTATAGATTAACTAACTTGTTCTTCTAAATTGAAAAACATAATTTATAATTATTATGATTGAGTTAATACGCACACAGTTTGGTCAGCACGGCACTTGATTTGCGGCGAATCGCAAATGCGTGAGACAGAACTGAAATTAACATGGCTTAAAGCAGCGCGTTTCTTAAAACAATCACTTAGAATCATAACTAAAAATATTTGTTTTTTACTAAGAATATTTATTTTTGTTGCTAATTTATAGTGCTTAAAAAAAATAAAATGTAGACTTAATGTTTTACATTCATTTAAAATACTTAAATAGTTGATAAGAATATTCTTGAAATTCTAAATTCCAGAAATTCTAAATTTATTCAATGATTTTTTGCTCTTAAATAAAAAAAAATGTAAGGAAAATAAAAATAAATTAATTTTAAGTGCAAATTAATACAGAGAAATCAAAAATGAAAATGTTTCTTATGAAAATCCGTAAAAAATCCAGTTTTTAATCAGTTTAAAAGTATTCAAGTCTTTAAAAATGCATTATTACATTAAACACCGAGTTATGTACACAATCACAGTTTAATGTTAATATCAATTTTAAATTTAACGCTGACCGTAATGAAATAATAAAAAATGTAGAACAAATTACGAACATTTTATATTTTTAACCCAAATGATAATTTGAATGACATTGTTAGTGCTAAATTAAATAAACTTTAAGATAGGCAAATTAGTCA
Source organism: Drosophila dunni (assembly GCA_018152125.1). Lineage (NCBI taxonomy): Eukaryota > Metazoa > Arthropoda > Insecta > Diptera > Drosophilidae > Drosophila > Drosophila dunni. Next base: position 13,104,662 of record JAECXC010004138.1, on the reverse strand, counting down.
TTTTATCAGTGCAACAACTCATTAGTGACAATGCTTATCTTAATTAGTTGCAATGCAAATTTGCTTACGACGAATATGGTAAGTAAGCAAAATACTATTATAAAGACTTGTATTAACGCCCATACTAAGCAAATACTAAGCTCACTACAGAGTCAAATGAAATGCTAATGCTAACATACAATGCTTATGATAATGTTAACGCTACTGTGAATGTTAATGTTAATGATAATGAAAATGCAAATACTAAAACTACAGCTACACTGCATAATAGTAATACGATTAATGATTAAAGCCACTAACTATGAACATAAAATAGAATTTGTAGAGAAATCGTAGCTGTACTTAGATTTTCTTTTACTCCAGATCTTTTTTGTGTCGAGTTTTAAGCTGGCAATTCATGAGTTTATCGAAGATCTCGTGAGTTTTCCTTAAGTCGTTGACTGTGATCTGGTTTTCTGCTTTATGCCAATTGTTCTACACTATTGGGCCAAAGTTAATCTGCTTAAAGCGATCGTTTGTCATGCTTCTTATGACTTGTACGGCTGAGAGAGCTCAGTAGTCTCAGATCTCTAGTTTCTGTTCTATTGTGTATAACAAGAATGCCCAATCATGGGTTACTTGATGCCGCGTCGATCTGTTATATTCTAGCTGGTTTATAGACATGTTTTTTTGGGGAAAGACAGGAGATTATTCACATTATGATCGCCCCACTCAATGTATTCATATTGTAATGGGACTGAATTTAATTTCATCATCAAAACTGATCGGAAATCGAAAAAAAAATAAATAAAAAAAATATTATAAAACTTGCCTAGAGTCAATCAAGCGCCAGTTAAACACACGTGCCAAATGGGCGTGGCAAAAAGCGTAAGAGCGTTAAGAAAAAGCTTCGCCTTTTATGGCCAATTGTATGGTCCATTGTTATTAGGTTTATAGACGCACTGTTAAGTATCGCCTTTTGTTTTACTCGAACATTTAGAGGCTTTTAATTTGCCTGATTTTTTAATTAATTTCGGTTGTTTATTTTTTTATTGAGCGCGTCAGTTTTGGTCAAGAGTCTCCCTACTGGGGACATCCGTTGCAGTGCTAATAAATGGAAATGGAAATAGAAAACCCACCCAGAAATACTATACTGAATGTAATAAAGTTTTATGTGGCTATTCTTATGCTAAAATATCTTCAAATAAAGTGGGAATCGAGCGACAATCAAATTGCCAATAAACAAACAATGATGAAAACTCAAACTCAAAGAGTTCGAGAGCTGAAGAGCTTCAGACTCCACTCGAGCGAGACAAAAGCCCAATGGCTCTATAGAACCGCAGCGAATGGAACCCCAAATCCCAATTCGAACCCAAAAATAAAAAAAAAAAGACAAAAAACCCTAAAACGAGACTGTGGGAGCGCGGGAGGCGTTTTTCAGAGATCTATAAAAAAAGGCATTTAAAAGAAATCAAAGGAAAAATAAGCACAAGAGATGCTGCAGCTACGATGATCATGATCATGATTATGATTATTCGAAACTGAAGCAGCCAAACCCCAGTCACCAGTTCCCAAACCCCAGTCCCAAAGCCAAAAACCCCAAACCCCAAACCCAACAGAAGCTTGCGGCAATTGCGTTTCCTCTTTGGACACACGTTCTGAACAATTAAAGCGCGCGGCAAGCCAAGCTGGCAAACGATGGCCAAGACAACAGCAAGAGCCACAGTCACAGCCAACAACAACAACCAAGACGACCAAGTCCAAAAAAACCGGATTCAAAATGAGCACGACGAGCGCTGCTGAAACTGAAGCTGATGCTGAGGTTGAGGCTTAGAGCTGGCCACTGGCACTGGCTACAAGTGAACTGGTTTACGGTTTACAGAAAGACCAAAAAAAAAAACACATAAAAAACAGGCAAACAACAAAAAAAAAAAAACATTCCAAGCGAAGGTTCGAGCTCGGCTCGAGTCGAACCGAAACTCTGGAACTTTTTTTCGAGTCGAGCTGACTCGAGTCGAGTCGAGCGCCAGGCCGCCTGTCAATGGAACGCAGGCAAGGCAGCTCCACAGCTCCCCAGCACCACAGCACCAAAGGCATCCACAGGCACCACACTGAGTTCGGTGGCAATGACAGTGGCACATGCAGTTGTAGTGGAAGCCGCTGCGGCAGCCGACAGTCGACCGAAAAAAAAAGAAAAAAAAACCGCCAACCGACGACTGTGGAGCCTCCAACGTTGACTTACAATTCAGCCTCACTGTATGCTCTGCGTGTGTGTGTGTGTGAGTACGGTTGTGTGTGTGCTTGGAGCAGGTTTTAGCAGTCAACTTGTATTTTATATTTACTTTGCTACTCGCTGTACTCGCGCTCTCACAGCCGCTCTCTCTCTCTCGTGCGCTCTCTCGTCGCCTACTCGCTGCATTTGCCACTCGCTGTGATTTGCTTTTGGCCATAGCGAAAATAAAAAGAAAATAATTAGCTAGACCCTAAAAAAAAGGCAGGTAACTTTGGAATTTTTTTTAGTGTCTGATTTTTTGTGCTCTGTGGAATCTTTGAATATTTCTCTTGTTAGGGTGTTGCTACCATAGGGCGTTACGAAGCTCTGCAAACTTACCAGCAAAACAATTTTGAAGAGCGCCTGAGGCACTGTTTGGAGCTTGGCTTGGCCAGATTACTCGTATTCCCAGTTGATGTGAACAAGTTTTTGGTTTTGGTTTATTTAGTTTTTTCTTTGCTGTTTTTTGTTTCAATTTTTTGTGGCACTTTTGCTTAAATTTGGTTTTGTGTATAATTGGGGCTTAATTTCTGGAAGAAAAGGGTTGCGGAAAATATTTAAATTAGCTAAAAGTTTCAATAACACTATTGATTGCTTATAAGAGCAAACACACACACGGACACACACACAAACGTATTTTAATGCAAGTGTATGTGTGTGATACAATCACGGCACGATCAGTCGTCAGCGGTCGCGGGTGTTACGGGAGCAGCTACCACAAACCACGTAGAAGCCGAAAAGCAACAACAAGAAAAAAATTCAACGTACGAGGAAACGAATCCAATGAACCGAACGAACAAAACGAATCAACCGAACAACTCAACGAACCGAACGAACCAACGAACGTACGAACGAGATACGGCAGCTGAAATGTGTTTTTCTACATTTTGTTTGAAATAGGAGCTGAAGCCAGTGCAGCTACCAATTCGCTCCTCAAGTAGTCCCAAACTCTTCCCACACACACACGCGAGACACGCTTGGATACCGCCGACGACGACGACAGCGACGACGTCGTACTGAAAAGCGTTTTTTAGACCAGGTGGGGAAGGTGGAGAATTGTGGGGCGACGCTGCAACAAGTTCACTGTGCCTGCATATTTTCCACACTCGCAAGCAAGCACACAAACAGACGCACACACTCAAAGGCAGCTACACTATCATACGCTTAATACTAAACACACATACGTAGACAATTGCAATGTGGAGACTGAAAAGCACGATCCGCGCGCAGGTGCGTTCGCTATGATCAACACTCGAAGACTAATCCAAAGTTGTCGAGCCGCTGTTGACGTCGCACAACGTCGACCGTCGACGTCGCTTGTGAGAGGAGAGCAAACGAATTGGAGAGCGCTCAGCTCTTAAGCGTAAGCCGCAACGAGTAGAGAGAGTGGGAGTTCGAGTGCGAGTGTGATATAGAGAGCGAGAGAGATCGTGCGCTCAAAACCAGCCAAGTAAGAAACCCCACAACAACAACAACTTCTACGGTAACAATAACAACTACTGGCAAACCAACAACTCACCGACCGCCAGTCGCACGCTGTGGACAGCAGAGACAGACGGACAGACTGAGAGACAGACGAAGAGACTGAGAGACAGACAGTCGGAACGTGCATACGTACGACGAGTTATTGTCAGTTAGAGAGCTACCTGTTTACCGACTGCTTACTGTTTTCGAGGGTAGACGAACAAACTCACGGGTTGCCAGATTGCATTTAGCCACTGCAGTGGCTTCACCTCCAATGGGACGGCAGTAATGGGTAATGGAGTAATTCGGTTTGTTGTTTGCTTGGCGACTCAGCTCGGGCTGTAGTACGAATTATTGGGGTGGAACATGAATAATTAAAGCGTTATCGGAGAAAAATACTTGTGTAAATTTGTTCAGATGTCAGTTATAGGGGTGAAGGGAAAGAGTTGTGCAATAAGCAAACTAAGAAACATGTTTATGGTATAAAAATAATAAAATTACAGTTTTTGTTAAATATTAGTACAAAGTTTAATATTCTTTTTGTTATATCAAATATCAGCTTAACCCTTTTAACCTGTTTGCACCCAGGGTCTCAACAGTCTGGCAACCTTTTCTCCCGCACATGCACACCAGAAAGAAACAAAGGTATGCGGCTGAGATTTAAGAAGTAGACAACAACAAAAAAAAGCAGTCCAGGGTCTTAGTAAGCTGCCACTGCAGAGACTGTGGTCCACAAGAGAGGGAGTTACCTTTTGACGAAATGATGAACGCTACAACACGATGATGAGCATGACAATAACGATGATGATGATGATGGTGATGAAGAGCAGCCACCAACTGTTTCAAAAGTAGCAAAGAAAATCGTGAAGAAACAGAAGAAGAAAATGAAATAATGCAAAGAAAGGCTCAACTTGACTTGGTAGAAATAAGAGATAATTAAGGCAGTTGGAAGTTGGTAGTTGGTTGTTGGCAGGGGCCTTGCACAGTGGAACTAAATTATTATTATTGTTGAAATGCAAAGAAAAAACAAGCAAAGTGAAGCGCAACGAAGCGATGCGAAGTGAGCCAAAGGTAGAGCAACTAAATGCAGTGGCAAACGTGGAGAGGCAGAGACAAACAACAACAACAAAATAAAGAACAAAAGAGTGAGCAGAAGAAGAAGGAGAAGATGGAGGGGTAGGAGTAGGAGAGTAAGACAAAAACGGTAGCAGTCTCATAGGGCGAGCGAATTGTTATGCTAGTCGTTGACTTCTTGCTGCCGACAGTCGACGATCGACAGCCGACGGGAGATGGGATACTACCGAGTGTGGACGATCTTCAGTCGGGTGTCGATTGGTGCCCTGTACGTATTTTGCAGCTCTTTACGATCTTAAATAAATTACTCAAAGTTTGTGTTAAACATGGAGCTGACAGGTTCATTGATCGCATTTGAAATGCTTCCAGGCAATATTTACTCCAGGTAGATGGGTAGGTAGCATCACTACAGGGTAGTGAGTGCACCTAATTAATGATCTTTTAATGAATTGCAATACCCTGTAGCTGTCAGCAATAGAATTTCAATGCATTTCTCAAAATTGTTATTCATGGTAGATTCTTTATTTAATAATTAAAGCTCTTATTTAGTTTTTATTTTATTTCTTTTTAAATTTCAATTTGTCATTTCCACTGATAATTTACATAACATAAAATGGCTGCACAGAGTATACTATATACTATATATATTTATGTATATACGGGTATATAAGTGCCATCTAAGTGAACCAACACACTTATTTATTTGGAAGTTTCTATTTAAAGTATATCAAATATATAATATACTCGTGTTTAACATAAAACTCAAGCACACACTGATCCAAAAAAAGATCATATATTGCATATATGACAAAGTAACTACTGGATTCTGAAATATATGTATGTATTTTAAGTGTGTATGTGTGTATGCACTATTTATCATAAAGCATTTTCCATATTATTGTTATGTGTTAATTTATCAGACAGACAATGTACGTGTATATAAAAAAAATCTCAACCTATCAAAAACTAAGCTTAGCTACAATGTGTTCTCATCGTGTTGATAAAAAAGCTATACATATATATCATAATAATAATAATAAAAATTGTGTCTAACTAATAAACCTCTTAATTCCACAAAATTTACTAATTCTTCCAATAAGGACGAAAACCGTTTGCGCTCGAACTAATCGTTATTAACTCAATATGCATATCTAGCTTTAAGATTCCGGAATTTCTATATCTATTACTACATTTTAAACCGTCTTATTTTGGGTTGCTTTATATTTTGAAATTGGTCATGAGTTTTTCGACATTTACCCCAAAAGTAATTTTCAATCTTCTCTATTTTTGTTATTTGTAAATATTCCCACATTTTTTGAGACAATATTTTGGTCTGCTGCATGGTATTACGACTATATATATGTATATATATAATATGCTATATATGTGTATGTGTTTTGTATGTGTGTATAACAAGACAACCTCACTAAACATAAGTATGTATATAAGCTATAATATATAACAAGAATACACACCAAAATTTCTATAATATTTTCATTTTAAGGGCTATTCAAAATAGTTTTGTTTTGTTTTTAATTTATATATTTAAACCCGATTCGACTGGCGCTAAATTCCTTGTCTTAGTTGCTATAAAAAACACTGGACTATTTTCTAAGTACTTCCATCTTTTCACTGGTTTTTGGCTTAAGAGCTAGTTGGTAGTACCTAGTACCCGTACTAATGTCCCAATCAGTTGTTTAGCTAATCCATGAAATAGCTAAAACTCCGACGCTTGCGTCGGCTACTTAAAGCCGATCTAGAGCGTGTTTTTAACCTTAGTTACCCGGACTTGATCCACCGATCAATGGAGTATTCCAGTGCGGATATCCAACTAGAAAGTAAAATATATTTTATATAGGTATTTAATTTGGTATGTTTATGAGGATTACCGCTTTTTGTCCATTTCGCTTTCGGTGCAGAAATAATAGTGACGTAATTTCGCTTCGGGTGGTATTATCTCGAATGAGTTCTTCTTGCCGGACGCATTGGCGGACATTGAGGCCACCTTATAGCCATGCAAGCAGGCCATGCCTAGCCAAAAAAAGATACAAAAAATAAATAAAAAGTTAAAAAACAATAACAAATGCGATTAATTAGCTACGTGTGTCTTTTGCGTGACTCACCGAATGCACTTTTGCTATTTGCATCTTGATAAAAATAGAGACAGGCATCCTTAAGTACACAATAGCGTTTCGACCAGCCGCACCACCTTGAGCCTAATTTGAGTAAATAGCCAAAACAATCTGGCCGCAAAATACTCCCGGGACTCTGATATAAACAACGCGCGCTACGAGGGAAAGAGATGTGAGAGATATAGCATATATGTAGGTTTATATATATATAAGTTTCTCCAATATCAATGCCCCTACCTCTTGTCTAGCCATTGGTTGTCCTGTGTAGCCGCTTGGCGTAGTAGGTTCAACCATCTGTTCATCAATTCCTCAGAATCAGCAGCCACGTACATGGGTATACCCTCGCCGGAGTCCACTTTGAAGGCGTAGGGCTTTCCTATATCCAGTGGGCATAGGTCTACCGTGTGCTTGGCCATGATCATGGCGCCCACGGGTTGGGAATCCTAAGAAAGGTCAAAATTAGATTCGATTATATTGATACTTTCAGTCTAATTGAATGCTCCACTCACCTCTTCCGTTTTGTAGTAGTAGAGACAATTGTCTGGTCTCAGGGAGAACCAACGTCGTACCCATTTCTTGGCATTGGGAGCACCCTTCGCCTGACCACTCTGACGCCACAGGTAACCACTGAAGATGGGCTGACTGGGCGGCTCCAGCTGTTCGTGCATGAGGACACCGATGGTGCGTGCCACCTGTAGTTCAAGTTTCTCACAACCATCGTGTGCTATCTTAACCACCTCGGTGTGATGCTTGTCCAGCACTTGAACGCCATTCACTGAAATAATGATGTCGCCCACCTCAAGACCGGAACTCTCCGCCGGTGTCTCTGGCTCAATGGCAGCGACGACGACCGGCTTGGAGCCGTGTATGCGAAAACCGAATTCACCCGAATCACTTTTGACCACAACCGTTTTGTCCACGCCTGCGTGAAGAGAGAGGGAGAGTGAGAGAGAGAGAGAAGAGAGGGTATTTACTTATATGTTGGCTATATGTATATGATTTATACGATTTTATTTCCGGACATTATTACCGTGCTTGCCATTGCTGAGCGTGGATATGACGAAACTTTCACGTGCCCATACCAAAAGCATTAGTTTCAAGACCTCTTCAAGTTTACGCCGTACCGAATCCGGCGATGAATTCGATGATATTAACTCTGTGGTTTTTTGGAAAATAAATGCGCCTAAGTATTCGCCGAATTTTCAATTATTTACGTTTTGTTTACCCACCAATCATTTGGCCTAAAGAGTTGTGTAAATAATTATTTTAAATAGCCGACAAACGAAACTGGCGTCTTAGTTGCTAGTTTTTTTTTTCTATTTGGCACTTTGTACATTTGATAAAAAACGAAAACAGAAATGCGGAGATCTTGACGTTCCGTCGGCACACAACAAAGTACGCACCGCGACTATTTTCGATAAGGCGAGCGAAACACACATGAAAAACTATTTTCTCTGCTTCTTTGTAATTTTTGTTGTTTTTTGCTTTATGTTTTTTATGTGCCAAGTGCCGGTCATGAAAAACCAGAGCGCCAACCGTTAGACCGTCTGTCTGTCCCATAGTCCGCCCGTCCGCCTGTCTGCCCGTCTGACCGACCCACAATCACTGCGCTCTCCCAACGCTCTCGCAACGCAACCAAAACGCGCACGTTGTGCTAAATTTAGCGGCAAATACAGGGTGTTTCCTTGGTTGGCTTCGTACTTACGGAAGTTATTGTGCTTCTGGCGATGGTACATTTCGAGTGTGCAACGACGCTGTACCAGTCGATGCAGTATCACTTGGTACTTGGCATGGAATCCTTTCTCCGACTCGGTCGACGCTCGACGCTCTCGGGAACGATCTGGAATTTGATTGTTTGATCGGATTATTTAAGGAGCTACAGGGGTTAAAATAAATAAACAGAAAAAACCCTCTCAACTGTTAAGGTTTAAGATATTAGTACACTTACCAAAACACTGATGATCCAACTGCGTCCACAGATCATCGTCAGTTAGACGCGTATAGCGACCTGCATCGTAGTGACCCTTGTAGATGATATGCTGGCTCTGCTCCGTGTTGATGTCCGGCAGTACGCAGGGACTGGAGCCGGCAGGTCGTAGGATGGGCGTGTTGGGCAGACTTGGAGCGCGACCTCGCTCCTCACTCTGTGGTAGTAGAGTTAAGTTAATTCCACTCCTGTTAAACCCCCTTCTCTTTCTCAGACTTACCTTCGCGCGTATGTTTTCCTGCCTGGTCTTGTAGTGTCTGCCGCGCTCACCATGATAACGCTCCTCGGAGCGAAAGCGTTTATCCATCTTCTTGTAGAGTCGCTGTGTGGTCTTCGTGGTCACCGGAGAGTCGGCAAAGTCGGAAGGTGGCTTTACAATGTCCGCCTCCTGTTCTATGAAGGGTATGGACTCCACGGAGTCACCGACCAGTTCGCTGACCGTGTTATTGTGCTGCTTATCTTTGCCACAGTGTAGACAGTGTCCCTGATCCCCTGCACTGGCGGCATTTCCATCGGCTTCGCTGTAGAAAACCGAATCCGAACCGGGAGAAACCGAACGCAGAGATTCAATTGATTTCGCCTTGAGTTGTCCCGCTTCCGAAGCGGATTTCGTGGCGGGTAAAGCAGCTCCTGCTGGCAATTTGGGCGACAATAGCGAGGTGGGCGTGGCACAGCTGTGGGGCTTTCTCACCGCCGGAGACACGACCTGTTCCTGCAGTGTTGCGGTGCCCGTTGAGGAGGCCGAAGTTGTTGTTGTCGGAGCAGGTGCAGGAGCTGTTGTTGTGGCGTTAGAGACTCTCGGTCCCATGGTGCTCGTCATGCTGGCATCGAGTAGCAGCTCCGTATCGCCACTAGCGCTGCTAAGACCATACAAGGTGGGCGTGGCACGCGCGCGTCTTGCAGCCGCTGCGGCGAGCACATCCTCACGGGAACTCTTGCGGAGCTGTCGTCGTATCTTGGGACGGAATCGCTTCATCTTGCTGGGACTACCTCCATCCAAACTTACTCCCGCGCTGTTCTGCTCCGGCGACTGTACTTTTCCAGCTGCCGTGGGTTTCTTCACGGGGCTCGTCAGCGCCCTCATGTTCTCCTTTTCAATGTCCAGTTTCATGCTGGTTTTCCGCCGCTTCCGTTCGTCCTCCTGTCGCTGACGTCGTGCCTTGCAGGTGGGCGTCACCTGATCATCGTCGTCCTCTTCGTGCGGACTCTCGTAGTAACCGGAGGAGGAGTAGCGCACCTCACTGCGCTCATCCTCCGATATGGATTCCGGTTTGGGTTTCTGGGGAGCTGGAACTGGAGCCGTCTCCGTAGCGCTAACCTTCATTTGACCGCTGGCCGCACTGCTAACCGTCTGGGGCTGACATTCCCGTGCCGGAGACCTGATGGCCTGTCCAGACACCTGGCAGCTTCCCGAGGAGGTCGTGCTGCTTATCGAGTGGGAAGGAGACTTTTTCGCCAGTTCCGCTAAGGAGCCCAAGGGAGACTTCAGTTGATTTGACTTCAACGGGGGTTTCTCCTGCCTTTCCTGCTTTTCCTTCTCGTCATGCTGGAGGAGTTCCTCCCGCATAGAGTAGAGGGAACTGGGGCTCTCGAAGGATGAACCCGCATGAGTTTTTTCCAGCTGTGAACTTTGTGTAGACACTGCGGATGTAAGGGAGAAATGAGGCATAATTAAGATCAGAGGAATTGAGGATCGAAAGTAGCTATACTAGACAGTTAAAGCAGAGCGGGCAAGGCGTTCGACAAGCAACAACAACAAACACTAGAGAGAGAGAGCGAGAGACTGAGTGAGTGTGAGTGTGGATGAGCTAAAGGCATTAGGCTATGGGCTAAAGACTATAGTTAGTTTTGAGTAGGAACTAAGGCGGCAAGCGTGAGTAGGCTGGAGGAATGAACTGTGAACTGTGAGTTGTGAACCACTGACTGAACTTCACTCCAACGGATGGTGGTGGCGGTGGTAGTTTGGCTAATATACGTAACACGAGGACACGCACACAACATTCATGGATGTAACACACAGAATACTTTGAGATGGGCCTTCAAACCTGGCACTTGTGTGGTCGACGATGAGCTTGTCGTTGTCGGCGGTGTCTTAATACCTGGTGTGCGTTTCGAGGTATCCGTGCAGGTGGCATACTCATCTGTGTTTGTGCTGCACTCCGAGATGTCCGCACTGCGAGCGTAATCCACTCCAGACGTAGGCAAAAACGATGCATCCGAGTGTCTAACAGAATACACTGAAGGTTAATAAGAGTTTTGGTAGTGGATAAAGGATCCTACCTTTGTTTGGGTACTCCAGCCACATACATCAGTTGGCGTGCATCGGGTGCAGAGCCTCGGGCAACCATGCTGCGTTTCGGCAGCGGAGAACAGATCATTTCCGGCAGCTGATTGCTCGAAGGGGTTACGGCAATGGCAGGTGTGACCACCGGATGTAGCGAAGTATCCTTTGGCTTCGTTGTGGTGGGCGTGGGCGTTCTGATAATCTTCGGCAGTGTTTGTAATCCATAGGTGGGGCTCTAAGGATTGAACAAATCAATTAACTATGAAGAATTTGTAGGAGAACCCTAGGAAACCCACCTGATCCTCAAAGTCCAGTGCATCCGTGTCCACAGAGCTGCGTTGCTGATGCTGTAGCAGTAGGTTCTTTCGCTTCGACGAGGGTGTCAGCAGCAGATTGGAGCTATAGGAACCGTCGGAGATGTCACGTTGCTCAGCGGTTAGAACCGTCACCTGCGACTCATTCCAAATGCCGTCGGAGTGATCGCGTGTGTTGTCATTGGCCAGTGAGTCGGAGGAGGGATAAGTTGAGACATTGGCTAGAAGTAGCTCATCCCGACTGGGACTAGCCGGTGTCGAGGGTAGTCTGAGTCCTGGTGGCGGACAAGCTGCTGTCATGGCAGCATAATCATCATCCAGACTCACTGAACGCTTGCGGAACTGTGCGCGTTTGTCCAGGATTTGATCGGAAACGGATTCCACTTTGCAGCCACATGGAGTTATGTTCTCGTAGAGCGGCTCATCATCATCGGGATGCTCCTGTTCCATAATGGAATTATGATGCGACTGGTGTGTCACTTCATCCGGTTCCTCGTCCTCCTCCTCATCTTCCTCCTCGTCGTCGTCGTTGTCCTCATCATCGCTGTGTCTAGAACCAACTTTTCCAGCTGCCAGCTCGAATGGTTGTTGCTTCAGCTTGGGTAGTGTCAAAGCAGCCGCTTGGGCCATTCTCTGTTGCTGCATCTTTCGCATGGCAATCTCCGCCTTGTGCTGCTTGCGATGCTTCAGCTGCTGCTTGGGACTCGGCTTGGGCGAGACATGTGGCTTGAAGTCAATAAAGATCTCCTGCTCATCCCGGGGCGACGGTTCATCCCGCTCAAAGCAGCTGACCTTATCCCGCCGTCGAAAGGAGGTGCGCGGTCCAAAGCCATCGATAAGTTTCTCCGTCTGGCCGTAAACCGGCATAGACTGACGCCTCAAGTCGTCCCTACGAAAGGGGGAATCTTCCATGGGCAACATGGATCTGCGACGGTTCTGAGCCGCCGCTGCCACCGCCTGTTCCATGCACACCTCCGAGCTGTAGCTCTCTGTCTCATGGGCCCGCACATCTTCCTCCTCCTCATCGTCGTAGTATTCCTCCACCACATCCTCGTCGTTCTTGCAGTACTCACTTGGTGGTGGCAGCAGATGCGGCAGTGTAAAGTCCAAGGGCACACTGTCCGTCATGAGCTCAGCACACTCCGTTATGTGTTTGCAGACATCGTGACTGTGTAGCGCATCCGGTCGTCGGGGTAAACTATTCGAGTAGTAATCCGTCTCGGTGCGAGCATGTGAGGTGCATGCTCGACGTGGCAAACTGTTGCTCTCGTAATCGAAGCTCTCGTTCAATGCCAGCGCTGCTGCATTCACATTCACATACTCCACATTCTGCTCTGATCGGCCGCGATTCAAGTGCTCCATGCCCAGACCAAAGCTGTGCGCGTCGAGCAGCGGCGGTGGTGGCTTGTAGTACATGATGTTGTTCTGGGCATCGGAGATGGTTTGCAGTGGCACCACGTCCTGGGATTGGGTGCGGTAGATCAGCTCATGTGGGTAGGCGGAGCTGAAAGCAGAGCATAAGATTAATGGGGATTCAATAGGAGGTGCTCAGGGGTAATTTGAGATCGATATGGCACCAAAAAAGCACTTACCCCTGTTGATAATGCTGATGCTTTAACTCCTTGCCATTGGGTATTTCCGAGAGACTTTTCGTCAGCTTCTTGCCATTCTGCAGACCATTAGTCTGAGCACCCTGTGACATGACCTTAATGCGATGTGGTGCACGTGGACTCAAAGCCAACAATTGGGAGTTTGAGAGCCCCTCACGACGAGCAGCCACATCCGTTTGGGTGGCCTGCGTCTTCATGGCATTGCGGAACTTCTTCTCCACTATGAGCACCTCCGGACTGGGCGGTGGCAAGCTCATTTGCAGCGGCTGTGGTATGATCAGACCCAACATGTTGTCTGCAAACATAAAAGTGCATGAGTTTCGTATATAGTCAGTTTTGATTCAGTTTACCTGGCAGCTGCTGATGCAGGTGTATAGGATGATGCTGACATGTCTGTAGCTGCACGGGAGCTTGTATAGCCCAAGTTTTGGGCAGTGTAGAGCTTTGTTGTGGCAGCTGTTGTTGTTGTTGTTGTTGCTGTTGCAGCTGCTGTGCATGCTGCTGATGTGGCAGCATAGGTTGTAGTGTCTCATACATGGAGCCCGTGGCTATAATGGGCTTCTTGCCACCAATCAAACGCTCCTGACTTCGTGCGCTCTTCAAGCGACCCGAAGTGCGAAAACCCGCGTTGACGGCATCGAAGCTGGTGAGCGTGTGTGACCTGGCAAAGCTCACGTGCTTGGTTCTGTGTGGGGAAGAAAGAAATGGAGAAAGTTTATGTAGTACATATATATAAAGAATAGTTTTAATGCAAATTATCAAAGGTAGTAAAACTTTAGGTGATTCCTGTGTACTAAATGGAAGACTATCATTTGAAGCAAGTAAAAAATTCTTCAGTAGAGTGAGTCATACTCATTTTGAAGCTATAAAGTCCCATTGACTATAAAGTACTATCAGTACTATTTAGTATAATAATTTCTAAGCCATTAAACTGGAGCTAACTTAATGATACACAAATTTAACTGCTAAACTATTCAAATTACATTTCAGTAGTTTTAAACACCTCTGCCTCGAAGCCTCCTGAGTCACTTTATCCCTCACATATCCTTTACTAATTGAATTAAGTATTAATCTTTACACAACTCACCTGGGATTTCCAGCCTGATGCTGTTGCTGTTGTTGTTGCTGCTGTGTGGTTGGCATTGTGGCATAAGTTGGGCAGTGATACGAGCTGTGGAACAGATTGAAAGCCAAAACTATTAACAAACAATTTTTAATTGCTATTTTGCTTAGTATTAGGACTAAAACTAAAACATTGCTCTTCGTTTTGTTGAGTCACGTGCAGACACATAGCATTAAAAATAATTAATATTTAATAATTGATTTATTTATTTATCTTTGGATTATCTTAAATAAATTTAGTTAAATTCAAGTATTTAAGTTTAATTTAAAGTTTAAGGTATTTGTTTATAATCACTTTACATACCAAACATTTATATTAGCGATTTGATTGGTGTGTGATGTTGGTGGTGTAGGATGTGGTGGAGCGCAAAGCTCGACATAATAATTCCGTAGCAATATATCCTGGTAAAAGGATTCAAGTGGTGCTGTACAACAAGTTGCCCTTTTTTACACATTTTCATTTTTATTTGATTTTAATTATTGGATTTGGTTTTTTGGTTTTCAAATTATTTTAATTGAATTTGATTTTATTTGTCGATTTACAGAGAGAGAGAGAGACGAGGGGGAAGGTGGAATGAATAACGAAAAGTATAGGAAAATATTTTTACAGCATTCGATTTTCTTTTTACTTGAGATTTCTTGCAGTGTATTTTACAGAGAAGCGATAGACTTTTGAAAGCAAAAAGCGATTTAGTTTTATAGTTTTTTTTGGCATAATGCAAAGATGATACTGTAGTTATTGTTGTTGTTGCTGTTGCAAGTGGTAAGTGGCAAGTTTTGAAGCGTTGCAAGCATTTAAAGTTAGAGTATGTAGAGTGATAGTTAGAGAGCGAGCGAGAAGGTTAGAGCATGACAGAGACAGACTACGGATAGTGCGACAGTTAAGTTAAGCAAGAACTAATAGCATGTTTTTGATTCGGTTTTTGTACAGTTTTTGTTTGTATGGAAAGTTAATCAATACTGTGGTCAGACTCATACCTCGATTCCGTTTGATAATCGCTGCTGTTGTTATTCGCCTGCGCCTGTTGACCTATCCAAGTGTAACGACCACCCAAATCCGGTTCGCTGGACTTGCCGGTGCTTAGGATCGATGCCGGTTGACGGCGAAAATAGGAACTATCCAATTCGTGTGTGTCCGTAAAATTATTTTGATAACTAAAAAAGGGTTTTAAAAAAAATATAATTTAAATATGAATTGGAAAATCATTTCAAACCCACCGCGGATATTTTTCAAAGGGCGCATAGGCAGCCAGATTCTCGTCGGAGGGCACGCGACGTCCCACACAGCCGCCCAGAAAGCTGCTCGCCTGTGTTTGACCCCGTCGCGATAAACAACCAAAGAAACGCTCACGACGTGGACGCTGCTCGATGCTGTGCAACTGACGATCTGTGAGGCAGTACTGCAGAGCAGATGGAGAAGTAATTAAGTCAAGCCTCTTTTAGAGTGACCTTACTCACCTGCTCCCTTATATCGCCGCGTGAGTAGACGGAGGTGCGAGGCTGCGATTCGGTGGAAAACGTTTGACGCAATCGTCTTCGACCAGTATGCTCATCTTCAGAGTCGTAGCTGCGATCCATGTGGCTGGAATAGGTGGCCTAATAAGGATTAGAAAACTGTTTCAATTGTGTGTGGCAAAATCATATGGAAAAGTTGTTCCAAAATTGGTAAAAATTTTGTATGAGTGCAAATTAAGTATGCGTCGTGTAGGAAAAGGGTAGGAAAAGCAATAAATAAGGCCAAGATTAACATAAGGTACCAAAAAGAGTAGTTTTAAAGCATATTACGTATACGCCCCACAGGCAAAAAGAATGGATATATTTTAAATAAATAAAAGAAATGCTTTTACGATTAAAACGCTTATAAACAGTTGATTAATAACTTAAAGATGGGTTCAAAAATAATAATTAAAGAATTTCCTAAACAAATTGAGAAAAATTTTAAATAAAGAACAAATTAAGTTCATTTTTCCAAACAAAAACTTAGTGCTTCTGAATATTGAGCAAATTATAACAAATGTTCTTCATTTGGAAATGAAAATGAACTGTATTATTGCAACAATTAATCAGCGTAATTGCAGTAATTAATTTTAGTTAGCCAATGCCCTAGCTAGCCAGGTTAATATGCTCATTAATCTCGCATAATGCCTGGCAGGAATGTTTGTGGCTTTACTAACCTTCGTGGAGACCTCAATGTTGCCCAAGGAGACAGCATGATGTAGACCTGCAAATGAATTGTTCAGTTGTTACTCAATTTGTGTGTGTTGTTTGTAGTACTAGTTATTTTTTCTAGTTGTAGATAAATGATTCAGAACACATACAGAGACGTGCACACATACACGTAATCAACGGTACAAATGTACAAGTTGTAGTCTGTCTTTGAACTGTCATGTTTGTGACAGCACTACACACACTCATACACACTCGCACACACACACGCACACACATACAGTCAAGCCAGTTCAGTGACTCTCAAGGACTTACCAGAGCCTGTTCCAGTTGCTGATGCTGCTGAAGCTCCTGCTGCTGAAGCTGCTGTTGTTGTGCCACGCAAGGCGATATCCATTTTGGCCCAAAAATAAACACACACACACACACGCGCGCTTTCACTCACACAGGCAAACAATCATACGCACACACACACACACAGGCAGACATACACTCAATCGCACACACCTTTGCTGTCGAAATCGGCTGTGGCTATATATAAACTTCGTTGTTTGTAGTTCTTGTTGTTGCTGTCAATTGTTTGAAATTCACTTTGTGTTTGTTTCAAGCTGCATCATCGTCGTCATCATCATCATCATCGTCATCATTGTCGTTATCTTCGTTATCTTCTGGCACTGCGTTATCGCTATCATTATCCTGGTTCAATATGTATAATTAAAACTTAATGTCTTTCGTTGTTCTTGTGCATTTCTTGCTCCGTCAGCTTCTACAGCTTCTCCTTGTGCCTTTAGCTCCTCCTCTGCTGCGTTTGGTATACCAATCTCTGGACTTATGCAAGGCACCCAGCAATCGATATTTCTACTGCCCAAAAAAAAAAATATATATATATATAAATTTAATGTGAATGAAAAACGCACTGTGAAAATTACAGTTGTTAATTTTGTGGAAAACTTTTGCAAGTGCTGCAGAAAAGTAAGTTGACTTTGACTGTGACTCTTAATACGTTTTTAATTGTATTTAGAAATGTTGAAAAGTTGTTGGCTGAAAATTACTTGACTCTTTATGGCTTGCCTCAGCTTTCAGCCGCAGCCTCTGCGAGTGTGTGTGCTGTGTGTGTGTGCGTTGCTTGCTGCGTGTCTCCGTAATGCGAGTTGCAGGCTGCGAACACGCTCCGTGCGCCGTGGCGTTGATGCTGGAACTGAAACGACTACACATAGCAACGCATCCTTTCCCAATGTTTAAAGCGTTGCCATTAAGCTGGGAGAGTTAACAGGAGAGAGAAACAGAGAGAGAGAGAGACTTGGAGAGAGAATGCGCAGTGCGTGAGCACGTTTCGACTGGAAGCAAAAGGCAAACATAAAACAGATGTTTTTTGGCCGCAAACGTCAAAAGCGCAACAATGCGATGGAAAACTAAGCGACGCCTGGAAGTAGGCAACAGAGTGTGCGTATGCGCATGACAGCGTCAGCAGCGAACGTCGCGTCGCTGTCGACGCCTCTGCTGCTACGCCTCTGTGTCAACAAAGCGTACACAGTTGGGCAGTCTGAAAGACACGATGCGACACGTCACGACTCGAGCCTGCAGGCGTTTGGCCTGCGTCTGTTGAGTGAGAAAATATCAACGCTCAGCGTTACTCCCTACGCCCACCACCCCGCAACCCCACCCCCTCCCCTTTTCTGTGTGCCTTGCAGCAGCCAAATTTAACGACAATGCGGCGCGAAGTTGACTTTGCCATGCGGCGGTTTTTCACACGGCCTCTGTTTGGTAGCTGACTTTCGGAGCAACCCTCAAAAGCTTTATTGAGCAAAAAATATATAAATTTCTGAACTACGCGCGTTTTATTCTCTTTCCCCGAGGCAGCAGTACGCGCTTTTTATTAATAACTTTTAATCATATTAAAAATATAATTTAAAGCCAAAAATTGTTGGGCGGAAATTACTGCATACTTTTCGGGGGCAGCTCAAAATAAGAAAACGATTTAATTTCAATTTACATTTAACGTGATTAAAAGCGAAAATCCAATGTTAAACAAAAGTTTTTTTTAATCAGTCGGATAACAAAGGAGAATCAAATAAGCATACAAAGTTTGTATAAATCCGATTTAATCCGAATGTTCAATAGTTTGACTTTTTGAAAGGTTTTTTTGAAGGTCCAAAGATAAAAATTATTTTTAAACCAAAAATTTATTAATTTAAAATTAATTAAATAACCTAAAATATTTATAAAAAAAATATTTGGATTAAAAATAAATATTTTGAGAGAAATTACTTTTAGTATACACATTTTATATTAATTAGTAATACATAAAATTAAGTGATTAATATTAAAATAAAATTTAGGAAAAAAATTACAAATAAACAATAAATTTCAAAAAATATTCAAGTCTTCAACAACTGACAAGTGCAAAACATTAATTTTACATTAATTTGAAATAAAGCTTTAAATATATAATTTTAAATGATTTTTTAGGTATCACAATAATTTTAAATTAACTTCATGAAATTTATAAAATTTTAACTCAAAACTAAAAGTTTTACGTCATTCAATGCATGTTCAGAACTAACTGACAGCAAAAGTGTAGCCTAAAAAAAACTCATTAAAAGTTCAAAGGTCTCAACAGATGTCACCATAGACATGACTGATTCGGAATACCCGAATACCCGAGGTGATAAAACTTCTAACACAATGTATATACACACAACAATTGTAGTTGCTTCAGGATTTGTTTGTTTAGTTCGCACACACACTAACACACACACACACACCAAAACAAGCCAAGTCACACCTACACACATGTACGTGCACGTATATAAATTGGGTATATAAATAGTCGTTGACTGTATTGAGTATAGTCGTAAGACATTTATATAGACTTTGGCAGGCAACGCAAATTGTCTTATGCATTTTAGGCTGGCTTTAGGGCTTCTTGCTGTGTTTCAATACACAGACATACATACAGTGTATGTGTGTTTGTGTGTGATGCTTACAGAGCAAATATTCGAGGCTTAACTGTGCTTTGTGCTCGAGTCAATATCAAGCAAATATTAAGCATACGCACAGTAGTGCGCCAGCATAATGCATGAAAAATTGAGCATGTCATTGACGCCGTTGTTATTCTACATCTTCCACTACTTCTTCTTCTACTTCTTCTACTTGTTCTAGACAACCGTTACACTTTTCATTTGCGATTGTCTTTGTCTAAACTGTTTGCAGTCTCGGCACGTTCCATAATGACGCCTTTGGGGCTACACTATATACACATATACCTAAATATATTATAAAATGTAGCTCGAGTCGGGTGCAGAGTAAAGTTTTTAATCACAGCGGCATTAGGGGGTGTCCCTATGTGTTGTTGTCACAAATTGACGCTTTATGTTAATGCCATTAATTAATTAATGAAATATGACATTTTTGGCCTTTAATGTTGAACTCACCAAGGGTTTGTATTTAATTTTTAGCACGTAATAAATGCGAGTTTATTGCGGTCCACTGAAATCAGCCACAGGATTAACGCTGATTATTTAAGCCTTGTTACAGAAAACTCTTTCAATTTGCATTTGACATTTTGTTTTTGGATGAGTTTATTAACATTTATCACTAAAACTACGGTTTGATAAGAAGTTACAAATTCATATTAAAGTTGAGTTCTTGTTTCTACTACAAAAATTGTTCATATCTAATAAGTACACGTATTCGTTTAACTTAGAGAATTTATTTAGCTACAATTGTATCTTAATTTAAATAGTTGTAACAATTGGAATTAGTTCTGGTTTAAATTTATAGATTTGGGAAATTTTAGATATGCATGATTTGAGTGTATGTGTGTGTGTGTGTGTAGGTGTGTGTTAAGTGTGTGTAAGCCTAACACAATTTATGCCTAATTTATGCAAAACTTTTCACTGAACACGCAATGGTGAAAATAGGTGCCGTTATTATTGAAATTGTTTTCACTTTTCCAGCAGAACTTGAATTTATGGCTAATTAGATTTTATGAGCTGAACTGAACTGAGTTGAGTTGTGTTTTTTTCGAGTGTCGTTCGTTTTATGTTTATGATTTGGTTGTTTATGAGCTTCTCTCATAGTTAATTTGTATTTTTATTGCAGATTTTGGCAGTTTTGTTGCTCAAGGCAATTTCATTCACTATATCTTTCCATTATCTTTTATAATATACCCCCAAATAAGCTATAATAGATTCACTTTTAATAAACGTGCTTTGGTTTTGAGTAAACAAATTGGAAATTATTTAAAATCACTTCTAGCCAAAAGTCTTCTTACATCAATTTTCCTATAGAATTTAAGTTTTAAAATTTACTGTCTCCTTTTATTCATTATTTAATAATTTTTGCAAGTTAATTGAAATATTCGCCTCGTTAATTTGCTGAATTTGCAATTCAATACACAAATTTTCACTTTTCTGCATTTATTATAAATATTTGATCGTATCGTTTAAGTATTTGCACACATGTCCCATGGAACTTATTATTATTTATTTTAAGTATTACTTATTTATGCACAATTATGTTAAATTGCGGTTAATTTAACGCCCAAAAATGTTTTGTAAATTTTATTCAGAAAATTGCAGTTTATTTGTATTTGTTTTTGTTTTTGTCTCTGTGGTTGCTGCCAATTGTGTTTAAAAATGCGCATTCGATACATTCGATTAATTTGCCTTTAACAGCATAGAATTGATAATTTGTTTGCTGTTTCCTGTTTCACGTTTTTTTGGCTTTTATCAAAATAAGGCTCAATCCCACAACGAATGGTATATTGGCAAAAAACTTGTTCCTATTACAAACTTTTTATTTTTATTAATTTTTTAAGTTTTTTGTTTACTTTGTTAGCCGGAACTTCAGCGTATTTCGTGCACATACATAAATGTATGCATATGAGTACGCATTTAATTGAAAAACGAGAAAGAAAGACACAGTCGAGTGGCACCGACTGTAGCTTACCCTGTGTGGAAGTGGCGTGGTAGTAAATTTGCTACTCCCCTAAGCTTAACCAACCCATTACACCCGCCACACAGGGCAGTATAAAGAACTTACATGCACACAGCGGTAACTGTGCCCTCGGCCGTATTTATAATTATTGCCTCGATCTGAGCATACGAGTTCCAGTTTCGAGTAAATATATATCGTATATATATATTGGTATCGGTATCGGTGGATAAATTGTGTGTGTGTACGTTTTTAAAATGGACCATTTAATATGCAGTTTACTCCCCCTACTTCGCCCTACCCCCAGTCAGACCTCCACCCCCACTGTACTTGTTGTGCTACCCCACTGTACTTGCTGTTTGTTGTTTTCCCCCATTTCTTTGTTTGTTTGTTTATTCAATCGCATAATTTTTACGTTTTATTGCTGCCTTTTGTTGTTATTATGGAAAAATTGTTGCATTGGCAGCAAACTTAATTGAAATACTTTTGTTTCAAGACAATGGTAAAGCTTTCGTTTGCCCCTCGCTAACTGTATGTGTCACTGTGTACGTGTGTGTGTGTGTGGGTGTTCCTGTGATTTATGTCTTAAGTTAAGTAATTTATGTATAGAAATGTTTTATAGGTTCATAGTTTTGTTCAAAAATTCTTTGAGTTACATTGTGGGATTTTAGTTACAGTTTATTTTTAGCTGCTCGAACTTGGACTTGGACTAAACGTGCTACTAACTACATATGACCAAAGACTAGAAAAGATTTTCTTTTTGACAATTTGAATTCGATTCACGTAACTTGAAGGACTACTACAAAATATGCTACTCTACTCTAGCGAGGGCTGGCAAGAACTCCTAAAATACCCGCAGCCCAACTGCCTCCTCCCCTCTCTCCCACTCGCCCTTCCCTTCCCTCTCTTTCTTTCTTTCTTTTATTTATAGCTACTACACGGAGGTGGTGATTTGCTCGACAAAGTGCACGGGGCGGCTAAGCGATTGTGAGCGCTTCAACCGACACTGTGGATTGCTTCTCGCACCCTGACAAACTCCTGCACCAGTTCCAGTTCCCGCTCCAGTTCCAGCTCCTGGACTCATATGACGATTCTGTCGATGCGGCGTCCTCTGCAATGATGCGTAGGCGTGTGGCACGTAGATAAACTCACGGGAGGGCGCTGCGGCTGGCATACCCCTGCCCATGCCCGCCCCATGACGGCAGTTACACTGCTGCGATATGGTGGACAGACCCTCTGGCACACTCCGACTCCGCGCTGAGCTACCGCCTCCTCCGCCGTATGCGGTCGAGTTGGGGCTGCATGTACATATGAGTGGCTGTCTGTCCTGAGATCTGTGAAATAAACACGTGCCGCAGAGTGAACAGAGACACACACACACAAGATGAGCACAAGAAGTGTACACTGCTAAAAAAAAATTGTAAAATGTATGTTGCTGTTTTCTAGCTTAACCAGGACTTTTCCCTAGGAAGAGTTTTTTTTTTTGAGATTTTTTCTTGTTATTAATTAGTATGAA
The DNA here is from genome assembly GCA_018152125.1 of Drosophila dunni. Lineage (NCBI taxonomy): Eukaryota > Metazoa > Arthropoda > Insecta > Diptera > Drosophilidae > Drosophila > Drosophila dunni. The sequence continues at coordinate 13,081,804 of JAECXC010004138.1, read as the reverse complement.
AAGATTTGCTGTTTGCTGAGCTGTCCTTATTAAACTAACGCAGGATATATTTGCCGACTATATAAACATGCTGACCAAGTTTCATGCAAATCGGATTATTATTTCTTATAGCTGCCATACAAAAAATCTGTCTAAAAATGCTCTATAGTTCACTTAGTATGAAAAACTATTTCTTTACTAAGCTATTTTACTCTAAATCATACTCTAAATCATCAAATGGGTGACCTATACTTATAGGAAAAATCGGTGACAAATATGTTTCTAAAAAACTATCTATAACATGTTGAGTAAAGTTTTTTTAGTACTTTAAAGTGATCCCACATCATCGGTTTATAATATAAACTCATCTTATTTCATTTATAAAGTATATTCTAATTTTTTTCAGTGCACTTCCAGTAGCACATCGAGGTATTTATGCTTGTAAGCAGTGCAAGTTTAAGTGCAAGTGCAACGATTGTTATTGACGTTGACAAGAAGCCGAATAAACTCTCAATTGGATTTGTACAGCTTCATGTCGAACAAAAGCAACGGATTCGATAATTGTCCGTCAGTTTTTGGAACAACTTAACAGCTCAATATCCCCACTATTAATACACATATACATTTGAATGAGTTGAAAGACTTCATCATGTGCAAGTCATCGACTGAATTTGATCGAATCGCATGGAAATGCAGCCAATTAAGTAGCACTCAAATCACATTTCCACTGCATTATTAATATTAAATTCCATTCAATGCATTGTCATAAATATCTCAACGGAAATTTGCAAATACGGAAATCACCTAATTGAGCAGTGCAGGTGTTTTGCAGGTGTGAGCTCAGTACAATTAAATATTCCATCACCTGACGGAGCTGTGGAAACAAAGAGTTTTGCTTACTGTTAATTACGGCTATTAGTTTTGGTAGGGAAATATAAGCAAAGAACTAAATTGGCATCGGTGATGTGTGCACTGCTTGGAAATTGGTTGGTTAATTGAAATGTTGGCAACACTAGTAGGCTTAATTTGTATTTCTTTAATTAAGAGGAGGTTTAAGCTTAGCTCAGTTCTATAAAATACTTCGTATGATAGCTCCTTTTTGAGCTTAATTATATAATTCCAAAAATAGCTGAGAAAAAAACAAAAATTTTACCAATTTTAAAGCTGTTTTAATGCTGAAATTTATACCCTTTAAAGTAGAGTTATACCTTTATGGTAAAAGCTCTCTAAACTATGTCTAAAAAGCGCTGCAATTATAGCTCAATTTTACCTATTTAAAAATTCAATATATTTTTAAGAGATTTATATATCTTAAAGCTCTTATTCAACTTATAAACAATAGTTAAAAAATTTGATAAGTTTATGTTTTAATAAGCTAAAACTAAAGCTCCATTTAACCCATATTCAAAACTCAACTGTTTTTTATTTAAGGTTATCTCAACTTGCCTAATAAAATTTAAAATAAGTTGTGAATTTTAACTACTATTTAAAGCCAACATCATCTACTAAGCTAAGTGCTTTAAAGCTCAACTTTCAACTATTTATAAGTTAAGTTTTCTCTTCAATAAACTTTGTTTAAACTAGCTTTAAGATAGCTTTATAAACAGAAGCATAAGCACTGCTTCACATATCTCCTTTAAGCTCAAACTTTCATATTCAATTTAAGTTGCATAAAAACCCAATTTAACCCGCTCAGAAAACTCCACTCCCCCTAATATTAATTATAAATTTCAGCACTCTATTTTGCTCCTTTTCCAATACAAAATCAGAACTCATCATGCTGTTACTGACAGCTACCGCTACCTGTTCCCCCACCTAAGTGTATTTCGGCAAATATTCCCAGATTTATTGAAATGCAACTTACTTGGGAGACTTGCGGCAGCCGAGCTCCGAGGTGCTGTGGAAATGGCAGTAGACGTGGCCATCGCAGCAGTTGTGCTGCTGGATGAAGGACAGACTCCGTTGGAGACGTTTACCCATTTTGGCGCCAATGCTGCCCTGTCCCAGCTGATAGAGCGGGCGTGTCTGTTGCATCTCCAGATTGTGACAGGTGAGCTGCTGTTGTGTCGCATGTTGAGCTGCCAAATGATGATGCTGTTGCGGCTGGGAGTGATGAGCCAAATGATGACTATGATTATGACTGTGACTATGATTATGATTATGAGTATGTGGCGGAGGATGCACAAGTTGCTGCTGCTGCTGTTGATGCATGTGACGTTGACAAAAATGGGAATTATTGGCCTGCAGGTAGGGCTCCATTTGATTGAGACTCATGCAGCTGCGGCTAAGCAGATCTGGAGCCGGATACTCATCATAGCCGTACTCCAGCTGCTGCACAGTGGGACGATGGTGACGAGCCGAGGAGTGTCGCATCAAAATTGGTGTAGGCAGATGTCCATTAAGGTGTCCCCGCTGCTGCTGCTGATGTTGTTGTTGGTGCTGCTGTTGTTGCTCCTGCGGCTCGCTGATGAAGAATATGATGATGCCAGAGATGGCTGCGGCAGCTGAGCAAATATAATACCCGGCACGGCCATACTTCATGGAGTAGTCGTTGAGAAAAGACGTCAGCGGAACGCTTATGAGCACGGGCACTGACTCCACGCCGCGTATGAAGCCTAAAATAAGAAATAAGTTATGCTGTGCGTATACTTGATATCTGCCCAAGGGCTATGCCAAACCTACCCCAAGCTTTGGAGAAATGCTTGAGCTTAATCCGTTCCAGAGCCAATATTTTCAAGGAGTACTGAAAACCGCCCAATCCAATGCCATACAACCAGCTGAGTATGCAGAGACCCTTGTAGCCCATGACAAAGGACAGAAAAAGTATGGCCAGCGCAACAATGGCTATAAAAAGCTGCAAAATGAAAACAAAATAAAGATAAACTCCAAGAAGAAGAAGTAGCAGATAAAAAGAGGTAAAGTGCAAATTGAACTCACCTGAGTAACGATTTTGGTATTGATCACAAAGTGTTTGATGACAAAACAGCGACGCAGCAGAGCACCAGCCAGGACAACGCCCAGAGCCATCGATATGCCCAGAAAGGTCTGCAGCAGCACCAGCTCCTGGACATCGGAGCCCTCTTTGGCCGCATTTAGAGCCTACCAAACACAACATGGAAAAGCCATCTATTTGGCACATAAATCTAAGAGGAATTTAAGCACTGAACTCACCATTAGGAACATGGGCGTATAAATGCCGAATGCAGCGACGCTGGAGGTCATTAAAAGGATTTTAACCGTTACGGATTTGAGGGATGATATGTCCAGAAATAAGTAACGAGTTGGTGACTCAACTTCCACGCTAAGTTTCGGTTTCTTTTCCCGCAACTTGAAAGAGATAAAAACCCAGAGAAAAGTTTCGATTGGAATTTATTTTGATTGTAATTTTTGTGTCGGGTGATTTACCTTTTTGCGTTGATTCTTCAAGTGTTGTATGGCCCGACGCTGGGGATGGTAGAGCGATGCCGGTCGATACATGAGGCCCATGAAGAAGCTGAGAGCGGTTAGAGCTGCTACAATCTGTAGACCAAGGCGCCAACCGGCTTTGCCTACGCCCTCCTTGAGTATAACGGAAAATAAAGCGATGCCGACTCCCTCGCCGGACATCGCGACCATTTCGACGAATTGCCGTCGACGCTTAAAGTAATTGCCCAACATGACTGTGGAGGCTTCACGCACCATGGAAACACCAATGCCAAAGACGATGCCTAAAGTGTTTTTTTTTTGTTGTGCGCCAAAGAAATGTGGTATATCAAATGGTTGTCGGCTACTTCCGCCATTCAGTGGCATATAAACAAATATTAAGTATACGCACCATAACTGAAAACAACCTGACCGAATTCGTTGGCAAATGATGTAAACAGTATGCCCAACGGCATCACAAGGCCGCCCACAATGGAGAGCAGGCGTATGGAACGCTTGCGACACAGCGACACTACAAACGGTATGGCCAGCATGGAAATGGACCAGCTCAAGGCGCCCAGCAGCTCTGTAATGAGTACAGTATTTATTTAAAGGAGGAAAAAGAAAAATAAAACACATAAAGCTATTAAACAAAGTCAAAGTTGTAAGGTAAATTAATTTAAAAAATATGTGTACAAGGAAGAACTTAAATGTCTGCTACCTAAACGTTCCTTGGGCTATAAACACTTCACAAAAATGGTAGGTTGTAGAACAGTAGTATTTATAGTAGTATAGTAGTATGGTAGTATAGTAGTATAGTAGTATAGTAGTATAGAAGTATAGTAGTATAGTAGTATAGTAGTATAGTAGTATAGTAGTATAGTAGTATAGTAGTATAGTAGTATAGTAGTATAGTAGTATAGTAGTATAGTAGTTTATATTGTATAGTAGTAGTTTATATAGTACTTGAACACAATTTTTAAGCTGGAAACCCCAAACAACCAGAAACTATTATATATTTAATGGCTCCTCTAACTTCGTCTTTAATTAATTCATAACACCCTCTACCAGGGCATGATAAGCTGCTTAATACTGTTTTTGTTTTGCTAGCTTTGCAGTGGCTGTAAATTAGTTTAATGATTAAAAGCCAAAATGCTCAAAAGCCTCAAGCCCTATAGGGTTTTACTGCCTGCACTCACAAAACATTTGCTGATAAGAATTAGACTCACAAACTAACAATTTAAGCCAAAAACCCTAAAACACTCGTTTACCATACAGTGTGGCACTGTGAAAACAGTTGCAGTTACACGCACTCACCAATGCCACTAGTGTTATGCAAATGCTGCACGGCATAGAAGAGCAGCAAGCCATAGCTCAGTTGCAGCCCTGTGGTTAGAATGTGCACCAGAAAGGAGACGCCACAGATGATCCAGCCCCAGCCGCCATCGGGATAGAAGTACTGCAAAAACAAGGACACAAAAGGTTTAAAAGTTGTTACTAAAAACAGTAGTTTAGTTTAAATTAATAAAAATTAATTAAATTTCCTTTAAAAATAGCTTTAAAATAGCTAAAATGTCTGTACTACTGTTCAGTTGATTGCACTTTTTATGCTTCACAGCTTAGCACGCACTTAACTGCAGTTTTAAGAGCACTGCACTCACCTGTCGTATGCGCGTTGTGTCGACACCTGTGCGACGTAGTGCAGGAATATTGCGATGCAACAAATGAAACTCCCGATCGGCGAGTGCGGGAAACGCCGAGTCCTCCTCATCGGTTATATGACTCGGATGATGTCCCTCGAAGCCTGGTGAAAAAAGCGTACAGAATTGATTGGTTGATTAAAAGCTAAAAAGTGAGCGGAAAAAAGCTGATTGCGGCTGCTTACCCAAATAGCAGCCACCGTTGGGTAGCAGTGGCTTTGGTGGTGCAGGTATGGTTCGCTGATGCTGCTGGTAGTGCTGCTGCTGCTGTTGTTGCTGCTGCTGCTGCTGCTGGTGATACCAATTATCGCAGAGACACAACTGCGGTGCGTAGTGCGGCGTTGGGTTGTACATGTAGCAGCAGCTACCGTTGTTGGGATTTGGATTGGGATTCGAATTGGAATTGGGATGCGCAGTGGTTGCATACCAACGTGCAGCTGGCGGTGCTGGTGGCAATGCACTACAGTGGCGACTACAGGGCGTTTGCTGCAACTGCTGCTCGATGGTCGGCAATGTGGCATAGCTACCAAAATTATCGCACGGCCTTTTCGCTGGCGTCGCTTGCAGCGGAAAACGCAGCTGGTGATTCACATTTGAGGCATGACAGTGATGGCTCGCGGGTGTTTGTGTCACTTGCGGTGGTGGCTGCATTGCTGCGGTGGTTGTTCCAGCCGTTGCTGTTGTGTTCGTTGTCAGATTGGAGAGACGCGGACATGAGACCCACCAGGCCAAAGGTTGATTGTTAAAACGGCAATCGGGACACAAATAACGTGGTGTGCTTAGCGTGCTGCCAACAACAGTGGACTCTGCTCCCACACCTGCTGCCTCTACTGTGTTGTTGTTACTCGGTTCTGGGTGCTCACAGCTTAAGTTGTATCTTCGTCACAGCGCACATTTGTTGCACAGCACGGAGCTTCTATGCTTTGACCTCACCAGACTCGAATAGCCCCTCTGTTGCTCCTCACCCACTTCGGTGTCCTCGTGCTGTCGTTCTGGTCGCCTCTCTATGCGCTTCTCAGTGTCGTCTGCCGTTGGCAGCAACAGTTGCGGACAGCTGCCGTAGAGCGCTGATGAGGTATTTGATAACCGGCGATAGTAGTGTAACCGATGCTCCATATCATTGCCACCATTTAGGGGCGTTGCTGTTGTGGGCGTGGTCGTGCTCGTGTTGTTGGTCGTTGCACGCAGCGTTAAGCGTGGCAAACAAAAGCCGCGGGCTGTGTCTCTATCACTGCAGTTGCAATCGCATGTGCACTGGATGACCATTGTTCACTTGAGTGTGTATGTGTGTGTGTGTGTGTGTGTGTGTGTGTGTGCTGGTGTCCCGTGTAGTGTCGAATATTGGGTGTAATGTTGTGTAGTGTTGTGTAGTGTTTTTATGCCGCTTCCGGTTCAATGCATGCAGCTCATGGTTACTCGAGGCTTCGTTTGGATTTTCTAGGCCAACAGCAGCTGCAGCTGTAGCAGCCAACTGAAACCAGTTGAGGCCATTTCGGCCATTTTGGTCCACATGTGACGCTTTTTCGCAATTTTCCGATTTTACTCTAGTTTTTTGTTGCTATTTTTCGTATGTCTTTTTGGCACTGTAAAGATTGGGAACATGCACACACATTGCCATCAATAAATAAATAAATCAAAATCAATTTGTTTGCTTCACGCACACAGGCAAACAGCTAAACACACACACGCAAATGCACTCTAAGCACACACACACCACTGCACACACACCATGTGAAATGCATAATTTAATTTGCTGTTCAATTGCGTGTATTTCAATTTGCCTCCTAGTCATGCGCAACTTTCAAAACACAACCGACAATAAAAAATAAAAAATTTAAGTAAATAGATTTAGTTTGTGGCTACAGTTGGCAAGCCATTGGATTGGATTACTTAAAGCTTTTGGTTGACAACGAATTGCATTTGAAATTCAACACATTCAAATATGCATGAGTTGAATTTAAAGTTTAAGTTTTAAGCAATTAAAGTTGCGAGAAATTTCAAATATGTATGCAGCTAAAATGCCAATCGGTTCTACCAATTGGCAAAAACGTTGCATATTTTCGGGCGGCAGTGCATAAATTGCTAGCAATTTGCAGTCTTAAACTTTGGCCTATTTAAAACATTAATGCTTTAAAATGATTTAATTTATTTTATTAGTATAGTATTTAATATTTATAGTTATTGCTAACTTTTCTCAAGTTCGTCTCAAGTTTGCTCACAGTCATCACAGAATACATCGCAAATCGCATAACTTAATTTAAAACAAATTCCGCTACATGATCTTGCCTTGACAAGTGCTGAAGAGCAACTAATTTCACTGTCGCTGTCGCTTTAGCAACGCAGCTAGTGCCAGCAGCGCTGCGGCAGAGCTAAGCCCTAAGCTCTGAGCATAGGCTGTGCTCTGAGCAGGCTTGCCTGCGACGCACTTACACTTACACACACGCAAGCAATGCTTTGAGCAGTGCTCTCCCTTTGCATTCGCTCAGCTGCTCACACACACAACTTGGCTTGTCTGCCTGTTGAGTAAAGAGTAAAGCTCCGCTTAGTGATCACACATACACATACTACAGAGTGCAGCGCTCTTGCCCTTTCCCCTCCTTCCTTTACATAAATTGAAATGATAGGTATGTACAACTGTATAAGCTGAATGTAAATTTGAATGCAGAAGCAATTTACAGTAAAATGTTAATAATATTTTTTTTCTCCTTTGTCCCTCTCATAACAGCCAAACCTTTGAAACTTGTAAATTTCAAATGAAAAGAGGTATGTATATGTGTGTATACATTTAATTAGAGAAATAACTAAAAATGTAATCAAGACAAATTTAATTGCAATTCTTAAGCAAGTTTGTAAACTATGAAATTCTTTAAAAAATGTGAGGTGATAAATCTGGAAGTGCATAAAATAAATAAAATATTTGTTATTAATAAATTTATTTAAACACACGTTCAATTTAGATGTCAACCCATATTTAAAATAACATTTCCACAAATATAAATATAACTGGCAACTTTAAAGCTTGCCATGCACAAATTCATTGAAGCAGCAAAATATTCACTCTCTCTGTCGAACATGTTGACTAATTATAGCGATTATTATTCCAAAAAGTAAATACATACAAGTGTTAAATGAAGCAAATAATACAACGTTTATTCACCTGGCGAAAAGATAGTCATTCAGGTGTGCTGAATGAGGAATCAATCATCAATCATCACTTATCGACAATCAGTGGCTCATACACAAACCCCACACACATACGTACACACCAACACATAAGTAGAAGTCAAACTTTATTCTTGGATAGGCTAAAAATATAACTGTCAAATGGAGCACATCATTCAATTTACGCCATAACCGCTTGGGAATTACAAGTGATGAATTGATTGGAGCCAGCGTGTGGTTCCCTGAGGAGGTAAGCAGACGAAGCTGGCATAGTCTAGTCGTTGAATTAAGTAGAAAAGGAAAGCAAGTAATGAAGAGACAATAAATAAAGTAAGGACTTAAAGATACTCCTTGAATAGTGATGTAGTTATGAGTAAAGTACACTAACTAAGTAGTTAAAAGTGTTATAAACTGAAACCCAAAACTTTTTCCTAAGAAACTAAAGTGTTTTTAAACTCCGCCTGATTAAACTCGATACCAAAATTGCATTACGAGCTCAAACTAATTGAAGTGCATAACGATTTGCTTCAACTGTTCTCAACTATTGCAAATATTTACTCAACTCAATTAAAGACTTCGCAGCTAGAGAACCATAAATTCTAGCTACATTATTAGGTTATACAAAGTGCCAGTAATGGCTTCAATTAAAATATTTAACAAAATTTCCAAACTACGGCGCAAACAAACACACAAAACTGACAAACAAGTTGTGGCGGAGGGGTGGAAAACTCAAGACGAGGAAAATAGAATATTTTATCATTATTCGACCGAGATACTGACAGTGAGAAATTGACCAAACGATTGTTGCCGACAGTTTTTGTGAGTTAACTTTTCTAGTGCCAAATTTGAATGCATTTCGAAATTAGAAATTTAAGTGAATGAAAATCAAATTCAATTGAAGTTAACAATAAATTTGGGTCAGAAATCGCATTGTCAGTTCCCTAGACAACGTGAATAAATGGCTATAAAAAAGAAATTGCTTATCATGACAAACATGCAGACGAAGACCCGCCATGAAAAATATATTAGTTTTTTTTCGATTTTGGCCATTGAGGTTGAATTTGTTGTCTTGAAACATGATTGATTTGTGCTGTTCTTTATAGCCTGGTCAAAGAGAGTGAGAGAGTGGAGCTAAAGCGTTTTGATCAGTTCGATTAGCTCGATGTCCTTGGCACAGGACATAAAGATGATAAATGATTTCGATTTGCTCGGCAATAAAAAGGAACTTGCAACACTCTGCATCGGTATATGGTTAAAGTGCAACAACATCTTCAAGTACGGCTGAAAGGGTGTTCATGTGTATGGGTGTTTGGGCTGTGTACATACCAATGCATTATCCTGTGTCCCACTATTCCACTTTTATGGTTTCACATAACGATTTAGTCGACAACAACAGCAAAAGGAACTTTTTACAATGCACAACGGCGCATTTAAATTGATTGTAAGCACGAGCTCAACAAGAAGCAGAGAAAATGAAAAAGAAGAGGAAGAAGCAGCTGCAGCAGCACAGGAGCAGGAGCAGCAAAACAGGAAGCATTCAAGGAACTGGCAACATCAATCAAAACGCATTGTGCTGAGGCGCCAGAGTTAAGGATTCAACGGGGAGACGACCACGAAGGAGCAGCAGGAGAAGTGGTAGGAGAGGTAGGGGCAGTGGGTGCTAGAGCTGCTCCCTGGCAGCCCAATAGACCCCACTACCTGTGGAAGCATAAAATTTAAGAACAGCCAAAGGAACTATCGAAAAGGAGCTCGCTGAAGCAGCTGCAACCAATACATAAAGACATCCTTTGCTAGCCAAAACACTTCCTCTAACAGGCGAGTGTATGCCTGTGTGTATGAGCACAAACGACCTTAAAACACCCGTCTAGTGACAGAAGTAAGCCCAAAAGCGCTTTGAAGTACTCATTTGTAGCTAAAGGTATTAAAATTGTGAGTATGTGGAGCATGTACAGACAGTTTCCAACACAGTCACGACTCACGAGCACAACGATAACAAAAACTTTATTTTCTTATAGGTAAAAGGTAAATAGATGCCCATAAATGTATGAAAAATGTATCTTTAATATTTTTTTACCAAACTCAGCCGATTTTAGCTACAAACTTAAGTCGTGCCTACTTCGTGTCACGAGCAAGTCTTACTAAAACTTTCAAAGGCCACTTATACCCCATAAAGAAGCTCTACCCTTTAGCCTCAAAACTTTAACGGGTATTACAAAATATGCTTTTCTTCCCCATTTTCCATTTTTGTGCAATTTTTCGTCTTTATACACATAAATATTTTTTTTGTTTGCCAGTCGAGTGTAAAAATGCAGAGAGCTCAAGGCTGGCGTTTCTTCCACTGTCTGGTTGTCTGGTGGTCTGGCTGTTTGACTGGATGGTGTTACTGTCCGCAGGCGAAGCTTAATGTCAGATGAGCATTTCAATAATAATATCCTAGATGTGCTTGTGGTTGCTCTGTGCCATATTTTGGCCTTCATTCGTTTGTCGTTCAGATTCACATTGAGATGCTGGTACAGGTCAGAGGCTTTATGTCCTTTTAAAATGTTATATTAAAATGTAAGCGTTGCGTTGCGCAAATTCAAATAACTCAGAACGCACAATCCCCACTTGTGGAGCAGTGGGCGGTGGGCGGCAGGAGATGGGAGGGGCTGTGGGGCTGCCCAGTGGTTGACTTAACTGGTCATTGACTTTACCAACTTTATGATGCACTAAAATTAAATATACAACGTGCCATATAAATATCGTATATCGCATATCGTATGTATGCCAACGTGTTCGTGCATGTGTATGCTTGTTTGAGCTTGTACAAAATAAAAAAAAAATAATATATATATAAAAAGGGACAACTTTTTATTTGCCACACTCTCGGCAAAGGCAGAAAGGCAGGCAGGCAGGCAGGTTCCCTTTGCGGTGGCCCAGACAGGAGCCTCGTCCTTAGCCTCCTCAGCCTCCTTAGCTCCTTGCTGGTCAGCTCCTCCTGACCTGCTCTGCTGATTAAACATATTGCCAACGTGTGTGTGAGAAAAACCCCAAAAAGCACACACTCGGCAAACTTTAAGCCACTAAATTTAATTCACACCCAGAGAAGTTGCTTGAGTTTTGTTGCTTTTGTTTTTAGGAGCCGTTTTTATGCCCTTCCCGAGGGTGTTATAATTGCGTGAGAGAAGTGGAGAAGTTTGTGATGCTCTGTGGGAGGCTAGAAAGCATTCATATATATAGATATAGCAATAACTGATAGTCTGTGTTGCTATATTTCAATTTTTCAACAGAACTTTTGGCATGAAAAACTGCTTCACAACACATGCTCACTCCTTAGAAGGGTATCGAATTTGTGTCATGCCAAAGAAAGCTGTTCCTTTTTGGCTTTATTTCTTTTCATGTATTTTTTTCGTGTTGCTGCTCTTTTTTTTACACTTTGGTTGAATTGTCACCCTTTTGCCTGCTTCCGGGCTGCTAGATAATGGATATCATGTAGCCGCCGGGTTTACATTTTAGTTTTACACTTGGCGTTGTAATAAACAAACGACAATACACGGGCAAAACGCCCTTTAAGGAAATGGCACAAAACGTCTACGGAATGCAAGTTCTGGCAAACGAAATCGCAGCTATTTCGCCCAGAACTAAGTAACTGCATATTTCCACACTTTAGACACACTTTAAATAACTCATATAACTTTTAAAACAATTTCAACTTTCAACTTATAAAACCACTTTCATTCATGACAGTTTCCTTTGCTGGAACACCCAGTGATTTCCATAAGTTGACTTTTTATATCGCTCCCTGCTGAAAGGGTACAATTTGTGCTCCGCCAGTATGTAAGTAAATACATGTATATGTGTTTTTTGTTCTTTAAATATTTCGCCTGGGGAAAAATAATTTCACAGAGCAGCCGGCAACAGAACATATTAATACTTTTTCATTTACATTTGCGAGAGCTGCATAAACTTGAGAATGATTCAGAGATTTACCCAAAACTTTGCCAGTTGACCAAAAAAATACCCAAAAAAGCAGAGGAGAAGACAAAAAAGGGGAGAAGAAATGTAAAAACGTGCGGATGGATTTTATTTGCCTTTTGTCCTCGAAGTTTTTGCATATTTTAAATGCAGCCAAGTCTGCAAAGTTAACTGCGACTAATGGATTTGTGTTTAACAAATTTACAAATTGAGATTTACATGAACTTGAAATGTGTTTCTAATAACGGCACGTCCCAGTCAACTCTCAACTCTCAGTCGACAGTCAGTCACATAATTAAATTGAATCCCGGGGTAATTTGCTTAAATGCCTGCCAAAAAGTATGCTACATTATTTCGTTTAACATCCAATTTGAAGATTACTTCGAATACCCTTTATATTTTTTTCTTTTTCTGTAGATTTCTTTCCTTTTTTGTTGCTTATCATGCGGCCAAAGTGCCATTAACCTTACTCAAAAATGCTATCAGGAGCATAATTTAGTTGTCAGTTGAGCGAGCAACGAAGCGAGCTGCCTGCACCACCGCCTCCCGATCCAATGGATCCGCCCACATGTTCTGGCAGCAGTCTGCCAGTCTGCCTTAAAATTAATATTATTATAAATAAATTTAAAACGCAAACCTGCTTAGACCTTAACATTTTTAAGCACAAATCTTTAAGCCAGGCCAAAAGGCTGCCAAGTAGGTGGTTGGGCAGTGGTGTGGTGGTGCCTCCGTTGCGGGTGTGAACATCATCATAAAGCGTAAGCTTAGCCCTTCTTGGCTGAAAAATGACACTTCCGCAAAAAGGCGACGAACGGAAACGCAAAGCAACCATCAAGTAAGGGCCTAAAACAACCAAAATTACAAGCAGCAGAGATAACAAATTCAAGAGGCAGACTTAATACCCTTTAAATAAATAAAAGTCACTAGTTTAGAATTCTAAGAAAATTCCAAGAAAATTAATAGTTTTAACTAAAAAAAATTCAAAAAAATATAAAAAAAAAAATAGACAACAAACTTCTTTCAACAGATATCTTAAAGAACCCATTATACTTATCAGAAAAATTATTCATACACTAAATACTCAATATTTACATCCAAATTAAACTACCAACCCAGCGACAGCTAATTTCTTAAGCCGGAAATCTATCGAGTGCTTAAAAAATATATTTAAAAAACATCTAGCGTAATCTTTGGGAACAACAGAACCCTCACTCATTTCCTCACATCCGCAGAGAACAAGACTAAATACACATTAAGAGATATATAAATGTATCTAGGGTGTTTTTCCAATTTCCTTGCAACAACAAGCTACACATTGTCTGAGAAACTGTCGAGTGCCGGAGGCAAAGTGTATAACAAGCTGAGCTAACTGGACGCCACAAAATGTTGGCTTGCTTCAATTTTGGTTAGAGTTTTTTTTTTTTGGGTCTTTTGGGTTTCGAATTTTGATTTTTAGACTTCCTGACTTCCTGACTTTTTGGGCGCTTTAAGGCGGCAACTCTGGAAATCGACACAGGCAATTTTATTATTGGCTTGTGTTGCTTTTTAGCCAGAAAATGACTAAGGTAACAACAGTAGCTAAATTCCCAGTTGCTACCCTCTTCACCGCCTCGTTTGAGCCATTACTCCTTCTCCGCAGGCCATGTCTTAGCCTCTTTGTTTGGGACGACTCGGTGAATCGAATTAGCATGCAAAATCTTTTGTTTGACTAACAATGTGTCAAAGTGTGTGACGAGAGCGCGTTAGTCTTTGTCAAAGATTCTACTTGCCAGTCTCCGTCTCCACAACCTGCTACTTCCCCTTCTGCCAGCCGCCCCTTTGGAGCCTTTGGGCCATTAGACTGATAGAGTCACTGCTTCAGCTCGGCTATAGACCTGGCCAAATGGCATGCCAGATGACACTGCTGGTCAACTAAATGGAAACCGCAACTGTATTATTGTTATGGCCAATTAAATACGGCCAATTAGCCATAAACCTCTTATTCACTTAATGTTTCAGGTTAGCCACAGACTCCATTTAAAATAATAAATGTTCCTCAACCTCTTCAGCTCACCGACATTAAAGCTATTTGGGGATTAACCCGAAGGAAAGTTTATTAAAGGCATAAATAAGAGCTGAACTCGAATTGTTCTTGTCAGATACAATTGTATCTTTAGGATAAATGCTTCGCCTGCACAATTTCATCTATAAAACATTGAGAGATATTTCAAAAGCAAAGACTAGAAAGCAAAAGCGCCCTCTGTTGCCCATGATTTTTTTAATGAAAGAAGATACAATTGTATCTTAAGGCACGTTTCATGTGCAAAAGTTTGAATGCAAATAGTTTTAGAAAAGTTCTGCTTAAGAAATATAATTACAACAAATGAAAATATTTCTTTAACGCATTAAAGCCCTTTCTAGTGCCTCTTCTTTAAGAGCTACAATTTCAATCAAAAGAAAATTTATTAATTTAAACAGTTAAACATATTTTGAAACCATTAGGTTTGCTTAATCTTTGGACTGGGAAACAAAAGCGCCCTCTAGTGCTCATGAATTTCAAATGTAAGACGACATCTTTGACCATGATTAATGGCAATCCATATATCAATGGCTGCTACTTATTAGGGTTCATTTTTCAAAACAAAAAAATGTATTAGGAATTTCATTAAAGGCGCATTAAATTGCAAATGTGTTTTATTGTGGCCACCCTAGGACAACCCTACAACAAACCTATCCCAGACGCTGTCCAAATTTCAGCTAATTATTTATTCTTGCGGTCAGTTTTGTATTTGCCAACTCTATAGAACTGGCTGGCAGTGTAAGAGCCAAAAGTCTGAGAATTGAGAACTGAGAATGGGAATGTGAATGAGAATGAGAACGAGCATCGAGATGAGCTGAGGAATGTGGTTCAACTTAGGATATTGTTTGTCATCTATTCTGCTGCTTAATTAATGTTAGTTTGCTTTGATGATGCTGCTCTCAATGGCGTTGTTGTTGTTGTTGTTGTGGTTCGCACATTGTGTTGACCTTTTAGCCAATGCAACTTGAACCACTGTAAAAGAGGAAGGGATGGAAAGGGATGTAAAGGGAAGCAGGGAAGGAAGGCATTCAGTAAGTAGTCCAACAGCTTGTGCTAAATTAGCAAATGACATAGTCAACATGGCCAACATAGCAGCGTGCTCCATGCCATACCCCCTGTACTCCCAAGCAAGGCCTGCTAACCCACAAAAGAACGTGCAATGCCGACACCATTTATAGCCAGCCACACCCCCCTCTGCACACTTTACACCACTCTGCACCCCTCTACTCCCCTCTGCCACGCCTTCTACATTCCTGACGCCTTTTGCGATGACACAAAACATAATGCCGACGGGCAATGCTCTTTTAAGCACACGACTCTCTCTCACACTCACTCAATGGGGCACTGGATGCTTCAGGTTTGGGTGCCTCAAGTGCCCCAAACAATGATGATTATACTCGCACTTGTGCTATAAAAAGCCAGCACAGCACAGAGCTGCTCCCATCACAACTGTGACAAAATTAAAAACAAAGACAAAAAAAAACAAGTGAGTAAAATAAACAAAGAGACAAACAAAGCGATTCGCAGACAGAGACGTTGGGCTTTAATGCGACTTTCATTAGCAGTCAGTCGTAGGTAAAGTTAACCCACCCAAACCCAGCTAGAAGAGCCCATAAACGACCCGCTGATAGCTTCTTTATGCTTTTGGCTCCCGTTGCCACTTCCAGCTGACTGTGACACTCCTTGACTGCAAAATTATGCCAAGGCAGCACGAAAAATATTTTAAATTGAAATTCTGTTTATCGCTCGGACGAAATCGTCCAAGAGGACAAACCGCCGCACTGTCCCTCACTCAGCAGAAACAAAGTGGAACTACACTGTAAGAAAAACTATATATTTTGTGACTCAAAAGCAGGAACTTGAGTCTCTTTAAGTATTCTAATTCCGAGTACTACTCAGCCATTTAAAACCTCAAATTGTAAAACCACACGGTTCACATTACCGAGCATATTTTTTTTGATCAGTGTATAAACGAGTCTTAGCACACATTGTGGTCTGGTTGTCCTTTGGTTTTGGCCTGGCTTTACTTTGGCTTTTCGGGGGTAATTCAATAAAGCGGAAAATGATGCTCATCGTCAACGTAATTTGCTCTCGTGGTTTTGCCAAGGAGGCCAAACCGACTACTGATATGACTTCTCTGCCCAGGCGTATAGGAGGGAGACGGTTAGAGATAGAGACAAAGATACGGCTGGATATAGTGATGAAGAGAACGAGGTACTTCAATGCAGTTAATCGGTTCTTCATATCACATCAAACAGACGGCGAAATCGCTGAAAGTTGTCATCATCATCAGCAGTAACATTCTCATCCGTTATGGGCCGCAGCTGTGCCTAGAGATGGGCTCATTTTTTTCCATTCTCCCCGCGTTTCGTGCGTGACAAGGCGCCCAACGTGTGCGGCACACTTATTGAGCCATAAATATAGCGGGAAAATAACGTAGTTAGCTATGTTATATATTATTTTGTAGGCTTTTGTGGCTTACGCTAAGAACTTGCTTTGTTTGGTGCCAATTAGTGGTTGTGTGGCGCCCAACGTGCGCCTACCCCAACGAAAAAGTTACCAAATTGAATCAGTAATATTTCTTTTCAACTGTATCTTGTTCCACCAACTGTGCTTAATTTTTTTTCCTTTATGGCGCCCAACGTGTGGCACATTTTGTTCTTGTTGCGATGCAGACAAAAATATTAATTGACGGCTTTGTTTTCGGCACTAAGCGATTACTAGTCACATTAGCAGCTTGTAGGCGGGTACTCGTCAAGTGGCAAGCGATGCGGCTCGAATGAGCATGGCTTCTGATGAGGCTCTGTCAAAAACCCAAGTCTAACCAAACCGAACCAAAAAACAAACCCAAACCCAAATGAATCCAACCAAACTAAAGCATAATACACAAAAGGCAACTGAGTGGCTGCTATGGCTGAAGATGAGGTGCAAGGGTATGAGTGTGTGTGTGAGTGTGTGTGTTTGTGACGACCCCATTACGTGCCAAAGCACTGAAAACAAGCCCAGCCAGCCTCCTCCACAGGGTGTTCCATGCTGTGCTTCCCAGTGTGTGCGTGTGTGTGTGTGAATGCGCTCGTAAATTTTGTCATATTTTCTCGTCTTTCACGTTCAAACTTTTATCCATGATTTTCATCTTGTTATTGTTGTTGTTGTTGCTGTTCGTCTTCTTGTTGCTCTTCTCGTTAATGCGCCAGACTTTTTCTTGTTTTGTATTTACACATTCCGTATTTTTTTTTCCTCCTCCTTTTTTATTATTTTTATTTCCATTTTGTATTTTAGCAGCCCATTAAAAAATGCGGCCGCACGCACAGTTTGACATGCACTTTTAATCGATTACAAAGGAGAACGAGCAACAACAACAACAACAACAACAGTGGCACCACAGCAGCAACAGCAACCACAACATTTTGCTGACATTTTCTTGGCACACGATTTTCATATTTGCAAGAAAATATTTTTTATATATTTTACAATTTTTGTTTTCTTTGTTGGCATGTGAGTGAAGTCAAAGTGTGTGTGTGTGTCTGTGGTGTGTGTAAGGGTGTGTGTGTGTGTAGCGTTAATGTGTACTGCCTTTGGGGGCCTTGTTATTGTTGCTGGCTCTGCTGATGTCTGCGGTGCGATTAAAGTTTATTTTTGCTGCTTTAATTGAATAATAAATTAAGCGAATGGCTTGCTCTGACTTTGTCCACGTCTTCGTCCTCGACTTGACACGAAAAGGCCCAAAACAACACACGCACACACACTCACACACCCAGTGAGTGACAGAGAAAATGTATCGAGTTATCGAGAAAGTAACGGTAACTGCCGTACACATGTAAGTACTGTAGACCATAACGGCCACAAACAACTGTAGTTGAAGAGATTAGGCAGACGTCTATGTAGTGGTGTCTCTACATGTGTGTGTGCCTGGGTGTGTGTGCCAGGTCGTTAGAGCCAAGTATGACTGCACTAGCGCATAATTAACAAACAAATTTCGTAGCAGTTTAAATGGGATTCACGAGCAAATCCTCATTTTGGCATGTACTCCACTGGGAAAACAGAATGACAAGACCCAAAAGGGGGTTTAAAGGTGCGGAAACGACGTTACCAACATTTAATTCTCTTTCGTTTCTATCTTAGGTGCAATTGTGCTACCCTAATACTGCTTAAACTTTGTCAGAAAGTTACTAAGGCAGAACTTAAAGGTAGCAAATATTTGCCCTATAAAATATTTGCTACCCACATACATAAATAAAATTTCCTACAAAACTGGAGTTCCCAATGCACAAACTCTCAAATTTTTCCTTAAACGCAGCAAATATTTGCTTAAAATATGAGGCAAATAGCTACCCCAAAAATTGTAAGACAAACAAAATTATTTATAAAAGAACTCCTGTACATAACACAAAGCAAATATTTGCTTAAGATTTTACAAAACATGCGTGAAAGTCAAAATTATTTCAGCACAAGAAAAATTCAAATGCATAAAAACTTGTAAAAGCCAAGAGCTGAAAAAACTTAAATTTTACGCACTTTAATTAAAACTTGAAATTTAGTTAAAAAACTTCATAACCACACAACATTTTCAACCACTTTTTTGGCTAATAAATACGTAAGATTTCAATTTGGGCAAACAAGAACCCTTTCAATTGTCGACAAATAAAAGTTTCAAGCTTTACATTTCTGAACAATTTGCGTTTTATTTGAGTTTTGTCCTGCTCTGAATTCAATTCATGTCTAAAAATTTGCGTAAAATGTGTAACGTATCCTTTGGGAAAACAAAAGTTGTACCTTTGCCAAGAACGGTCTGTGCTCACATGAGATGTAAATAATCAAAAAAATAAATAAACATAATAATAATAGAAATAATAATAATGCCTGAGTCAGCATAGAAGGATGCTTTATGCTCTGCATTCGTTTGCTTGTTTGGAACGGTTTGTTACCTCCGAAAAGGAGAAAGGGACGAGAGAGGGAGAGAAAGCAGCTAAAGGTAGAATAACAGGTAAATGCCATGCTCCAGGGGGCAATGAATACAATCAACAAAAAAGTGTAAACAAGCTATAAAATAAAAATAAAAAAAAGACCCAACAACAAATAGAAAACCCGTAGAGAGCCAGAATGATTAAAAGAGAAGCACCAGAAAAAGTGCTCAAAAGCAAAAATAATTGCAAAGGAAATGGCTAAACTTAGTTATATATTTCGGACATGGGAAAATAATTTTCTAATGTTTCTAATGGAAACGTTTAAAGAGCAGCCATATTGGCCAAAACGAGGGGTCGGCAATGGGGAGTAAGCGCTTAGTGCTGCATGTTTAGCAGATAACAGATAGATGTACAAAATATACATATATATGTACATGGAGAATGCATAAGCAGCTCAGAAGTTTAATCGGTTTATGCGACAGCAGAAAGTTCTCAGAGCAGGCGTCATTTTTTTTTAAGTGAGTACCCCCCACTGGTGGGTAGGGTGATACGCACTAAATCATAAAGGAAGCGATGCCATAAAGTGCCGTTTTAGAAATGCCAATCGAATGCGGACTTAGGACTACGGAGTATGGAGTACGGAGTACGGCAAGTGGCTGTTAGTGCATTTTGGGCAGTGCTTACGATAAGATGCGGGTCGGCTTGGACTGGGTAGGGTCTGCTAGCGCCCGAGTTAGAGCCAAAGCCAGTTAACTGTCAAAACTTTACAGGGATTACGCTCAGACAGTAAGACAGTGTAGAGTAGGGGAGTAGGTTCGTGGCTTAAAATGCAGTTTGGCTAAATTTGTAGCTTTTTGAAGACCATAAATGATTGGCTTTATTGTATTTTGGGTGCAGACAAATAGTTTGTGACATTCCACCGCCGTCTGGTGACTAAAGTGCACATTGAACTTTAATTAAAGTTTAATAACACTTCAAAAAACAATTCAGTCGAGAGCTGGTCGCAAAAACCTTTGCGTGCTCAACCAACTGCAACTAAACCAATTTGTACTCATTTACATATATATATGATTTTTGCATTTCGATGTTTGACAATCGTACATTTTCCAATGAATGCCAATACCAAATTTGATCTGGGTCCAATCAATAATTCCTTTGCTTGTCTACCAAATCTGAGCAAACGCAAAAAGGGGTTTTCTACTTTTTCCCGGTTCCCCTGCTTTCAACGCTTTCCTGTTCCGCTTTTCCTCTTTCACCGTTTCACCGCTTCCCTGTTCTCCCCTTTCCCTGTTCAAATTAAAGTCCCCAACTTGTTGATAACAAACAATAAAATCATCGCAACGATGCTGAGTTATTTTTTCTCCCCCTCACACACAGAGAACACAGAATTCCTCAGTTCATTCAAATATTCCATATACATCTGAATGTGTCACCTCCCCCACATACCCCCCGCCATTCCCCTTGCGTACAGACGTATTGAGGGGGCGTTTGGTTTCAGTCCTCGAAATGCGCAAAATGAACTTGTCTCTGAAATTGCCTGGAAATTTCGGGCAATCAAATTGGCTCAAGAAAATACGCATATAAATTGATACCGCAGAGACTAGCAGATACCCTATAGTCATTAAAAATGTATTAAAATACTTAAACTTAAGTATTAGAAGACTTTTGGGTAAACAAATAAGTAAACACGACTTTAAAATACCCTAATTTATTTAAGACTTTTCTTTTCTTAGCTGCCAACAGATACTTTTCTGGCCAAGACTGTCAGATACTTTCTTTGCTTACAGTCTTTAAGCTCTAAATTTACTTTTCTCTGTGCTGGAACATGCTGACCCTTTAATCATGCATACCCTATGCCATTAAACTTATTTACAGGGTATCTGAATATGCCACATTGTATTCCTGTATGCGTGTAAGCAGGTGAGCTCACTGCA
Source organism: Drosophila dunni (assembly GCA_018152125.1). Lineage (NCBI taxonomy): Eukaryota > Metazoa > Arthropoda > Insecta > Diptera > Drosophilidae > Drosophila > Drosophila dunni. Next base: position 13,060,710 of record JAECXC010004138.1, on the reverse strand, counting down.
AAGGGTCGGTCAATATAGGTTACCAACATAACGTCTAGAAATTGCCAATACAAATTGAAATTCACAGAGTTATGGCATCGCGAATGGGGGCAGGGTAGATTTTATTTTTTATTTTTTACTTTTCATTTTTCATTGGCACTGTTTGCTCAGCTGTCGAATGTCAACAGCGGAAAATGGGAAAACGTGAGGGAAGAAGAAAAAAACCACAAAGAAAATCAAGCAGTGCTATGCAAATTTCACACCCCGCAGCCACAGCTCAGCCACACCCCCTCTTTTTGGCCAACAAGAATCAAGCCAATTGAAACCAAAGACAAACAAAGAGAAATCAGCAAACAAAACGTTAATCAAAACTGAGTGAATTTTACGTTTTGCTCGATTTTTAGACCCCGTACTCTAAAAAAGAGTAGAGGGGTCTATTAGGTTTGTCAGAAGCGAAATGTGCGTAACAGGCAGAAGGAGGCGTGGCCGACCCTATAAAGTATATATATTCTTGATCAGCATCAACAGCCGAGTCGATATAGCAATGTCCGTCTGTCCGTCTGTCCGTCTGTCCGTCTGTCCGTCTGTCCGTCCGTCCGTCCGTATGAACACCTGGATCTTTTAAACTACAAAAAGCTAGAGCCACCAAATTTATAATGAAAGTCCGTTATTGTCTTACGCAGGTTAAGTTTATTTCAAATTTTTGCCACGCCCCTTACCGCCCCCGCAATAAGCAAAAAACCAGACACACCTCGAAAAAAATGTAGTTTTTGGCCAATAACTCAGTAACTATGGCACTTAGGAACACCATTTCTGGTTGCTAGAGTTGCTAGAGACAGCCTTAATGCAATGCCATTCAAAATTTTGGCCTGCCACGCCCCCTTTTCTCATAAAAGCTAAAAAACTTTCAAAATTTCAAGCTCAAAATTTGCAGGATTTAGGGCATTTAGTCAAATAGTACAGTGTTTATAATTAATTATTCGAAGAGAGGAATATCATATCAAACTATATTCCCAGCGGCGTTAAAATCCGTCAATTAACAAAAAGTTATTAGGTTACAAAGTTTATGTAATTTAGCTGCAATTTCGCCGCCTGTGTGACGTCAGCCCTGCTCGCAGACGCTGCGTCGCTGCTCGCAGACGCTGCGTCGCTGCGACGCCGCAGTGCCGACCAGTGCTAGGCACGCATACATACATATGTGCATACACATAATTTCAAACGAGTGTGTACTTGTATGTATAACATGTAAATGCGAATAAGCGGAACATGCTTAAAAGTAGCGCGTGGTGCGAATGGTAGAGTTACGGTGCGATGTGAAATCGTTGCCTGAGGGTCGTGGGTTCGAATGCTGGCAATGAAAATTGCTAATTTAATTTTTTTTTAAATATCAATTTAAAATATACATATAAATTTTAATTTTTAAATTTCGTTATAAAATTTTAATTCAAATTAAATACAAATGCGCATTATTATGGGAGTACGGGGTCTTTTACAGTCGGCTCGATCGACTGTAGCCTTTCCTACTTGTTAATTTGTTGATCTGTCAATGCGTCGTATTGAATGTAAATTTCATAAATGAAGTACTCAACTGACAGCTGACACACATACACTCGGACAGACCATCAATAATAAAATTGCAATTACAATTGCGAATGGAATTGAGCAAATATGTGGGGAAAAGGTGAAAAAAGCACACAGGTAAAACATACAGACACAAAAAGGTCACTAAAAATTACATAGCTCAACTGAGCGCATTGAATTACATTTGCAATTGCCGTTAAAACTTGCAAATCCAATTTGCAGTTAAAGATACAGATACAGATACATCTAGGAATGCTGAAATACACTTGTAGCTACAATGGCAGCTGCAATTTTGAATTGAAGATGCAAATTCAAATGCAAATGGAAATGAACTTTGAGCTGCTCTAATTTCACATAAATTCACACAATCAAAATATTTAAATATAAAATATATAAAACATTTAAGACTTACTGCAAATTTATCAGCTTACTTGGCACTTTAGCACTGAATAATGTGGGGAATAATTTACAGCCTTTGAAGCACTTTTTGTTGTAGATTTGTAAACAGATTTATGGAATTTTATTATCGGTAGAAAATTATTTTTATAGCTGGAGTTTTAAATTAAAAGAATTTTGTTCGTTATTAGTTTAGGAATTAATTTATAGGTTCACTTTTGGTCATTTCGTAGAAGTAAAAATTCACTTTGACAATTGATTCATAGGGATTTTTAAGACACCCAAAACTATTAGCTACAGACTTTATATTTTTGAAGTCATAATTTATTTATTGACATTTTATTTGAATATCTAGAAATCTTTGCTCTTGATTTTTACGTTAATATTGCTTTTGTTCGGAATAAAATTCCATAAATTATTTAATTCATATTTAAATTACTATAGAAAAACTATAGAATCTTTCCTTCCTCAACTCCATCTCTATTTTTAGCTTATTGTTCTACACATTTAATATTTAATTGGCTTATTAAAATTGAATTTAATTAAGGAAATTTAAGCAATCCTTTCTCTTAACTCGTTTTCTAATTAAAGCCATTTAAACTATGGCCAAAAGCACAATTCGTCTCTGTAATTCACATAAGGAACGACTGCATAATAAATTCATAAATCGGAGTCATGAATTCTGAATTATTGCTAAGCTCACTCAGTGTTGATGCCACAAAGTGTCCAGTTGGCTTAAAGCGATTTCTTGCCACTGCATAAATTAATGTTGTAAATTAAATTAAATTAAATTTTGTTGAGAGTCAATTTCATTTAACGGAATTGTAAATCATATTTTATGCTAAGTCAGTTGACGCAGTCAGTCAATCAGAGTGGGCACTGTGGCACAGTGGGACAGTTTGACAGTGTGACAGACTTGCAGCACAACTTGCTGCACGGTGGCACATTCATAATGCAGCAGGTGTTGGCCACAAATTGTTCCCGTTAGGGAGACCAATTTAGTTTTGTCACATGAGTAAACATTTTGAGCTGTTCGAATTTATGCATTTCTTAACTGAATTGTGGCAATTACAGTTACACGTTAATAAAAAACTAAGTAAATAAAAAATGGAAAAAAATATAACTAAAAAAAAAAATAAAGAAACGCTTTCACGCACACTTAATCTAGTTGGGATGTGCCCTCTCGCTCTTGCCACTTGCTACTTGCCACTTGGCACTTGCCACTTGCTACTCGCCTCGTTTCTTGTGTCTCGCAGCGTCATTCGGTGGCGCTTATGTTTAATGCATGCCACAGTCAGTTGTAAAACGTAACCAGGCAACAACTGTGGACTGGTCTTAATCATCGAGCCAGTCAAGCAAATGCTTGAGACCCACAGACGCACAGTGGGCTAGAGGAGGCAAGAGAGGGCACGACGCCCAGGGAAAAACACCCTGGGGGTGAGTGAGACGGAGATGGAGACTAAACACCGTTGTCCTCGCGCTTGGCTTTAATATTCAAATGGCAAACCAACCTAAAGCAATTGTAACCGAAAAAAAGAGAATAGAGGAGGATAGGAGAAGAGGAGAAGCGAAGAGACGAAAAAATATTGAACCGCGACGAGCAACAGACAAGATGAAGATGGAATTGTAAATGGACTTGGAGTTAGAGTTGGAGTTTGAGATGGTAATGGAGATGGTACGTTGACAGCTGTAGCACGACGTAGCACAGATATACGCGACACACACACGCACACACATACAGTGGCACAAAACTCACAACTCGCGAGGCAAAAAAGACGTTGTCCCGGGTTTGCTTGTCCCACAGCGACGACGGCAAACAACAACGACAACGACGACGAAGGAGACTACAACGTCGCACAGCCGAAATTACACTGAACGCGCTTGTGACTATGAACTCCAGACGAGGCCGCAAAATCCGAGCAGAGCCGGGCAGCAGACCGGCAGACCGAACGAGAGACCGACCGATAGACCGAACGACCAAACGACCGACTGACAACGGGATCATATTAAACGAACAGCATCAATAGAGTAACACGAACAAATAGTCACGAGCTGTGGCTGGAGGCTGTGTGCGTGCGAGCGGTGTGGAGTGGGGCGCCGGGGGAGAGGCAATTGTCCATGCAAAATAGCCAAATAGTCAGAGAAATGTATTTTTGTGTGTTTGGAGAGCGCAAGCTTCATTCACAAAGAAACCGCACAAAGAGCCAGAGAGCGCAAAAGAGAGCAACTGCAGTTGAGAGCGAACAGCATGGCAGGGGGAGAAGTAGAGGGAGAGTAAGCTTTTTCCAGGCAACTCTCACGGCGCATAGACAAAAAAACAAGAGAAGAAAAAACAGAAACAACTACAAACTGCAAACGAAAAACTGGAAAACTGTTAATGTTAAAATGCCTTTCTCAACTCTCACGCAATGTCGGCAAGTCTTTGCCATGCTGCTGTTGTCTTCCTGCTCACTCTCTAGCCATCTCGTTCAGCTGCTCCCACAACATTCCAGCAAAACAACAACTGTTATGTTTATGACGCTCAAAAAGATTTTGCTAGCTTAGCTCCAAAACTGTAGTAAAACTCGCACAACTACATAGAAACAAGCGACACACACACACAGCTACAAGGCATATCGTCATACCAATTGTGTACTTGACTCTGGATTTATGATTTTTGATACCAAATTGAAATTTCATGCATTATTAGCTTTCGCACCACAGAGACCGAAGCCATATCTTAGCCATTTCTTTACCCTAAAGACTCCCTCCTTCTTACCCTTTTATAGTGGGTCAGCCAACTGTTGATTGGGTTTGTCAAAGTCGTTGCTTCAGATACATTTCACTACAGATACATGTAGCACTATCAATTGTGTGCTTGATTTTCGGCTGAGCTCGTGTTTCTTTTAGCACTTTGTTATGGGCCATGTAGCTGCTTAATGAAGCGCTTTACTGGTCAATAGCCGCCGGCACCTGGCCAAACAAACGAAAGAGAGCTCTTCACTTAACGGCTAAGGCCAAGAGCGTTGGGCCAAACGTTTTTGGCCTTAAGTCAGCTAACGCTTAACGCTGAGAATAATGTAATTGCTTTTGCAGCCGAACAATGAAATTCAGACACTTGATTTGATACAGAAAAGCAGAAAAAAACAAATTCAAATAAATAAAAGATAAAAGAATGGAGAAAGAAACTCTTAAGACTCCTTAATTAAACTTTGGAAACTTTGTAAACAAGCCCAAAAGTATCAAAGCATAAAACTAATTCCATAAAGTAAATATTTAAAATTTCCCCAAAAAACATTTAGAAAACTTAGTATTGACTTTAAAACAATTTATAAGCAAAATATTTGTTTTTATTTTGGTGTTCAATAGATTTGTTTATTGCATTTCAGTTTTGAGTTTCGTATATTTATGTAATTAAGTTAATTGTTCATGAATTATTGAGAGAAAAGTTTTGTTTTTGTTTTGGTTTTTTTTGTATTCTTTTTTATAGTTCAAATAGTATACAATTCGCTTAAATATACAATTAAAAATCAGTTATAAATAGTTGAAAAATTAACAGTAATAAATAACTAAAAAAAACAATGTTTCACACTTGCGCATATAAGTTTTATGTATATACTTTTATATATATAAGTTAAGTATGTAATGTTTGTATATATACTCGCTCTTTGTATGTATGTATGTGTAGCTTTAAGAATAATTTTCTTTTTAATGCATTTTCATTGTAAAAACTTAACAAATGTTTTGCAAACTTTATTATTTTTTTTTTATTTTATTTTAAATTAATTTTTTGTTTCCTTCTTTTGGTATTTATTGCAAAGCGTTAGAATCGTTTTGTTTTTTTTTTAATTTGTTAATCTTAGAAATAATCGTAAGTTGTAATTTATTTATAGTTACAATATACGTATTAGTTAATTATGCAATGTTTATTATATATATAATGCTTGCTGAGAGATATTCAAAATGTACAAGAGGCTTCATCTACTATCTGATATACAGAAAAAACATCGTTCATATGTATCGTTAATATGTATGTTTAAACTCTGACCTGCTACCCCCAACCCTTCAGCTGTTACCACCCCCACCCCCATCCCACCCTCGACAAAGTTAAGAACTGAGTTTGTTTACCTGTGAAAACTGAAAGAAAAACATTTTCATGTATATTTTTGTGCCTGACTTTTAACTGGTTTTATGCTCTAGCTAAATGGAAAATCTTTGCCAGAGATTTCAATGGCTCAGAAAACTTCACTCACTTCGTTGCCGAATTCAGGTTTGCAGGTTTGCAAATAATTAAAGTTATGTGGAGTTTTTCCTTTTTCTATTCTTAGCAGCGTTTAATTGAAGCTGAGCTGGCAGTGAAAGCCTCACTCGGCAACTGTTGGAAAATTCATTTGTTTTCCTTAAGTTTCGAGAAGTTTACACAATGTTTTCTCGGTTCAAGGCATCGCACTTATTAGCTGCAAATTTAACACGTGCCCTTAACGAACAGATTTGCCAGCGTTCGCTTCAATGAATTTTAAACAGTTGTCAAAACTTTTTTCTCTCCTTGCTTTTATTTTATTACGTATACGTAACGGAAAGTACTGCAGCTCTGTGCGTGGAGTTCATCTAATTAGGCAATCACAAAGCTTATAAGCAAAAATCCAATTGAGGAACGAATATTTAAAGTCAAGTTGGAGACTATCAAGTTTTAGACCCTGTACTTGAAAAGGGTACTAGGCTTTTAGCAGAAAAATGAGCGCTACAGGCAGCAGCTGGCGTGCCCAACCCCTTAAAGTATATATATGCTTGATCAACAGCCGAGTCGTTGTAGTGTAGTCAGTTTGTCTGCTTAAAAACCTGAAACTCTGAAAGTATAGCAGCTTGAAAACTAAATTTGGAATGAACGTTGGGCGCCATAACTTTGTTGTTCCCTAAGACACCCCAACCAAACTCACTGAAGTTGTATATAGCTAGATTTTATATATCTTGATAAAATTTGTTAAGAATCAGGCAACTATAACTACTAAAAACCATTGTTCGCCTTCAATACAGGGACTTTTACAGTCGACTCGCTCGCTTATTAACTTTCTAACTAGTTTACTTAGCCATGAGATGTGTGTTTGAGAGTTTAAAGCTATATAGCTAAATTAAAAACGGCCAACTTTGTTCTCTTTACAACACTTGAGGAACTTGAGGCAAACCGATGACAGAACCTTGGACTTGAAACAGTTGTGATTATGCGATGTCGTAGTATTATATACATAAAATATATATATATTATATATATAAAATTTTAAAAACAGTTAACTAAAGAAAGAACGGTCTCCTTAAAATCAGTGAGTGCGAATGCATTATTAATTTTAATAATACTTAATATAGCTTCTAGGGTAATATGTATGTCATGATATGGCCGAATAATGAATAGTCTAATTATAGATATTGCGTGTTAAACCCTTACGAGTATTTCCAGCGACCTACTCATAGGGTTTGTGTGGTATGTAGTATGGTATGTGTTAAGGTTATTAAATATTATTGCTTTCTTGGGATCTCTAAAGAGCCGTCTTTAAAGAAACGCCTTCTTGCCGGACTCTAGCGTAGTGTTGCCATTACTGTTTGTGGTTGTAGTGGTGGTAGTGCCATTATCCTTGCCCAAACTGGCGGTGGTTGAGACAGCCAAACTGGGCACCACCGCAGGTAGTGTCGCCGATGTCACTGGTGCGGCCGCTGTGGCGGTGACGGTGGCCATGGCGGTGGCAGCGGCTGCCAAAGTTACCGGTACTGAGGTGGGCGTGACGCTGGTGTTTGTAGTGGTGTTGGTGGCTGCTAACTGTGTGGGGAAACGTGGCTGAAATGTGGGCTTACCCATGGCCAATGCCGGATTCAGATCCAACATGGTACGAGGACTCATCGCAACGATGCTGGCACCCAAAGGACCTGCGAAGAGTTGAGCAACTATATGTTTTTAGCGCAAAAAACACACACATAGAGAATGGAGTAGTTTCAGTAGTTAGAAAGAAACAGCGAAGGAGAGAGAGACAGAGATAGAGATAGCGGAAAGAAAGAGAAAGAATGGAGAGAGAGAGAGAGAGAGAAAAGCATATTATTAATTTATATTCAATTCAACAAAAATACATAAAAATCGAATGAGAAAAAATCAAAAACTCTTGTAGGATAGTGTTGTATAATACTGGGTGCACTTGACACTACTTCATACATAACGGTAACGTTTTACAGTGCTTGCTTAGGGAACACACACAAGCACACACACACTGGCACACCGACACACAGAGGGACGCATACAGTTGGCAGGCAGTGTGGTACACAGTACAACTTAAACTTAATTAACAACTAACTAGCTTTAATGACACACCAGTGTTGGTTAACTGGCAACATGCAGCATGCAGCATTGAAAACAATAAGCTACTTTTGGATACTTTTTGATTGAGTTTTGGAGAGGGTTGCTTAACAAGTTTCGCAAAAGACTTTTCGAATCAACGCTGGATAGTTATAGGTGTGAAGGTTACGGTTGCGGTTATGGTTGCGGTTACGGTTACGGATCAGTTTGAAGGTAGCTACAAACTAGTTATAGTTAGAGTATTGAAATTTGTTGTTAGGTAAGGTAGTCTGGTACTCTAGAAATCATATAGGGGGAATAAAGTAGAGTACAGATAGAGATATATAGTATATATAGAGAATATATAATGGTTAACCAACACACCCGCCCAGCTTAATCCGTTACATTTTATTGCATGGCCTGAGTTACAGAGACAGAGCATGAGAGATGAGCGTTTAACGATAACGATAACGATTTCGATTTCGATTTTTACGAGTGCGTTTTTCAAGTTTTACATTTGTCTTTATTGCTTTGATTTCGATTTCAATTTTGTTTTTTTGATTTTTGATTTTGTTTTGATTTTGTCTTTTCTTTTGGTGCTTTGTATTTGAACTGTGTTTTCGGTTTCGGTACTTTGGAATACAAATTACAAAATATCAACTGGTTCTAGTATCTTTTATTTTTTAGTCGAAACTGAAGGCCATATCTGAAATACAAAAGTTCAAGATAATACAAAGGTTTGGTCAAAAAAATGCTTATTGTTTCAACTATACCAAAAAATTATAGGCATATATATTCAAATACATAATCGATAACAGTTGTATAACTAATTGTATAAATAATCTGAAATTTAACGCTTAGAATTACAAAAAGTATATAATTAATACACACACACATACACTCACAGACACTGCACTCGCACACAAAAGATACACATCAAGAGTCAGAGAAGATAGATAGAGATAGATAGTATATATAGTTTATAGTGTTTGGTATGTAGGTGTGTTTGTGTATATAGGCATATAGAGTAGATAATTTGGAACGAACGAACGAACGAGCCAAAAACTGATGAACAACACGTATACGCAAATATATATCAATATTATACGATTATATAGAAGAAAAACACGTAGAAAATTACATATTGTAGTTATACAATCAATTGTATATAGTGTATATATATAAAACTATATATATACGATAGCAAGTTGGAGTTTGGAGTAGTAATATAGTAGTAGCAGTAGTGGTAGTAATAGGTGTATTTTTTTTTGGTAGTAGAATAGCAGAACGCCGCCGATTTTGGCACGTGTACGATTATTAGATCATATTATGGACTCCAAGTGGACCAACGTACCACGTTCAGTAACTAAATCCAGGCAGTTCCAAAGTGCTTTCATCGCTTCAAATTATAATGATTCCAAGTCCAGTTCCATATCATAAAACAAGTCTCCTCAGTCACCTCTTTTCTTCTAGGTTGAGAGTGGTTTGTGGTGCAGAGTTTTCTTACTAAATTTTCTTTTCAGTTTTCATTTGGGAGACTTTATACTTTATTTCTTTGCATTCTTTATTGATATTGGCTTAGAGCAGCCTGCTCTTTTTGCCATCTCGGGGTTTGCCAATCATGGTTGTATATTCATCTAAGTATTTACATAAGATTTGTGGTTTTTGGTTTGGGTTCATATCAGAAATTATAAAAGTATATAAAAGTATATATATTTATATTCGGAAAAGGCTTAAAATTAAGAATATGGAATTATGTACGGAAAATAAACCCCATCGAGCCATAACTTTGGGGCCAATGACTTCAATATACAATAACTTTAAAGGTATCGATACCAAATAAATGTTTGTAAAGCGTTTGATAATGAGTTTTGATGTGAGGAATGACAGTTGAACGGAGATCAGTAAGCTTTTGGTAAAGCTCTGTGAGTTTCTCCCGATAAAAAGCTCTGCGTTAAACAAAAGCCAAGCTTTAGCATGAACTTTAATGAGCTTTCGCATGATTTGTGATCTGATGAATGCATTCATTGTAATTACATAGAATACATATATACACACGTACAGTTCTCATGGAGTATTGCCCCCCTGGAGCACCCAAAATTAATCATAATTATGAAAAACTAAAAATACATTTTAATTAAATGTTAAATTAATCAACTTTTGAGCGAGCTTTTGAGCTGATTGTTGTGCACAAGCTGTTGAAGCGGTTTTCTCGGAAAACTCCGGAGAAATAAGTAGTTCAGACAGCACAAAAATCGAGTGGGGAATTCCCCAACGATTTTCTAGTTTTACTTTTTGGGGAACGCATTTGAGTACTACATAGAAGCGTACGTTAGGTGTACTAAATATTAGGTGTTTTCCCCGTGGGGGTGTCTGGAAGCTCAGCTCAGTTGGTTTTGTAAATTTTGTTGGGTGCTTATGACTTATGGGTTACAGATTGCAACGAGACACTCACCTGACTTGGGACTGACCAGATCCTTGGTTTTATTGTTCATGCGGCGTGGTCCGGTGCCGCCAGATCCCATGGGACCCGAGTGTGGACCAGAGCCTGGAGTGCCGCACCCACTCACACCACCGGGAGCACCTGAAGCAGAGTAAACAAAATGATATACTACATAATAATATAAAGTAAAGGTTACTTACGTTCACCTGGCAGTCGTGGCTGTCGGGGCTGTTCGACGGGAAGCACTCGTCTACGCTTCTTTGGCAGTTTGGCCCGGGCCTGCGTGTGCGAGTAGTACATGGCAAAGTTACTGACGATGACGGGCACTGGCAGTGCAATGGTTAGTACACCGGCTAAAGCACATAGGGCACCAACGAACATCCCAATGTAGGTCTTGGGCGCCATATCGCCATAGCCGACGGTGGTCATGGTGACCAGGGCCCACCAAAGACCCAACGGTATGCTATTGAAATCATTGTGCGGATTTGGCTGTATACGTTCGGCATAATAAACGAGACTGGCAAAGATCACAATACCGAGCACCAGGAAGAATACCAATAGCGTCAATTCCTTAGCAGACGCCCGGAATGTTTGTATCAGAATCTTCAAACCGGACGAATGACGCGTCAATTTGAATAGACGCATGATGCGAATGATCGAGAAGAACTCGAGGATGTCTGCGTTCTCCAGATGCGATGCGAATCGCTGAAGCACTAGATCGATATAAAAGCTAAGCGTTGCTATATAATCTATGATGTTAACAGATGACTTTAAGAATTCACACTTGTTCGGCGATGAGATGAAGCGCACCTGAAATAGAGAGGGGTTGGATTAGTTTCACTTCCTACTTAATCCTCCTTAAAGACTCACCAGTATCTCAAAGGTAAACCAGGCATTGCAAACGCATTCAATGTAGAAGAAGGCAATGTGCGCATTGGTCATTGACTTGTCCAGGAACCAAGCGGCGCTGCCGTTTGCCGTTTTCACGGTCACATTGTGCACGAAGGGCACTCGCATGTCCGGATGGGTTTTCAGGCAGAAGGACAATATCGAAATGCATATAAAGAATACCGAAACGACGCCAATGGTCTGCAAATGAAAGAAATTCATTAGATGTACAGGGTATTACAAGTCACTTCGACGCTACCTTGGCGGCATTGGAACTGTAAGGCTCATCGAATAGCGACCAGATGCGTGGCTTCATTTCCTGCCACCAGGATATGGTGCCCTTGTAATAATCCTCCTCAAAGCCAAATTTACGCGCCAATTCCTCTTCGGACGGTTTTTCCGTATCCAGATCCAAGCGATCGAGTACGGCCAGAGTTTCCTGTGTGTCACGATGCTGCAGGTAGAGAAAGGCATAAGTTTCAGTGTTGGTTAACGTTAAGTAGAGGTGCACTCACCTGTGTGTAGGTCATCCAGCAACAGGGTTCTACTTGATTTGAGTCTAGGCCCCAAAATTCCAATTCCTCCTCGAACAGCGGACCGCACACATCTGTGGGATAATGCAGTTTGCCGGTTCTAAAGAGAGAACCGTATTAAATACCAAAAGCTTGAAAAGAATTTAATTAGTGGGTACCTGTAGTAGTTGAGCACTTGTGCGAATACACCCGGATGCCGATCGAAGAAGTATTCATTGAGTATGGGATCGTAGTTGGCCAAGGCTTCGGTGAGTCGGGAGAGCCGTGTCGCCGGTATCTTTTTCAATGTGGCCTTATATGTCTCATGCCTAATCCCGCCCACATTGAGGACGACTCGGTTCTCCGAGTCCATGTTGATCAGATTCATGGCTGCATGCGTATAGTGTTGCATTCTTTTAGGTATATATGTCATGATCACATCAGGAACAAAAGGTATACGAGTATATGATATGTATTAGGTCTAAACTGATTGGGGATCAGTGTCTAATATGTGTTGGTAGTTTTGTTTGGTTCTTGTTGTTGTTGCTGTTTTGGGTGCACAGTATTTTCTTGGTTGGTGTGTGTGCGTGTGGGTGTAAATAGAAATTTTTGTCAGCCGCAAACCTGAATTTTTATCGTATTCCTTGCCCACGATTAATTTTGTAGTTGTCGCGTGTCCCGCTCAAAGGGTCACACACACTCGCACACAGCACACATACATTCACACACACACATGCACGCCCTGGCACACGCACGCACCGTCGTCCTCCTCCAGCCGTTGGGCCACTGGTCACGCCCACTGATGTCACCCACTCTCTCACTTTGACTTCCACCTCGTCTGCGACTTCTTCACTGCCACTTCCACTTCCCTTTCCTCCTTCCTCGACCACTTCCTTTTCCACTCACTTTCGTCGGTTGGACGTGCCTACCGCGTATGCACTTGAAATTTATGTGGTTGTTAGCACTACGAAAGCATTTTGGCCGCTTTCGTGTGGCATTGAGGTACTCACTAGGTCGCGGTTTGGTTGGACAACATGGCGCTGAAAGCAGAGTGGAAATCTCAATTAATAAAATAGACCGAGTGTAGTCGTGAATAGTACAATATAGTCGTGAATAGTATTCATAAATGTGTGAATAGTATATGAGATTAGTCTGAGTGAATCGTATGAGTAAATACTAGCAGTGAATACTATGAGTGTATTCATGAATAATATGAGTGTATTCATGAATACTATGAATATATTTGTAAGTACAGTGATTAATCCAATTGTTATTTCATGGCTCAAGTTTTTATATTTATAAATTGGAGCATTTATTCGTGAATAGTATGAATGTATTCATGAATACTATGCATTTTTTTGTTAATACCGTAAGGGTATTTATTTATTAATCCATTTTCTTTTTAAAAAAAAGTGTAGTACACTTTAAAATTTTTTGAATGTGTTCATGAATGCAGTGAGTGTATTCATAAATTGTTTTTGCGAATACAGTGAGTGTATTCATTAATCATAATAATTCAAAAAATATCGTTACAGTGCTTTAATTCATTAAGTGTTGAATATACCCATGAATACAATGAGTGTATTCGTAGTTTAAATAAATCTTCAAAATTTACCACACTTAAAATATTCAGTATCTATAGTGAATACAAGAAGTGTGTCTGTGAATCAAATGATTATTTTGTGTTTGAAAATTTAAAATTTTCCATGAACTATAATCGTAAATAAAATAATTTTTCTAATCGTCCCAACTTAAAAACCCCTGAGGAATTCGTACAATACAGTTGAGTGTATTCATAAAATTTAAACTGAATACAATAAGTGAGTGCTTGAACTAATTCTTGGGCATAAAATTCGTGTTCCTAAATGATGAATTACAATGGCCAGCCATTTTAATAATTAGAATAAACAATGTGAATGGTATTTATGAATACTAATCAATTATCGAATTCCCAACACCAATTTAAAAATACAGTGAGTACTATTAGCCAAATTTTAAGTTAGAGATAAATTTATTCGCAAAAACAGACAGCACATAAATTCGCATAATTTAGGAAAGTGTGTGAGATAATAGATTAAATATTAATGAGTTTAATCATGAATACAATGAGTCTATTTATTGTTATACGCATAATTAATCATGATCAACACCTGAGCACTCAAAGCATAATTAAGTGCAGCCCTAACCTTGTGAGCCAATAATTAAAAACCTGAATAATGGCAGGGAATATCTTTAATCAATATTTATATTTTTTTAAATTCTGTATCTCTTCTTTTTGAATTTGATTTGTAAACAATTGGAATGGAATATTCATATTTTATATCAGTTCAAATGAATTTTACACTTTCACACATCCGCAATTTATTGGGGAAAACAAATGGTTTATTGAACGATTTGTTGTGAATACAAATCTATATCTCATGTGCGGTAAGTGAATACCCGAAATATTCCAAAACTAAAACCAAAAATTCAAAATGATTCAGTGTTTTGTGTGTTTTTCAGTGGAAATCTAGGGAAACTTTGATAGATGCTTCCTATTTCCCGATGATTCGATTACTATTCCAGGTGATTTTCCACTTACTACAAGTACTAGTAGATATAGAAAATCACTCTAGTGAATCCAAAATGGCTGTGTGAGTACTCGCACGCAGACACTCAAAATTAAAGCAGCCATAATATTTCGATTCAATTGAAATGACCCATTAGCAGCTCGTGAAGAGCATCCCACCAATTAAGTGGTGTTTTTTTGTTTTTGTTGCTTTATTTTGGCCAAAAAGCAAATGACTAAATATAATCTAGGCGTAAATACAATTGTATGTATAAATATCATCGATAGCGTCATTAATTTGCCCGTTTTTGGGGGCCTCGAAAAACCGAAGCGGCCGCGAATTAAATTCGCCGATTCGTGATTTGCACGAGAAACCAAAAAAAAAAGGGAGAAAAAAAAATAGATAGCTAAATATTTGTGCTTAAACAATATTTAGTTTAAACGCTGCATTGTTTACATGCACGCATGTACACACACACACTCATACACCTACAGCCACATGCGTTGAAAGAGCAAGAAGCAACAGACGTGTCTGTCTATCTGTCTTGCTGCCTGTCTGGCTGTCTGTGCTCTCTTTTGTCTATCGATTGCCGGCTGTCGACTGTCGATATGCCATGTTTATTTGCAGGCAAACAGACGGACGGACGGACGGCCATTTGGACAGACAGCGAATAATGAAAAACATGAGCTTTATAAACAAAACAAACAAAGCCAAAAACACACGCCAAAAAAAAAAGAGGAGAAAAAGACAAGTGAAGACCTCAAAATGCCTGTTGGTGAGTGTAGAGTGCTGTGTTGTGCTGTGTAGCATTGCGGTTTGAATATTTGTGCAATTAATGCTAATGTTTATAATGCTCACACACACTCGTACACACACACGCACACCCGCACACACACACTTGTACTTCTAACGCACTCAAATCGAATTAAATATTCATGCGCAGTGCTTGTCATCTTATTCGATTATTTATAAACCTTTTGCTGTTGCTGCTTCTGCTGACTGACTGACTGACTGTTTGACTGACACCGACTAGCCATTAAACAGGCTTATTAATGTGACTGACTTTATGTGTGTGTAAGAGTGTGTGTGTGTGTGTTTGGGTGTATGTGTTGGCTAGGTTTCCATAATTTATGCACTTTTAATGAGCATAGAAATCTTCAAACAGCTACAACATACGCAACGCACACACCAAACACACACATACACTTACTACACACACAAGCACACTCACCCACCACACACACTGATTTTAAATGAGTTTTCTGTTTTTCTGGCGTTCTGTTTGCTTTTTATACCAAATTTCCTTCCTTAACACTCACACACACACACTCGCTTACTCCCACACCCAGCACATCCTGCGGCACACACTCACACACACTCACACTGCGCCACTTGGGTGTGAGACAGGGTCAGGCAGTAGGTCAGGAGTGTTGTACATTGTACGTTATAAAGTAGCATTTGTAGTAGTAAGTGCGGCATGCCTCCAAAATGCTGTTTTCTGCTTCTTCTTCTTTTACTTTCTGCTTCTGCTGCTCCTCCTTCTCCTCTACTACTACTCTGCTTCTTCTTCCTTCGTTTTTCTCCTTTTTTTGCTCCGTTTTCTCGCTGTTTTTTGTTGTGGTATGAAGTCGTTGCTGCCTTCAGCTCGCTTTGGAGTATACATGTCACACACACACATTGTGTGGCGAGTACATGTGTGTGTGAGTGTACTTGTGTGTGTGTGTGTGAACAGGCGCACGCATCGATTTTTCCGTTTGGTGTAGCACCAAAAACTTCCTGATTGTTTTGTTGGCCCCTTTTGACTTTAAAATGAACTGACTTTCGACTTGTATTAAACAAAGCACATTCTTCACTAGCTGCAGCTACTACTACTACTACCACACACACACTCTTACGCACACACACACACACTCCTACGCACACCCATTTGGCTTCTCACCTATTTGCTGGATTTCTGTAGTTTGTGCGCTGCTCCGCTGCCAATAAACATAATCGCTGAGTAATTGTTGAATTTGTTAACAGTGGGAGCAATAATTAAACCAACCAACTAAATAAAACAAAACTTAAAAGTGGGCAACGAAGCTGAACGAACTGAAATGCCTAGAACTACACTACACTTTTCGTGCGGTTAATTTTTGTGCCCCGTTTGCCGTTCACGTTGCGTTCACGTTTTTCTTTTTTGTCGCTCGGCTTCCGATTCAGTTTCTTAAAAAAATTTCAACTTTATTTGATTTTATCCCGTTTCGATTTCTCTTTTTTTATTCCTGGTCTTGGCGCGTTCCGCACGCTCCGAGGCAATTCAACAAACTGAAGAAACTCAATTTGAAACACATATAAATCTGATGGAATTTTCAGTCTTTTCCTTTACTCTGTTTTTCTCGCTCTCTCTACTCTCTCGCAGTGTGTGCCGCATGCGCTCTTCGCCTTTCAACACATTTCTTCTTTCGCACTGTCATTCTGCCTTCGGTTGGCGTTTGACTTTTGGCGCCCAGTAGCAACACTGCGTATACGTGATTTTTCGTTTTCCTGTGCTTCACATGGAATTTTAAATATATTTAATTTTGCTAGGCATTTAAAAGTTTTTTATTTGTAAAGCTAAGTATTTTTTTTTTAATTTTAAACTTTGTATACTTTAATCTGTTATACACCGCGCATACGTGATTTTATAGTAAAACTATTATGACGGCGGTTTGGAGGCCACTTTACAGTTTGACAAGCATAAGTACAGAGCAGTTTACTGTTGGCTGGCTCGATTCTACATATCTCAAGCAGTTTTCCAATAATTTTATTTAATTTAAGTATTTTATTTTGTGTTTTGCAATCATTTAAGTGCACAATGTACAATTTATAGAACAAATAAAAAACTTGTTGAATTTTAAGTGTACAAAAAGACAAACTAAGTTATTTTGAGGTAAATAATGAAAATTTTGTGGACATTTAAGTAGACACACTGAGAATTCCACTAGAATGAAATGAAATAGAATTGTCTAGATGAGAAAATGAATTAAGGTGAGAAAGAGACGACAACGAAGTCCCTTCCTTTTGTGGTTTATGCTGAATTAAAGCTAAACTTAAGTTAAAACAAGCTTAGGCCTGCTGCTCCTCGTGGCCAGATTCGTTGGTATGCCAGATGTGTCCCGTTTCGAGAGCCTGCAACTTGAGCATCTCCTTCTGACTGTCCTTGGCCTGCAGCAGAAAGACACTTTGCTGCAACAACGAAAAGAAAATAATGAGCACAAGAGATATAGATGAATAGCTAGAGATCTTTACTCACTTTAACCTCCTTGCTGGTGAGCACATCCATTTTGTCATAGATGATGGCGTGTAGACCCAAATCCTTAAGCAGTTTAATGGTATCTTTGGAATTGTTGTCATCGCCCCAGCAGAAGAGCACAAGGCCGCGTTCCTTGGCCAGATTCACCTGGAATCGTCCGTCGTTTAAGGGGTCAAAGTCCACAGATCAGTTCAGTTCAGTTTACCTGGCTGGGATCCCGCAGCAAATCCTCCGTATGGGCCACAATTCCAAGCAGTTGCATGGCCACCGCATGCCAGACGGCCGTCTCCATGGCATTACCACGCGGGTCCATGTACTTGTCATATTTCGAGGTACTTCCAATGGTCAAAAACATAACCGGATAACGGTTCTGCTTGTAGCGCAACATGGTGCAGATATCCGGATCAAAGCAGCTGAAAACAATGCGACGATTGGCGCCTTTTCGCAGCACTACATCGAGTATGCAATCTAAGTAGAGATTACGATCCACAACATGCTCGAACTCCTCCTCCATGCGTCCATCCTGCAGACGCTGTGACCATTTGATCTCTATATTGAAGCCTATGTGCTCATCGAGGGCGTCGAGCACATCGGCCAGCTGCGGAAACGGTTGATGCTCCAGCAGATCGTCGTTGTGAAAGGATCGCGTCTCGCGAGACAAACCCTCGGCCGTGTGGTAGACCTTAAGTTTCTTCAGCTGCTCCAGCGTCAACTCCCTTACGGGTAGCGCTAGAAAATCATGCTCCTGCATGTTGCACTTGCTCTTAAGTGAGACATAGATCATGAAATCATGATAGACAACCGGCACCAGATCCTTGCTAAGCTGCACATCAAACTCGACCATATCCGCGCCATGATCGGCAGCGTGCTTCAGCGAGGTGATCGTGTTCTCGCGTATGACTGCGTCCTTGGCCTACAAAACATGAATAAGTTAGTATATTAGCCATACAAATGCGTGCCAAACTCACCTTGAAGCTGGTGCCCGAGCCACGATGACCCACATCGAGTCCTGTCCACTTGTTGTTCCAATAGCGCGCATAGCTCACCCGCATGTCCATGTGGGCACTGAGAGGAGAAGGCTTCACAATCAGATAACCAAGTCGCATCATGCCCAACGGTCGATGACCCTTGGCACAGGTGATGGGCAGCTCCAGATTGCCCTCCGAACGCTTGAAGAGATTGGGCAGCACATAGTGATACCCCAAATGCAGTGGAGGACCATCGTCCCTGGCCACCTTGGAACTGTAACTGTACAGATCTACCAGATAAGCTGTGTTATCCAAATCCGCGACAGTCAAATGAAATATGACCAAATCACTGGAACTACAGGCAGCTCCAAACTGCTCCTGGGCACGAATCTCACATTCGTTGGCGCTCAAGGTGACCACTTCGCTGAAGGCAAAAGCCGAAGTCTCTGCGCCGTTTTCACGCGTATCATGGGTGTCATTAGACAGGGAATCCTCCAGTGTTGAGACTGGATTAAGCTCCGGACCAGCACCGCTGGGTATAGTTAGATTCATGGGCGTTACCTTGACATGGACCAGGCGACGTTTCATGCGCTGCTTCCAGGTGAAGGGCCCATGAAAGAACTTCAACTGCACGAGCGTTTCCTTGGTTAGCCAGCCACGATCCACCTTCGGCTTCGACTGTCCAGGAGTACAACCAAAAGTGTTCTCGCATGCAGTTGTTGGCTCATCCATAACTGATATGCATCTTGGCTGCAGTTGCACTTCCCAGCGACGCACCCACAGCTGCTCCGAGCTGGAGTCCACGCCACAGACCATGTAACGGTACTCCGTGGCACACTGACGTGGTATATAAACCTGTGCAACCCACACACTGGGCGACTGCTCCTTTTCCTCACCCTCCTCCTCACTCTGCTCTTCCTCTTCACCCTCTGTCGGCTCCTGCTTGGTCATAACAGCTGCTCCACTGTGCTGCCAGTTCCCTAGCGCCTCACAGCTGCCCACAATGGCCAACTGCTCGTTGCTGGCCAATTCCTCTGTCATCAGCACACGAAATGTCCACAGACGATTGGCGGTTATGTCGCCGTAGATGCGTTGCCCACTGGACTCGGGCGTTGGTGTGGCCGGGCAGGTAGAGGGAGCGGCCATTGCGTCCTCCTCGCAGTCATGTGTGGGCCGCCAGCGCTCCATTTAATACAAATTTCACTTGTGGGCGGTGGACAGTACAAAGTTCACTTTTTTAATATTTTATGCGCATATCGAGCAGCAAGAAAATGATATTAACGAAAAAACAAGATAAAATCGTTTCCAATGCCGAATTTCTGCTTTCTCTTCTTCTTCTTCTTGTTTGGGCTGTGGTTTTCGCTATCAACAAAGCAGCTGATTTTATTGTTGTGATTGTGAGCGCATGTTTTATTACCCGTTTGTGTTTGCACTGCTCTACTTATTAAGCAATTTATTTACGCACTGCATTTAATAAATTTATAACTAATTAGCGTTGTTAGCGCTGCGAATTAAAACTGCAAATTTGCAGCGCAAGAATAAATATGGACGCACATGGGTGAATAAAAGAAGGTTGCGTTTATAATGAAACACGCTTTGAGTTAGGATATTAAAATATCACAAAATCACATACAAGCAAATTAAAGTTGCATTACAAATTTATGCTCTTTAAAACTACGTTTTTAGCTTAATATGTTTATTTCAATAATAAATCACATGGAGTTTCATGTTGTAACTGTGACGTCACACACTGTACATTTAGTGAACATGTTCACAACGCGGCGCTTATTCGAAATAAACAGCTGGGCAGCGTTGCCACACAGTCAATCTACATGCATAGCAAGCAGCTTGTGCACGTATGTAACTTATTTTGGCGGGATTCTACCGCCACTCAGTTCATTGTTTTATTTTCGCGAATTTGTTTATTGTTTATTTCAATTGTTGATATGGACCAATATCCAGATGAAAATGAAGAGTTTGAGCTACAGTATCAGGATGAGCTGGAACTGCTGGAGGACATGCCGCACGAATACGATGAAATCGAGGAAGCACCAACCACATCTCGTCAAGCGGCAGCGGCAGCAGAGCTGAAAAAACAAAACGAGAAAACCGTTGCGACTCCCTCTGCCACTGCTGGAATCAAAGACATATCCCGCTTCAGCAACTCCACATTGAACTCCCCGGCGCTGTCGCAGATTACATTTGGCGCTAGTCAAAGTGAGCCAGCAGAAGGCGGATTGGGAGCAGCGGTAAATCGTCGTCTCTTTGGCACTCCCAAAGGCGGCGCTGTGGGACGCGGGTGCTCCACGCCGCTACAGCGTCTGCCCGCCATACAAGAACTGCCCAGCTCTGCTGCCGAGCAGCTGCAGGAACTGGGACTGCGCGGCAGTAGCAAACGGCGCCTGGAGCGTGATCTCTTTGGAGACATTGACGATCTGTACCACGAGAGTTATGAGGATCCGGCGGTGAAGAAAGCACGCACGGAGGAGCAGCGCGACAATGAAGCCATCGAACGTATTCTCGAGCTGCGTCGTAAGATGCGGGAGTCGAGCAAGACAGTGAGACACGATGAGGTCTCTCGGCTAAAGGCGCTGCATGATTTCAAGATGAGGAATCTGTCATATGAGTTGCCCTCGTGGCCTTTTCTGGCGCTGCAGCGCAGCGATCTCGAGCGGCTCTATGTGCGATATCACTCAGAGGACTACGAGCGACGGCAGCTGGAGCAGCTCAGTGCACGTGGCCAGCAGGTGGGCAGCCTGCTAGGCGCAGCCAAGTCACAAGTGTGGCAGGAAGCCAATGAACTGGTAAGTAATCCTGCTTCTATAACCAGTCAAGACCCTAATCCCCTGCTCTTAACAGGTGCTTCGTCGCATGGCTCCACCCAGCCAACCAGCTATAGCTGCACCTGTCGAGCCCACTCCTGAGACAGGCCGCCTCTGGGTGGACAAGTACAAGCCCAGAAAATACATTGATTTGCTGTCGGATGAGATGACCAATCGCAGTCTGCTCTACTGGCTGAAGATGTGGGACAAAGTGGTCTTTGGTAAGGCTTTCCACAGCAAGCAGGAGCAGCAGGCGGCCACCACAGGTGGTGCAGGTGGGAGTGGTGCTGCTGGTGGTGGCGCTGCAAACCAACTCAATAGCTTCAACAAAAGAACCGGCAAATTCGAGTCCAATGGTGGGTGGCGTCAACGCAAATCTCGTCAAGCATTGAACACCAATGTAGATGAGCTCGGTCGGCCCATGCAGAAGGTGGCACTGCTCTGTGGTCCTCCTGGCTTGGGCAAGACCACGCTGGCCCACACGATTGCACGTCATGCGGGCTACAACGTGAGGGAGATTAATGCCTCCGATGATCGCAGTCCGGAAGCCTTTAAGTTGGCACTGGAGAACGGCACACAAATGTCCTCGGTACTCAACCAAGACAAGCGTCCCAACTGCATTGTGCTGGGTAAGTTGGGTACACCGTGTTCCAGCCAGCTGATTAATCTCTGTTTGCAGATGAAATCGATGGTGCTCCACGTCAGTCCATTGAATACCTGGTAAAGTTCGTCAGCGATGGCATTTACAGTCGCGTAAAGGCCAAGGGCGCCAAGGCAGAGCACAACGTACTGCGACGTCCCATAATCTGCATCTGCAATGACATCTATGATCCGGCGTTGCGTCCACTGCGTCAGATCGCCTTTGTGGTCAGCTTTCCGCCCATAGATGCAGCGCGTCTGGCCGAGAGGTATGTCGTGGGATGGGTATGGGTCAGTGATTTGGTTATGATCAGTATAATCATTACATGCCTTTCAGACTGCTGCAAATCTCGCGTAAGGAACACTTGAGCACAGACTTTGGTTCACTGATTGCTCTGGCGGAGAAATCAGGCAATGATGTCAGAAGTTGCATCTCATCCATGCAGTTCTTCAGGTGTGTTAACAATTGTTTGTACCTTAAACTATTTATTAAAACAACTTAAATTCCTATAGCGTTCAGAAGCACAGCATGACCCTGCAGGATGTGCTGAACAATAATCTGGGTCAGAAGGATCGTCATCAGGGACTTTTTGACGTCTGGGGCGCCGTTTTTAGAGTAAGTTCGAAGGTGCTAAAGTTAAACCTATAAATCGAGTATCTACTTTTCGACCCATCAGATTCAACGTCCCAAGAAGCAGCTGCAGCAAAGCACTAACGCCACTGGCGAGGACGCCTTGCAGGTGACCATGACCAACATGTCCGTGGGCACCAGAGTGCACAATGTGCTCGATGTGGTGCACTCCAGCGGCGACTACGAGCGGTAAGTAAACCCCAAATTTGACTAAATAATAAACTAAATATATTTAACTTTTTTTATAGACTCACTCAAGGAGTCTACGAGAATTATTTGCAGCAGAAAATGCCCGATCCGAATTTCGTGGGCGTTTGTGAGGCGTTGCAATGGTTTTGCTTCTCGGACACGCTGCAGCATCAGATCTCAAGGCAGCAGAACTATAGCGTTTATCCGTATTTGCAGTACGGCTTTGTGGCCTGGCATTTGCTCTTTGCCACACTGGCCTGGCCGAAAATTGCATTTCCCACGCGTGGCTTTGAGGTAAGCAAATGACTGTGAGATCAGACAAGGGGAGGAGTGAAGAGTACGTAGACATGATGTCCTCGGGTCGCATCATTTCTTTTCATTTAGCTTTTAAGCTGTTGGTTTTTCTTTGAGCCAAAAACTCATGTATTATGCAGTCCTCATTAGCCGAGGTAAACAGACGAGGCGAGTTCCACTCAAAAGTGCATAATCAACACAATCAAGACATGTAATTTCTTGTGCATTATGTGCCTCAAATGCAATCACAAGATTAATGAGAGTTCTCCATAGATTTCACACTGTTTGCACTCACTAACCCCGTCACTCACTAACCCTCTCGCTATCCTGCTCACTCACGCATCTCTTTCTCTCTCTCTCTTGCAGTTCAATCAAAAGTCCACGAACCAACGGAACATTTTTCTGTCCCTGCGCAAAGGTGTCACCACTTCGGCTCAGGGCGTTGGGCAGGGGAACATTCTGCTGCTGGACACGGTGCCGCTTCTAAAGCGCATTTTATCCCCACAATTGCGTTCAGTGGCTGTCCAACTGTTGTCACAAAAGTGAGTGCATTATAAATTAATTTTAGGGGACTATGAATGAAGAGTTACGTAAAGAAGGCTTAAGTTAGTATGCAGTCTACTGGTTTTATGCGAAACATCGTAAATATTTAGTGGCATCAACTAATAAAACAGTACAATGTGACCTTGCTCCGAAGACAGCTACTCAGCTACTGATCTTTGCGCTGCTGTTGTAGCTTTATTGTAAAGGCGAAACTACACAGCTGTATATGTATGTGTTGCCAGCGCTGCTGCAGAGCTTCGAACTTTGCACTCTCCGCGCTCTTTATGTGCGAGAGCGCCGCTGCAGAGCTTCGTCCTATGCTGTGCCGATCACGTGACGGCTTTGCTGCGGTAGAGCTTGCCCACCACTCTCTTAAACCAGAGCTACTCAACAGTGCGCTCTCACCAATGCATCATCTATGAATACACACATATGTACATAACAACATACAAATTTGCCTATGCACCTTATTAAACACACACACATTTTGCAAACCATCTGAGAGCTTTAAAATATTTTTACAAGTGTGTGCTCGTACACAAGACAACAACAAATAAAATTGGGTGCCGCTGCGCACCAAAAAAAAATGTACAGCGGCAAACAAAGAAGATAAGAAAGAAAATGCAAAACAATTTTTAATATGTATGTATGTATGTACATACATATGTATTTATATGCAGACAAGCTGGCACTAGAGCCGAAATGAGCGCAAAGTGCATGGAAGTAATCACCTCTTTTTAACATAACTTTCGTTAGCTGAGAGTACAGTCATCGTCGATGAACGTAGAGATCAATGGATATAATGCCGTTTCTTTTGTGCTTCCTTTCTTCCTTTTCGTTCGTTACAGTTTTATTTTTGTTTGTGTAAACATTGAACTGCACAATAGTCTGACTATTTTATAAGGGAATTCTACCTTAAGAACTTAATTAGTTTATTTAAGATAAATTTATTTAGTGCTAAACTATTTTACTAGTTTTAATTAAAAACACTTTTTCCCTTAGAGAACAATATGATCTGCGCCACACGATACAGGTAATGGTCGATTTGGGCGTGACATTTGTGCAAGTCAAGTCGGCCGAAGGACACTATGTCTTTCAAACGGAACCCGATCTGGATACGCTCTGCGGCTTTCCAGGTAAACAACTAACAAAATCATGAACCAAGTAACTAAATTAATAAATCTTTAAACTCTATTTAGGCTTTTCTGGACTCACACTGCCGTACTTCAGTCGCCAGCTAATTGCACGGGAAGTGGATTTGGAGCGCATACGTCGTGCCGCACCCAAAGGCAGCGCTGTGGATGCCACAAAGAAGCCAGACACCACGGCCACAAAGAAGAAGTTGGCATCACCGCGATTGCCAAATCATTTGCAAACATTGAAGCCAAAGCAAATTACGGAGTACAATGGACGCAGTGCACCCAAGCAGCAGGTGCGTCCATGGAGCATTCTGCATACATATTTCTATCAATTTGCATGCCTTGCATTTACTTAGCAGCAATTTTGTTGCAAATTGATGTGAAATTTCGCTTTGCTGCCATTTCTTCTTCTCTTTGACCATACGTTTCAAGTTACTCATGCCACCTGCCCAGCTCAGACTACAGTGTCTGGTTTTTAGCTTTCTGTGTGCAAATCCAGTAAGAGCTAATAACCCATAAGGGGATTCATTGGGGTCGTAATGTGGGATCAGTACAAACGAACATTTATTGCCACTCACAAACGAAAGCGACAACCGCAGAAAAAGTAAAAAAGAAACAACAAAAAACACCCTGAAATGTCCTTTAGTCCTTGGGGTTGATTCTTCGCACACTGCTGACACTTTGTATAAAGCTTTATTATTATTATTTGGCATTTGTTTACTTTATTTCATTGTAGAGCCTGCTCCTCATTGCTATTATTCAGTTAATTCAGCTTATTTGTCTTTTGCTCCTAATTCACAGCTCACCAAGGACTTTTTTGGCCGCGTTACTCACAAAACAACAGCCGCATCTGCCTTGGACGAGAGTAAGTAATTTGTTTATATTTATTCTAAACTATTTGATTATATATGACTTACCTTTGTCTCACACAGCTAAAACCGATGCCATTGTCAAGAGTCCTATTTGGTATCGCTATAAAGAGGGCTACAACAATGCGGTACGCAAGGACGTTCATCTAAATGAGCTTCTTTAAATTAGTTAGTACTTGTTGTTATTATATTCATTTTATTTATCTTTATTTTAAGTTAAACCTTGTTTAAAGATATGTTTAGAGTTCAAAAATGAATGTTTTGGCTTAGGTTTAGAATTTTAAGATTAAACAGTTAGTTAAAAATTTAATAAAAACAATTTAACATGCATATTAAGCTGTTACCTTTATAGAATTTGAGCTGATCATAGAATGAACTAATGATTTTATAATTATTTAAATAATTATTATTACTTTTTTTACTTAATTTTTTTAGTCTAGCCAAGTTAGCCGATTAAAAAGATGATTTTGCACTTGCGTCAAGTACTTAAAATGTATTTTTCTTAAGACCAGCTTAAAGCTACATTTATTTCAATGAATTTGAGCGTGTTTTGATTACTCTGAAAAAAATTTAAAATCATAACAAATGGAAATTTTTAAGGCCTAACTAGTCATTTAAAAAATACTTCTACAAAAATCAGCCTTTAAGTTAAGTAGACTTATCACTGATTACTTTACTGCTAACTGACTTTAAGACAGTCTGTAGTCTGCAGTCTGGAATGCCCAACTACTTTTCTCAGTGTAGAGTTCACTGAATCACATCTTACGCATACCAGTTCCCCCAGCCCCCGTTCCACTGTCCTAAAGCTAACACATGAGTCTGCTTATCGCATCCGTTGGGCTGACTATCGACAGCACTAGTGTTGTTGTTGTTGCACTGATTACTGCTGATGTTGTTGTTGTTGCTGTTGTTGTTGTGGTCTTTGGGTTAGTTGCTCAGCACTCGCTCACTTACTCAGCTGCCGTGTCGTGTGTTGTGCTGTGTTGTAGGAGGCTCTGAGATGTCTTTGCTGAAGTCTTTTTGGGGTTTGTTGTTGCTGCTGCTCGTCGGCTACAGTGAAGCATTTTACGTGCCACAAATACCAAGTGAGTGCATCATGTTTTCCACAGTATTTCCTACTATAATTATCCTACTTCATTTAGATATTTGCAAAATGCAACCGCCGTTCTCCGATGGCATTTGCACCATCGAGATCGAGGGCTTCTACTACGATCATGCCACGCTGGACTGCCAGATGTACACGATTGGGGCGTGTCACGTAACGCCCGGTCAGAGTTTTGGCAATCGACAGGACTGCATAGACACGTGCATACGCGGCCGTAGTCGCCATCCGGATTACTATCGAAATGAGTGAATCTGAATCGAAACTCTCACAAAATCGAACCCAAGACAAATGTATTTAAATTGCTACAAAATAAAGCCATTGTCGGTGTTGGGTCTACAGTAAACAAACTGCGTCTTATCAAATTCTAATTCATAGCAATCAACAACCTGTGCGACCCGTGACGTAATTTCCACATGAGATTAAGATTAAGATTGGAATTGGAATTGCGCTTGAGTTTGGCTTGAATCTTCTGCAATCTTCTGATGCCATGTTTAAGTTAGTTTACGTACTAAGTTTGCGTCAGCTACTCATTCACTGCGTTTGAGAGCCTTTTAGTTAGTAGCAGGCAGTTGGAATGAAAGAAAATGAATTTTTTTTTTTTGGCTAAGTTTTAGAAGCTTAGAAATTTTCTGTTTAGCTGAATTTGACTTAAAATTAAATGGTTTTTGAGTCTTTTAAATTAATTTTTTATTAAAATTCTTCAATTTCTTAAAATTTTTCATATAAAAAGTGGATTTTATTTATAGAAACTTAAGTTTAAATATTTTTAAAAATATTTTTTAACTTTTCTAGATCAATTTCATTAATTTTAAGAAAATTTTATTTATAAATTTGTTCACAGTTAGGGTATTTATAGTTCGTAGTACTTAAGAGACTTTGCAAGCATCCCTGACTAATAGTAAGACCTTCTGCAACAGGCCAACGGCGGTTAGAGCCGGAATGAGAGAGAGCACATTTTCCCAGCTGAGATCGTTTCTGATGCATACACAACACGGCATATAATCAACAGCTGAGACAACGAAACGAAGTGTCGCAGTGTGTTTATGAGTGCTTGTGTGTGTGTGTGTTATCAGTGAACAGCAAACGTCAGCGCTGACAGCGGCTATGGGCAGAGCGCAGCCTGATTACGAGCCTGAGTTTGGCTTTTGTTCGAGGTTTCAAGTCGAGTTTGCGACAGCTCAAAAAGCAGAGCAACAACTTAGCCAGTGACCAAAAGTGGCGCAATAAAGATTTCAATTAAACATTTTTGATATACCTACCATATATACACATATATAACAGACTTGGGTTCGGAACAAGTGTGCCAAAAAGGTTCGTCTGTAATTGAGTGCACACATTTCGCTGATCTATAACCTTTCGCTGAACTGCTGAGGAGTCTCGAGTATAAAGAACTCATAAATCGAAACTGAAGAGGAGCAGACATATCAACAGATCGGTATACTATATATATCGACAGCATTAATCCGCTTGATTTCAAAGCCAATATATATGGCGAGAAGCTGCGCATTTTTACACAACTTTGTCGCAGCAGTTGTCGACGGCAATACTTCTATGGAAACCCAGATGCAGTTGATATCTGTCAGAAGTTGAATACACACCCAAAACGACAAAGAATCAAAGCTATAGTGAAGGCAGTTTTCTTTGAGCCAAGATAGTATTTAGCCCCAAAAATGAGTCGAGGAAATTCACACTGCCTGATGTGGTTGCTCACAGTGATGCTGTACCTCTGCCTGGACTTGCAGCTGATCTCAGCGGTGACACGTAAGAAGGCAGTCAATTAGATACATTACAGTTAACTTATATAGTCTATTACTCCTTCTACAGGTGATCTGTGCCAGGTGAAGCCCAGCACGAGCAGCCTCTGCGTACCCACCACAGTGGGCATTTACTTTGATGCGGAGACACAGCACTGCCACTACATGGGCTGCAGCAATAAGCGACTCTTTGCCT
Organism: Drosophila dunni; assembly: GCA_018152125.1. NCBI lineage: Eukaryota > Metazoa > Arthropoda > Insecta > Diptera > Drosophilidae > Drosophila > Drosophila dunni. The sequence goes on along the minus strand of JAECXC010004138.1, from coordinate 13,031,644 downwards.
CCCTCGAGGATTGCGATAAGATATGCAATAATCCGCGACACGTTAAGCGACGCAATAATCTGGCCAATAAGGCCAATCAGACAACAAATTAAATATATTAAATAATTTTAAGATAACTTTACTTTAGTTTGTTATTAATCGCTTTTAAATATCACGACAACTGTACTCGCACTCGGCCTTGGTATCAAAACGGTTGCCATTTCCACCGCAGCCGCCATAGATGAAGGACTCACAGCGTCGGTCCAGCGGATTATAGGCATAGCTCTCGACGTGGCCAAAACAGCGGCCACTGATCATCGGCTGCAGGCACATTTTAACTGCCAAAAAGAGTCGCTTTAATACCAACTTGGATTGGTAGTGTTACTCATGCTTACCACGCTTGGAGGCGCCGTCTCCATAGCCAATCAGCAGCAGCAGCAGCACGAGGAGCAGCCTTGGCCAAGGCATCGTTTTAACCTGTTTTACGCCTGTCTTACACCGACTGAACCGTTAATGAACCTTTGCGTTCTTGGGCCAACAACTCACTGAGCCAACTGTCAATTGTTATTTGTTTGCTTCTCAAATGTTTCTCTTGCCAAGATTCAGCATTGACCAAGTTAACTACAGAGTGTTCATTAACTAACGGCCATAACGACTCTACACTCAGCTACATTTCTGTCGACCTTGTTGAGATCATCTATTTATTTAGTAGACTTAGATTAAACACTTGGTTCAGAGGTTTAAGCACATTTATAGTATAGTCAATTACGCCTCAGTTGGCAAATACAATTTATTCAAAACTCGATTGTTTTCAATCAATTAAAAATAAAAGTATATAGTAATTGATAATTTCATAACTGTACGAGTAGTAGTATTAGTTTTTAGTTCTATTCAAGCTTCTTTGAATAATTTTGTCGAAATTTATTCTAGTCTTCAGGCGTTTGACATTGAATTTGTCAGCTTATCGGTGGGTCAAGTTTTATATACTATAATAAAAAAAGTATAAAACAAACAAATTTGTCTGGCATTATTGGAACAAAGAATTGAATTTGAAAATCTGAGAGTTCGTTGAATTTACCTGTGAACTCTCACTGATTTATTAGAAAAATTGAAAGTACATATTTGCTACTAGGAGGCATAACCTACAATAATTAGAGGTATTAAAACTGATACCCTGTAGACTGCTTATTAATTAAGCAAAAATTCTACAACAAAATTCAAACAGTAGCAAATATTTGCTTCAAACAGTTGAAAATATTTGCTTCAGTCAGTAGCAAATATTTGCGTCATACAGTAGTTAATATTTGGTTCAAACAGCAGAAAATATTTGCTTCAAACAGTAGCAAATATTTGCTTTAAACAGTAGCAAATATTGTTTTCAAACAGTAGCTTCAAACAGTAGCAAATATTTGCTTCAAACAGTAGCAAATATTAGCTTCAAACATTAGAAAATCTTTGCTCAAAAAGTAGCAAATATTTGCTCTTCGTGAAAAATCGAAGTATTTGCTAAAATATATAGCAAATATTTGCTAGCCTAACTGTAGCAAATATTGTCTTCAAGTATTTTCTGCTTTTGGTAAATCTTGATATAGAAAAAAATGTTTTAAGCTGCTGGAGCTGGATCTACACAAGTATCAATATGCCCCACTTTCCCAGCTGATGCCCTACACTCAAAGTGATCATAACAAACGGAGTCGTCGTTGGCGTTGGCGTCAACGGCGGCGCCCGCGTCTACAGGAATGACGTAAAAACTTTGCAGTGGCTACACAAACATGTTCCGCATATCAATGACAACAACAACAAGAAGAGTAACAACAACGAAATCAACAATAACAACAACACAGACTACGGAGAGACAGCAAATTGAAGTTGATTTTGCTGCTGGAATTTCCAATACAAGTGCGAAAGAAACGATCTAAATGTTGTTGTTGTTGTTTTGTTGTTATTGTGGCTAAAACGAACGAGCTTTCGATTTCAACCAAAGTTGTTTACATACAAACCTAGTGTGTGATAAACATAGCTACAGCTAACATTTGCAATTATAGATACAATGATGGATTTAGGGTATTTTGATGAACGCAGATACAGTCAATTTAGAGTGATAGATACAGAGATAGATTTAAGGTATTTTGGTAAGCGTAGATACAGATACATTTGCTGCTGTTGATACTAAGATACATTTTGAGTCTCTTCATAAACATATTTTAATGAGTTGCAGATACAAAGATACATTTTAAGCATTTTGGGTCCTTTAATAAATGTAGATACAGTAGTAAAGTTAGCTTTTGGGTCTTACGACAGTCACAGATTCAGCCACTCTTCGAGTTGTAGATGCAAAGATACATTTTGGGTCTTTTGGGCGCATGTTAAGCCCAGTTAATTAAATGAACTAATAAATGTTGAGTGTACTCAGAGCCGTTTTGGGTATGCACTCGTTTGGGTATTCATTCAGTCAACTGGGGACTAGGACTCATTTAGTAATTAAACAGACCGACTTCTCGGCCAGAAGACAAAACTGCCGGGGGAGTGGGAGCGTGGTAGGTTTAAGCTGCGGGGGCAAGGGGCAGGCGACTATTAACGTGTCTCGCCTGGGCGGCATTTCAATTATTTCAAGCAAATTAAACAGTTAACTGAATTGTCACCACACACATTTTAGCCACTCAATCAGCCGAATTTGCAAACCTTCCACACGCAGTGGGCACAAGTGAGAGTGTGTGTGTGTGTGAGAGAGAGTGTGTGTAAATGCTAATGAATAAATAGCACGACGATTCGCTTGTACGCATAGTAAGTCTAATCATCATCATCATCAGTAGCTGCAGCATAATCATCATCGTTAAGTGATAATTCAATTTGACCTGTGCATTAACACCTGCCAACGTTTTTGCCCAGTCTTGGCCACGTCTTTTGGCCCTTATAATGTACGGCTAATTATCACTTTTGACTGCCAAAACGTTCTCTGATTTGTCTTCGTTCTGAAAATTCCTAATGCAAATTTAATGAGTGCAAAACACACGTGTGTTAGTATGAGTAACAGTCGTTCATTCCTTTATACTTACTGCAGACTGTAATTGACTTAATCTGCTTATTTGTAATGCAAATTGTTACAACTAAATTCAGTTTATACTAAACTTATGTTTGTTATTTGAACTGACATCAAACATGGCCAGTAAATGCTTAAACACAGGTCTGAATACATTTAAAGCTTTGTTTTAAACGTAGAAATTAAGTAAAACAACGCTTTAAACTCAAATTTAGATAAGCTGATAAAAATTATAACCAATTAGCGGAAGTTTTTTATATAAAGCTGCTTTGTATACCCTGTAAAACTGGTAAGGCAACAGATAAAATTAATTTCAGATATTCCTAATATTATATGCCGAAAACTACATTAATTTGGCGCATTATTGATCAACTAAATTTTTATAAAATATTTTTAAGTTTCTTAGTCGATATACCCGCTTTGTAGTGTATAAAAGTGTTCACCTTGTGCATGTGATTTCAGAACGAGCTTTGTTGATTTGACACACAGAGACAACAAGGTATATGTATGAATATATGTGTATATATAGTTATTATATTCATGAAACTGATAATTAAGCTCGCTCGCGCTTAACGCGTCGTATGCGCAATTTGCGTTAAACGCCTCGCTTAACACTCGGTCTCCCTCTGTTCCTCTTTCTCTCTTCCGCTCATCACTGTCTCTCTGTCTCTGTAGTTTTTGTCTATCTTGTGGAGCTCGCTGTACAGCACAGTCCATAGCAGCTTCAGTTGTTGTTTGCATTTATCAGCGATCACATTGGGAATGACAATGAGGCAAATGACCCAATTCCACATATTGTGGCATGCCGCAATACTGCTGCTCTGCCTGACACAGCTGACGCAGGCGGTGACCACGCCCAAGCCCAAGCCACTAGTACAGCCAACACTAGTCACCAGCACGACGACTACAGTGAAGCCCAGACAACAAGTACCAGCACAAACACCAAAGAAACAAGGTTTGTTAAAGATATTTTTTAAATTTTCTAGGTAATCAAAATTTGATAATATTTCCCAGATGCCAAGTGCCTACAGCCCTTGGAAACAGGTCCCTGTCGCATGAGCCTGGATCGCTTTTACTTCAACAAGGACAAGAACAGCTGTGAGCCCTTCAAGTACGGCGGTTGTAGGGGCAACGACAATCGCTTTGGCTTCCGACAGACCTGCGAGGAGGCGTGTCTCATCAAAAAGTGAATCAAATTTTTGGCCATTTTACACATAAATCAATTGTACAAATAATTAACTGGAAATCGAGTGTTTGCGACTTATTTGAATACAAATATCAACAATAAATTCTATGAATTCTATTCGCATCTTATTTGTGTTTGTGACTCAAATACAAAACAACAAAATTTGTTTACATGTTTCGGTTCATTTGCATAGACACGAATAAATATTTGTGAGTTGATTTTAGCTGCTTAATGCATATAGACTCTGGCTATAATAGTTGTTGTTTAAAAACAAAAGATTAGAGAAAAAATATTAGTTTAATACCGAAAAATGTAAATATTATGTTCCACTTAAAAACTTTCTGTATAAAACTGGTAAATGTGTGTAGACTTTGTCCAAAGAATTTGTTAAGAAATGCAAGCAAAGATGTTGAAAAAAAATTATAAATAAATACTAAAATATGTAAAGATTTATAAAATAATTTACTTAATTTATAAGAGGTGTTTTTAAGCTATATATAAATATAAAACTGATGAGTATCTATGCCTACACAATTGTTCAAACTATATCAAATTTAATATAGGCTTCTATAGTTAATTTATATCTGCTTGGGACTCGAATTTAGATCTTACGCCTAGCATTACCACTCCCTTAAAAACTTATCTAATGAAAAATGCAATTAAAATTCTGTACACATTTTCAATGCATTGTCTGAAAACACAGCTATTTACATAAATTAGCAGTTTCGAGAGAAAATTCCCCCACATTTGGTAAACAATTATTTAATATTCAAAACTTTTCCAATATTTGTACAGTAAACAAAATATATATACATCTCGGAAACCATTAGGTTAGTTAACTGCCTGCTAAAGATATGAATCGTCAGGTTCAAGTTTCGTGATAGTTTTTTAAAATCATTAAATGTTTTAGATCAGAAGCGTATTTGGGGAAGTATTGACAGCTGTGCGGAAGCAAATTGATCTAAGATATATACATATATATACTGGCGATCGTTGAACCGATATTAAGGCATTGAGTGGCAGAAAGTGTCACTGTGATTTACAAGCTCAAGTGAATGAGTCGAGCAAATAAAAATGATCAAGAAATCATAAACGAAATAAAAGACATAAAAGAAACTATGAATACGTGAGTTTTGTGGAATTTTGATTCATTTTTTTTTTGGAAGAGTGGGCGGAGCCATCATTGTTTCGAAGTATTTAAGCCCGGTTAAGCGACAGTTCTGAATTCAGTCGCAACGAAGAAACCGCAACGAAATGAGCTACAAAATTTGCTTAATCGCGCTCACCGCATTGAGTTGCACTCTGCTCGTACTTGGAGCTGCTATAGATGAATCCCAGCTGCCCTCCCAGTCGGATTTAGTGGTGGAGAAACAGGACGATGGTCAGCAGCCAGCAACGGTTGTGGATGTAAATGCCGTGCCGGAGGAGTGTCATCAGCCCAAGGAGACCGGACGTTGTTTTGCACTCTTCTATCGCTTTGCCTACAATCTGGACACTCATGCCTGTGAGGAGTTCGTCTACGGCGGCTGTGCTGGCAACAGCAACAACTTCAATACCAAGGAACTGTGCGAACAAACCTGCATGGGCAAGGCAGCACCGTCCACTGAGTCCGCAACTGAACAAGCCGCCGATGTGACTACAGTGGAGCCGCAATCCGATGACAGCAGTACTAAATTCACATCGGATTAGTGGAAAGTACCGCGCGTCTAGTATATAAGTATTATTGAATCTTGTTATTACAATGTGTGAATATTATTAAACAACACTCGGTACTCGGTACTCTGTAAAGTACACGGTTAGGAGCGTATTGGGTTAACAGCGGGCCCAAAAAGGGCTCACTTTTGAAACTCAAATAGTTTACTGTTATGTAAGAAAAATAAATAAGTAAATAACTTAACCAAACAAAAGAAATCTATATAGTATTTTATATTCATTTTAGTATTTAAATATTTTTTAGAATTTCAGCTGGGGCCCAAGTAATAAGCTGTGCACCTGATAATACTAGAGTGCTTGTTAAACTCATTAGATTCGCAAACATTTGTTAATCACATTAGCATACTAGCATACAGTACACACTAACACTAATATACTGATTAGCCCTCGAAATGGTATAAAACATGTCGCTGCATAGTCCAACCTAGTTAGTCTCTAAACAGTTTCAAATTTGATTAAACATGAAATTCGCTACAGTAATTTTTGTGCTCTGTGCGCTCTTTGGCCTGTCGCTGGGTCTTAAGGATCGTAAGTATTTAAAATTCTAAAATTAAAGTCTTATTTTACTCCCGTTTGAAAAAAATTCAAAATAATTTATAAATTTCCATTTTAATCCTACTCCTCAGCTGTTTGTGGTCAGCCCGCTGGTGCCGATGGCAATGGCTTGATCAAGTGCGCCGCCTTTATGCCCAGTTTCAGTTACTATCCTGCCGAAAATGCTTGCAAGAGCTTCGTCTACGGCGGTTGCGGTGGAAACGGCAACAGATTTGGCTCGGAGCAGGAATGCTTGGACAAGTGCAAGGAATAGAGTAAAATATATAACAAACCTATGATTTGAAAGAATAAAATATTTGAATGTGATTTGACCTCAAACTGTGCTCATTTTGTTATCACTTAAAAAAGTTTTGAAATTTTGGATTTTAGTTGCCAAATATTGAATTTCCCTAATCAAACGTTGATAGCCTGTGAACTGAGTGCCTTTGGCTGAGACATGGGTAATTTTTTAACCTTGAAACTAAATTTAGTTTGTGTTTATATATTATATTGTTGATTTGCATAGGTCAGGAAGCTAATAACAAACAAAAACTTCAATTTATAATTTAAGCACCAATAAGATCACAGCAGGGAAATTTCGCATGGGCAGGGACTTTCTAACCTGGGATATTTCTCTTCGCTTTGTAAGCTCTGCTAACAGTGAGACATTCGTTCTCGCTCTCTTTCTATGTCACCATAACTCTCCCTTTGCATAGTTGTTGCTTAGCGAACGCAGGCAAAAGAGAATGACGATAGAATATTCTTTCTGTTGTTTTTCTTCAATCTTATTTGCCTTTGTCTCATCTGTCGCTTACTGACTCAGTATTACTGACCTAACCCAAGCGCTGCAGTTTTACATGCACTGGAAATACTTTACTTTGGCTTTTATTAGGTTTAGGTTTTTTTGTTAAACTTTATTTTACAATGACTGCGGCAAGAGTTGTGTAATTTTGATGAGCCAACTGTCGAACTGATTTTAATTAGTTTTTGTTTTTCCGTACCCCTCATAAGCGTGCGTCAGGTGATTTGTAGGTGGATATTTTACACATTCATCCGCTCCACACTGCACTAGTAATTTAGTGTTTCCCTGCACTTACAGAAATTATTGTATTTAAATAAATAGGTCACCTGATTTATGTAGGCAAGTTTATAGCAGTATTGATTTGTGGACTCAGATGAATGCTTAGAGCAAAAATATTAAAAAAAATTTCAAATGTAGCAAAATTTATTTTTTTCATATATCACATTCAGAAAAAAATTGCCTACTAAATCATTAAATTATACATATTTCTGGCAATATATTAAGAAATTCAATTGTAATTAAAATTTTCTAAAAAATGTAATCTATAGTTTAAAAATAGTATTTAAACTGCAACTAGCACAGTGCAAAAGTCAGTTACATTTTAAAGTTGGGTACTTTGAGTTCTAATTTTTATATCCAGAAGATACAAAAATGACATTGGACGCTTTTTTGATCCTGATGACGATTTTACAATGAAACTTGAATGGTGCTAAGTTCAAAAAACTTTTTAAATTTATTACTTTCAGTTCCACTTTCAAAAGCTTTAAAAATGTCAGCGAAATCGAGTTTGACCCTTTTGCTGCTCTTCTGGGGCTTGGTCGTAACGTTTGCCTTCAAGAACGGTACCATCCAATAATTTTAAATGGTTTTAATAATCGAAATAAGCTGATAAATCTTCTTTGCAGACATTTGCAGTGAACCGAGCATAGTTGAAAGCATAGGGACGCCCTATATCCTTCGCTGGACTTACGATGCCAAAACCAATCGATGCCATAGACAAGGTTTCGGAGGATTTATCGAAAGTAATAATATTTTTGATTCGGAAGAGGATTGTATCAACGCTTGCGTGGATGTAATTTCAGAATATTATTTTGAATCTTTGTGAAGAACAATAAATGTCGTTTGACTATATGCAAAGAAAAATAAGGAATTTGTTTTATAGTCTCAATAGTGTGAAAACACTATAACTGTAACTATAACTATAACTGTAAGTTAAGAATTTTAATTTAAAGATAAGATAAGATAAAAACATCCTTCTGCCTGTTACCCCATGTACTTCTAACACATCCCATAGAACAAACCACTCTTTGTGACCAAGAAAACGAAAGTTTGAAACAAATAAAATTTTTCCAGTCTATTGATTTGAAATGGGTATTATTCGCGCTAGAAAAACTAATTTCTACTTTATATATTTGAACTAAGACACACATTTTATTTTCTCATTTGCCACAATGAGGTTTATTTCATTTGTTCTACTTATTGGCTGGGCGAACACTTTTGGGGCTCATTTTGATGACGTTGCACGTAAGAAAGTCGAATGAATTTAAATTACAAGTTTTATTATAATTTTACTTATACATTATTCTTAAACTTTATTTAAATAAATCTCGGCAGCTAATTGCAACGACCAAAACTCAGACACGGGTATGTGTAGGGCTTTGTTTTTCAAATGGACCTACCATCCAGAGATGAATCAATGCATGGAGTTTATTTATGGCGGATGCGGTGGGAATGGCAATAGATTTGACACTAAGCAAATATGTGAACGAACGTGCCTTAAAACATATTCAAAGTAACAAAAACTAAAACCAAATCCAAATCCAATCACTATAAAATATTGTCCAAATTCGTAATTATTTTCCAAGAAATGTTTATTCAAATAATTCTTAAAACCTTTTACGCAATAAAATGTTTCTTAATGTTTGTAGGATAAATTAAATTATGCATGAAACAAATAATTTACTAAGCCAAATGTTTTTACACTCAATCTTTTAGACATGGCTATTATTCGCACCAGAAAAACATGTTTCCAGTTACTAAATTCGAGCTGGCAATCACAGAAGGTTTATTCATTTACTACAATGAGGTTTACTTTATTTGTACTACTTATTGGCTGCGCCTATACTTTTGGGTCTAGTGATGATGTTGAAAGTAAGCAAATAAAATAAGTTTAAATTGCATACTTATACTACTTATATATTTTGTAATCAATCTCCGCAGCTAATTGCACTGATCCCCATTCAGACCCAGGTATGTGTTTGGCCCTGTTTTCTAAATGGACCTACAATCAAGACTTGAAACAGTGTGTAAAGTTTTATTATGGCGGATGCGGTGGAAATGGCAATAATTTTGACAGTAAAGAAATATGTGAACAAAAGTGTCTTCAAATACAATCAAAGTAATATAAAATGAGTGCATAAATAAGTTGAGCAGTATACAAATGCATAGTGTACTTATTTCCAAATAAATGTTTATTTAAATAATTCCCAAGAAATGTTTATTCGAATAATTCTTACATATATTTCCCAAGAAAATATTTCTTGATGTAAACAAATTTGAAAGCTTCGATTTGCCCAGCTTGACACGTAATCTTTGCTCTTAGCTAATCGTTTATTGGTAAATCATTTTACAAATATTGACAAACAATATGTGAAACGAAAGCTCTTGAAAGTTGTTGTCGAAATGCGATAAGGTCACTGGAAAAAGCTTTCAAAATTTCCAAGTTCTAAAGGTTTCTTCTGAGGCTTTCAGTTGATATTTAACACTGCTCGACTTAAGTCAAAGCGCCCCCTTGTAATTTACTTAATAAAAATCAAAACAACTTAATTATGAAGCTCCTTGTGCTGTTCCTGATGATCGTTGGCTGCGCTTTCGCTTCCAAAAGTGGTGAGTAATAAACTTAATTGAATGCACAAATTCAGAGATGAACTAAGAAATCGATTTCTACCCATTTAGATGTGTGTTTGTTGCCGCATTCCCTTAACGGCGATGGACGCATCTCCTGTGAGGCTTATATACCCAGTTGGAGCTACGATCCAGCTGCCCAGGAATGTGTGGAATTCATCTTTGGAGGCTGCGGAGGCAATGGCAATCGCTTTGGTACCAAAGAACTTTGCGAACAAGCCTGCAAATGAATCCAAGAAAATACTTAGACTCCAGTAGTAGTGTGTGATGATTTTAAAATTTGTACTACTTAAAGCGTATAAACAATTTTTTTATAAGAAAAACAATAAAAACAAGTAAAAAAGGCTGCAGTCGAGCGAGCACACTGTAAAACACCCTGTTCTCATTTTAGTGAGCGGTTTTAGACCGATTTGTTATATGAAAGCCATAGAATATAGTTGTCAGATCAGATCTGATCAGATCAGATGTTATCTAGAACAAATCAACTTCAATGCCTAAATTATATATAATTGTAATAAATATAATATTTTAACATTATAGCGTATTATTTTCCTGAGCCTATATACATTTTATTTGCTTATCGACAAGTGAGCAGATGGCTCAAGTTTTAAACTAGTCTGAATTCTATATATTAATATATTATACATTATCTACGACTATTTCAGAGTCTTTATAGCGTGTGCTCTGGGAGAGTGTCGTTATCTATTTGGACTTTCTATTATGACCCCGTGCAACTTGTACCTAAACTGTCGCACTGTCCAGCTGTTGTGCTGGCACACAGATAAGCTCCGATTCTTCAGTTTCTTGGGACTATATGTAGTCGGCTTTAAAATGAGTCGGGTTTTAGAGTTGCAGTTTCAGTTGCAAAAATGCGCTGCAAGTTTCTGTTTATTGTGGTAATTGGTCTGTTGTTGTGCCTCTGCAGCAGAGCAGCCAAGCCGGGTGAGTTACTGAAATGATTGATTGATTGATGGCCCAAGGGATTGACTGAACGTTTATTTGTTGCTTGATTAACTTATTACATGACCTATCAATTTTTTAACTGATGTTTGTGTGGACTGATTGACGGCTTGATTGATCAGGAAGGTTTTGACAAATTGATTGTTTGATCAGTAACTATTTGATTACGGATTACTTGAATATTAGAATGAATAAATTACTGATTGAATAGAAAGTATATTTATATTCGCAAATACTGATTGAAAGATTGATTGACTGACTAGACTTATTGCCTGTCATATTACTTAATACGCGACTGATTAAAAGCATGATTGAAGGTGATTTATGTACTGATTGATTAATTGATACACGGTCTAACAATGGATTTCTTAACTTACTACAGCCGCCTGCAGCGAGAAGCACTCGATGGCGGGGATGCCCCAGGATGGCGCCTCCTGCATGGCCTACATGCCCATGTGGACCTACGATGCAGCCAAAAATGCATGTGAAGAGTTTATTTTTGGCGGATGTGGCGGCAATGGCAATCAATTTGGCAGTCGCGACGAATGTGAGAAGAGCTGTAAGGACTAAGTAGGACAAGTGAACTACTTCAAACCGGTCACAAGCTGTGGGCAAATCCCCAACCAAAAAAATCAAAAACAAATGCAAATAATCATAAGTAAATAATAACAAACAAAGCCGAGAGAGAAGAGCAAAATAAACCGGCATGCATGCTTTGTAAAATAAATAATTTCACTATAATTTCAAGGTTTGTTGTTTTTGCAAAGAGATGATGAGTTTTGACCCTGGTCAGCGACGACCAGAGATAACCCACAGCCGGTTTCAGCCTATAAAACGACCACTGTCGACACGCAGCTGGTTCAGTTACAAATTTCGCTGTGTTTCGAACAGAGTTTCAAATTTTCAACTAAAAATAACTAAAAAATGAAATACTTTGCTGTTTTGGTGCTGCTCTGTGCTCTGCTGGGCCTCACAGTCGCTGCCAATCTGAAGAATCGTAAGTTCAAGTAGCTCAAAAGTGGCACAATTTGTTCAACTCCGCGTCTCTTCCACTCTCAGCTGCCTGTGGTGAGGAGTTTGGCAAAATTGGCGACTGTCGCGCTTTACAGGGTATGTGGACCTATCGCCGTGACACGAACGAGTGCATCAAGTTCAACTACAGTGGCTGCCATGGCAACAACAACCTCTTCGACTCGAAGAACAAGTGCGAACAGACCTGCAAACTTTAAGCCTACTTCATTTAATAGTGTTTTAATAAATTGAGTTGTTTTTAATTTCGTTATATGATTTTTTATTGTGTTCTTTTCTCTTTTTAATTATAATAACTTGTTAAACTTTTTTTTCATTATGCTTGGCTTGACTTGACTTAATTTATGTGTTCGTGTTGAGCTGCTCATGAATCTGCCGTTGTAGCTTTTAGTTAATCTACTTAGTTTTTATTACTTTTTCTAGGCTGTTCACTTGCTTTGTTAGCTAAACTATTTTTTTATATAATTTTTATTTTTTTGTGATTTTTTTTTTTAGTTTAATTTAGCACTTTAATAGTTATATATTGAAAACGAGCGCTGTCAGCTGATAACTGCACACTTACTATATTTAACTGTACAGTATAGAAATTTATAGATTCATTTTTTATACAAACTAACTTAAGTAAAGTGCACTTTATACAGATTATGTACTAGTTATTTTTTATGGAAAAAAGTTGAGCAAAGTATTTTGATTAAAAGTGTGCATAAACATATGAATTCTATATGTTAGTTATTGTGTTTTTTAAAGTTATTTAATTGTAGTTTAAGATTACAGGGTATTTTGTGCGCTGCTTAAATTTGTAGTTTTATAATTCTTGATTACTCTTACTAAGTTCTTAGTTCGTGTTGTGGATTATCAGCTGCGCGTCTGTCTAACTAAGTACTATATAATCTAAAAGTTAATTCAGATGTGTTGACCTCCGCCATAGAGACTTAAACTAAAGCTTAGTATAGAAGTTATTCATATATATATATTTTTATAATATATTTTATTTTAATAATTGTATTTATGTTTAATTAATTGTTTTGTTTATGGAATTGCACGTCTACTCGTTTTTTGTGGACAGCACATTGCCGTTGTGAGTTGCAGTTGCCACCGTCGCCTCCTGTTGTTGCTGCTGCTGCTGAGTGGGCGTGGTTGGAGGCGAGAGCGTAGCATGATGTTGCTGTTGTTGTTGCTGCTGCAGCTGCTGTTGATGATGATGATAGGCAGCCGCTGATTCGGCCAGATCAAGCAGCGCTGCTGACGTCGAACTTGTGGCAGGCAGTGTAGCAGCCGCAATTGAACCTGCCCCCAAGCCATTCATAGTGCTGGCAGTCATGTCCTGTGCCTCGTGCTTCAGGCGTAGCGTGTTGTTATTGTTGTTGCTGCCATTGTTACTACCGTTGTTATTGTTGTTGTTGCTGTGATTCACCGCATGCCCCAGTGCCGAGTGATGTGCGAATGAGAGCGGCGGCAAGTGCAGTCCGGGGAATGCCAAACCCGCTGCAGCTGCTGCATGCAACGACTGCAGCAGCGCTGCTGAATGCTCCTGCGCCTTGCGTCGCAGCTCTGCCACTGAATTGGAACGTGGATCAGCACCACCTGATTTGGGTGACTCCGGCGAACTAGCCGCCGAGCTGCTGCCAACGGGCACGCTTAACGGTGCGAGCACCGTAGACGAAGCTGTCGACGATGGTGGCATTGGTGGCGGCTTCAGCGAACAACACGAGCAGAGACTCTGGAAGGGCGACACACCTGTAAAATAAATAATAAGTAAATTAGAATTGATTAAATTTCTGGTTTATTTTGATTTTGTGAATTTTAAAAATTATTCCTGATGCATTATCTTGAGTTGGACGCAGCTGTGGCGTAATTCAATAAGCGATTGCTTTTGATTTTTACAGCTCTGATTGACAGCACATCCATGAAGATTATGCCATTAGTCTCGGCCTCCCATAGCCCCTACTCCCACTACTACCCCCACTCACCTTTCAGTCCTGGGAAGAGCGGCTGGTGCGAGAACTGTGCCGCCAAATGCGGTGGCAGGAAGAGCGGTGGATGATTCGCGCTGCGTTGCGCCGCTGCCGCTGCGGCCGCTGCTGCTGCCACCGCGCTCTGCTCACTGAGCACGGGTCGAAAGCCGCAAGTACTGCAAGAAGAAGAAGAAGAGAAGAGGCATAAATATACTAAAGTAATTTAATAGATTGGAAAGTGGAACTTAAACTAAACCTTAAAAATCTATATATTTTTATATAGAAACATAGAATTGAACTTTGGTTACTCTAAAATCTAAATTCAAGCTCAGTAAAAGGCTTAAAACCGTTTAGGGTGACCGTATTGAAATATTCTACATATGGAGTTAAATCTAAATATCTAACAATGTTTGTCAGGTACTATTTCCAACAAAAATATTTATTAAGGTGACCATAAAATCATTTGCAATATACATATTTATCTAATATTTGGGTCTACAACTTTCTTTTCATCCTATTCTATGCATTATCTCACACTTTTAAGGATTTATAGCCCTATTAGGGTGACCATACTTATAATTTGTAGGCATATTCCCATATCAATCCCTCCACTAACATGCACAGCCTACTGCCTCCGACATACCACAGTTCAAACCATGATTCATGCGCTTAGGGTGGCCATGCCAGCACTGGGAAAGTGATGACCGCATTAGGCGCTCCCCATCTCACTCCAACACATGCAAAATTCAACCATGAACTATCTCGATGGCATATCACAAACACTCAACAAACAAACAAACGAACAACAACCAAATAGAGTTTTAATTAACGCTTAATTGAAATAAATTAAAACATTTTTATGCGTAATTGCATTATTATTAATAAACCTAAAAATTGTATATGATGTGACTGTTGTTGTCGTGTCGTCTAGGCCCGTTCCCATTTTAATTGAATGAAATGTAGCGTTTAGGTCGCATTTCTGCACCCTTCCCTACCCACGAACTCAGCTCAGCACTTTTCCAGTAAATGCAATTTAAATATTTTAATTGATAAGCAACCCAAAACAACAACAGCAAATGCATGATATAGATAAATTACTGGCCTCACATAATCCATTAATAAAATTATTATCATTTTTTATTAGACATAATTGTTGATACAATTTTAAATTCTGCCAATAAAAAAGAAGGATAAAAACCAATCTTCATTTGTTCCCATTCACGTTAAGCTTTTTGGACCAGCATGCAAATGTGTCCAAAATTTAATAATTCTTAGTGCGGCCAGGAGCAGGCAGGCCGTACAAATCTCTGAATGCTAATCGAGTTGCGTTGTGGCCAAAACGAGGGCCAGCACTGAATGTCGCGACCACAGCCATTTGGGCCACAGTCGTCGCGGCTGACGCTTTTAATTCTTTTCACTTTTTTCCCTCTCACGAGATTTTTTTTCGCTCCCCGTCTAAACTTGGCGTTTTTGGCTTTGCCTCTCCCCTTCTCCTACTCCAATTTGTGTTCCACTTTTGTGCCTGTTCTGATTTTAGAGATTTTTTACTGGCTTGAATCGAGGGTCACTATTTGGTGCGTTTGAAACAGAATTTTGTATGCAGCGTTTTTCACTTCACTTATTCTATTTCCTTATGGAACTGATGAATTTTTAAGACATTTTTAAGCTGTTTGTTGGAGGGGTATGATTGAAAGAGCATTAGATAAGTTGGACATGAAGCGTGAAACTGGTACTAGATACTAGAACAAAGAAATTGTTGAATTGAGTAGGAATTCTAAATTTAATAAAAAGCTTTTGAGTTTGAATATTTGTGGATAAAAAATATAGAGTTTTGGTGTGGTATATAACTGAAATATGAAATAAAATAAAGGCTTTTATTTGTTATATAAGATAAAAGCCTTGGGTCTATCTAAAGCGTTAAATCAAGCAAAGGTTTCTGTTTTTGTGCCTAACTTTCCATAACTTTTTGTTTACTTATAAACTATATGTGAGAGATTTATCTTTAACATAAATTTTAGACACATTTGGTCTATCAATAGCATACAAAATTTGCCCCTATATCAAAATTTGTTATGTGCAAAAACTGAAATGAAATTTTCAGCTCTGTTTGTGAATTAGTTTTGGGTATGCAGACTTGGCAGCCAATTAGGCCGAAAGCAAAAAGCAAAAGTCCAAGCTCAAGTGGCGGAGAGGCAGGGCAAGAGGGGGAAGAGGGAGGCAAGGAGCGAGGGAGACAGGCTAAGCAAATATGTACAGTCTGCAATGGTAGCACTTGCATTCGTCGTGCTGCCAACTCGTTGTGAAAAAAAGCAGGTAAACTTAAATGTTTGCGTATAATTAAGCACTCATCCTTTGGTCGTAATTAAATTTTGCATGTGCACATCCAACAGCAGCCCACGCTCTGTGTGTGTGTGTGTACTGGGGGTGGTGTGTGTGTGTCTGAGACTGGCAAAAATTTGCAAGAACCTCGCTTGGCCGCAGGCAAAGTCCATGTTGTTTGACAGCACCGCCTAGCTGCCCACCCCCTCTCACTCCCCCCGCTGTCTTGCTGTGCCCCGCCCACTCAGTCTGTCGCCGCCTTAATTGCAACACTCAACAAACGTGCCCAGTCAGAGACTCGCTGCTCTCGCACTTCTAATTAAGACATTCAGATGCTCTCGAGTGTTGTCGTTGAGCTCGTTAGTTAGTACATAACTTTTGCTCTGGGCCAAAAAGGGGGTGTGGCAGCAGTGGTGCAGGGGGAGGTTGAGGGGGAGGCCTCGCAGTCACGTTTGTCAATGTCAGACTCACCTTAGCGGCACGATAAAGTTTTCTTTAAATTTTCGCACTTTTCACAGATTGCCGTTTGCCAAGGATAAAGTTTTTCCAACCCAGCTTAATGAATTTTTACACATGTTGCCTTGAAACCACTTCCACTACCACCCCCTACCCCACATTTTCCACTTTTCCTACACTTTGTGCAGTGAATTCGCATAATTTTTCTGGCAAACATTTTAATGCTTTACGCAATTCTAACAAATTAAACTCGAGCAATCAACACCTCAGCGACTTGGCTCCTTTCAATCTTCCAACTTCTTTCTCCACGTTTCTCTCCCTCTCTCTCTCCTTCCCTCTTTCTCCCTCTTTCTTTTGCTCTTTACACACATTCGAGGCAAATACAATTTCCGCAAAATGTTTGCGCTGACTAAAAGTTTCGTTTTTATAGCTCCGTGCATACCCTGTGTTTCAAGTGGGCAAGTGGGGTATATTAAAAATAAAATTATGTTAGTTAAAAAACAAAATAAACTTCAATTGGTATAGTTAGTGAGATGTTGTGCATATTTTTGGTATATTATACAAATTTAATTTATTTTTTTATATTTTAATATATTTAGGAAAAATTTCTTATACAAAAACTTGTTAAAGTAAATCATGCCTTCATAATAAATACCTTAAAAATTCCTATACAAATATTTATAAATTCGCTACTAAATTTTTCAAGTGGTATTTAACAAGTCTACTCCTCTGCACCTTTTGTGCTTATTTTAGCAGCTACTTTGGGCTAAAAACGATTTTCTACTTCCGACCCAAGCAGCCAAAATAAACAACGCGAAAGCGAACATTATGAACATTATATGCTTATTATATTAAGCAGCCCAAAGTTGTTGTTTGGGGGTGAAATTGGGCACCCTGTATATCCCACTCCCCCCGACTGAAGTTGTGCGCGAGGAAGCGGCTTATTTTAATTGCATGATGAATATTAAAATATTTGCTTAATTTATTATTCAAGCATTCACAACGAGACGAGTTTAAGTAAATACGTATACTAAGTATATATAGCACTACATGGCTATATGAACTAAGTATATACATACATCTGGTATGTGTGTGTGTTTTGGGTACAACATTTTGGATTTTTGGGCATTCGGCTGTTTACATGTTTAAGCAGCTCACTGTGTTGCATGCCTCATGTGTCTTTGACCACATGCTAATTACGCATTTAGTTATTTGTGCATAAAATATTGTTTGGGCGAACTTGGCAGGTTTTCGGCCAAACACTTTCGGGGCTAAGTAGTTTTGCACTACATGCACTGGCATTCAATTAACCTAATTTCCTGTATCTGAACGTGTTTTCAGTTGGCACTACTCTTATTAGTAGTAGAGTTGGATTTAAGTTGGAAGTAATCACTCAGTCTATATGGCTTATATATTATCTATATAGCTTATATATGCATATAGTTTAATACTCAACCTTTGTTCAATCATATCAAGGTGAATACTTTGAGTACTCATTTTTAAGACTCGAGAGGAACTCGAGTTTAAAAGGCAGTAAAAATATGGTAAAATGATTCAATACTCTAGCTGTTTTTTTTTTGACCTTTTTCTTTAATTGTTTATGCAAAATGCGATTAATCAATTCGATAAAATCAACAATGAAAATTATGGCGGGGAATGAATAAATTTTTACAGCTGCCAGCTGAAATTTTGTAATTGTTTTATTTATAGCCTAAGTATCTGTTGTAACTACTTATTATATTAAGCTATAAATATTAAATAAATATAAAGAAATCTCAATACACTTGATAGCGCTTTTAGGGTAATCAATCATAGCTAACTGTTCTTTTTAGGACAGATACATTTTAATAAAAAGTATCTATACTTCTTCAATTGAAGTCCAAGCCTAGTAGCTACGTAGTCTACACACTTTAGGAACATATTGAACTCTTAGTAGTCGTAAAAACTAATTGTATTGAATATAGATTGCCTGCCATGCAAATGACTCAATGATTTTGTCAGATTTTGCATAAAAGATGCAAGAAAAACATGAAAATTCCGACGAATCAAATAGATAAATATATAAATATATTTCTATGTGTAGTGCTGAGTGCATGTCTAATGCGATGATAAATGTTTGTGATGAAACGCTCGAATTGAGATTGAGATAAAAAGTGGAGATGGCAACACAGAGGATTTCCGGCTAAAGGAATTTGAATAACAATAAGTGAAGTTATCAAACGATATCAAAGTGCTGAGTGCATGAGTGCTCTGCTATCAGCCATTGCCATTTGACATTAGCATATAGTAAATATTCCAATTGATTTGGTCAACCGTTACAACAACAACGAGAAGAACAACAAAAAGTGGGCAATGATTCAGCTGAAATCAGTTTTTTTCCACTGCTGCCCAGTGGGTTGTCCCTCATCCCTCAAGCACTTGGCTTCTCTGCTGCTGCGCTATTATATCCTGATCCATTTCCTGATCATTGTTGTTGCTTTCTTCTGTTTTTTTTGATTGTGGTGTCGTTTGTCTGGGCGCGTTGACATGTGAGCTACAAAAAAATATAAATATGAATTGAGGCCAAGTTTGAATTTTGGCCGCCCGTCGTCCTTTTTGCTGGCTGATGAGACCGCCCACTGCCAACACGGCACACTCCACACCCCCTTGTCCTATCTCTGTGTTGTAAAAGAATGGAAAGGCAAAAAAGCATAAACTGCGGTAGCTGCCGCCTTTTGTGGGGCATATGGTTGCACAACACAACACTACGCAACACAACACAGCATGAAACACCCTCATTTACGCCCAATTAAATTTTCAAGTTGCTTTTTACGAACTTCGCTCAAGTATTTCAAATTTCCGATGTTTGCACAACAACCGAATCAAGGAGGTTAAAAATAAAAGTAGGTTTTGTCAGATGACTCGACAGAATGATTATGAATTTGGATAGTTTAGTTAAAAATAGTTAAAAATATTATATTAACAAAATAGTAAGTTAAAATCATAAACTTAATAACTTAACTGAATTCAGAAATGTTTTCTAAACATCATTAAACATAAGACATAACGAATAATCTGAATTATTTATCAGTCAAACCTATTTAAGAATCTAGTCTTAAAACTACCAGCAAGTTTTATATCCCAAAGAAAACTTTCTGGTATATTGAATCAAATAGAATTTTTCGAATAAGATTTGGATAAAAGTTATATAATTCAATAAAATTCCACAGAACTTTACCATAAACAATTCCTATCGGTTAAACCTATCAAATCGATTATCTAGCTGATTTATTTCTCATGTATAGACACTCCTTCGATTGCAAGGAAGCTATAGACAATGTTGGAGTTATTCAGGCGCTGTTCCGTTCGTGATTAGAAGCTGGGAGTCGTTAGCACGTGTCGGTCATATCAACGCAGCATCATTAAGGATCGACAGCGGCAAAGGCATCTGGTAGGAGGACCAAGAAGGAGAGGGGGGACAACGGGGCACTCTTAATGTTTCCGCTGGCGCACACGACATCCGTTGACCGGATGTTCGCCAATGGAATTTAAACGTTTTTATCCAAAACATTAACTGAATCGTCTTCCGCCTTCCTACCATTGCCACGCCTGCTCAATAGCCCGTGCCGAAGCTTGTGCCCACCAGGAGGCAACACCACAGCATTGGACATTTCACATTCATTTATCCACCCAAACCTTCTTCTAATAACATTATTGCTCTCATTGTGGTCATTACAAGTCGCTCTCTCAGTTACCTTCTTTCTGCCTCTGCTGTCTCGTAATCTATGGCTAATTTAGTCATCGTATCATGGCCAACATGCTTTAAGGGTTGACAATTGTACGTCCCTTAGCTCGACGTAACTCCCCCTTCGTACGCTGCTTAGATTTGTAAATATTTGTTTCCAAAATTGTTTCTTTGGGGTGATTTCTATTCATTCATTTTTGTCATTCAGTTTTTTTCTTCTTTTTGCTACCAGTTGTTTTTGTGCTTCATTGTCGAATTGACGACACTTGCCATAAATTTATTGTTTGTTTGTTGCCTAATGCCATTGTAAGTGGAGGCTTAATGACACGCTGGCAATTAGCAGATCATTCACTTTTAATCGCGCCCGTCTGCAGTGCAGCTGAATGTAGGGGGAGGAAGGGAGTCAGTGTGTAAGAGAGCGAGTGAGAGCGAGACGGGCAGAGTCTTGAGGGTTGACTTGAGTAAATATATGGGAGTAGGTTACTTGTAATGCATATTACATTATCTTGTGTTTAAGTAAAGAACAGCTAGTCAAAGAAAAGTGTGATTGGTTTGTGTTCCATAAACTTTGAGTTAAAATCGATTGAATCTTTTTCATTTCCATGAGGTGTTTCACGAGTTATAATATTTTGGAATTCGAGAAATTTCAGAGTTGTCTCAAAAGGTGATGTCTGGATAGAGGGACTAATAATAAATATACTAAAACTAACAAAATGTTAAAAAAGTATAGCCCAAAGTAAGAATATATTGTTTAAGACTATGTAGCATGTTATTCATGATCTTAAAGCTTTCGAATTAATTTTGTTGAAATTTTTATTCTAGTAAATCCATAGAAGACATCAGAAATCAATAAAACTGTTCATTACTTATATTGTCACATAGATTATAGTAAAATATTATCGATAAAAGTATACCTAAATTGTATGAACACATAACTTTCATCAAATCTCTACTGTTTAAACAGCATCCAATAAATGTTCTTCGAAACGCCAGCTCTAAGCTCTTATTGCTATAAAATAACTCCATTTTAAAATTCGTTAATTTTAGACAACCCCCAAAAAATACAGTAAATACGGGTATATAAAACATCATGTGTGTACTCACGTATCGCTGGCCACACTGCCGGCACCGAAGCTGCCAAAGATGTGGCTACCAAAGGCCGCCGCTGCAGCGGCCGAATGTGGCAGCTGTGGAGTGTGCGGTGTGGTTGTTGTTGTCGGCGTTGGTGTCGGTGTGGGGGTCGACGAGGCCGAGTTGTTGGATGAGGCAGCCATACGTGAGCCGGTGGTCAACGAAATGGGGCCACCCACCTCAATGGGTGAGTCAGTGTTGCGTGAATTGGAGGGACTGCTGGAGCCCAGATTACCCGAGGCCAGGGCGAGGGGCGTGTGCTCGCGCATGCCCGGCGAGGGGGAGCCGGCACTGATGGAGCCCAGGGACTGCGAGTGGCCAGAATGCGGAGTGGCAGTCAATTGGTTGGAGGACAAGGGACGCTCATTGTCGCTAGAGTCCAGATGATGACCAGCATGGGGACTGCGTGAATGCTGTCGTTCCAGGGGACCATTTGTCAGCGGACTGTGCGAACGCTGGCGCGGCGGCAGCTCGTCCATATCATCGTCGATCTCACCGGTGATGTCGGGCGAGGATTCGCGTGAGTCATGCAACTATAAGAATAACACCTTTTAGTTGTTAGAAGGGAAATAGTTGTGCTAGTCTTACCTTATCCAAGGAGCTGCTGCTTTCGCCATTTTCCCGCTTGCGCTGCTCATCCTTAAGACGCTCCGCCTTGCGCCACTTGGCGCGTCGATTCTGAAACCAAACCTAGAGAATAGAACAGAACAGAACAGAAGGAAGTGTTAGCAGAAAGTTAGAAAATTGCCTGAATACTGTTATTTATGCCATGTTGACTTGGCTGCCAGCCAATTGAAAATTGAAAAACTTTCCGCAAACACACACACATAGAGACACATATAGAGACACCCAGAGCGCAAAACAATAAACGAAATTTTCCACCTCAGAAACTTTAACAATTTGCTGGCAAGCCAGTGCCACTCCCCCAGCCGCCCACCCTCACCCTATGCCTCTCTCTCTATTGTGCCATCTAAGACATAAACAAACAAAATCTGATTTTCAATTTTGCGCAGGCACACAAAACAAATTTGGCCTGTAATCAGCGCCTAAATTGGTAAGGGAATGTGGCTCGCGGGGGAATGTGAGCAGGAAGTGGAGTCGATAGGGGATAGAGGGGGGTGTGCAGAGCGCAGCAGACGAGACGAGACACACATGCCAGCGCAGCGCAGCAGCTTCACTAATGAGCTTCAATCAAGACAATGCCCAGGCTTCCTTCGCTTCCTTTGCCTGCTCCTTTCTCTCCTTTTGCATCCTTTTTTGCCTGTTTGCTTATGCGCGCGTGTTTCCTTTTTCGGCTCTTGTTTTTGCTTTTAGTTCCGGTTACGCTGATTCCATGCTTAGAGCGCCCCCTAATGGGATTTGCCAGCAGAAACAGGGGGCGCCATCTTGAATCGTCTTCCTCTTACTGTCTCACTCTAGCAACGCCATCTTGTGTGTGTGTGTGTAAGCAAATTTTCTAATCAAAATTCAAATTAGACATTGTGCAAAAGTTCGCATTGTTGTAATCATAACGCAACATAAAACAATTTCAACATTTTGCGCCTCGAGGCAAAATTTCCGTTCCTCTATCCCCCAACCCGGACCACCCCATGGCCTGCTGTGCTTGTCCGCCATGTTGGCAATATCCAGACACAATGCCCAAACTCCCCCGCACTTAAACAAACACTAAGCGTATTCCAGTAGCTTCAGCTCCAACTCCGAACTTTCGGAACAATAAATTGCGCACAATCCAACCCCCAAAAGGCAGCCCAACCACCGCCCAATAGCAGCCCCTAAAGAAAAAATGGTTGTTGGGTATTTTTTTTTGGTATTCTCTGCAGTTTTTTTGGTGGTAACGCCCACCAGTTACTTAATACAATATTTATGCCATAAGCACATTACCAATAAAATATGGCTGGGTAAACTTTTTCCAAGTGCAGGCCAGCCCCGACCCCCACTCAACCCCAGGGGGAGCGAACAAGACAGGTATAACAGCGTGTGTGCGAGCAGGACAGACAGTCTAGCTCTGCGCTTTGTCGTTGCTTCGTGTCTCCGTTATTATCATGACAAAAATTGAATAATGAAAAACAATTGTGTGCGTCTGTCTTGACTTTTCCAACCAATTTTCCCTTTACACACACAAGAACTTTTTTTTTTCTTCCGTCCATAATAATTTCATGCACAATTTTGCTTTGTTTTATTGCAGCTTCCTACTCTCTTTCCTTTTCTTTCTTCTTCTCTACTGTTTCTTCATTCGGTTTACTTGCAACGTGTTTCTTTATTTATTCAATTCGCTTGGTTTAGTTTCTTGATTGCTTGTCGAAGCTCATCTGCAGCAACGGAGGGAATTACGGGCACTCCGGGGAGACCCAGAGGGGGAGTTGGGGTAGGAATTTTCAGTTCTGCCTTTTGGCAAATTCGTTTACGAACGTTCTTAATTCATTTCGTTTTGCATATTTAATTGACCTTCTGAATTACATTTTTTTATTTCAATTTTTATTATTCTATTTCTTTTTTCCATTACTGATTTCTGTAAATTTTATTTGGTTTGATTTGTAGGAAATCGTTGCATACTTTTAGGATGAGCACTTAAATTTTTTTGTTTAGACCAATTTTCGTTCATCACCAGCTTTCTATTAACAGAATTGGGGCTTTAAATTACTTAATGAAATATTAACTTGTGTTTTGTTTTGAAGAAAATTTAGCTTGGCAGTATGTTAAAAATGTTGTTTGTTAAAAATGTTGAAAAACTTTAACTCTTTATAATAAATTTTGTAAGGAATGTCAAAAAATTTAGAATTAAAATGTTCGGCTTATTCTTAAGAGATAAAAGAGGCACTTTGAGAATTTTTATTGATTAAATTTGTTAAAAAAAATATATATAAATATTTTTGGACAACGTTTACTGAGATCCAATTAAATCATGATTGCTAACAGTTAAAAATAATCAATATCGACTAAGTTTATTGAAAATCACCCTCTTCTAGGCCCATAAAAAACTATAGTCCCCATATAGTCGCCTTGCGAGAAATTGGCTCTGCTGCTTCAACTCACACGTCAGAGTCTATAAACTGAACCCACCTCTGTCCCTAAACAGAACCTCTCGCCTCTCAAGAGTCCTACTTCATGTAATTTATTTACCGTTGTCAAACAAAGAAAAAATCGAAAGAAGAGAAATGAGAATGGAAAATGAGAACGCCTCAAGGCGGCAAAAGTGCTCATAATTTCGATAACAATGGGAATTGGGCATAAGGTAAACACAGCGAGGACTTTTTGAAATGTTATACCGATTCCTGCGGAGCTGCTGCCAGTTAAAAATTGCGGTTACAAGTTACAGAAAGCGATTTGTGATGAAAAGGAAAACAAACAAGTAAACAGCGGTAAATAAAAACAATGTTGCAACACAATGTGGCAACAATGGCAAACAAAGGAGTAAGAGGGAGAGAGAGGAGAGCGGGAGAGTGGGCAAAGGTAAACACCACCCAGCAGGACAAATTGCGGATGAGGTCGAGCCTGGGTAATTACGGCAAGTGCGCACCATTAGCTTCCGCAAACAGTGGCACTCCGGGAGTACTACGATGACGCAGCTCAAGTGGAATGAATGAACAGATGTGTTAATATCAAACGCATTTCGTGGAAACCCTTTGCAATAACACACAATAATTGGGCTACCGCAACAGCAACACTCTCTCAGTTGCCCTCCACTCTTCCCACCCCTGCCGTACCACCCCACCGCACGTACTTTGCCGCAGGGCAAGCATATGCAGCCTTCGTGTGTACGGGGACTTCAGCTCGGATCAGCATTAAAGGATTATTGAAGCAAATGCAATTATTTGACAACCACCGCCAACCCCTTTGGGCATCGTCTTGAGAAGCGGTTTCAGTGGTTTGAGTGGTTTGGGTGGATTTTTGGCTGTGCCAGACCAGTAGTTTCTCATTCTCAACAATCACCCAACACTGTGATTATAATAAATTATCAATTATTGGTATTATATACATATATATATTTTCACCCACTCTTCGGTGGGTGTCCCTTGGTGGGTGTGGCTACAGCCACATTGTCATGCTACAGACATAATTCTAAACGAATTATATGTGAAATACTTTTGCTATAATGCGAAGCGAAAGGGGGTAATCGCCTTGTGACGAGGGCTCTCTGGGCAGGTTCATAAATATTACGTTTCGAATGAATATTAATGTATTTATTATGAATTGTAATAGAGATTTGATGGGAACCGGCAAAGTTCTTAAGGGTGAGATTTGGTTAAGATAGTTTTTGATGTACAGCAAGTTCTTAAAGGTGTATGGGTTTTATTTGTGTGGTGAAAGGCATAAGAAATGGAGGTTAAGGAATATGAGAATTTACATTTAATAAACAATATCTTTGGAAGCAATAAAAGTTGAGTATCTTGATATAATTTATAGTAGTCTTTCAATAAAAAATAGCATAGGTAGAAAGACAACGATCGGATGTTCCTGAAACTGAAGTTAAATCATATGCTGCTTATGCTCTCTCGTGACTAACGCTCTTGGGAGAGTAAGCGCCTTTCTTACGCTCTTGAGAGCATAAGAGTGCTGCTTACGCTCCCGAGAGCGTAAGTATAAGAGCGTATAAGAACTCATTTGAACACTTATACAAATGGCTCAGCCAATACTTTTTTTTTCTACTCTTTACTTTTACAATCAGCTCTCACACATTGACATTTATTTCAGCTAAAGCTATAAAACTTATTTACTCCAGTTCTAAATTTGTTTTAATCACATTTACATTATATTTAGTTTCAATTTTTAGCTTCTTACACATTCATTCCCCATTTCTTCTGATAATTACAAACAGTTTGGCACTTGGCATTGTCAAATTGTAGCTACACTTTTTAATTTATAGATCATTCACAACTGCTTGGTTCCGTTCAGCAAGCTAAACATGCAAATTAAGTCAAAGAGATGCATGGAGAGAGAGAGAGAGAGAGAGAGAGTGGGTGAGTGGTAGAGCTCTAGAGAGAGGTGTGCTAAGCTTTGTGAAAATTGCACTTGTTTGCGAGAATTGTAATCATTAGCAATGACAATTTGTGACACTGTGCGGGGGCAGCAAGGCAATTAGCGGATCTACTTCCACAATTGTAGGAAAATTCGCACTCCCTCTCGCTTCCTTCCCCATCTTAAGACGTGGGTGGCTGGCACTCGAGCACGTTGCCCACGCGGCAAAACTGCAAGATTGAGACTGAACAAATTATGTGACAGAATAAACTTAATGAGGATGCAACGCTAACTAGACACGTTTGCTAGAGAGAATCACCGCAAAGCAGCTGCACCGCACTACTTAACTGACTGCCTGCCGACCCACACAGGTGACTATTAAAAACACTTTGGTGGCGTTAGGCGCTGACAATGACGCACTCGTCTATTTCCGGCACAATTAGCGTGCCACGCAAACCAAACTCAGAGCAGCATCCCCAAGACTGAAGCCGAGTGGCAGTTTCCCAGGCATGAAACCTGATACTTTGAATTAAATTTGTAGCAAATTTATATGTCAAATGTCCAACAATGAAACACTTGTCGCAAACACGTGTACTTGTCAGCCTAACAAAGTTATACAACTACCCAAAAGAAAGCAAATAATACAGGGAATAAACCACCCGCCTGTCAATCAACTGACTTCTGTCCGAGTTTTAAATATCTGCCCAGCAAAAAAAGCCACAAAAATAAGTGAAAATGTGGAATTTTTGTCTGGGAAAACAATTGGACAGACAGCAGTGGGGGAGTGGAGGAGTATAGTCCCCTGGACCAGGCTTAGTCTGGGATTTCGATAATGGAATGAATGCCAAATATATTTTGATGAGGGTGTGCTCAGCATTTCCAGCATTTTCAGCGACCACATTTTGACACATTTTTATCCCAATGCGAAAAAAAAACGGAAAAAACGGAAAATGTGAAAATAAATTTTATAATAAAATTTATTATGTACTTCGTTTGATTCCCGACTGACGTTGCCACCCCGCCCCCTCAACGCCCATTTTGCCGCTCACTTGGACTTGAATGTCGGGTATTACGTGGTAACCTGATATGTTTTTCACTGTCAATTTTTGATGCTCGGCGTCTGTCGCGACGCTTTTCATTTACCTAATGCGTAGAACAGAGAAAGAGACAGGAAATGAAGGGGAAAGAGTGAGTGCAGCTTAAGCCAATCTTGGGTCTAGACTGGCAACTGATTTTGGTAATATCCAAACAATTTGACTGCTTGACAAAGACAAAGTGCTTTGATGTTGAGACTGTTGCTTCTAACTGATATTGATTGATAAATTAGCGGTATCGATTTGAGTGGAGAGCACGGAATGAAAGCCGGAAAAATTTATTATGGACTTAAGATGGATGTGCTTTAAAATGGAGAAGAGAATTCTTGGTGGGGAGATGAAAAATGTGGCAGAGATTTAAAAATGTGCAGGAGACAGGAGATAAACAAATTTTATATAAACTACATTTTATAACTGTTCAAACTAATAAACTGAAAATTGTACTATTTACCTAAAAATCAATGATTCTTAATATATCAAATAAAACGTTGAAATCTTTTTTTTCATATTAAAAATCATTTCTTAAATGATTTATCCTTTTAACATTGCTTTAAAATCATTTTTAAGCAATTTCGACGAATTTTGCAACACTGCAATGCTAACCAATTTAATAAATCTTGAAAATATTAAAGCTATCTGTTGTTCAAAATATTCCCAGTAGCAGCTTTATTCACTAACCATACAATACATTCAGTTACTGCCACAACTTTGCTACCCAACAAACAGGAACTCCGTGCGCTTTACAACACTGAAGTTCAGACCTTTTTACAGTTGGCTTTTGTGCCTCTTTCACAAGCAGCTACTTTAGAGCCAACTGCACGAATGAAACTCGTTTCTAACTGTATATTGAAAAATAAATTTGATTTATTACGAATATTGCGCCGACAAGTAAACCAACATTTTGGCCAGAAGCATTGCCCCCTAGTAACTTGGCTTTCATAGGAACTTTGCATATTTACTTCATGCAAAATGTATATAAAATATTTTTTAAAGGCAGTTATTGCATTAGGTTGCTACATGACCCCAATGAGAGGCGCTTCCTCTGCCTGCCACTGCCACTCCCACTCCCTTTCTCCACTCTCTCTCTCTCTAAGACATGCATATGCATTATTAATGGAGAGCTGGAGGGCGTGGGTGGGGGGCAGCTTTGATCAGGCTGCGTGACCGGGCTAGGGTTGCCAACGTTTCTTGGTATTTTATGAAATTTGATACAATTTGTGAACAAAATTTTGTTTTTACTTTTAACCTTTTTTTGTAGAAATTTTGCAGGGGAATGAGGCCACTTTCATATTTTGCATAATTTCAAAGGGTTGACCCCCAATTCGAGAAATCACAGTTATAAATACGGCACAGTGACTGCTAGCAGTCCGCACTCACCTGAACTCTCGCCTCGGTTAAGTTAATTTTCATGGCCAGATCCTCGCGTGTAAATACATCCGGATAATGGGTCTGGGCAAAAGCCGTTTCCAACTCCTCCAGCTGTTTATTTATTTTTTAGGTGAAGCATTAAAAATTAACAGTTACTCTCTTAGTTCTTTGGAGATTCTTGTTTTTTTTTATAGTTACCTGTTGCAGTGTAAAGGTCGTGCGATTCCGTCGTTGCTTGCGCCGCACAAAAGTCTCATCGTGTATGGCAGGATGATACGAGTAGCTGGTGTCTGCAGAGAGAGAGGGGGAGAGAGGGAGACAGGCATAAGTCAAGGCATTAGCTATACTGAGGTGTTTGCATTAGCTGGCATAATTAAGGCGGCTGCAGCGCTATCCATACTGCTCTTTGTAGCTAACTTTCTATATCTTTCTCTATCTCTAGACGTCCTGCTGTGCTTTGCTGGCGTTGAGGCATAAGCGCCAATAAGCTGACTACAGTTGGGAGTGAATTAAGCACAGATTTTCATAGATAGTTTCGTAGAAATAACTAATAAGAAACTTTAATATATATGATGAAAATTAAAAATTTAAAATAAATAAGTTTAGACTTACTTTACTTATTTACTTTAAATCAAATTTCTCTACACCTTTTTTAAAGCCCTATCTGTGCCATAACTTGCTCAGAAATTCCAACACTCTACCCTGTACTTAAACTTTGAGAACTCGTTACTTGTGCTCATCAATATGCCAAGTTAGATGTTTGCAGAAGTGTGAGACGAAGTCGGGAGGGACTCCTGCTCCTTCCTAGCTCCTTAGCCACTTGGGGGCTGGACGTGCCTTTTTTGCTGAAAGCCAGCTGTTGCCAAAATTGCAAAATTGCAGGCTAATTGAATTTTGTAGCAGCAGCGCCATTTTGTATGCTACAAAATATTTTATAACTGCCTTTGAGCAGAGCTAAAAACCAAAGAGAAAGACAGAGAGCAGGAGAGGCAGAGAGGGGAAAAGGGGGGTAGCAGGAAGTGGAGGGAAGCAGAGCTGGCTTGTGGCATGTTGACAGCCACACTTGACCCCGGCAAAAAGGTTGAGAGCTAGAAAATGCCCGGAAAAGGCAAAGTATGAAATGAAAGCCCCGAATCGAGGCCAAAAATGTTTGGACTTTTCACAGCTGTTGTTGTTGTTGTTGTTATTCCGGTTTGTTGTTGAGCCTTGTTGTAAAATTAATTTTCAATTTGATTTTAAATAAATAATTAGCTGGCAAATTGCAAAATTTAATTTTAATTTCTTCTGCTGCTGTCGCACTTAAGCTCGCTTGCTCTACGTGCCACCCCCCACGCACAGCTAGCAACACCCACAAGCAACTTTTTTCTCTCTCTCTCTCTCTCTCTCTCTCTCTCTCTTCTTCTTTTTTGTGTTGGCAGCCTGCTTAATCCGATTAGCTGGAAAATGTTGTTAGTATCCCAAAAGAAGTCGTCGGGCTGCGCTCATTTACGCCATTGCTGAAGGTCGAGCAGTGCCTCCCCCGAGATCCCTCTCCCCTACACCCCTCCCTTGGGAACACATATAATGCGCACTAATGTTGTTTGCTCACAAGTTGCCGTTTGGCTTATCAAAGTGTCGCTATGCTTGGCATTCAGTGAGCGCATTTAAGTCTTGATTAATATTTGATTATGAAAATAATTAGAAATTCTTCAGGTATTCAAGTCATTAAGTTGCACTTGCCACACGTAATGAAGCCAGTTCTGGCAATTATAGCCCAAAGAGTGCCTGGCTAATCAAATACTCAATGAGTCGAGCATGTTTCCTATGAGTTTTCTAGCTTTTTTTTTGGTAGGCAGGGGTTTTTGTGGGGGTTCTAGTTTGCTAATCAAATTGTTCGTTGGCAATAATTGCTTGAAATGCAAATGGACGCCTTGCAGCATGTGGCATGTGGCACGGCCTAAGGCCTGCAGCTGCAGCTACCACTACTACTGAGGCCAAAAAGCAAACGGCAATGGCAACGGCAATTAGCACAATTAGGTTGCCAGTGCAAATCCCCAAAGCGTTCATCAGGCTCAATGCTACAGCACTCCGAACCGCCCTCCACTCCGCCTTTACTCACTCTTCACTGGCAATAAGAATTTTATGCTGAAAGCATCATCGACCTATGTGCTAGATCAAACATCAAATGTCAGTCAGCCACCAACAACAGCAACAACAACAATAACAACTCAACTAACCGCACTTGTCAGGAAGACAGGATTAACAAATCCTTGTTGGCAAATTGATTCAAAAAGTACTCAGAGGGCAACAGAGACAGCAAACAGAGGCAGTCAATGCATAAGATTGTCAAAGCGATTGCCTGATGAACAACTTAAATACCCTGTAGCAGACAGTGCTTTGTTATTTTGGGGATTAAACATATTTTGTGTATAACAAATTAGTAGAAAACCAAATCAAATATATATAACCTATCAGCAAACCTCTTAATATGTCGAATATTTTCATAAAATTTATAGGTTATAGGAAACCCTATAGGATGAATATATAAATTTTGATATTTGTTTTACTACAAGGTTTATTATATTCTACAAGAAAATGTGTTTAACTCTTCAACTAACAAACTGAATTACGCACTCCAAACACTCTTCTTTCCAACACATTTACAGGGCACAACAAGACCTCGCTATTTCTATGCCACTCTCACCCTTACACACAGACAGCCCTCTGTCATAGCTATCTCTGTCTCTCCACCACTCACTCGTGCTGTCCTGCTCTGTCTACGTCTACGTCTCCTGCTCTGTCTCTGTCTCTGTTTGCCGCACCGCTCGTTAGCTGCGACGGTAATGGGAGATAATTCAATTTTTAAACATTTGGCATAACAAGCGAAACCATCATTAAGGGATTTTTGGTGCTGACTGTGGAGTCCTTGCAATCAGCTACCCTCCGTATCATTGTATCTTCGTAGCTATAGATGTATCTGAGCTGTAGCTGCATGGCTAGCTGTTGCTGTTTTTGTAGCTGTAAGATACTTGTTCGCAAGTTTTGTCTGTGTCTGCCACTTGATTGGCATGTAGCTTGACTTGACTTTGACTACGACGCTTGTATCTGTAAGATACACACATACAACTGCCAAATGAAAATCAATGTAGGAGTTTTCTGCTTGCGTAATCTCAAACATATTAACATTTATTATAGTTTACTGCTTTTTTTGGCTACAAATGAGTTTTGGCCCAGTTTCTACTTCAGTTTAAGTTTCTCAACCTTGCAAATTGCTTGCGACACTTTTCATTTGACTTTTCCAAGAAATTTTTCCATGATTTCCCCAATTCCCATTGCATAAGGCTGTCGCACAGCCCTTTAGAGACTCCCCTCTCCCCCCTTGTATCATGGTCTCAATTTCAAATTCCCGCATTCATCTCTTCAGTGCCACATTTCTCAGATCTCGGTGTCTCTCTCTCTCTCTCTGTCTCTCAGCTGCTCAGCGACATCGCACGCGCTCAAAATTTTAAATTAGTTTAGCAATTGAGACGCGTTGCTCGGTGTCGAGTGGTGGAATCACGAGAATCACGAATTACGAATCACGAAACGAAACTAAATTGAATTAGAAATGCAAATTTTTTGAGCTTTTTGATTTGTGTAAAGTGTCGCAGTTGATACCTCAGCTATTTGATGTGCTACTTGTACACATCGGGTGTATATATATGTATATAAATGTATCTGTAAGTTGGCTAAAGATAGAACTTGACGTAACTTGATTTGAGGTGGCTTTTATGCGGAGTTGAGTAAGGAAATTATAAGCTGCTTTTAAGTTAAGGTTTATTAGAATGAGAAGCATATATTTGTTGGCAGAAAGAAGTAAATATTTCAACAAAATTATAAGGTTTAAGATAGCTAACTTTTCAGCCTTTTTTAGTGTCACTTTTCTCAGCCAAAAACTGAAATTTTGGTACTCAAGAAGTATCTTTACTTCCAGCCTAATATCTGCTTTAACTGCTTCAACTCATTAGCCGCACTCGAGCCTAAACTTCAGGTATCTGGCATTAGCCCAAGTATCTCATAAATTGCATTAGTGACACCTTAGACCAGTTTGAGCTGTGATGTCTAACTCAAATCAAAAGCGACAGTTGAATTTGTTAGCTAATAAGCTTGTTTGGCTCATCATCATGAGCATAAGTTGAAAGTATCTACACACAATTATGTATATATAGCTACAGCAGCATAAGTATCTGTAGCTGTAACTGTAACTGTAACTGTAGTTGTCGTCTGTCTCGTCTTGTGCTGTCTTGTCATATTGCATAAGTCAGCGTTGTGTTTAGCAAATGGAATTTGCACCTTCTGGGCAGCTGATTAGGAGCAAGACGTGAGGTAAATTTCGGTACGTGCTTTGCTCATACATTATAGACAGATACTTCCTGCTGTAACCTCTTGGCCCCCCAGTCTCCCCACAGTCCACCCCGACTTCCACTTGGTAATGCGTTCGTAAGTCCTGGGCTAATCCCATTAGACTGTAGCTCTGCGCTCAGGCAGTCGAAAAACTAAACTTCACTTAAATCTGCTGCAATTTTGCAGCTCTTGTCGGCGCCGCTTTCATCTTTTTATTGCAGCCAAAAAAAAGTTGTGGAAAATTATAATCGATAAGTGCTTTTTTCGGCGGCAAGTGGCAGCTTTGATTTCGATAAATGCCGCAACGCAGCTGACGAAATCGGTTATCGATGATTGCTATTAAGTCGCACATAACGCGACACTTTCGCACATTCCAAAAACTACGAGCCACGAAATTTGCATACCAAAGCAATAATTGCATGATCCGAAAACCCAACCAAACCCAACAAATTCCCTCGTCTCCTACCGCCCCGTTCCCCCCCAAAATATTTCTTGGAGCTGCCACTCCTTTGACTCTGGCTCTGCATATCGATTGAGTTCTTTTTTGTCTGTTTTTTTGTTTTTTATTCAATTATAGTTGGGCAGCTCCTCGCGTAGGAGCGACTGTAACGGCTCGCCGAAAGGCAAAGTTTATTATCGCGGTCTGAGGGAACTGGAACTGGAAGTGGAAAATAGGAAATCGAATTTCTCTGTGGTTTTCTTTCGCATGACGTTTAATGGAATTTTTATGCGTTTGCCATGCCGCGGAACTGCCAGCAAGTGAGTGCTCTAACCAACTGACTGACTGACTGACAGTCCGATTGACTGATTGACTCACTCACTTCGTTATGTCGCTGAGAGTTATGACAAAAAATTATTTGAAGCACTTTTAGGGAGAGTGCAATCAATGCTTGGAGAAGAACTCAAGTGCATAACTGAATTGCTTTATGGTTGAAACATGTCCGTTCCATTTCAATCGTTTCAGCTTAAAGCGGATCATAAAAAGCTTGAAATGGAATATTTTAAAGAAGTTTTGGAATCTCCTAAGTTAGGAATTATAACAAAAATACAGTATATACATTTAATTGACTAATTTTGAACATTAATGTGTGTTTCACTCCACTTGTTTTACATGAAAGTTTCTTTTATAAAGTCTATGCTAAATGCCACTCATTTTCGTCAAACATAACCTCAAAACTTTAAGTCCATGTTTAAAATATTCACTGCATTTCATTTATTTCCACTAAAGATAAGTATTGGATTCAATTAACATATGCTTTACTATTATTTAAATGTAGCATATTCCAATCGTTTCTCAACAGCACATAACCTCAAAAAATTAAGTACTTACTTACTATGAATACTTCCTTTCTTATTGAAATAACAACTTAATACAGATAAGAATAGTATACAAACTAAGTTTGCTAACATTTAATATAAATACAGTTCATTCCATTCGTTTCTGTGCAACACATAACCTCAAATAAATTAATTCTAATAAACTTAGTTTAAAACTTTTCTTTAGCTGAGCTCAGCTCTTAGTATAATACAATACAGCACTAATTATATTTGTCTTACTCTTAAGATACTTTATCTTCAAGCTTATTGAATTTTTTCGAGATACTCAATCTTTAATTTTATTGAGATACTTTATCTACAGTCTCATTAGCTAGTTTTTGTAGTAATCGATATTAACAGTTCGTTTGGGGAACTAGCGAATATTTAATTAGAACCGAAAGTGACTCTCAGCAGACATACTCCCTGCGATAAGTTCTCACTCAAAGTGCTCAGCTCTCACGTTGGTAGTCTCTCTCCCTGTCTCTCTCGCTCTCGATAGCTACCTGTCTCTGTCTGGCTTTGGCACTTGTGCACACATTTACCCTCTGACCGATTTGATAGAAACTTCTGCGCATAATTCATGCAACAAACCCTCGACATGTGCGTCCATGTAATCCGATATGCGACACGGTCCCCCTCCCTGCTCCCTCCTCACTCCTCACTCCTACCCCCTGCTTTTCTGTAGCGTGCCACTAATAGAATAATTCGTTAATGTAACTACAAGATACAAAGTGCGAGTTGAATATAATCCGAATTCGAATCCGTTGTCGACGATTATCATTGGCTTTTTATCTAAAATTTAATGCCGTGTCTATTGAGAGTTGAGTACTGCACTTTCAGCCAGCCTTTCATTTTTGGCGCATCTGCTTGGCGCTGTTATCGGCGTGTATCTGGTAGATATATTAGTGTTTCATACTCACATGGATGTGTGGCGGCAAACGGATAGTCCAGTGTGGGCAGACGGGGTGGATGCGGTCCGCAGGGATGCAGGGCGGGCGGGCATTGATAGCAAAACATTCCTCTGCCCGCAGCTGCAGGACCGAGCTGCAAGAGATACAAAATTACAGATACAGATACAGATACATTCCAGTCGAAAATTGTTTAAAGATTGTCAGTAATTTTGATTAATTTACTTGCCAATCACGTACAACTATTTGTGGCTTTGGGTGGCGCACTTGTAATTTAAATGCAATTCAATTGAAGACGGCGACGCTGACTGCGGCAGCGACGTCGACGTCGACGGCAGCGGCGACTGCAACGCAATGCGGGCCGACTTTGTGTCGCCTTTAATGTTGTCATATGCACCTCAAACTCAATTCGATTCAATTAAAGACAATTACAGCCTTATGACAAATAATCTACAATCGATTTGTTGTCTGCTCTCTTTACTCCACTCCTTGTCTCTCTCTCTCTCTCTCCCTCTCTCTCTCTGTTTCTCTTTGCATTTCTCAGTGCAGTTCGCTGTCTGCATACAATTAAATTGTCCTCAAACGAATCAATTGATTTAAATTAATTGCATTTGCCGCAAAAGAGTCGCTCACTCACTTACTCATGCAGTCAGTTAGTCAGTCCGTCAATCAGTCAGTCATTCTGTCCATCAGTCATTCAGTTAGCTAAAGCTTGATGAACTGACATCAGTTATGAGTGCAATTGCCGACATGTTGGCGCCTGTTTGCATGTTTAGCTCTTAATTAGACTAAGAATTTCTTAGTTCTCCTACAGAAACTTCACTTTCCACAAAGTCAAAGTCAAAGTTCAAAGAGAAAGTGGGTAGGGAGAGAGCAGCAAGTCGTTATAAGTAAACTGCATATGGGAAAGTCTTGCAAGAAAGGGATTTTTTAGCCTCAGTGTAAATGATACTTGTGTGAAAAGATCTTGCTGATAACCTCAAGTTTGCGCTAAGAAACTATTTAGGTTCCTAATGAGTTAAATAATTACTGAAACAAGGGATGAATAATTGTATCTATTTTAAAAGAAAGAGCAAGTTTCAAATTACAAACTCATAGAACTTATAGATTCGAAGTTCTTTATAATAACAAGAAATACTTTAAATGTACCAAACATAAGATCCTAGTTGTAAAGACCGTAAATTACTTCAGCATTAACGATCTACAAGAAAAAAAAAACTCAGATAATAAACTTAATTTATGTGAAAACCTACTTAATTTAAAATGAAAAATATTTTAAAAATAAGTGACCCCTTTTATAGTAATTTTTTCACCCTTTGGTAGTACAAAGTGACACCTTTTATACTAATTTTTTCACCCTTTGGTAGTGCTACAATTTGCTCACATTACGCACTCCATTACTTACTCACAAACCCCTTTTTAAACCTCCTTTTTTCTTGCTATAAAATTCGTTTTAAGTCATTAGCTTTTATTAAAAATATAAATTTTCTAAATATATCAAAACTTGGCTCTCCTATTCCCAATAAATCCTACTGAATCCCTGGCTAAACCGCCGACTTAACTAGTTTAATTTGCATACTCCTCATAAATATGAAATATCACAACAAATCTCACAGTAACCAGTTACCAGTTACAGTCACATAATGCCAACAAACTACAATATTTGAAATGCAGTTGGCCAAACGCCTCATATCCTCCAGTAAGCAAATAATAATGCCATGTGAAGGCCCCACATTAAAATTTCAAAAATCAATTTCAGAAATAGCATTTTGATTTGATTTACATTTAACACCCCGAGGGTCAGTCAACACAAGTACACACTCGAATTCAGGAATATATATAAACATATATGTATATAGAAATGTATGTGGTAGATAAAAGCAGGTGTATGGTCTCCTTTGGGCCATACCATTAAGCCCCGAATTGTTTGTAGGGGGGTAGGGAAGGAGAGATAGGGAGAGCGTACAATGCCTGCTACAGCACAGTGCCCGCAAAATGTACGTGTACCGACATGTACGACTATTTAATACGCCCAAAATAATTCAGCATAAATTATTCAGTGGAAATTAATTCAGTAACAACAGTTACAGCGCCGAACGGTAACAGCTAAGGGCACGGGCACGGGCACCTAGCTGCTACCCAACGCTAGGGGGCGCCACTGTCCCAAGCCGTTGCCAGAGACAGAGGCCGCATGTGCAACATTAGACACGAAATGGCAATTTTCCATTTGGCAAATGAGTTTTGCGGCCGACGGACTCCAAATATAACAATTATGCAAAATTACAAATTCTCACAATTCTAATGGAATGCTTTGGTCACGCTGAAAACTGTACTGACCCAAGGGGTGGGGATGGAGGAGGGGGAAGTGGGAAAATTTAGGGAAAGTGGAAGCTGGCACTGAACTGAACTGAACTGAACAGGTGATGTCATGGCTCTTGCATGTTGTTGGCTAAATGGAAATTTATTGGCTTGGCGCCTGGTGGGGACACAGGTGGCAACCCTGAAACAGTGTTGTAGCAGCAGGCGAAACCGACGTCCTCTGCTGATGCCGTTAAATTATTTTGCGTGTGTAAATTTGGCGGAAATAGTCTGTAACATGATATGCTAACACTTGTGGTCCACAACGGGGCAGCAACGTGTGGCAGGTGGCAGGAGGCGGCAGGAGTATGGTGTCAGGTGGCAGTTGCCAACCTGCGCACGGGGTGGCAACGTCGTGTGCAGGCCATAAATAAAATTCATAAAGTTTTTTAACAAATTTACTCAAATAAATTAAAATGGCGCAAGGAAGCGGCAACAAAATTGTGTTGTATTCATGAGCTTTTTGTTGGCCGCTCGGCGCCCCGGATGCATAACTGTGTATATGTGTGCGTGTGTGCGTGTGTGTGTTGGGTGTGTGTGTGGCCTGCCATCAGCTGTAATGTGTCATGTAGAAGTATGCACACAATTAATTTTAATTGCAATTGAAATTGAAATATAAGTAGAAATGCGAGCACAGGAAATTGCGAGTGCAGCCCAGTCTATAATGCCAAAGCAAACAAATTTTGTAATTCAACAATTCCCAAATGTTTTTTCTGCACAAAACTTGATAATTAATTGATGAGTGGAATACACGTTTCAAATGTGACATGTTTAAATAACAAATGAAGGGTTAGAAAGGTGCATGGGATTGAGAAAGTGTTGGAAATTTTATAGAGTTTGTAGTATAGGAGTTATGTTGAATTATATACTGAAAATATTCATATAAATTAAGATATAAATTATTACAAGTTTCTCCAAAAACTTTCATGGGAAAAGTCCCAGATTTTCAAAGGAGCAAACTAAGAAAAAAAATTAATAGTTATTAGTAACTTCAAGTAAGGTATTTCTTCAAAAATACTATCAATATTTTAAGTGTCGAAGATAAAGGTGTTCATCCAAACAGAGGGACAGACAGGCATCGCTATATCGACTCGGCTATTGATGCTGATCAAGAAAATATATACTTTATGAGGTCAGCAACGCATCCTTCTGCCTTTTACGCTTATTTCACTTCCAACACTTTTTGTGAAGAAAAAACTTTCAGATAAAAAGTGTTGCCTGCTTTTGGGCTGCTCGAGTAATTAAGACACATTGCAACAGAGCTCTGCAGAGCTAACTGCGCTGACAACATGAGGCCAAATGCAATTAGCCAATTGCCTATTTGGGCCTAGTAGCAGACAATGCAACACGCTGCCACATTGCCACACAGTGAGTGCAACACGCGAAATTCAATTAGCAGCGCACTAAACAGCGAGCAACGATTTCGATGAGGCACAGAGTCCAAGAGAGGACGGAGGAGAGGAGGTGGGGTGGAGAAGCAACCTGCCACAGCTGGAGGTGCAACACACAGCGCAAATCTGTGTGCTAAGCTGCCACTCGACAGCCAAATCGGACCAGCCTTTGTCACAGAGTTAGTGAGTGTGCGTGTGTTGGTGTGTGTGTGCGTGTGTGGATTGGGTATGCGCTCTGTGGCAAGTTGAGCAGTCGCCGCTAGTTGCTGACACGAGCCGTCGCCAAAACGGGAAATTCAATCAGAGCTGTAGGATTAGCCAGCAAAACTCGGGTCTCCGCCCACTGCCCAGCTTTGTGCTGATTTCAATTGCATTAGGCTGACTGCAGTCGAGCAGCTCCAGTCTCCACTGGCCATTGTCTGGCACATCCGCGTGTTGTACTCCACGCAGCGTTAATGGAATTATAAATTTAACAAATTTTAGTGCTTTATTACTTCTGTTTTTAATATTTTCTTTTTTCACTTTTTTTCGCTTGTTTGCTGTGTGCGCTTTTCATGCCAATTCGTGGGGAGTTGCTCGCCATCTCTCCCTCTCTCTTTCAGTCTCTCCTGGTCTCTCACTCCCTCCTTGTCTCCTTGTCTGTCTCGCTGGGTGTCGCTGCTGTTGATTGACTTGTGTTTCATTTTAATTTGGTTAATTCAAATTAATCAAGCGAAGTCGACAACTTTTTATCGCTCGACGAGTGCATTTGTTTTTATACCCGTGCCACGGGCTTAAATAGGGTATATTAGAGGTGTTTAACTAAAACTAGTTTAAAATACAATTTGATGCAATTTTTAAGCTATTTGTAATTCAGATAAAATCGAAATTCATATAAACTCATAAATATATTTTTAACTTCATGTTTTGAAATTTATTTAGAATTTGCCATTATTTTTAAAAATACTTGTCTGGGTAAAATAAAGTCTTAGAGCAATTTAAATCACTAGCATGAGAGTATGTGTTAAAAATAGAATAAAAGAATATTTTTGACATAAAATTCATACGAAGAGATACCAAACTCTAGGAAAAAATGATGTATAATTTTTATAAATATTTAAAAAAAAATTGTTAAATGGATTTTAAAACATAAAACATTATATTAAAAAATAAAAGAAAGGAGCAGAAAGAACAGAAAGAACAGAAAGAACAGAATGGAGATTAATTTCATTTAAATAAAAGTCCAATAAACACAAATTTACCTAAGTACGGGTATTTCAAAGTCCATCACCCCCAACTCAAACTGAACAAAGTGCATTGGTCGACATGAATATGCATGCACTGTCTGCTGCTGCTGCAGCGCCAGCTTCGTTAGCAGCTGCAGCACTGGACAACGGGATAACTGAATAACGGGACAACGGGACAAGTGAACCGATGGACAGTGGGACAAAGCGACAGAATTTGTCGCAGACGCATTTCCACTTTGTTGTTTGCTCAATTAATGCAATTGCCTTGTTGTAATTGTTGTTGTTGTTGCTGTTGTTGTTGTTATTTTTGTGACATTATTAATTTATATTTATATTACTTTTACTGCCGTTACTGCCGTTATTGTTGTTGGTGTTGCATAATGCGCATCAGACTTTGTTGCCGCTGCAAATTGCATTACATTTTGATGCCTTTTAATTAATTTTGAGTTAATTTTTATTATTTTTACAGTTTTTTTTTTCGATCTTGTTTTTTATTACTTTTAGTGTTGTTGTTTTTTTTCTGATTTGTGGTCTTTTTATGGCTGTTGGTTTTCAGTTGATTAATTCTCAGACAGAATCTCAGACAACTCGGCTGTAAAATGTGGAAAATTTCGAGCGTGTTTGAAAGGGAGTTTTAAATGGAGTTGGGAAGGATTTTACTTCGATTTTTATACAATTTAAGTATGTATGTACTTCTCTGGGGAGGTTTCAGCTTAAAGCTTGAAATAAATAATCGAAAAAATTTCATTTTTTCTCAACAATCGGACTTTAATTTATGTAATAATTAGTTAATATTTCTAAAATTCCTTTCCTTCTTAACTTCATTTGGTAAAGCTTTTTGACTGACTGATCTGCCTACAAACGAAACTATGTATAAGTCCTTTGATCTATTAATTTTTAGGTTTCTAAGTCTGAATTTCTTTCTACTTCTAAAAAACTTTTTAAATTTTATATTAAGGACCTTTAAAATAAATTTTAAGTTTACAATTTGTTTCTGTACTTTTCCCAGTTAAAAATAGCTACTTTAATTAAATTAAATGACACTTGCAGTAATTTTTAAGACGATCATTTAACACAAGACCACACAAAACTTGTCGTCTTACTATTTATTAGATCTCATAAATAAATGGATTATTTCAAGTAATGCACAACTAACCCAGATTTGTAGAGCTCACAGACTGAATGCTCCACAAAATGCAAACCACTCAAGGTCATAGTCACAGACATAACGTCACTCGATGCTCCAACTGATGCCCTAATGGACTTATCGGGTCTACAAAATCTCAGTGAATCGCATAAAACTAAACAAGCGAGAAAAACAAGAGAATTTCACCGTGCAGTTCACATAATTCGCAATGCAGACGAAACCCGAATGAGAATTAGAAAATGTGAATGAGAAAGAGTGGGAGAAAGAGAAAGAGTGGGAGAATGGGAACGGAGAGTGATAATGATGATGATGATGATGCCCCGCGATTGGTCAGTTGTTGTATCCACGTGCGAACTGCCTCATCCCGCTGGCATTAGAGGCACTTAAACGCGTTTTGCGAAATTGCCACAGCCACCCACGCAACAACAACAACCACAGCAATTTGAGCAACATTTTGCCTTTTTTTACAGTCACTGCCTAAAAGCGCGATAATTTTACACCGCGTAGAGGTGTGCATAGTGTTGTAAAGCGGGGAAAGAGAGGAGGTTGTTTTATGGCCGGGGTCTTGTTGATGAGGTTATCACTTTGCGAAAAGTAAAGTGCATCCGTTTTTAGAATAGTCCGTCCGCATAATCAAACTAAACTGGCGCAGTGTCTATGTTTCATGTCCATCCAGCTGGCTGTCCACCTCCACCTACTACCCCCTCCTCACTCCCTACCCCTCACTGTCTCTGGCGTTGATTGCAGTTTTTGGCTGCGTTTTGTTTTTGCATTTTGATGCTGCATTAAGCGCATTTGATTGCGTCAATTGGCTCGCGCCTCGGCTCAAACCACAAAAAAAAGTGTGTGCTTAAAAAACAGTAATAGAAAGCTTAGTAGACAGTGTTAACTAGATGGTAAGATACCCGGTAGGGTTAAGAAAATTTTAAAATTAATATTTTTTCAACTTTTAAATCAAAGAAATCGGTTTAAAAGCTAAAGTTACTTTCAAATTGGTAACTAAATCATGTCCTCCTTGCCTCTTCCCTTCCTTTGTAGTTGTGCACACCTTTAAACGATTTCTAAATATACAGGGTATGCAAAAAACAAACAAATCTGTCATATCTAGGGAATCTCTGGCAACGAAAATGCCACTAAATTGAATTATGTGCAGCTGCAGTGCCAGCAGTCGTCCACCCAACCCCTGATCAACCTCCAACTCCCTATACCTACCGAGCTGCACTTGCGCCCACTGTGAGCCGTGTCCAAGTGTCGCCAATTGTGCAACACTAGAACAGGGGCGTAGCGGGGACAGTGGTGGGGTGTAAAGGGGTTAGCGGGGGTGCTGCTGGGTGGTAGTGTGCTGACATTTGACGAAAGGCAACCCTTCAATTTGAATACGTCTTCGGGGCGCCCGCATATAGGAGGTCCAAACACTCATACATATAGCTATACTATATAGTATATGTATATATGTATTCCTCTATATATTTGCTTGTGCTCTTCGTAATATTTCACTCTTGACAATTGCGTGCTTTGTGTTTTGTTTTATTATAAATATTTTGATTGAATTTTCTGTTTAATTAAAGCAAATTGCTTTTTGTGTGCATTTGCCAACGGGGGTACAACATGCACGATCATGTTGTTGCTGGCTCGCCTCGGGGGGTCTCCCACTTTTTTTTTTTTATCAGACAATTTGAAAGATTCTTGGGAAAATTATTTGTCATAGCATTGAAACAAAAAACAGTGAACGATTCTCAATTGATTCGTTTTTTCTAGCGCAAAATAATTTTAAATAAACTTTGGTGGAGTAGTAAAGAAATCTTAGAAAAATATAGTAAGAATAAATTTTAAAAATAAATAAATTTGTTAAATAATTATGAAACTAAATAATTTTACATTTTTTAAAGTTTTTTTTATTTTTAAATATATTTTCTTTTGAGTAAAAATTGTGCTTAAGCATTTTGTGATTTAAATTCGAATATATTTATTTTTCAAATCAAACCCAAAATTTTATATTTTTAATTCAAATTGTATACTTTTATGCAAATTTTAAAAACATTACTTTTTTGCATTTTTTATATACTTTCTTTTTACGTTTATTATATTTTCTTTTTAATTTTGTAGTTGAAATTTTGGGTTAAAGTCATTCTGGAGTTTTTTTTTTTTTCATTCTAAAAAATTTTCAAAAATTATCCAAAATTTGCCTTATTTTTTATACAAATTTAAAGCTAAAAACTTTTTCGACCTGTCCTCTCTTTTTAAATTTGTTTCTACATCAATTTTAAATTCAGTTATGCCATTTAAAATTTCTATTTAGTGAAAACTTTCCATTGGCTGCGGTTTCAGCTCATCAAAATCGTGCCCCGAGTTCAAAATACGAAAAATGTTTTCAATTTTCGATAGCCAATTGAATCAAGCAATCAATAAACATGGCAACTAACCTCCAAACTATGCCCAATAGCCATTTGGACGATAATTCTATTTGGCTAATTTAAATATGCCAAATTGTGTTTTATTTTTATAAGCGCAGAGGGAGAGGGGGAGAGGGAGGTAGGGAGAATGAGAGAGAGGAAACACCTTATGCCAATTTCGTTTCAATTTCCATACCCGATTCGCTTTACCCGTTACCCGCTACCCGTTACCCGCTTACCCTCGACTGCACTTCATTCCCTAATTGAGTTGAATGAATTGAAAATGAATCGAAACTTGACAACAAAATGAAGTCGAAGCGTCAGTGTGACCGTACCTCTACCCCAACCTCTCTTAGCCTCCACTCTTGGCCAGTTGCCTCCCAGTTGAGCGAGTTACTCCCTCAAAGTTGGAGCTACGAGTTCGTAGCACTCGATGGCTGCCAATTAATTTGCGGTTGATCAATTCAATTTGTAGCTCTTCCATTTTTTTTCGGTCCCCTTTGAGGGGGAGTTACGGCTCCGATGCCACCCAGAGTTGCCACCAGAGTTTAATTTGTTGGCGCGTTTCGGATTCGTTTGGCGAATTATCGGCCAT
This sequence comes from Drosophila dunni, assembly GCA_018152125.1. Lineage (NCBI taxonomy): Eukaryota > Metazoa > Arthropoda > Insecta > Diptera > Drosophilidae > Drosophila > Drosophila dunni. The sequence goes on along the minus strand of JAECXC010004138.1, from coordinate 12,986,797 downwards.
TGATTTGGGACTCCTCCCAGCACGTGTCTGGCTCCAAAAAAAACCCCAAATTGGAGTTGGACCGGGAACCGCAGTACTCGGCACTCTTTTTAATTACCATCAATTATTCAAACTGCATTTGGCGTGATCAACTTGGCGCTCTGTCCTCGGTCCTCATTTCTTTCCGCTTCTTCTTCTTGCTGCCTTTCAATCTGTCTGAAAATCCTTTTTTTCGGTTCGAGTCTGAAGTGTTTTTAAAAAGTTTGCGCGATTTCTCACAGGAAAGGCATCAACACAAACACTTTTGGTGTGCCTCGTCCTGGAGTGGAGACACTTGAAACAATTCACACACACTCTGGTATGTGTGTGTGTGTGTGTGAGTGTGTGAGTGTGTGGTACTCGTACTCGCTCAAGATTTTTATCAAATTTGCGCTCATTAAGAAATTTTTAATGCAAATTAAAAGCGTCTAAATAAATTATGCCCCAAAATGTTTGTGCCTTGAATTCAATTCAATTAAAAGACATTTGGCATGGAATGGAATGGCTTGGAGTGGAAGCCTTTTATCTTGGTCTCTATTACTAAGAGATCCCTAGATAAATGTTAAGGAATCTTTGGTAAATTCTAAGAAAATCAAACATAAGCCTAAAAAAATTATTAACGGTTTTAAAAACTTTGATACTTAATTTCTTGATAACTAAATGTTTACAGAAAGAGAAATGTTTCTTTATATCATTAATACCGAGTTCGATATCTTTGTGTGAGAAAACTATGAAATTTTTTTGTAATTTCATATTGGGTATCTATGTATATAAATGATCTTCTAAGTGAAACCTGAAAAAGTCCTTTATAAATTCTGATTGAAATTCAGTTTTTAGTAGCAAATACTTGATTTTTTTCTCTGATTTGTTTTAAAACAGTCTTTAAGTTATATAAGTAACCTACTCGTATGATCATGACCGAAGTAAGGACTTAAAACCACATGAAGAAGATCAAAACTCTTCTTGTTATTAAACTTGTTTATTTTCCCTAGAAGTCTAAGGGTTACTAAGGGTCTTCAAGCTTTAATCTTAAATATATGTCAAATTTATGTTTAGATTAAAACGATTAATAGATTTTAATGCAGTCAGAAGTATAAATATTGGTAAAACTTATTTCATTTTATAATCTAGTTGACTTTTTCTCTCTGTGTACTAATACAGTCTGTAGTATAAAGTGCACTTCCAATTCCTCATCTTACTTCTTACAATTTTGATTTCTGAATCTATCTTTACTCCCAAACTTTCCTCTAAATCTATCCCAAACATTTACTTCCATAAACATCCCATTTCTTTTCTTACTCAAATTACTGGTTAACAGAGGCAACCCAAAGAAATTAACTCTTCCTACCATTCTTAAAAATGTTTTCTAAGTTCTGTTTAAACTTACCTTATTACCGTCCGTGAAAATTTTGACAGTAATTCTTCAAGCGTGTCGAAGAAAGAAAATCCTTGCGTGAGAACGTGAGCTTCGATTGTTGGCTCCTTGTTTTTTGGCAAAAAACTTCTTACAAGACGGCAGGAAAAGAGAAAAACTTTTTGATGAAGTCTAAAGAGCGTTTCAAAGCACTTGAGAGTCAAGTTTTTGGGCTTGAGGTACTGTTATTTGGGCAGGTGTGAACTTTTAACGGTACAACTAGACAACAACTTTTGAGTCACACTCAATCAAAGCTCTAATTTAGCACGAAAGTTGCAAGTTTAACACACAAACACACGCTTACACACGCACACTCATGTGACTTGATTGTTTTTGAGTTTTTGTCTTGGCAAGGGTCTAACTCGCTCTCACTCTAACACACGCTCACTCGCTCTCTTAGCGAACAACACACCGCAGCCACAAATGCAATTTGTTTATCGTTCTCTATTGTAACGGGACTCGTAGAATTGCAACGACTGTTATACTGTTATATGGAATAACTCAGTTCAACTACGAGAATCACTCAGTACCGAACGCGTGCAACGGTTGATTGCGAATGATCTAACTGCCGACACAGAGGCTGCGACGTTGTTTCTGTTTCGTTTACTGTTGCCGCTGTCACCAGCGCCGCCACCGTCACTGCTGCTGTCGACGTCGCTGTCCTCGTCGACGCTCGCCTAAAGATGGCCGCATACAAGACGGGGGTTGGGTTGACTTCGTGTTGGTCTCGTGCCGTCGGTTCGCCTCGTGCCTGGTGGGTACCCCGTAAGCGCCGCCTTTGCTGTGCGTTTCATGCACAATTTCCCATTATTACTTGCGCAAGCGCCGCGCAGCGATGTCATCTGTCAGCCAGCCAAAGCAGCGCAGCTGTTGTGCTGCTGCTCGCACTGTAGTCCGACTCGCTCGCACTCACGCAAGACAATTTTCTCATTTTGTGTGTGTGTGTTTTTTTTGCAGCAGGCCAGCAAGTTTTCTTCTACGCGCATTTTCATTGTGAAATTGAATTTTCGGCATGGGAACGTCCAGGACATCAACGTTGATGGCGACGACGACGGCAACGGCGACGGCGACGGCGACGGCGACTGCATCAACTGACTTATAATTTCTCCACACGGCGAGGCTACTTTATTTTATTACACTTTATGCGCTTGTGTGTGTGTGAGTGAGTGAGCACGCTGCGCTGCTTTGTCTCACTCGCTGAGGCAGCCTTAAATTGGATTTTCATCGTTATGCTTGCTGTTAAGTGAACGCAGGGAAGAGCAAGGAAGAGAGCGAGCGCTAGAGTCAGAGCGAGCAGGAGAGCGCGCTTGTGTGTGTGAGTGGGAAGCTTTTATCCATTGTGCTTTGGGTGGCCCGTTGCTCGTTGTTGTTGTTGCTTCTCTTGTTGTTTTTGTGCCCTGACTAAAAGCGATTACTCAGCGTTGGAATTTATTTGGCATATCATTTTTGACAACTCAATTTATTTTTATTAATTTGCAGCTGAGCAGCGGCGTCGACGCTGGCAGCACTTGTTCTCACTCTGTCTCTCTGTCTCCCTCTCTCTCTCTCTGTGTTTCTTGCTCGCTCTGGCTCAGTTGCTTAAGCCCAAATCCCGTGCACAATTTAAGTGAATTTCAGTTAATTTATTATCATGCATTATTGCCTTTACTCACTCCCACGCAACTGCTCTCCATTTCTCCCCCACTCTCTCGCTCTCTCTCTCTATCTCTTACTGTTGTTCTGGCCGCCATGTTGGCCTGGCCTGATCCATTTATTATTGTTTGCGATTGGGTCGTTGGCCACAATTACGAAATGAATTTGCTGCCTGAGCTCACCTACCCACCCCCAGTCCCCTTTCTCCCTCTCTCTTTCTATCCTCTGTTCTGCCGTCTCCTTCTTTAGTTTTGGGCATTTGCTTAGCTGAAACTATTTTCGCTCGCTTTCTCTTGCTTCAGCCACATGAGCTTTGACTCCCTCGACTTATTCTTAATCTTAGTTCCCCTTTCTCTCTCACTCTTTCTTCTCTCTTCACTCTCTTCTTCCTCCTCTTTGGGGTCTAACTGTCAGCCTCACAAATTGGCGCGCTGATTTATGAGTTTGTGTCTATTGAAAGTTTCCTCCCTCAATTTCCTTCCTTCCTTTCTCACCCCTTTCTCTCTCTCTCTCTCCTTTCGCCATTTGTTTCTTCGCCATTAGTTTGTGTTTTAGTTCTATTAGTATTTCATTTCATTTCATTTTGCTTTGTTTCACTTTATTTCATTTTATTGCCAGCTTCATTTTTCTTCAGCTTCTTTTCTGGGTTTTAGCGGAATTACCTGCTTAATAATGGATGTGTTGGGTCTCTGCTCTGACTCGGCTTCTTCTCCCTCTCTCTTTGTCTCTCTCATTTGCTCACTCTCTGTCTTTCTCTTACCCTTCAGCCTTTTTTCACCTTTTCCCTAGTCTTGTGGCATTGCAGTTGCATTTTGGCTAAGGATTTCTTGACTAAAGGGGTGTTTTAGTGGTAGCATGGGGTAGCTTTGGAGGTCTTGACATTTCCTTACCAAGCTTAGCTCTTTTTACCTTTATTTTTCTTGTTTCCCTTATATTAATAACGCTGGGAATATGTGCATTTCAATTCAATTTGTTGCGTTTTACAACACTGTCTGCAGATTTCTCAAATGATTTACCTAATCTTTTATTTAATTTATTTTTTACAGCTAATACTACAGTCCAATTTATATATCTTGTCCAATTTCAGTTAAATTCCAAGTCTAGCTGAGTTATACAACACTGGAGATGAGTGTTTTAGTGGTTTGCTATCAAATTCTCTTTAACTTTTAGTTAAATATATTAAGTTTAGGCTTAAGTCTCATATTTTAACACTTTTTAGTTGAGTTCTTTTAATTTAAATTTTGTTAAACAACACTGGTTTTAGTATTTTTAGAAAATTTCCTCATTTTTCGCTTTATTTACGATTCAATTAGAATAAGAGGACAGCTTACCAATGGGAACACTTTGATTTAACCTATATTTTCCATGCGTTTCACTGTTCCATTCCATTTTGTACCACCTTTTATTATTACTTTTTGTTCAAATCGTTTCATTCTACACTATATCATATGAAATTTTGTTCCAAACGATTAATTTCCCTCTCGTTTCCCTACGGAACGAACTGGAATTGAAACACTGAGCCAGAAGAATGATAGAAAAAAAGTGGAAGACTGCGTGTAAGCTACATAGACAGAGCGAACAGAAGGCCATGCCTGCCGGGCACTCCATTTGCTTCATTTTCCACTTTTCCACTTTCCATTTTCCATTTCCACTTGCACTTTGTGCGAAAACTCTGGGTGAAATTTATGTAATTTATATGGGCACTTGACTGTCTAAATTGCCTGCGGAGAGAAAGCTTGCCACATGCCACCCCCACCCCTGACTCCCGACGTCGTGCCACGCCCCAACGCCCTAGCTGCCTCTCTGCCAGCAGGCTCCAAAGCTTTAGCTGCCACTTTTTATATCATCTACTTAGCCTTAATGGCAAATAATTAATTTCATGCTTCCGCGTTTCGTGTCGCAGTCAGTGGAGTGGAGAGGGTGGAGTAGGAGTCGGGGGTGGGGCGGTAGGCGAGCAAAGCACGTGACTTGCCACGCCCAGACAAACAGTGCGCCCAGACGCCCATTTGACCAGCGTGTACACCCCCCAACGACCATTTTCAATTTCACAAATTGCTTATTTTTCGAAAACCAAATTGCAAGTGCCTTGGACTTGGCAGCGACGTCGACAGAGGTAGTGGCAGCGACGCAGGCAGCGGCAGCGCCACCGGCAGTTAATGCATTTTACGTGCGCGTCCCTGGCCACAGTCAAAGACCAGAGCTGCTCTTTCTTCTTCTTCTACGCTCTGCCCACTCTTCCCACTCTCTTCGCTCTCTTTGCCCTTAACCCCTCTCTTTACTCCTCCTTCTCCTCCTTCGCTGCAGCCTTCTCAATTACGGTTATAAATTTTGCTCATGCCCAAAATGGCGCAACTGAAAATGAATAGCCTGCTTCAGTGTCTCCCCTTCCACTACCCACTCCACATTCCCCCCTCTACTCTCTTTGCTTCTCTTTCACACTCTGCGCAAAATGTTATTAACTTCTTTTAGCCAAGTTGAGCCAAATTACATTGCGGTTGCCACTCAGCAGTCACTTTTATTGAGCCTGTCATTAGGCCAGTGCCACGCCCACTTATCCTCAAAGGGGGCGCTGGGGCTGTGAGAGGGGGTAACTTTATTTATGACGCGACATTTCAGTGGAATTCGAGGCATGAAAATAAATTTATTGGCGCCATCAAATTGTTTTTGGTGCTTACGCCTCTATTGAGTTCCTGCCCCGCCTACCGCCCCTTTTTTCTCCTTCTACTGCTCCACACGGTCCATTTCCATAGTCCGTGTCATGTTGGCCACTTGGCCTTTTTTTATAGCCAAACGCATAATTTTGTTGAAAGCTCTTCTGCTCTCCCTCTCTCTCTTTCTGTCTTCCTCTCTCTCTTTGGTACTTACTTGCTGAGCCGCCATTTTTTCCTTAGCCGCTGTATAAAACGCATAATAAAATAAATGACTAAACAGAATTACGATAAAGAGCCAAAGGATAAAGCGAAAAGTGGCAAAGCAGCAGGGGAAGGGAAGGAAGAGAGTGAAGAAGAGTAAAGGAGAGTGGGAGAGTAGATGTAAAACGGCAATTGAAGAGAGCGAAACTTGATGGATTTTTGTGTTTATTTCAGCACATTAAATTTCGCGCTTAATGGATCAATGAAATTTTGAGCAGATCGAAATTGTATATATAAATTTATATATTGCATGATCCCATTTCAAATGGGTTTTCAAATTGCAATACATAAAATATGTGGAACGTATTAGAATACTGAATTAAGTATTTAGTTTTTTCATTTAAAAATATATTAATAAAAAAATCATTTTAGCCCTCTTACTCAGTTTATATGTACATAAGTAAGACTTAAGAAACAAAAATTTAACTTTTTACATCAAACATTGTGTTATATTTTAAATATTTTATTTATTTCGTATAAATATTTTAATTAAATTTCTTTTACTTACCATTTTAATATTTCTGAAGTGATGTTTGGGTTTAAGAAATGTTTAAACAGATCTAGTTGATCTAGTAGATTAAAGCTTAGATGACCTTTCTCAGTCTCCCACTATAACACACTTCTCTTCACTGCTTTGGATCAGTTAATTTCATTTCGTTCATTTGGACCACAAAATCAATTAAAAGCGCAATTAATTTGTTTGACAGCTAAAGAAAACAGACGCCAGAGTTTTGACTGAAAGCTTTCGGTCGAGCAGTGAGTGGGTGGGGGAGAGATAGAGGAGGTGGCGGCGGTGGAGAGTGAAATCCGCTGAGCAAGCAAATTAAATGGCGCATAGATAGACAAATTAAATGCACGAACGAAGAGCGAGGAGTGGAGAGTGAAGAGCAGCAAAAACAACAACAGTGAAGAGAACAAAAGCTCAGTCGACTGAGCAGCTGCGAAGCTGGCAGCAGAGCTGGAGTAATAATAAAAGTAATTTAATTTTAATGAAATTGTTAATACGAAAACAATTTCATTTTGTAAAAAGTTTCACAACTACAATAAGATAGAGCAAGAGAGAGTGAGAGAGATGGAGATAAGCAGCCAAGGGGCGGGGGCATGACAGGCAGCGTAAATTGCTCGTGACAATGAATGAGTGCAAAGGAATACAAAAAGCACACACACACATTTACACACACACGCACACAAAGTTGCACAAACTGAAAACAATAAACAAAAAATTCATGCGAAAAAGAGAAAACCAAAGCCAAAGTAGAAGAAGAAGCAGCAGCAGCAAAGGAAACAAAAACAAAGCACAGCAAATGCCGTCGGTAGAGCAGAGCAGCAGCAGCGCCGTAGCAGCAAACAATAACAACAACAACAAGAACAGGAGCACAGAGCAGCAATCGGAAGGAAGCAGGAGAAAATACGAAAAATGAAATGCTGATGCGAAGATTTAATAAATGAAATTGGTGTGTGATTAAAAACACAAAAACCAAACGAAATCCATCTAATCAACTTTTGCTGCCTTCCCTACCGACCCCCGCCCTCTCCCACTATCCACCCTACCGTTATCCTCCTGTCCGTCGGCAACTTACAGCAGCCGAAAGCGACGGCGACAGCAGCAGTGGCAGCGGCAGCGCTTACAGGCAGCGCTGAGTGGTTGGAGCAGAGGCAGCGATGTGGGTGGGTTGCCTTGGCACGCCTCTTTTGCGGGGAGTCGCTAAATAAGGGGAAAACAAAAATATAGGGTAATTTAGAAGGAAAAGATCTTGTCGACTAATAGTTAAATAAAAAAATAAAGCAAAAATAGTGCACAATAAAAAATTTATTTAACAAAGACAAATATTTTATGACACTTTTAGCTTAAATTTTAGTTTATCTGCAACAAATTTAATGACAAACTGCTGTTCAAACTTTCTTGCTGCTCATTTCCCTTTATGAAATTTCCCCTTCTGCTTGACAGACTCCTCCCCTATTTATGTGAAAAAAATGGCTGCGAGGCTGCGTAGCTCTTGCTCGCACAAAGGCGATGGCTGTGCAAGTGCAAAAGAGAAGCAGCTGTCAAGACTTAAGGAAATTGTGTAGCCTGTCAGCTTTTGTCAGTGAGCAATAAGCCGTGACATCTCCCACTTGGGTAATTTCAGAGCACAGCTCGCAACCAAGTTGAGCGAGTGCAGCAATCCCACCTAAGCTTTTGTAATTGGTTTGTGAACGCGATGAGTGATATTCTCTGTGGAAAGCTCTGGCATGCGCTGTCAGATAACTGACACACTAAACGCGGCAGTCGTGCGACTAACAAATGTTTGGGCAATTAAATAAGTAAACTGTTTAATAACGTCACCATTCTGGGATTTCAGAAGATCTTAATTAATTAAATTCTTTACAATTTTAACAAGTGTGTTTGGTGCGGTTTTCTGTAATTGAAATTGTGTATATTTAGATATTTTCTGGATATTTGTATTTTAATTTAGCTGCCCCGGTTGAGATTCGCTCAGTTTTAAATACGAACTTGACCTATTTATGCGCTACCGTATGCGTGTGTTTGCTTTGTTTTATTGATTTTAATACGCTGACTATGTTTTAGTTGCTTTGCTTAGCGTTTTGCTTTTGTTATTTTCGTTACACTTGATTACAATCTGAAAACTCCCGCCCAGCTTACATGTGTTCCACATGCAAGCCACAACTACCTGTCGCACAACTTGCGCTCTCGCTCACGTCGTCGTTCCCGTGCTCTTCTCTTAACGATGCCGAGCTTCTGTTTAGGTAAAAAGAAGCTTAAGCAGCTTAGCTTACTCTAACTAATACTCATACGCTTAAAAAAACATGCTTGCTTTACACTTGTAAATAGAAGTTTATCTAAAATGCTAGTTAACCGTTTGCTTCGCATGTGATGCACAAATTACTCTCTTTAAAAGCGCGAGCATTTTGTCCGCTCTTTTGCTTTGCTAGCTCTTTGCCTTGCTTAAACGGTTGTGTTCGTTGCGCTCTGCGCTTAGTTCATTTCTCGCCTTCGCAGCGTTCGCTTCGTTTAACGGAACGCCGTCGTGTGTGTGTGCTCGCTTTGTTGCTATTGCTTTTTGGTCGTTCGATCGATCTAGCGCATATCGCGTTGTGTGCTCAATTCCTAGTTAAATGTAAAGAAAAAACAACACTACTTAATTCCATATGTGCAATTATTTAACATAAACGCAAATGATAAACAAAACCTGCATAACAATAATATAACAAAGCGTAACAATTAAAGTTGAAATAAATCATTGAATGCTTTAATATAGCAACAACAAAAAATGCACTTGTCAGCCTCGCGATGCATGCGAACATGAGATTAAAAAGGAGCGCCAGAGATGGCGAGAGAGGGAGAGACGCAAAGAGAGCAAGAGCGTTCGCTCATTTGACATTTTAGTTAGTGGTTAAACAACAACGAAGCACGTTGTTTAATTTATAGTGGAAAATTAATAAATTAAGCGTTTCGGCTGCTGCTGTTGTTGTTGCAGCTTAGTGCACGTTAAATATCGCCAGCAATTTGATTTCTTCGAAGCGACGCCCGTCTCTTGTCCCTCTCTTTCCATGATCTCTCTTTGTGTCTCTATTTTTTTGCTTTACGTGACGCATGCTACATTTGCTTTAACCGTTTGTTTTTGTTTCTGTAATTGAAATGAAAATCAAAAGCTGCGTCTCAACATCAATCAAAGCTTTAAAATTAAAGCTACTTCTCTCACCCTCCCGCTCTCTCTCTGTCTCTTCCTAACTCTCACTCATTAGAATAGCCGCCCACGCAGCTGTTGGGTCTATGAAATTTGCGTCGCATTTTCTTTGCGAAAAGTTTTCTCATTTTAGCTTCACAGCTGCTTTTCTTCTTCTGCTTCTTCGCTTTGTTGTTGAGTAGTTTTCTGTGTTTGCCACACACATTTTTTTTTGTTCATTTTATTTCCAATTTGTGCGCAGCTCGCTTCGTTTCTGTCTCGTTTGTTATTTCTGCTGCCCGCGCGCTTCTATTTTTAGCAACAATATTGTTGCTGTTGTTGTTGCCTGTCAAGTTAACTACGCTACGCTGGCAGCAACGGCGGCAGAGCAGCACGAACCGAACAAGAAACAACAACAAAGCAAAGCGTATGCAGACACAGACCAACTAAAACGAGAGAGGAAGAGAGCTTGGCGCTCAGGTGATAACACACAGCAAAGCACAAGAGAGTCATTTTGTAAGAGAGCGTTGACGTACTGACGGCCTCTTCACAACTTGTTGCTCTTTCTTTTGATTTTAGTGTCTGCATTAAGTTGCTAAGCTTAATTTAAAACACACATACATACACTCACAAATATGCACCTAACTGCAAGTTAATAAGAAGAACAAGTTGACAACAGCAACAACAACGAACTGTGCGTTGTGACAAAGTTCCAAGTGCAGCGGCGTCAACGTCGCGTCGCAACGCGTCGCTTGCATGAGTGATTTAATTTTGTGTTTCCTGTGGAGAACAGACAAACAACAAAACAAAATAAAATAAAAGCAACAAGTGGAAGCAGCATCAGCGACAACAACAAAAACAACGACAACAACAGCTTTCTTTAAAAGCCGGCTGCACAGTGAAAAGAGCTCAGCAAAGTAAAGAAACAAAAAGAACCAGAGCGAAGCAGTAAAAGAAAGAGAGAGGGAGCAAGGGAGCGCGTTAAAGAGAGCTGATCAACAACGAACATATTCAGTGTCTTTTGGATTTTTGAACAGTTTTGTCAAAATGTGAGTATTAATATGCAATTATTGTTTACGACTGCATGATTTATTATTTTACAAGTACACGTACGTGTACTACGCGTACTTGATATGTACACATGTATTTTGTTAATTTTTTTTTTACATATAATATTGTTTTGTTTTTGTATTTATGGACTACGCCTACGATTTGGTGATTGCACAATCGAGTGGAAAGTTGACGAGGCTATCGCCATTTTGAGCGCCCTTAAGCCTTGCCGCTCTTTGCATGGACGGACGACTGCTCAAGAGTGTGTGTGTGTGTGCCAGTGCTTGCCCTTGTGCCTGCATTGAATAATCAATGAAGAAGCTCAGCCTCAAAGCTCAGAGGCTGACAGTTTAGCCCTTGCTGTTGTTGCTGCTGCTCTCTTAGTTGTTGTTGTTATTGCTATTGCATTACTTGCATATTCATTTCTTTTGTACTTCAAACACACACACACACAAAGGCGTCGCCTGTTGGCGTTCTTGTTGTTTGCTTAGTATTTATTTTTAGACTTTTGTCATAAAGTTTAGCAAACAAGAACTGCGGAAAAATAAAATAAAATATCTGACAATTTGTGCCATAAAATAATTCGAGTATTTGCGTCGCGTTGACGCCTGCGTTGTTGTTGTTATTGTTCCTGGCGTCGTTTTACAACTGCGCAGCGCAGGTTTTTGACTAGCAACAACAACGCAGCGAAAACGAAGCAAAAGAAGCAGCAGCAAAACAGAGAACAACAACTGTAACTGTAAACTATCGAATGCCTTGCACCAAATTTATTAAAAGAGAGCAACTCGAATGCATTGAAAACGAACCAGAAAGAGAGTGACGAAGAGATTAAGTAAAGTAAACGAAGTTAATCGAAGCAAATACAAATGGAATTATGATGGCATTCCACATATCCTTCAATTGCTCAACTTCCTTGACATAACTTGGTCAAAACTAAAGCGATTTGCATGCGGTATTTGCCCTTCAGATTGATTTGTCATTTAAAACAAATTGTATTTCTATGTGACAGCAATATTTATGTATACCCTGTAAGAGTGGAAAATTATCAGGGCTAGTCAAATTGATAAGCAACATGGCTATAAATAGCTGCTAATAAAGTTTATAATTTTAGAAACTGTTAGATTAAAGATACAACGTAAATTCGGTTAAATGATATAAAATTTAAAGACAAAGTGTGTTAAATTAACAAATAAGTAATTAAATGAATATAAGATATAGGGTATCTGATAGTTGACGACACATACCCCTACTTATATATATTTAATCATTTACATAAGGGAAAGATAAGCAAAACGCTAACGAATCCCTCCGACTACCAACTAAACTGTTTATAAATATTAAAAGCTTAAATAGTTCTATTCACTAATAAATTTCGGCACTAATCTCAATATTAAAATTAGAGTCGTAACTTGTTGTTCGACAAAAGCTAACAAAGTCTTAGCCCTCAGGGCATATCGGACTAGAGATAATGAATACACTCCGAGATTATTGACCGAGCAGGTTTCCAAATTTGGCTGCCAAAGTGTAGAGTTTTACGGTTAGTTTTGGAGATTTGTGCGAAGAGTCGTGCCCCTTTTTTCTGACCAATTGCCAAATCATCTAAACTTCAATTTCTTGTTATTTGCCTCCTCTTCCATTACCCTATTAACTTTAGTTGCGCTTGTATAAGCCGCATATCAAATTCATGCCGAATTGGGCACTTTTTTTGCTCTTTAAAATCTCGTCACTTGGCAGCAGCAGCAACAGCGCTGTCGACGTCGCTGCTTGTTTACGTTTACAAGTTGCAGGTCGCCTTTCAAATTGTTCTTCATCTGTGACACGACGAAGAGAGTGTGAGAGAGTGAGAGAGAGAGACAGCGTAAACGGCAGAGCGTCGGGGCGAATGGAAGCACTAAACAAAATGTCAAACCTTGCGCTGTGGAATGTGATCAGATCTTGACAGCGTTTCGGGGCAACCCATAACAAAAAGAGAGGCCATTCAATATTTAAGAGAGAGCGCTTGTAAAAGACACTTGCGCTCTCTTTGCGCTTAGAAACAGCTGTTGTTTTCAGTGCAGAAACAAAACGTTTGTTTCTTTTCAATTAATTTCGTGCCATTTGCCTCCACAAATTTTCCATGCTTTATGTAGATCAATATGTTTAAATAAATATTTATATTGAGGTTTATTTTGGAGTCTAGTTTGGCATTTTATACAGCTATTTTTACTAATGTTTACAAAAAGTTGTGCGCTCTTTGACAACGTGCCAAAGAAGCTTTCTGCTGAATAAGCTCACGTGTCTTCGAAAGCTCGCTATCACTGCGCTGGTGACAAAAGCTTTGCGCTGATATTCAGCAATGCTAACGGAAAATTGATGAGGCAAAAGCTCGCAAAGAGTTGTAGGAATTATATTTGAATTTAATATGGTAATATTATTTAATTATTGTTCATTTTAAACTATTATTAAAAATAATTATTAGTTGCGCTTAATTTTATACTTATTGATTGATTTGACTGTCAGTACATTTCCATAATTTTGCCTACAACTTATCTAAGTTTATGAATGCAAAACAAATAACAATAACGTGTTTTGTTATTGTTGTTATCGTTGCCGCCCAAATAACCTTTCGATTACGTCAATTAAATAAAATATATGTGTTATATAATTACATAAACTCAGTCGCTTACAAATTTCCATGGGCTTATCAATGTCGCCAATGTCAGACAGTAACAATGCAAATAACAATAACAATGATAATCATAATGACAATAACAATGATATTGGAAATTATTGGAGTCATATCTGTGCGATGATCAGCTAGCCAAACCGAAAGCTTACTTCGATCATGAGTCAAGCGTACGTAGTCAGGTAATGCCCCTAATGCGCGGACAGCTTTGTATGCAGTTCGAAATTTGCAATGTCTGAGTGAATATACAATATTTTGTTTGATATACATGTTTATTGGAATCAATTCCTACAACAGCGGCAACTTTACGAGCTGATAAGTGGAAGCACGAGGGCTGCTAGAGGAATTTTAGTTTTAGAGAAATTAAAATTTATTTAATTTATGTAGACATGAAAGTGAACAACACTTGGTAGTGCCCAAATTTGCTTTAAAACTCTACTACTTGTTAGACCAAACTTGACTACTTTAAGAGCAACCCTCGCTGTTGCCAATTGCTTTAATTTTCAGCAACTCGCTTTGTTTAGATGCACGTTAATACTGTTTATACTAAATAAATCACTTTTCCTAAACGCCAGGTACAAAAAAACAAGCTTTTGTAATTATGGCAAAAAGCGGAAAAAAGCTAAGAAAAGCAAATTAAAAGCCAAAAGCCAAAGAATCGACACTCGACAACAAATTGGCGCATGAGTTGTATGGGCTAAATTAAGTATATATATTAAATATAGTTCGGCTATTGATATGATTTATGATGTTTGTGACGCTAATAAATTTGTTCATAAAATTCTGGGGAATCCAATTGAGAAAATTTCGACAGCGAAATTCATTGAATAGAAAATAAAGAAGGAAATATGTGAAATGCTGTATATAGTGTTGACAATTTAGCTATTTTATAGCTTAAAGTTTGGCATTTTTCCAGTAATTGATATTGCTCCAGTTGTAAATTCATCTCAGCACTGGTGGCGTATGCGTGATTTGTTTAGGAATGACCTGAACATGTCATGTTTAGAAAGTAATAGACAACTTTAAAGTTGAACTACAAGCGATAATAATAATATATTTATAGCCTTAACGGTGCGTATGCGTGATCATATTACTAAAACATTAACGCGTATACGCAATGTTGTGACTTTGGTATTTCCCCCAAAATTCAGTGCAACTATTTCACCAGGTTAAACGTTAGAGCCTTTCGATTTCCTCCTTTTATGAGCGAATTCTGCGCAATTAAGATATTTGCCTCACATCCTCTAAATTACGGGCATGTCAAGTGGAATGTTTTGATCCCCAAGCGACTCATAAATATGCATCGACTAGGAAATCTCCGCAGAGCAGGTTGACTGGCTACAATGCGTGCCTGGAATTGTACACCCGTGCGTGTACGTGCTGCAACGGGTATGCCGTGCTTGGCAGTGTATTGACTGCAGTGGCGAGCAGTTAGAAAATGTCTAAAAATAGTTTGTAATTTGAACTGTCTCAGATTTTTGTAAAACTTTTTTACGTGTTTATTTTTTGACATTTTTCGTTGGTTTACTCATTTGTTTTTAAGTTAAAATATTTGCACTTAAAATTCTTTGTGCTTTATTGGCATTTAATACGCAGAGTTGCCTAAATATTTAAATTTTCTCTTCCATGTTGACAACCCTGCAACTTTATGGGATTTTTTGTTACCCAACAATTTTGAGTTTTTCATTAAGTTTTTTGATAAACCAATTTCTGTACCATTTATTTAAAAAATTGTATGGTTTTTTAATTTACAGAATTTTTATGCCCCAAAAAGTATGCTCTAAAAATTCTATAAAAAATGTTTTTGTTTATAAAAAGTCGATTTTTTAAAGTTTATTATTTTTTAAACCTTTTATCAAGTTTTTAGAGTATTTATTTTAGTCTGCCTTCCCTAAAAAACTGCGCACATAAATAAGTTTTCGTATCGATATCAATGTTATCGAATGTGTCGTTAATTGCTCAGAAGCTTCAGGGCACGGGTATCAGAAAGTCAGTTAAATCGCTAGCTAGACTGCCATACTTGTTTCAATGTTGTTGTTGTTGTAGCATGCAGGCGAGCAATTAGATCAGAGTTGTTATTGTTGTTGTTGCAACCATTCTATTAAAACGAATCGAACTCGACGCACGACGAATCACAGCAAAGACGCAAAGGCGTCAACAAGTCACAAAGCAGAGCATGTGTGTGTGTGTGTGTTGCTCCGATCGTATGTCAGTGAGTGTGCGTGTGTGTGTGTATTGGTGTGCGTGCATTCAACTGGTTTCAGCCAAATTCCGAGTTTTAATTTAAACGACGTACGGAACGACAACAGCAACAACAACAGTGACGACGATGGCGACGCTTCTGGGAGTTCACTTCGATAACAACAGCGTCAACTGCGACGTCGACGGCGACGTCGCTGCCCATCGAAGTCAACTACTATCGATAGGCTGACGCTACGGTCGTCGCTGTTGTTCAACTCGCTCTCTCTCTCAGTTCTCGAGCGACGCTCATTCGATGCGGTACACACAAAAGCACATAATAAACTGTCGTCGCCAGCAAACAAAAAGTTTAAGTACAAAACGCACACGCACGGACACGCACACACACGCAGCGAGTCGCCAAAAAAAAACAACAAAAATTTGATTCGGTTATTTGAAATTCTTGTCGCGATCTCTGACGATCCCCAGACGCGTTTCTCAATTAATTTCTTAACGGTTAAACGGTTAATTACACGTTGTTGCTCATGTTCGTTCATGTTGTTCATTAAAAGTGCAAATTGTTTTGGCCAAGTCCAAGACTAAACCAACTTGGAGTAGCCAACAAAAAGAAAGAAGGAATAATTAATTCAACCAAACTGAGCAGCTCAAAGGTAATGCCCATATCCAAACAGTTCCAGTGCCAGTGCCAGTTCCACTGCCACTTCCAGTTCTAGTTCCCGTCTCAGTGCCATTTCCAGTTTCCAGTGTCCCTGGTGTGCAATTTTCCCGCAGTTTTTCTTGCCACTGATGTCCAAATTGGCGTTTTAATTAAATGCGTACAGAAGTCGCCAGCTGTCAACTTCTGAACGCATTCGATTCATAATCAAAATCATTAGACACGCTTCATGTGTGGTCACCAAATGCCAGCTTCAATTGGAGTTCTCCATTTCGATCTCATCTCGATTCTGGTTTAGTTTCCTGTCGGGAAAAGTGCTCTACATGCGATTGAGCATTTTGATGGCGCTTTTTTTTTAATATCTAAATTTTTTATGACGGAAATGCCAACAATTTGTGCCTGTGTGTGTGTGTAAACAAATGAAATGTTTCAAAACGTGTTAACAAGCTTTATATACGCTACACATAATGGAAAGTTGAAATCGCTCTATTTGGCTGTGTTCGAGAAAGATAGAAATGATAGAGAAAGATAGAGATATAAAGCTATATAGTGAGATATAAAAAAAGTTTATAATTCTAGTTTAAATGACGCATAGTTTCAACTGGTTAAAAAGTGGGAAATTATAGCTACGAAAAGCCTTTCTAATGGAATATTTAAGAATTATTTTAGTTTTGAAATAGGGTTGGTATTGGCTTGATATTTAATATGAACAAACGACTAAAAAATCTTTGTTTTTGAGTCTTTCTAAAGGCTTTAATATCGATTATGACATAAATATAACTTCCAATTATAAACTTAACATTTCATGATTTTATCATACTTATTAAAGTGGTTTCCGGTTTTTGATAGACGAAAAAAGCTGTGAAAATAAATTAAACAAATATTATTTAGTAATATCTTTCATCTTTTGTTCCGTTTTGCTGACTTTTTAAGATTTCTAATCTGTTCGCTACAAGAAAAGACGTTTCTCTGTTTTCCATGGAATTCAAGACATTCTTCTACTCATGTTTAATTACTCTGCATACCAATTTCCAGTTTTCCTTACCGGAAAATTCTGTTTTCTTTAGAAACTTAAAATTCTCGACTCAAGCTCGTCTTCAACTTGAGCAGACGACACTTCCTACAGTTGATTAACTGACCCTAGCCTTCGCATGCCATTGTCTTTCATTACCTTACATAAAATTTAATGAACACACCGACAGATAGAGGGAGTGACAAAGAGAGAAAGAGAAAGAATGAGGCTCAAGAACCCCTTGAACCGCTTCAAACCCAACTGAATCCAATCCAATTCCGCACTTAATTCGCATATTTTTTAACTGTTTTGTGTGTGTTTTGTTTAGTTTTATTTTATTTCGACTTTTGTCCCGCTGTGCGAAGGTTTTAATTGATCGAACGTGAGCTTCATGCCAATTGCCAATGAGTCGATTTTCGCCATGAAAATGCCATAGATAGGTATATATAGTAAAGCGGGAGAGAGGAGAGTAGGAGAGGCATAGAGCTCTAGCAAATTGAGCAAATCGAAACTAACTAACCAACTAGTTAGTACAGGCTGTCTTTAAAGCGTTATCAGTCGATCAGTTGCCTTCGTAGGCAAACTGCAATCGATCGATCAGTGAACGTGTCACCGGGACTAATGAGTATTTTTGTAATACACCAACAAACCAACTAACCAAAAAAAAAAAATACCAAAACGTCTCACGAACTCAAACCGATCATAATTTTCAATTTAATGACATTGAAATCAGCGAATTTAAATTTTAACTTAAAGTTTAAGATAAATCAACAAAGTTTGGGCAATAAGTCACAGAATTTATTAAAACTTGTATATATATAAATTGATATCTACAAATAGAGAAGCCTCGACCAATTGAGTCTTTTTATTGCCACACACGCAGTTTGAGTGTATTTGAATTTTGGAATAAATTTGTTGGGATTGAGGAAACTCTGAGAGACGGAGATCGGACAACACTTGACAATTATTGAGACCTATAATTATAACATGCTATATCGAGAGACAGGCGCCCGTTATGGGCTTTCACATAACTTTCAATTGATGTATCAATCAGCTCGAGAACGAGCAGGAGAAAGAGACAGTGTTGGGTGAGAGGAGAGCGGAGGGAGTGAGGGGGGAGACAGCGCATTTCTACCCCACACAGTTGAGTAGACTCGACTAACCGCTTAATTATGTTTAAATGATTCGAATGAGCTGCATTTTTGGCATGCCACATGCATGTATCGGTTGTGCGTGTGTGCCCGTGTGTGTGTGTGTGTGTTTATCTTGTCGCCAACTTGTTGACTGACAGCAGTGGCAGTTGTGGCATACAAATCATGCCTTGTTGCATGCATTTCACATGTCTCGAATCATTTTGTTTGCTGTCTCTTTTGATTAGCAAATGACGATAATAATTGCAATCAGGAAACTCAAATATGTCAATTGCCAACGGTACAGATACTATATAAAATATATATGTATTAAATCGGGGTAGCTACAATTTTAGGCAAATTCAAAATTGATCATTTGTTTGCCATATAAAGTCGGGCATAATGGATCGAAAGAATGTTGGAAAATTAAAGTCGAGGCAGGAAATGTGCGTGCGAATTGAGTAATTTATTAAGTGACTTGGGGGGAAAACTGTAGAGAAAAACTAGTGGAAAAACTGAGCTTAAGCTGAGCTATTAAAATGTAGTAAATTTATGAATTTGGCACTAGATTTATAATTAATTAATTTTAATTATAAGCTTACTAGCTATTAAATATAAATGTTCTATGCCCAGTTGATTAGACAACTCTTTTAGCTTTAGTTACTATATTAACTTAGAATCTTTAATTGCAGTTTTATTAAGCTTTTATCACTGGGAGCGCATCTAAAACCTTCCCATAAAAGCTGGTAATTTTATTGTATCACACTTAGTGGCATCTTACGTCCTCCGTTTTGCAGTAAACAATGCAATCTTTCGTGATCTGTTCACGTAGTCGTTAATGATCACTAAATACTAAGTTCCTTGTTTGTTAAACTTGGTTTATTTCCTCAGCTAATCGATTTGTTTAGACAGTCAACAACAGGCTGATCGTCTATGAATCATGCTTAGCAATCGCTTTGAATCTTAAATGGATTACTCATTAAGCAAATTTTGGTTGGTTTTACCAAAAGTTAACACTTATTTATTTGCCTTCATTTGAATTGGTTTGAAAGATGGAAACAAGATGCAGCAAGGGAACTAAGTTTAATACAGTATAGAGTACTTAAAATATATTTTATATTCAAATTTGTACAGCCAAATGGGGAGTGATCACGTTTTGATTGTGTAATTTGTAGACATGGCTAATCTCAACACGCCTGGCAAAAAAATATACAAATAAAACTGCCCAATATGGTTGTGACATACAGATCAACAAAATATATACATAAATTTATACTTTGGTTTACCCAGCTCGTCGTTTTTATTATATTTTGTGCTTATCAGTGGCATGAATGAACTCACGATCGATTGATGTTAATACCCTCGATTGGGTAGCGTTGACATTCCAAGGCGCAGAAGGGGGTAAGGGAGAAGTGTACGGAGGGTTCAAAATAAAGGGAAAGAATTAAACATGTAAATGTTTTCATAATACTAATTAAAGTTAAGAACCTGTTTCGATGGCCAGAGTTGCCGCAATCATTTAAATGACAATAAATGTATAAAATCATTTAAAATATTACGTATACGCCAGCAGCAAGCGCTGCGTGTTTATTATTTATGTGCTCGAGATGAAAACAAATTGCACACGTAATTGCGCTTAAGTGGCCCAAAGCCACTGCCACTGCTCCCCACTTGCCACAAAAGATCACGAGCATATATAGCTGCCATATATATATATTTATTGAAAAGCCATACAACTGTCTGAACGGACGTTTTCAATATTTTTGAGTGGCCTGTCAATTGTTCTATAAATAAAATATCCAATATTCAACGCTTTTCTGTCAATTGTTTTAATTTGTTATAGTTTTTTTTTATCGTTTTTCTTTGTTTCTTTTGGTTTTTTTCCTACATTTACAGATCGTATCGTAGATCTATCAAAAAAGTTCTCTCGCTTTTAGTTGTTTTTTCTTTGCGCCCAATTACGCTCAGTAATTGCCCGTATTTCTGGGAGTAGGGGCCTCCCCAATGCCGCGTTGTAGACATTGTTGTGGAGCGTGGAATGTGTGTGCGTGTGTGTGTGTATAAATAGCTTGGCATACAAATCGATAATTAATCCGTTGTGCGATCATAAAAATGCTAATTAACATTTTAATACGATCGTTTTGCTACGTTGATCGATCGTTTCTTCCTATTTTTGATCTCAGTGTTTGCATATAGACGATAACAAGTAGATAATTATTGAGTAAATATATGTCAATTGGCGCAGATCGTTTAGTGATCGTTTAGCGATCGCCTCACACTTGCAAATCAAACAAACTAAATTATCTTAGTCAACGCCACGATCGTTGATCATCTGCAATGACTTGTAGTTTTACTATACGCGATCAGCCATAAAACTTTAGTACAGGGTCTTTAAATTTATGTCTGATACTTGGCTAGCTACACTTGAAGTCTTCGACTGATCTTGCACCGATCTTCGGCTTGTCAAGTGGCAACTTTTAATGTTTCAACACCTACGCAAAGAGCTAAAAAACTAGCAAACAACCTACACTAAAAAAAAGTCTATTTTAAGTGCAGAATTATAGTTAAAATTATAAAATGCTGAACGTGTTTGCTTAGCGATCCTCAAGACTAGACCAGGCACCAGGTGTGCTCAGATTGATCTTCACTTTGCCACTTGTAGATCATAACAAAATGTTGGCCGCTGTTGGCAGAACTTTTTGGATACTAACCTGATCAATGCGTTGATCCCCTCCCGCTGTGATCACATGTGCCACTCGGCCACTCGGGGATTCTTTCGGCGTCTTCTTCGGTCGTAAAACCTGATTGCTAATCGTTTCTACGTTTATAGCCCACCTCATCTATGCCATGTTTAGTTCTCTGTGGTTTTATTTTTAGCTTTTCATTTCATTTGAATTGAATTATTGTCTAAACGTAGCCAAAACCAACAGCAAAATAAACAAAAGCCACAGAAATATGTCAAGAGTTGTCTGTGCCAGTTTCAGTTTCAGTTTGCTGCTTGGCATTTTGGACGCTTTTTTCCACTATTTCTTTTCATGTTCATATCGGCAAAACTGCGAGAATCTAGATACAAAAAAAAAATAACATTAAATACAAATACTAACAGTGTTATCGTATGTAGGAATTAAGGCGTGGCCGTCGATTAGGGGCGATAGACGAGCGGCTCCGCAGGCAAATAGATACGATACATTCGAAAAAGCCGCCAAGTCATGTAATGTTTGTTTGGGTATCAAATACCCTGCAAAAGCCAAGATTTATGCGACTGCTTAAAGCTCTTTAATGGCGTGTTAAAGTACTATGGGAAATTTGTTCAAAGTGATTTATTTATGACGAAACAAAGTGTTTTAGCGAATATGTAGTGCAAAAAAAGACTTTATATGGAGAACAGAAGAAACTGCCTTATTTATTAGCATCTAAATGGACAAAATTCCATAATTTAATATATTTTTAAATCAGTCTCAACTAATTCATCTTATTTTTTACCTTTGTAGCCAATAAACTTTGAGCATTAGCTTAAAAATGATATTAAATATGAAAATTACATTCAGTGAAGTAAACTATAGGGTATCTCTGCTTTCATACACAATTTTATGTTGAGCACAAACGCCTGACGACAAGTAAACTTTTTTATTTATTTATTTATTTTTGCCTTTTTGGAGGGCAACTCTAGACTGCTGCTAATTTGAGTGGGACGACATTTAGCATGTCTAAAAAGTTGGCAATTGTCTTGAATTTGGGTTGGGTTCACTTTGGTTTAACCGGCAGGAAGAAGCAGCAGCGAAAACAAGTCAATTGAATGGAAAGCAATTGAAAAGCATTGCAAGACGCTGATTGAAAGCAACTCAATTAACGACCTGTACAGGTGCGCAAACATACAAATGTTGTAAATGGGATAAAGAATGTAGCTGATTAAGCTGGGATTGAAATAGGTGGGGCTTAAGTAGAGCAGGGAAAACTAAAAGTAGAAAAGCTAAAAATATTAGACTTATTTTTAAAGTTAGAAAAAGTTATAAACCTATTACTTTTAGTGGTAAAGTGTAGCCGAATAGCTACTATATTAGTTAGCTATATTAGTTAATAGACACCAAAATTGATATACCCTTTTATTGATTTCCTTTCTTTTCTACTTCTGCTATTCCAGGGCTACCTTTAGTCAGTTGAGCGAATTCCACGTGGCGGCGGTTGCAACAGAAAGCCGCCTGGATGCGTTTTTGCTTTGATAGGCTGTGTTTTGCTACACAGCGACCAGCCAACAACAACAACAACAACAGCAGCAGCAGCAACTCTAACAACCACAGCAATAATTTAGCAAACACAAATGAGCTGTACATCAGTCACAGTGACACACACACAACAACCACAAATGCACCCACAGCAAGCACAAGTGCACCACAATTTACGGTCTATGCCGAGTACCAAAAGTTGCAGCCAGCGATAATCAGACGTGACGTCACAGAGGCCAAGCCACCAGACAAGCAAGAGATAACAACAGCAACACCAACGAAAGCGGAATCGAAATCGGAATCAGAACAAACTAAAGAAGAAGAGCAAAGAAGAGCGAAACAGCCGCAAAGCGAAACCAAATCGGAATTCGAATCCGTAGTCGAATCCGAATTCGCAGTCGCAGCCGAATCCGATTTGCATCACGGACTGTGTCGGTATCGTCGTCATAGCAGCGCCGAAGATCGACAGCGAACGTTTTCGAATTCGAAAATCAATTCAGCGACGACGAGTTTGCGAAAAGCGTTCAGCATGCAGCAGGAACCGAATGCGAACTATCAGTTTCAGCCCGACCTGGGTCTGGTGAACATCGTCAACAACAACAACAACAACTTGAACAACAATAACATCAACAACAACAATCCGAACAACAGCAATTCATTTGCCCAACACTACGCCAACAACACTGGCAACAATCTAAACAACAACGGCGGTGGCGGTGGAATTGTTACGCTGCCAGCAGCCAACACAATTGGATTGCTTGGTCTGGAGCACACGGCGGCGGGATTAAGACTGATACCCGCCCAGGCACCGCCCTGTCACTCGGATGTGCTGACGCATACGCTGATTTACGGTACACCGCCAACGGGCACACCACAGCAACTGCACACGGATCCGCGTAGTTTGCTGCATCAGCAGGAGTTGCAGCTGCAGCAACGGTACCAGCAGCTGCAACAGTTGCAGGCGCAGACACAGGGCGTCTACACGGCATCGGGTAGTCCCGTGCCCGTGTTGTATCAGCCAACGGGACTGAGTCAGCCTGTGGCCATACCTGGCGCCTGTCATTCACCCACCCACCCACAGCAGCAACAGTTTCACCAGCAGCACCCACAGCATCCACAACAACAACCGTCAAATTCGTTGGCTTTAGCACAACAAATGCAGGGACTACGCATTTCGGGCTGCACGCCCGGCAGCAATGCCTCCGCGACGCCCTCGCCGGTGGGCATGGTCGATGCCACGCTCATGCTGAGCAACAACACGTATGTGGCAGCCACACAGCAGGAGGAGCGCTTCATACAAATCATTCAGGCCAAGGAGCTCAAAATACAGGAAATGCAACGAGCTCTGCAGTTCAAGGATAACGAAATTGCGGAACTTCGTTCGCATTTGGATAAATTTCAAAGCGTGTTTCCCTTTAGTCGTGGCAGTGCTAAGGGTTCCGGCTCCGCTTCAGGTTCCGGTGCTTCAACTAGCGCTGGCAATGGAGCAGGTGGTCCAAATAGCGCCACTGGTGCCACACGCAAGTCGGGACAGACCTTTCAGCGGCAACGTGCTCAGGGCATCTCCGCGGAGCCACAAAGCGAATCCTCTGTGCTGCTCGAGAATGTCAGTTTCTCCAAATACGAAAAGGATGAACGGTAAGTGGGAGAGAATATATATATAATCCATGTTGAGGGAGTTCGAAAGGGTCCCGAAAGGTTTTAGAAGTTTCTATTGTGGTACGAAGTTTAATGAAACAAGTTCTGAGTGTATTTTGGGGAGGAATTTATACGTGAAACAAACTGGAATGAAACAAGAATACGTTTTCATAGATAGGAGAAGGATTACAAAGAGGAATGATATGAGAAATGGATTTTTCAATAATTTTTCAGAGATAAAGATCTCTATAAACACTCCGATTCTTTAGTACAATATTATAGTCTATAGTTAAAATATTCTATTTATTTAATTTTACGTTTCATTCCAAATCAATCAGCCATCCACTGAGTGTATATTTTAGTCGCCTTCCGAGTGCTATTGAAATTTGGAACACTGCTGATTACGAGCAGTGAAAGATCAGAGCGTCTCCGAGTTAGCTGCAGATAAGCTTTTCATGACTAAAAATATTCCTACTTATATATAGCACTTGAAAAATAAGAATCTATATATATTACTTTGTATATATATTTAAATATATATATGTTTATAAATGCCGATAATGATCGTCATAAGCGTCATTAGAGTGATCGTAATCAATTTGAACAGTGTCCCAAAATGCGCTTATTAAAATTTACGCTGACATTTGCGGGTTCGAAGTTCCCCGCGCCCTATTGGGACCCATAAATCCGAGCGCTATGGCCTTGGTCAGTGTCATGTAGCAATACAGCCCATAAAGTTCTATATAGACAGTGCCAAAAAGGCAATTTCGTAGCGTCGCATAGATATAAATTTAACTTTTTTGATAGAAGAAGAAAATGAACTGAAAAAATGCCATCAAGTTGCGTAAATTCACATTTCAAATTAAAAAATAAATATAGAAATTGTAGTGTTGAAACAACCGACTAGGGTATATACTTTGTAATTATTTAAATATATTTGCTATATAAAATTGTATGAGTTTTGGCTTTATCTATGAGGTGTACAAAATTTAACTCATTACAAGCTTAAGTCTATTTATTTGTTGTGTAGCAAAGTTCATTGTCTAGTGGTAATACCCTCATCAAGGCTATACAAAATTCAGTGGAAATGCGTGGGATTGTTTGCTGTTCTTCTCTTTTTTTATAGCTGATCTGAACTGATCTGTCGGGTTTATGCTTTTCCCACTTGCCGTTTTGCTTGTCTGGAACGTCGTGAATTCTCTGGATTTCTCTATTTAGCCAAGTTTGTTTGCCTGCTCTTCTCGCCTCTCTTTTAACTTTTTTGTTTGCTGTGGCAACATAAAAAAAAAACCTAAATATTTATTTATTCTTTGCAACGCTTCCTGCCCCAACGCCATTGGCGTTCAAGCAAATCATTTGGCGGCGACACGCGCGTTCAATTGGCTGCCAATGATTAGTCTGCTCCGATATCGTATATAGATAAAGAATGGGTGTACATATAGAGTTATATAGCACAGTTTGACCACCAAATTAGTCAGCGAGAAATTGCTTAATTTATTGAAATGTTTTGTTTTAAAACGATAAAAGAGGATTAACATCAAAAATTCCGAGAAATCAGAATTTGTGTGTGTTTTAATAGAGTAATAAGGATTAATACTAAAAATAAATTAATGCTGATTAAAGTTCAACGTTTAGTTAAGTATTTAAAATAAGCTTTATCAGCAGTTGAGTTAGTAAAGATACTTGATTTAAATTAAGTGAACATATGTGGCGAATTTGGATTAAATTTAAGCAGTTGTTGGGTTAGGGATTTGTGTAAAGATTTAGACTTAAAAATTAATTAATTTATAAAAAAAAATCACCAAAATCAGCTGTTTGGATTATTTATGAACTACTATAAATCTAGACTTTTTGGAGTATAAACAAATTTATTGCCAAGTGTGACGAAATATTTATGGCTAAACTAAAACCAAACTTCCCCGAATATTTATAGAAAAGTCACATAAAGTCCATAAACGAATTCAGCTTTAAATACTAAAAAAATACAGCTGACTTCTAAGTATTAAATCACAAAATCTCTTGTAATAAAAATGTGAATTTAAAAAATTAAAACAACAATTGCAATCTGATTAGTTCCACAATTTGTCGATTAAAATTGCAAAGGAATTTCGTTTAAAACACGCCATCGAGTGAATAATTCATTATTATTTATTTATTAAGTGTGTAAAAATTGCATTCCTTTGTGTATTTGTTGTGCGTGTGTTACGGTGTGTGTGTGTTTTTTGACAAATCTGCATATGCGGCATTAAATAATGCTGCAAATTTGTTAGATCAACACAATTTATGCGGCATTTGCAGTTGCAAGCTGCAAGTCGTTGACACAATCACTGAAAATCGCAGCAAATTGAAAATCCGCGTACGAATGCGACTGCGACTGCGAATACGCGTTGTCAGCCTTTTTAATGGTCAAAAGTGCCAGCGACACGAGGGGGCGGCAAGCAGCACAACGTCCGTTGAGCACACTATCTATGGCTAGATCTAAATCTAAAAAAATAAGAGAAAAATCTATGGCACAGTTGAAGCCGATGGCAACGCGTATGGTCGCGTACGTACGCGTGTGTGCAACAGGACATTTTTTGACACTTGCATGGCATAAATCAAAAGTGCCGTAGGCACAAAGCCAATGTTCCACATGAGCCACGAGTGGACAAGCTGTGTCTCCAGCTTGGAGCTTGAAGTGGAGTCTCTTTGGGGGCCATTTACACGCCGTAAATGCCGCATAGTGGCTTTCAGCGGGGCCATCTAATAAATAATGCCAGCAAATTGTGCGAAATTGTGTCGAGACTCGACTGACAGCGGGTCGCCAGAGAACTAGCTATACAGCACAAAGCATAACCAATAAGCCAAGTTAACTGCATCGAGTCAAGATCAGTTGTGTTGCGTGGCATAATTTAAATCATTGTCAGTTTTTTTAATTCTCAACTTCAATTCGAGTTGCTCATCAATCAGACGAGTTTTAATCGAATTCGTTTTCCACTTAAACTTTGAATTAAGACAGATTTAAGTGCGTGATTTGAGCTTGATTTTAAATAGTTTTATGTGGCAGTTTGGCTATTAGTTAAGTCATTTGAAAGCAACTTAATAAACGTGTACTGAAGGTATGCGCCTGTTGGTATGCTACATAATTTAAGCTAATGGGTTATGCGAAGGGAAATGTAGCGAAAATAGGGAAATTTTGTGCAACCTTTTGATGCCCAGGGTTATTTAGATATTTAAGCATTTATACTTTTTGAAATGGTTGATTTGGCTTCATTTCTAGCTGATGTACAGAGTACTTGATTACTTTTAATTTATTCACCTATGTTGGTTTTATAATTAAGCTATTTAATGTAGAGTATATTGTTATACAACTGTCATACGTTACCTTCTTAATGGAAAACAGTTTTATGAAGATTTTTCTTTAGTTGCTCATAGTCTTTGTTAGTCATATTTATGTCTGAGTTCCCTGGAAACTAAATATATTTTTAGCTGTCTATATTTTTGTTTAAAATTTATGGTACATTTGTGTGTACCTGTCCAATTTTTGGCATGTTTATTCAACAGTTTTATAGGTTTTTTCAATATTTCTTATAAAAATAAACATAAACTAAATAATGCATAGAAGTCTCAAATTATGCTATGTATGCCCAAAACTACCATACATATGTTTTAAACTACTGTTATACTTATTTGACCAACAGTTTTCTATACTTTTCAAGCAATTTATGCGATTTACAACTCATTCACGTCACATTCCTCTCCTTCACGCCACAATCGGCTTTAATCTGCATTGCAATCTGCACGAAAGTGACACATTATTAAGCCATATTTCACGGTATGTGTCTTGGCCACATTTGTAGACTTTTTCAATGGTTTTACCACTGATCACTTGTGACTTGAGTTCTATTTGGATTGGCCCAATGTTGTCACTGTGCTTTTAACTGTCGCTAATGACCACATTGCCACAAGTGGTGGCGACTCCAGTCGCATGAATTTGAACGCACCCGCAATTCTCATGATCTGCGAACTCATTGTAGGCCCCAAAGGGGTTCAGTTCAGTTAAATAGGTGCAGCTGTGTTGGAAGTGCAATAAAATGGGGGGAGGGTGTGAAACGGGGGGCGGTAGGAGTGGCGCCTTGGCACACATAAAATCGAATTTACGCACAAAATATAGTCGTAGAAAACGGTTATAGCTTCCGACAGAGAGACAACTGGAATACTGCCAGGTTGCCTTGCTGCCATCGGCACGCCTCGTGGGTCTAATTGATGCTATTAATTGTTTCGACTTGCCTGCGGTGGCATGACCAGAAAGTGGCACCACATGCCAACAGTGTGCCTGCACCAATGTGGTGGTGGTGCAGCAAAAAACCGTTGCATCGCCGTGCAGTTGCACCGTCGCACTGTGGGCACCGCAAATTGCACACCACATGCATTTAGTGCGTGGTGGTGCAGCCGTGATAATTAACGCATAACAAATGCTTCATTTTGGGCAAGATTAATTCACAGCACGATACCCTGTAAAACAATTTTAACCAGATTTAGCCTTCTTTGATAAAAAATAGTCATTACAACTATATAATTAAATTTCTTACCAAATTTTCAGACTTCCTTAGTTTTATTTTAAAAACTTGTAAGTTAAATCTTTGCTGTGATATGCCCCAACTACATAAACAGGGTATTGTAAATGCAACTGGCGTTGTGGCGTTGGAACAGCGCCGCGGGTGTTGCACCAACAGCTATGTCGCTTAAAGTCGAACCCGTTTCGGGGTGCCCAAAAAGCCAACGGTTCATTTCGGGGCGTTGAAATCTAATACGCATTTTTCTTTCGCAAAAAAAAGAGCCGAAAAAACTCAGACTTAAATTCAGACAACGCTTGCAGCATGCGAAATTAAATTGGTTGCTTCCTAGGCTTCAGTTACAGGCACAACTGTGATTTGGTCTTGGTTTTTACTGCCAATTTTTGACTGCGTATCGAGAGTAGCTTGTCTATGTTTTTTTATTTTTTTATTTAAAATTCGAAATTTTAATTGTAAGTGTTGTGTGCTGCAAGTAGCTGCCAAACAGGCAGTGGTGCAGTTGGTCACTGAAATTTGACAGCACAGGAAAAAAAGAATTTAAGCTAAAATGCTTGAAATTCTGGTTTTACTTTTTACAACTTAAATCGTGATGTATAATTATAAAACTAATAAAATAATTTTCGCATTTAATTTAATTGGGACTACCGGTTTTTTGCCGTGTGGGCGTTAGCGACTCATCATTGTTATCGTCTAGTAAAAGATTGCGCATGCGCAACGTTGCCAAAGTTAACAAATTGGTTGGCCACACTTTTGGCCACCCCACCGACGACGACAGGCCACGTTACGCCCCGACTTGGCTTTAATTAATCGGCCAAGTCTGCAGCTACGGTCGCTCGCTTGGTCGGTTGCTTGTCAAATTCGCTGACAGATAAAGTCATTTGACATTTACAGGCATTGGCAACATGGCATGTGTCTCACCCCCGCTGCCCCCTGCCTTCACACATTCTTCTACCCTCTGACACCCCCTCTCAGCAGTAACCAAAGCATACAATTTTCGAATTTGTATTAATTTCATATCGCGTTGAAGCATTATAATATCATTTTTATTTCAGTTTTCTTGTATCTATTGGACAACGTCATGTTGCACGTTACTTGTGTCTTGTTGCTTGTAAGCCAAACTGGCGAGCCAGATAAAAAGCGATTTATATGTGTCAGCCATAAAATTAATTGGCCTTATGCCATTGTCGAAGTTCTTGTTAAGTCCACAAATAATCGCATCGATTCGTAGCTCATGGCTCATTTTAGTGCGTAGCCAATTGACAGTTTGCTACCATTTTCAGTATCTGTAACTAATTTGTGGTATCTCTAGCTATAAATATATCTATCAATGTCTATATTTACCTACTTTTTACACCACAATTTATTTCGTTTGTTGCAGCTCCCGTGAACTTATCAAATCGGCCATATTGGATAATGATTTCATGAAGAATTTGGACTTGGCACAAATACGTGAAATCGTCGATTGCATGTATCCCGTTAAATATCCAGCCAAGAATCTAATCATCAAGGAGGGCGATGTCGGCAGCATTGTTTATGTTATGGAAGGTGAGTTATAGTTTTATTTAGATTATTATATTGGTAGTAATTATTTTTCAAGAGTTCATTTAAGGCATGAACTTAATTAAGCTTAGTTTGAGCAAACCTTATTTATGTGCTCAGGAATAATTTATACATTTTTGGTAAAACAAGTTTTTTTAATGCAATTTAGACTGGTTTATATGGTCATCACTTGTATTATAGGCTGTTTTGTTGCTCACTTTTATATTAAATTATTAGTTTATCAGCTTCTGGCCAAATTTTAAGCGGCCATCTATTTTGCAGCACTTAAAAGTATGCAACACTTTTGTGTCAAGTACTTGCTGCACTTTTCAGCGACTCCTATAAGTATGCAATGGAAAAGTGCTTAAACTACGAGTGCATTTTCTAGCCACTTTCCATCCTCGACACACACTTTACTCTTGCTCCCCATGTCGCCTACGGTTTCGTCTGCTGATCGTGCAACTCGTTGTGGCAGATAAGTAGCGCCTACTGCTGCACGTGCGCAGTGACTGAGTTGTGCTCGCTGTGGTTTTAGCTACGACTACCAACTTGGATTGTTTGTTTGCTGGTGCCCTCCCAGAAATGTGGTTTTTTTCGTGGTCACACCCACACGAACCCGTCGAGTGTTTTTTCCAGCCAAATGTCAGACAGTTGCTGCTCCCAAAACCAAGTTTTTACGATTTTCCTTTCATATTTCCAAGTTATTTCTATGTTCTTTGGCTTTTGCTTCTTTTTGTTTCGTGTTCTGGGTGTGCTTGTGTCTAATTGTTCTTTTAAATATTTGCACGACAAAGCATTTGGATTTGCTAAGATGCGAATTCAAGTTAAGCTAAAAGTATTGCTGTTGTTTTGGCTTTTGTTGTTGGTGGTCTTTGAGTTAATTTAGTGGTCGACTTAATTTACATTTTAATTGCGTCAGCGTCGAACTAATTACAGTATAGCGTCGTCGCCTCTATAATTATTATAAACTTTGCAATGAAGCTGAAATTATTAACCTGTGCGGAGTTTTTTTTTTGTGCGCTTCCTCATTAAGACGGAATCCAAAGATGATCATGCAACAACCGTCGACAGTTGTTTCCTTAATCTGTGCAACCTCCGCACTTGAAAGCCGGCTGCACAAACGTCGAGTACTCGTAACCCGGTACGAGCAAGTTGAGCCGAAAAACACGGAGAAAAAAAAGACAGCAAATAACAGATGTCATGGTGCAGCTGTTGCTGCTGCGCAGACAAGCAACCAATACTATTACACTTCTCACACATACAACAAGTGAGAGAGCAGCGACCGAGAGAGAGAGTTGAACTGCACAACAGATGTGCAAAACTACAAGTGTCTGTTGAGTGAGCTTAGCAAATACCCTTCACACATTTAAAGTTGTGCGAGTATGAATGAATGTGATAACCCAAACACCTAGTACACATGACCAACTATGACAAGAAAGCTTTAAAAAATAATGTGATAAGAACTGTACGTGTACTCGTGTGTACATAAAATATTTTGATAAGGAATTCATTTATTGAAATTGTGTTTGATTATAATAAAGTACGTTGTATTTATGGCTGTCTCTGTTAAAGCATCACGACTAATAATACCAACTGATTGGTAAATTCAAAACATTAAAAGTAAAAGCTTTTTGGATTGTGGTCAACCGAATATGTTTGACGTATGGTCAATTGCTGATAAGCTAGCTAATTTTTATAAATTATTAATCAGAAATGCTTTAAAAAGTAAATTATTATAAAGCGATGTTGATTTGGTTGGGGATATGACTGGTTATTTATAGATTGTTCTCCCTATTAAAATAAACTAAACTAAACTAAAAGGTAGATAAATATTTATGTTTCTAAATGATAGACTCGAAATAAATAACATGATTTTTGCCTTTACCCTACGCATGACTCTACATGTGTGTAGCTGATCACTAAGTCGACCTTGCCTTGCCTACGTAACGCACTTGTTTTCGTTTATGTACACTCACACACATGCGTTCATGCCTGCGTGCTTGTTTGTGTGTGCGCTCATAAACGCCAACACGTTTTGTTTTTGTTCAGAATCCTCTCACTCACCCGCATACAACGTCACGGTGAGCAGTGGCGCTCAGCTGTGCTAATTTCTCTCTCGTATCTTAAACAGACACTCTCGCTCTCTCTATCTACCTCTGTCTCTCTGTCTAGCGTGCGCTGTGTCACCACTCAGAGGCTGTTTGAATCATAACAGAGTCGAAATCATTCGTTAGGCAGGCAGCGTAGCGAGTGGACGTGAGAGGCGCATGCGCGCTTGGCCTGCAATTACAAGAGCAATTGTAATATTACAATCGTGTATCGTTTCGTCTTGAGTCGTACTCGTGCTCGTGCTCGTGTTCGTGTTCGTGTCTGCTGCACTTTTTGCATTCTCGGTGTATGTTGTGTGCACGCTTCGTCGCGCGTGGAATATTACAAAAACAATAACAATACAACACAGAAGGCAAAAGTAAAAGAATAAAAATAAATACTTATGATTAATACACAAACTCGCATTAATTGTTGTTGCTATGCACATGTAAACAATACACACACATGCACACTGATAATTAACAATGCTTTTTGCGCTATTTTAAACAAGAGAATTACATAAACATTTTCGTGTCTTTTGTGCGCTTGTTTCGTGTTCCCCTTTCCCGTTTCCGTTCTCCTTCCCTTGCCAGTTCTAGTTAAAACAACAATAGTGCTGCATGTGTGTGTTGTGTGTGTTTACAAAATCAAATCGAAAACCCGGCTATAAACCAGAAATTGTGTTGAAAATCCCACAAACAACAAAAAATAAAAGCGGTTTCTTCGAATTGCTTTTGGCTTAAAGAATTCTTGAAACAAAGAAACTAAAAACAAAAGTGAAAGTGTAGATATTTTTAGAGTACTTGTCTTTAAAACCAAATCAAGCCAAAGTCTAGCCCACTTGGTGGGCGTTCCGAACATAGATCGTAGATCTTTGAAACGAAGACAGGCAGAGAGACTGATAGACAGACGGACAGACAGAAGAAGCAGAGTGGAACGGGAATCGAACAAAGTTACAGTACATTTTACCTCGTTTTGTTGTCGATTGAGCGAAAAGATCACTTGAAGAATTCCGGTTTTGTGGTTTTCCACACAGATGTTGTTGTTGTTGTTTTACCTACTCCTGCTCCCTCCATTTCCCCTCATTTGCCATGCTTTTCGCGCATTTTGTCGGTCATTGGTCCGAAAAAAAAATGTAGACAAAAATAAAATACACAAAAATACTAATAAAATACTCGAATAAAGGTCTAAACAGAAATGCCAAAAGTCGAAGCGAACTCCAAGTCAGCAAATCACCGAAACGTAACTCGACAAACAATAAAAATTGAAATCGACATAAAAACAGATAATTTAGCGAGTACATCGAGCACAGATTATATGGTCAGAATCGTGAAAGAATGTCAAGAAGCAGAAGAAAATGAGAAAACAAATAATTTTGCAGAAAGCTCAAAGCTTATTTAATATAAAATCATAAAAAAAAAATGCGGAAAACGTGGACAGCAAAGTAAAGAGATCAGAAAGCCAAAGAAATGCCATCAACAATAAAGCAACATTAATGCCAGGCAACAGCAACATTAAATTAGAAATCTAGAAATCGTGCGAAAGTCAAAGACAATCAAACCCAAGCCCCAAACTCCAAACCCAAGAGGAATTCCAAAAAAATAACTAAAGTAAAGACAGCAAAGAAATAAAACAATAACAAAATGTGTGTTAATGTTGCTCAGTTTTGTTCCCATTTGACTTCTTCAGTTCACTTGACTTTTTCATCCATTTCAGCTCATTTGTCTCAAGCGATCGTTTAAGCTTCAGTGGGCGTTGCGAGAGAGGGGCGTAGAAATCCGGTACCAAAGGGTCGCTCGGGGCACTCTCACTTTTCCAGTAGCTCTTAGCGATACGAGTTCCCCTCTTATTATTTTTTACCATATCATTAAGCTTTCTGAACTGTGACTCGACGGCCACTGCGACATGCTAAATGAGCAAAACTTTTCTGCTTTTCTACCGGAATGGAGTGATTAAGTAACATTTGTTATTTTATTGCTTTTAGCGACGAACAGGTTGATCGAGCAGTCGGTAAAAAAAACTGAGCTGATCATTTGGAAATGCACGGCAATTTGACTTGAGGGTACAGGTTGAAATTGAGTTTATGGAAATTACTCACATTTCCTTCTCCTATATGAAATTGTCGGCTAGGGTTACCGTACACGCATACAGCACAAGCTGACTACTTGGGAATTACCTATGAAATGTGCCAACCTATCAGTAATTGCGGTGGTTTTTTGCTTACCAATTCACAAGTAATTAAATGAGGCTCGAATTTCGTTGAACAAATTTATTAAAATGGGGAAAAAAGAGAATATTTAAAACCCATAACTGATTATATAAATTGATTTGGAAATCAGCAGCTCAATGTCAAGTGTGCGACAGTTTTGCGAAAGTGAAAACTGGAACAGGCAAACACAATTCGATTACCCAAAACACACACACACCTTAAAGCCCAGAGTTATATGATTTCTTACCACTTTTTTGGGGTCTTTTCATTTATCAAAAATCGTATCAAGTTCATGAAATGAGAGCAATAAAATTAACATGAGTAAACTAATACAAATTATCAAATAAACGAACCAAACGATTTATTTTTTTAAATCATTTCGATTCATTGTGCAAATTTGGCGATTTCAATCACAAAAAATGTTGGGAGCTAATGAGCTCACGGTGATTCTGGTTTGACTACAATCTAAATTATATGCGAGATCGTCTACAGATCCTAAACACGTCAATCAATTTCAACTTTCTTTATTAGCATAGACGGACAGAGTGAGAATGAAGAAGCAGCACCACCAGTGGTTATAAATATTTATTATTATAATTTACAAAAGCACAAAAGAAATAAACAACAAAAAGTAAATTGCGGTCAGGTTAAAAAAAAAGTGACTAAGTCAATGGAATATTTAATGTCAGGCGGTGACTGTGACTGTGACATGCCTTGAATGGCAAGAAGAAGAAGAGTTGGTAGAAGTAGCAACAACAACAACAATAAAAGTGTTATTATATGTCATGCAAAACCCAAAAGAAATAAAAACTCCAAGTGAACAAATTATAAAATCTCTTGCCCTTGGCACATAAGCCAACTGCCTGTGACTAAGTCTCCTCCACTTTAATTGCGGCTGGTCACACTGTTTTGGCAGTCCAACTGGCGACTGGGGCGTCAGACACCGTTACATTTATAAATAGCCAAGGCAAGAGCAAAAGAGCAGAGCTCTTAAAGTCAAAAGTCGAAACGGCTTTTTGCAAATTCTTGTCTCAAAGCGATTGTATTCAAATCAGCGCCAAGAGTGCGAGACAGGCACTGCGTGAGAGCGAGAGGAGGGTAGAGAGAGAGAGAGAGGGAGAGCAATCAGCTTAGCCAACTTGTTGACCTTGCCCAGCAGTTTCATTAAAGCCAACGCGTTCAGCATTGCAAAATCTTTTGACCAGCTGCAGTGGCTATACACTATAAAAGTAGAGTATGTTGGAGGGCAAAAGACGGCTCTATAAAATTTATAGGGTCTACCTATATTGATCATTTATTACTTCTTTTGAGCAGAAAATCTTTTTTTTTTTAATATGTGATCACTTTCAGTTAGTGTATTAAATCTTCGTTCAATCGAACACTAAATTTCCCATTTCTGATTATTTTTTCACTTATTTTTTTAACCGATTCTTTTTGAAGTTGTTCAACTTTGCATGACGGATTTCCGCATTGAATTGAAGCCTTCCTGCGA
Organism: Drosophila dunni; assembly: GCA_018152125.1. NCBI lineage: Eukaryota > Metazoa > Arthropoda > Insecta > Diptera > Drosophilidae > Drosophila > Drosophila dunni. Next base: position 12,950,697 of record JAECXC010004138.1, on the reverse strand, counting down.
CCGTCAAACTCTTTGAACTCTGCACTGCACCTCGTTGGCTGTCGGCGCCTTTCAATTTAACAAAACTTGTTTTCCCCCCTTCCTTCCTTGCTTGTCTTGTCTTGAGTTTCGAACAACTGTAAATTTTCCATTGATTTGAAAGCTGCTGATACAGGGAAATTTTTAACAGCAGCAGCTGCGGCCTGTCTCTCGTTATCAGTGCTCAAAGCAATGCCACGAGGTTAGATGTCTAACTAGTGCTAGTACTGGTACTGGTACTAGTAGTAGTACTACTACGACAACAACTGGAAGTAACACCCAATTGATAAGCATTCCCATTTTCCGTTCACTCACACTCAAATCGCCAATTTATTTTGGTACACATTACGCAAATAGTTGTACAAAAGAAACGTTTCTATTTACTGATCACAGCGATCGTTGAATGGACTCGATGGGAGCTGGAATGCTTAGACTGATTGCTCCATTTGTTTGGGTTTTATTTTTGGCACAGACAATTAGCAAAATTCTGCCTGAAAGTGTTCCTAAATTGATCATTTATGGACTTTTCCTCAGACAATTGTTTATTGTTTCATTTATTAAGTTGTGATCAGTCCGACGATCTTAAATGATCAGTTAATCTTGAGCGATCTGCAAAATATTTATTGTTTAATTCATTAACTTGTTCTAAGTGCATAAAGTTTACTAAACGAACTACATTTCTAGGAATCGTCAGTTAATCATTAAAGTACTGATCTTCAATGATCTTCACAGCCTTTAAGCTGATCATACTTCAAGCTAAACGCTCATAAAGTTACTGCAGTGACAACAGACACAATGACCTAAGTAAATAATGATCATTACTGTCTGCAACTGATCAGTCACGCTGCTTCCCTTGTCGATCAATTTCTGCTTACACATGGCAAACAAATTATGATTTTTTTACCTCAACACAAATGTATAATTAGCTCGGTGACTCAATGCTGACATGATCAACGATCAGCGATGAGTGAGACATGCTCTAGTTTGCGATCAGCTGTTTGCCTAACAACTAAAAACTACTATTGGCCAGGTCATGCGCTATGTCAGCTCATCTGTTTTTTAGCCAACTGTTTGCACTTTTTATGCCTTTGTTTTTGTTTTTAGTTGATTAAACTGCGTGCAGTCGTACAACACGATTCATTCATTCACACGCTCATACAAATTTCCAATAAAATGTATAATTTGCACCACAAATTAATTGTTAATTGTTATTAATTCATTAGGCGTTTTGTGAAGTGAACATTATGACTAAAGTTTAGTAAACAAATCGAGTGGTAAACAGTGAATGCCAAATATTTAAACAGTTGCTCGGTTTTTGGCTTTTTTAAAGTTTTAAGTTTTAAGAGTTCGACTTTGGGTTCGAGGCTTTTACAATAAAATAAAGACAAAGCGTAGAAATACTACGTGAGGCAAGAAAGCTTACAACATGAACAACAAATCGCTTTGGCAATATAAATAATAGAAAATCAAATACAATACAATTAGGTATGGCTGTGACGGCTTTCCTCTGACTCGTCAAAATTCCAAGCGCGAATTTCATGGCGGGGTTATGCAAAAGACAGCAACAACTTCAAATGTATTAAGTAAAGACAAGCCGCGTTGCTTTTAGCCAACAAAACAACAACAAGACAAATCACGTCAACATTTGTCATCGCCTTGGCCAAGTGAAATCTGCGGGCCAAAAGTGAGCCCAAAACCAAAAAAAACCTGTAAAAAAACAAATACAAAAAACCTAAAATGAAAATTAAACATTATCCGGGCAAAGCCGTCGATGCGAGTCTCTCGCTGGAGAGCAGCAACACAATGGGAGCCCTCTACGAAGCCAACTGGCTGCAGGCCCATCACCAGCACCAATCCTCGCCAGCTTCCCCCACAAATCCAGCTCCAACTTCCCAAGCCAACAATCGCCTGAGTCGTCAGCCGAGCAATGCGGGCAGCAGTTTCCTCCTCAATGGCATCTCTGCCCTGAGCAAGTATCAGATGACGTTGGAGAACATACGACAACTGGAGTTGGAGCAGTCGAAGGATAAGCGCATAGTGAAAACAATCAAGGAGCTGAATGGCTATCGACCCTCCACGTTGCAGCATCACAAGCAACAGTTGCACAACGGTTGGGTCGATGAGAATCAGGAGGAGCAACTAAACAAATTGAATTCAACGCCGAGTGAAGGTACAGCTGTCAATCATTATGTCTTGGATCCCACGGAACGGCCGCGTGTGCCACGCCCACGACAGCAGCTGTCGGTGCAGCCGCCCTCGCTGCGTCGCTCACAGACCATGTTGCAGCAACAACATAGAGGGCCACACGTGCCTCCCAGTTATGTGACGCTGCGTGCACCAAAAGTCAAGCCTGCCACACAGAGTAAAGCCGAGAGCAATACTTCCTCCGCCTACTCCACTTTCTCCTCGGGAGTGAACGAGGATCAGCGTGACGATCGTGTGATCTGTCAGCAACCCCAGCGTCTGATGCCACCGCCCACAGAGCCACCTCCACTGCCACCCACAAAGCAGCGCTCCTTCAAGCCGCTGAGCCGATCACAGACGAGTGTGCAACGCTATGCCACCATACGCATGCCACATCATTCCACCTCCTTTTGCCGCTCCACAACGCGTGGGGAGGCGTCTCCTTCCTCCTTGAGAAGGCACAGTTTGGAGCAGGCATTTGAGGGACTGCAGCTGCAGAATGCAGAGCTAAGGGGCAAGGCTAAGGAGAGGGAAGAAGAGCAGGAGCAGTGTGAGGAGCGGAATGGGGAGAAACAACGCCATGTGTCGCCCGCTGCTAGCAGCAATGGCAGCTCAAAGGATCTCAATGGCGAAGGCTTCTGCATACCCAGACCACGCCTCATTGTGCCTGTGCATACTTATGCCAGGCGTCGCAGAACCGGAAATCTCAAGGATCAAGCCGCTAAAACACAGGAAGAGGAGGAATTGAACAGTGGTAAGGTGGAAGGTTTAAGAAAGAGGAGGAGGAAAGAGGGAAAAGAAGGAAAACTTTCATTTCTGCTTGTTTACTACTCTCCTATGAATGATCTTGTCTACCCAATTTATTTGTTGAGTTTTACAGCACTAGAATTAATTTTCAGCGGATCAATGACAACTATTCTGTTCGTTATTTCATTTACATAAACCATTTGAAATCATCATTTGTATACCTAAACTCTCCGAAAGAATACGGTTGTAGAACAGCAGCAATACGTAGATTTCTCTACAAAAGTGCGTTATCTGATCTTACATTTGATTGATTGATATTCTAGTGACCAATTAGGAAGCTGTCAATCATTGTGTTTAGAAAAGAAATGAAATGAATTTCAGCTACTCGAAAAGTAGAAAGAAATTAGAAATTTCCTTTTTATTTGTATACTTTTATCTTAGATCGCCCTAACTATAGAGAAGCATAACAATTAGTTGTCTGTCGTTGTCAATCTTGTCAGAAATGTCAATCATAGAAATGCTTGCTTGATGAAAAAGAAAATTGAATTATAGAAAACAATTATAAGATGTTTTACCCAAGATTGCGATTGAATAAACATAACATTTGAACCTCTTATCGTACACAAAACGATCATAAATAATCAATTATACACATATGTATTTACTCTGTCGAAAATCGTACGATTTTCTTGAGAAAAATCAGTATTATTATAGTGTAAGATCTATTAAAATTTCTATAAAAAAACCTTTCCAATTAATACAATTTACTGAATTATATTTCTTGAACTTTATTCCAGATGGACGCGTGGAAGTTTCCCGCGAAGGCAAATATCTGTCGACGCTTTCGGGTGCGAAGGTTCTCGGCGAATTGGCGATACTCTACAACTGTCAGCGCACGGCGACGATCACGGCGATCACTGAGTGCAATTTGTGGGCAATTGAGCGTCAATGCTTCCAGACGATAATGATGCGGACTGGACTTATACGTCAAGCCGAGTATACGGATTTCCTCAAGAGGTAAGAGAGGGTTCAATGAAATGGGGGATAAGGTATATTCAACTTACTGGTTCCTTAATGAGATGTCTGAGTTTGTAATTTGCACTTAATTATATCAATTTTGTTGTAGTTGCAACTTTTTACACACAAGTGGTAAAAATATTAATCGCTAAGGATTTTTTTTACTTTAGTTGAGTTGATTTGACTTGATTTGGTTAGTTTTTTGTGCTGTTTTTGTTTTTTTGTGGCACATGCAACTTTCTCCATCAAATGGGCAGACAGTCTCGTCGTCGTTGTCGTCGTCATGGTCATGGGCGTCTTTCATATACGTCTATTTAACGCGATGACGTGCATTGCTCAAAGAGTTGCCAACTATTTCAAAGATGGCAAGACGGACAAATGGATATAAGTTGGACAGTTATGGACTGATGGACAGACCCAACTTGACTTGCAGTCGATCGATGATTGTGCGGCCAACGAACGCATAGAAATTTTCCTTGTTTCCAACGAAATGCAGCAACAACCAGTTTATGCCACAAGCAACACCACCACCAACACCACCATCACCACCGAAAACAGCAAAAACCACCAACACCGTTCGACAAATTAATCGCATTTCATTGGCAAGCAAATAGCGTCTTTAAAACTATTTTAATACACGTAGTTGTAGTTCTCCTCCCACCTCACAGCTCTCCCAATCCAACTTTTTATGACTATCATTAATGGCACTAAAATCGGCATTATTTCAAGCATAAAATTGCAGAAGAAATACATGTGTTACGACAACTGAAAAGGAAAGTGCATAAACATTGATTGGTGTTGAGGATGGGCAAGATTTGCTGGCAAGGTTTTGATTAAAACATCTTAAATAGGTTCTTGCTTTAATGGTTTCTGCAATTAAATTGCTCACATTTGATGGGTTGACCATAGACTGAAATGGCTAGTAAAATGCTATTACCTTTAAATGGGTTTGTTAAACTCTAGATTAGCCTATTTATAGGATATTTTTTATGGCAAAAGCGGCAGATTTATGACTTAACTTTTAAATCCTTTGGTTGAAAACTTAATGGGAAGTTGGAAAATATCTATAAATTTCAAATGAGTCAAGCTTTAATGGCTGATTTTTCGCACTTTTCGAACTCTAAATTATCCTGCTTAAGATCAATTTCATTAAGAGCTTACCACTTATCGTTTGGGCTGTAGTTGAATCAAGTTAAAGCTGACAGAGATGTAAAAATATTTTATAATAAAAGTAGTTTTATACTGTAATATATAGTTCAATTCTAATCAGCTTCTTGTTGCGCTTGCAGTGTGCCCATATTCAAGGATCTGCCCGAGGATACGCTTATCAAAATCTCCGATGTGCTGGAGGAGACACACTATCAGCGCGGCGATTACATTGTGCGCCAAGGAGCACGTGGCGACACCTTCTTCATCATATCCAAGGGCAAGGTGCGTGTGACGATCAAGCAGCAGGACACGCAGGAGGAGAAATTCATACGCATGCTAGGCAAAGGTGACTTCTTTGGCGAGAAGGCATTGCAGGGGTAAGTTGCAAATAAAGTTATTACCAACTTATAGCCCAGTTAACACCTTTTTTCTCTACCCCTTTCAGTGATGATCTGCGCACTGCGAACATTATTTGCGAGTCTCCGGAGGGCGTCAGCTGTTTGGTCATCGATCGTGAGACCTTCAATCAGCTGATCTCGAGTCTGGATGAGATCAAGCATCGCTATGACGATGAGGGTGCCATGGAGCGCAGAAAGTGAGTCGAAATCATTTATAAACTCCTAGTTAACTTTGAAACTAATTAACCTTTCTTCAAACAGAATCAATGAGGAGTTCCGGGACATAAATCTAACCGATCTGCGTGTGATTGCCACTCTCGGTGTAGGCGGCTTTGGACGTGTGGAGCTGGTGCAAACCAATGGCGATAGCTCACGTTCCTTTGCCCTCAAGCAGATGAAGAAGTCACAGATTGTGGAGACCCGTCAGCAGCAGCACATTATGTCCGAAAAGGAGATCATGGGCGAGGCCAATTGTCAGTTTATTGTCAAGTTGTTCAAGACTTTCAAGGACAAGAAATATCTGTACATGTTGATGGAGAGTTGTCTGGGCGGAGAGCTCTGGACGATATTGCGTGACAAGGGCAACTTTGATGATGCCACCACAAGATTCTACACAGCCTGTGTTGTGGAAGCCTTTGACTATCTACACTCGCGTAACATTATCTACCGGGATCTGAAGCCGGAGAATCTGCTGCTCGACGAGAAGGGTTATGTCAAGTTGGTGGACTTTGGGTTCGCCAAGAAACTGCAATCGGGTCGCAAGACGTGGACATTCTGCGGCACGCCAGAGTATGTGGCACCCGAGGTGATACTAAATCGTGGCCATGACATTAGCGCCGACTACTGGTCCCTAGGTGTACTCATGTTTGAGCTACTAACGGGTAACTACATACACTAAACTATTTTATATATATTTTGACTAATTTGTTTAATCCACTGCAGGCACACCTCCGTTTACGGGCTCAGATCCCATGCGTACCTATAACATAATACTTAAGGGCATCGATGCCATCGAATTTCCCCGTAACATAACACGTAATGCCAGCAATTTGATCAAGAAACTATGTCGCGACAATCCCGCCGAGCGTTTGGGCTATCAACGTGGCGGCATTAGCGAGATACAGAAGCACAAGTGAGTTTGGTAGTCAAAAATTAAAAAATTTCATTAAAAATAATTGATAATAACTTTCTTTCAGATGGTTTGATGGCTTCTATTGGTGGGGGCTGCAGAACCGCACATTGGAGCCACCCATAAAGCCCGCTGTGAAGAGCGTTGTGGATACAACCAACTTTGATGACTATCCACCAGATCCAGAGGGACCACCACCAGATGATGTCAGTGGTTGGGATAAGGATTTTTAGTGTGGTGTAAAATCAAATGACACGGCTCTCTAGTGATGTCTGTCCTGCTACAGTTTGTTCGGAAAATTATGATGAATACGTTGATGATGATGGTTTCAAGGATCACGTAGAGATCCCCAACTAGTGCGCCATTTTGTACGCCAAAGCAATAGTCAGGGTCTGGCTTAATTTTGTAAAAGAACCTGTAGAGTTGTTGACCCGAATAGCCCTTAACCCAAAATGTAGCAGTCGCACAAATGCCTTAAGGGTTCTACAATCTAGTACTACCCACATATCAAAAGTAGGAGAAGAAGAAGAGAAAGAATGCAGCTCATTGTCTCAGATCTGATCATCATGATAAAAAGAAAAACATGTGCAACACTATGAATTTATTAACGAGTTTATGTTTATGTTTATAGCTATGACTGTAACTATTATATGACTATTATTACTATTATTATTATATTCTTACTATAACTATGATTATGATGATGTAAAGATTGAGAAATACTTTCATTGTTGATTGGAAAAATTGATATAAATTTTAAGTAGGTTCGTCTGGCAATGAGGCAATGTTCTCTTCCAACTGTAAATTGTTTTCAAATTATGTTAAAATTACAATACTAACTGTTAATGTACTAAGTGCAAACACACACACACATCAACACGCACCCACACACACCCCACATACACACACATACTAAACTACAAACAAATCGGGTTGCCTTATAGTCTGTAAGCTGATTTTTATGCAATTATTTGACCAAGACTCTCATGTCCATAACATAACTACTCCCTGCTTTTAAAAAAACTATCATGATGTTAATAATGTGGATCTACCCTAATAATCCCTATCTGTCATTAGCATTAGCCATCGTTTTCTATATATTATATGTATCTATATGTAAATGAATCAAGAACGCCTTTTTAATTGTCTATTTTAAGTAAACTGAGCTAGAAATTAAATAAATAACAAATTTATGCGCCTTAAATTCATGTTTTTCTTATCAGTTGATCGCTGCCGATGACGTCACAAAATAAGCAAGCCAGACCGTTTGTTTGGACTCTGACAGTAAGAAAATAATCAGAAACAACAGGGAAACAGAAACAGCAGAAAGCTCTCTCGCTTTGATTTTGTTTACTGCATGCACACGCTTGAAAGCGGCCATTAAAGCTTCGCGAGAGCGCAGTGCAGAGGGCACAGCGCAGTTCAGAGTGCAGTAGTGTGAGCAGCACAGCGGCATAAGCTTAGCGCACGTGCGACCGCTTTGATACACTCTCACTCTCGCTCTCTAAGCAAAGCACACTTACGCTCTCTGTGTAAAGCGCAGCTGCGTTCTAATTGGTCGCCCGCTAAGAATATTATCTTGCTGTCACTTTTGTTGGCCTGGTGTTTCAGCTGGCAAAAGTTAGGAAATTGGACGCTCTTTGCAGTTCGCTGCGGCCGCGGTGATTTTTTTTTTATTTTACTTACTGAATGGACTTTTTTATCAACTACTTACAAACCTTTTTTAATAAATATGTATATGCAAATCAAACAATCAATTTATTTTTTATTAATATTTTTTTATTTGAACTGAAGGCACATATCAAGGACATAAGATATGGAAGCTGTTTGCAAGGTATATTCTGGTAGTGCAAAAAACTCGAGTGCTGCTTCCTGCATTGAAGCACTCGAGCTAACTTGGCCAAAAGCACACGTTTTGACTCAATGAAAGAACCGAATTAAATGAAATGAAATAAAAGAAAACTAAAATGCAGAAAACAAAATACAGAGAATAGAATTAAAAACAAAACTCGGTTACGTGCGCAACGAGACTTTTGCTTTAGATCCGTAAAAAACAAAAGTAAGTAAATTAAGAAAATAAACCAGAGAAAGTTATGAAAAATTTGTCAAAGTGATTCGGTTCACTTTACGGAGAACATTCTGTGCGATTAGTTCAAGCGGGTCAGGCACTCGCAGCGGAAATAAAAATAAATTTAATAACAATAATCAAAAGTGAATTAAGTAGTGATTAAACTGAAGACTAAAAGAAAGTTATATACAATATTTGTTTTAATGAACCGAGTTGATAGATTTTAAAACCACGCCAACATGCTTAGCTGGACTTTACTGCGGCTGCTGCTGTTATTGGGCATAGCACTGGCACTTGGACTCCGACTGGAGAATCAGACACGCGAGCGGGTCAAACAGGTGATCGGTGAGTATTACAGACAAGATTTGGCTAAGATCGAGGTAATAATGCTCTCTGTTAGCCTGCAAGCAGCCCAAGGCGCCGGGTCTCTGTCGTGGTCGGCAGCTGCGCTATGCGTACAACAAGGAGACCGGAAACTGCGAGAGCTTCTACTACACGGGCTGTGCCTCCACGGACAACAATTTTCTGACCTATGAGGAGTGTCGCCGTGACTGCATGCAGCGTGGTCGCTATTAACTCGGCTTCATTTCAACTTTTCAAACTGTTCGTTATTGGCTTAATTAAATATACTGTTATTTCTAAGATCTGCGTGACTTGCGTTTGGCGCCAGTTTGCGTCCTCGGGGATGGTTTACGCGCTTGGAACACCGCTCGCCAGCTGAGCACGAGCAGCAGTAGAGCGGCTAGCAGCAGGGCAAGACTATCCAGCGAGTGGTAGATGAACCAGTTGAGCTCTATGCCCGGTGACTGCAGCAGCTCAACGGCAAATAATCCATGTTGCAGCACATGCTCCACACTCCAAATGGCCGTCTCCATAGCTGATCTCTCGCGCTGATTAAACACCTGCGACAACTTGGCAGCGCGCTCGGCATAGCTGTAAATAAGAACTGATTTAAGCTCGAATCAAGCTATATTTCAAGCTAAACGCACCTGGCATTGCTCAGCTGTTGCAGAATTGTCTCCAGTGACTGCTCACTGATGTCCTGATAGTCCAGCTTGAGGCCAATGCCGCGTCCCTGAGCCGCAAAAGTGTTCAGAAACTGATCCCCGTAGATGGGCGTCATCAGCAGCGGTTTGCCACAGTGAAGCGCCTCTGTAAGTCCGAGCAGACCAGCGTGTGCCCAGAACAGCTTCACCTGCGGTTGACCTAGAAGTTAGGAGGTTAGTTAAGGCTACCAAAGTTAGTCAGTCCAACTTACAGAGCAGCGACAGCTGTGGCGCCCATTTGACAAAAAGAAATTTGCCGGCATCCACGTTGGGATGCTCATCCGTCTCCCATTTCCAGATGACATTCAGTGGCTGTTGCGAGAGCACCTTCAACATGGCTTGCAGCTTGTCCTCATCAATGCTGGAGGCACGTACCTGGGATCCCCAGCTGATGAAGATGACACCCTGCGGGGATTGCTGCAGGAACTTCTGTATCTTCGGTGACAACTCCTTCTTGCCATCGTTGGTGATATGCATGCCGCCCACTTCAAGGAATTGGGGCGTGGCTGGACGACTGCCCATGTGGGAGTAGTGTTGATTGCCCAGCACAAAGGCGGTTTGCGCACGTGCCACTGCATCCACGTCAACATCAATGCCCAGATGCTGTTTGATCACTGCTTCATCCGCACGGTTGGTGTGAAGTTTATACAGAATCTTCAGCAGCTTGGCCTGCACAAAGTTCAGCATACGATCGCTCCAGCCGAGGGGCTGTGGGAAGCCCACGTACTCGGACTGCACGTAGGAGGGCGTGTCCGGCAGATCGATGCGATCGTAGAAATAGGGCATCAGTGCACAGGTGCTCACTCCGATGATGGGCAGCTTCAGCAGCTTGGCTATGGCCAGCTGACAGTCGCTGCTGAAGTACTCGGTGATGAGCAGATCGTAGGGCTTCTGCTGGTGCCGCTGCAGCACCGCCTGGACATGTCCACTCGCATAGAGGCGGCTACAAGTGCGTTGTCCCTCCGTGTACAGACTGTAGTATTCCTCGAGCAGAACCAGCAGTGATCTCGTTGGCGTATGCTCCGTCAGGGGCACCACATTGATGGTGGTGCTCGACTGATCCTCTGCTGCATCCACAATCAGTAGTTCTTCGTAGTTTGGCAACTGCGTCGCAAGGGAATTCTTTACATACGATATGACGGTGACGTCATGACCACGTTGCGCCAATTCACTTAACCAGGGCATCACCACCTTAAAGTGACTGAAGCCCATGTGAGGGAACACAGCTAGAATATTACCCGCAGAAGTGACACCAATTAACACCGTCAAACAGAGGCCAATTAATGGCACTCGCAGTCCCGTCCGTGATTGCGTCGTCATTGTTCCGCTGCTCTCCGTTGAATGTGTCGAACAAGCTCATCATTGTGAGTTCTTTATTGATTACTTAACACCTTGTTTGTTGATAAGCAGCGTAGCGACGATTATTAAGTTGTTTGCGGTTTAGTTTGCTGCTCTTGTTGCTGCTGCTTCGTACACTGATTAAATTACAATTGCATTTGCTGTCAATTACTGAATGTGCATTGCATATGGCAACGCTGCACAGCTGTTGATCACAGACTAAACACTGCATACTTTGCGGCGCTGCATTTAATGCCATCTCATTCATTACGCACCGACAGGGTGGCAGCACTGTTTGGCTTCAGTGTCGCTGGGTAAGTTGTTGCTGCCACTTGATGAAAATTGTTTGATAAAGATTTAAATTAATAAGAAAAATTTTGGAGAAATGAACAAAAAATGTTCTCAAAAACGTTTATTTAGTGGTTACTGTCATAGTGGCTACGTATTATTACCATTTAAAAAACAGTTCGCAATAAAGCGAGGCAATGATTTTAATTCAGCCCAAAAGTATGCAGTAATAAGTAGTGGAATGGTGTTTAATTTGTTAACGCTAGATGGCAGTGTTGTTGGCAGTGTTGTCAGAACAAAATTGCCAGAGTTTTTCGAGCCAAAATAGCTAGATCGATAGCTAATAATTAAATTAAAGTAGCTACAAAATATTAGTAATTCTTCAGCAATTAGATTGAAACTCTAGTTACTACGTTAACTACGAAACTACAGAACACACAGAAAAAAATAAATCATTAATTTTTTAAACTTACAATGTTCATAAAATTCATTTTGGGTTGTAGAAATTCAAATTCTAAAGCTGAGAATAGATGAAAGTGTTTCAGAATTCCAAAATATTCAACGATAGAATAGACATTCACAAATCTTTAAATTTGTTTTAAAGATGAAACATAGATGGCGCTAATAAACCCGTTCACATTTCAATTGTTTCTCTTTCAAAAAGAAAGCACATTGTGAAATTATTGCATGAAAATGCTTGTAATGTACAAACATCCCAAAGATTTCACAGCCATATTAATTGGCTTCACAGCTTTATTGATTAGGCCACATTCCCCCCAGTTAACTAAATTGCCTCAAATTATTACGCAACACTCGACAAAGCAAAAGCCTTGAGAGATTATTGAAATCAAGTACAATTGAATTTAGAATACGCCCCGAAAACCAGACACACACACACAGGCACACACATAATGGACAGTAGTAAGCGTTAATTGAACCCCAAGCGATGAATCCGATGATGATAATTGTAATTGGATGACATAGATGAGCCACAGCTACAGCAGCTGCCCCCTAAATGGACAAGTGCACTCTGCAGCTGCCCAAGAAGGGAGAGAGCAGAAAATCTTGGCAAAAGATTGAATGACACTCGATGAAGTGTCTCATAGGGAAATGAGTTTTCATTGCAACTCTTTGAGTTAACGAGCTGGGAAAAGCAGAAAAGTGGACAGGGAGGAGGCATTAAAGTGCGGGTGTGCAGTTGTGATTGTGGGTTGTCAACGACCCACTTCCCAGGCCAACGCCGATTGGGCCAGAACAGTACAGCACAGCGCAGAACAAAACACAACACGATACAACACGACACAACACGATAAGAGCGCCAAACAATCGTTAACCACACTCTTAAGTGTTTTCCGAGATAAAAAATCACTCGATGTGCGCGATGTGTGCGTATGGGAGTGTAAAAAGTGTATTTAAGCAAACAGAGCAATTAAAAGTGAACATACCCAGAGTGCTCCAATGTTGATAAGTCCCGCTTACCCATGGGAACAATGAATCCAACTGCTGTTTTTTCACTGCTCCCTGGACCCGACACTCGGTAGTTCTTTCCTCAGACGCCCCCAATAAATACTTGTTCAGATTCTAATCATCGAAATCGAAACACACAAATACCAAATTAAATAGAAAATATTTGTTAAGTACTTTGCTTCTCACATCTGGATTCGAAATACTTGATTTCGAGCTCAAAAACAATTGAAACCGAGCTCAAGGTCTTTTTGACAGACGCTGAGCTGATTAGAAGTTGGAAAAACCATTTGAAAACTTTTGAACTACTTAATCTTTTGTGACGTAAAGTTCTATTTATAAATTGTACTTATAAAATTATTATAATTTATTGAGTTACTACTTTTGACTAAATTAGAATTTTTTCAAGCTTTCTGTGGCATCTGTTTTTAACTATTATTTAACATTGAAATAAATTGAATTTTTATTTATTCCCTACTGGCAAAGTTATAGAAATTCCCCTCTGCATAATTAAAGATTACCAGTTTTGGAATGTTATTTCAAACAAAACAATAACAGTCCAAAATTATGTCATACATTGGGCAAAGTGTCGAGAAATTCGTTCTCAAACTGAACTTCTGGTGGTTTAACTCTAACTAAGTTTAATCTTGATTTAGTATGAATGTAATACCTTAAGTTAAGCACAATTTCTTTAAATTAATTTAATCATATATTGTTTTTTTAACCATTAAAATATTTAAATTGAATTTAGCTGCTTAACTAAAGACATTTCTAACCAACTTTTAGTACTGTCTCTTTTCTTTCTGAGTAATTGCTATATAAAAATATATTTCATAATTTAGTTTTCATATGAAAATTGTCTAATTTGTGCTGCCTTTGAACTAAAAATTCCTTTTCCTTTCCTTTTCCCTATTCATCCCCTTCACTTTCCCCACGCTGACGTCACAAATGTGATACACACTCGACAGTTTGTTCAGTTTTAATGGATGTCCATGATTTGATGGGTGCTTTGGTCTGTTGTTGTACTAATTTGATTTTTGGGCTCATCCTTGTCCTTGTTTAATGTGTCGTTGTCGTTGTTGTCCTCGCTGCAGGACTTAATTAGTGCGCTGTTTGTGCAGATTTCGACATTTTGCAGTTATGATCCAATTTGCTGGGTTTAAGGACACATACGCAGCTCATTTGTTTGCTCATTTGTCTGGCTGTTTGCATTGATTGTCGCCTGGTGCTCGGCATGCTCCACACAACGATGGACAGGATTAGCAGGCCATAAAGCAGGACACCAAGGAGGACATGTGTGCGCAGCAGGCAGACAGCTGACAAGGGAGTGTAGAGAGCTGAGGAGTCCCTGTCCAGCCAGACTTCGATCCAATTAAAATCTGTCCCATAGTCCATCAAACTCGTGCCGCACAATGGGCATGAAAATGGGTAGCAAAGTCGGTTGCTGAGTGCCAAAATACCCAAATACCAAAATGCTAAAATGCCAAAGTGTCGGGCAGATAACTGAACACAATTTCTTGAGTGGATTGGCTGCAGTTCAGCGCTCTTCCTCTATGCAGTTGGAGCTGCAGTTTCCTGCCTTCGAGTGCTACACACGCTACTTGAATTCCGCAGAACAATTCGATTTCCACAGTTGCTAATGACAATGTCATCGTTTTTTTTTTCAACTTGAACACTTCATGGATTTATATAGATCTATATTATATAGATTCCATTTGCTGATAACTTATCGAGTGGCACTTTTCGAGTAGTTAAACACACAGACACCTGTAATTCTGTACGGAGATAGACTCTACTTGAACTACTTTACGGCATACGTAAACTATAGTCAAATGTCTAGTCTAATTCTGCTTCATATACGGGAACTGGGGGATTATTCAGCAGACCAGATAAGATCAATGAAATCAGCTGGCTTCGTCGAGTGCTTAAAGTCATAGACTATGAAAGACAAACAAGTTCAGGGTGGAAATAATTTGATTTAAAAATAAATCAAAGTTAGAAATACATATATACATAAAAATAAATTAATGAAACTATATAACAGAAATATCAAATAAAATATTTACTGTTAAAATATTTTATAAAATGTATATTTGAAGAAGTTTTAGGATAGCAATAGGAAAAGTATTTTGTTAGCAATTACGAAGTCTTCAGATTGATATTTTAGAAAGAAAAGATAATTTAAAAAAAAAAAATCCTTGACTTAATATTTTTTTTTTTTTACAAAAATTTATTCTTTCCGACTTCTAAAATCATTTAATTTTTCTTTAAAGATTAATTTGAATTTTGTATTTTGCGGAGCTATAATCTTTTGATTGTTGGACAACTTCAACAAAATCTTGAAAAGAAAGTCATAAAAAAGGAGAAAAATAGTTTGTATAGTTATACATAGTTTGAAATATAGAAATATAGCAAATGCTTAGAGATTTCTTGATTGAAATGTGTTGCTTAAAGAATTATAGTTACAGAATGGTCTCTAGAAAATTTTTAGCTAGAAATATTTGAAGCTTTCAGTTGATATATTTTATCCTTAGTTTGATTTACAAATTGAAAGTTTAAGAAGTTGTTTACACTTGCTGCCTTTAAACTTTTCCTATTCCATTTTCCCTCCCCTTTTCAAGGCCTTCTTGCAGCCCTTGTGTTTGTCTATGCGGAGCTGCCCGCGAAATTGATTCTTTGATGCGTGTGCCCAAAATTCCAGAGAATCAACAATGACTCAACTGTTGTGTAGAGTTGAGTAGTGTAGTTTAGAGTCGCCTGTATTCCACTGCCCTGAGTACAGTGGGCTTGACTTGACATTGCTGTGTGAGGCGCGTGTGGCCTTTAGGAAACTCAAGAAGGATCGAAATTCGAGGATCGCGGAATCAATGTGTAAACTGGACATAAAGGAGTCGCAAAAGGAGGCACGCGCAGTGCGAGGAGAGGCAAATAACTTGAGGCAGTTGCACGTTTTACACGTGAATTGGCCAAATGACAAAAAAGGCTAATAAACGGGCAAAGCGAATGGGAAGTGGAAAATGGTAAATGGTAAATGGGATTGAAAATGGGCTGGGTAATGGGATGGGAAATGGGCATGGGCAAAGTGAAGGTGAAGCGCATAAAAATTGGCATAAACATGGCACATGGAAATGGGCTAAGAAGTCGTTGTCTTGCTCAGGGTTGTAGCTGCAACTGTAGCTGTAGCTGTAGCTGTATCTCTAGCTTCAGCTGTATCTTTAGCTGCGTCCTTCCTACTCCACGCGACGTGGTTTATGATCGCAGCGGATTCGTGGAAAATATTCAATTGATACAAAATTGCTGCAATATAAATGCAGTGCTGCCGATCGGAGTTGGCAGGGAAAGAGGCGAAAGGAGGCGAAAGTGGGCAGGTATTGCGACTCGTAAATGTCTGGCAATAAAACGATCTACAGTCTGTCTCCGTCTCCCTCGCTCTTTGCTGCTTTGTTTAGCTGTCTCTGTTGCGCGTTAAAATGGCAGCCAGGGACACGCGTTTTAGCTTCTTTGCAACAAGCGAAGTGGCAGCAAGAGCAATTTGTTTGCTGCATTGTTATTGAGACAAAGTCACTGATTTTCAAGCAAGTAGAGAGAGTATGTTTCTCCGCTCTACTCCCACTCTGTCTCCCCTCTCCCTCTCCCACTCCCTCTAAGCTGTAAGCGGTGCGAAGGCATCGCTCATCGCACACAATGATGTTGCAATTATTGAACCTTCTGTATTTTCAAATTTCCATCATTAATAACACAGGCGGAGGCCAAGGTGAAGGCGAACACAGAGCACAGAACACAGAACACTGAGGAGGACTACGTAGAGACCAAGTCGAAGACGGTGCTGGAAACGGAGGACGCTGTGACCATTAGCGAGTTTCGGCGGAATACGCGTGAATTCGTTTTGTCTAACAATGCGACGACTCACTGAGCGCATCAATTGAAGGGAATTGAGCGTAGGAATTTTCAGGAATGCCAAAAACGCCGCAGGTAACACCCTGTACACACAGCCCCTCAGAGCCTCGCTCGCACACCCATTAACGGTCGCAGCGAGGAGCCTTAAAGATCACCTATAATTATTCATCTTGGGTGGGGTTAGGAGCAGTACCTCTCCCTCATCCTCTCTCCTTCTCCCTTACTGCTTTTCAAGGCAATCCTCTTGCCTTGGCTGGGACCGCTCACTGGGTTTGTCAACGCAGATGCTAATCACAACATTAGTCCCGTGCAGATTCCACTTCAGATCGTAGAACTCAGTACTGAGTCCCTCAACTTTGGGCACTAGCACATCGAGATTCGTTGCGCTTCAATCGTTTGGCCAACAAAACCCAAAGGTTTCTGGCTATTTGGGCTAACCTCGTGCCCCCTCTGGTGTATGCTTGGCTCAAGGATATCCTGTAATTACAATTGGATATACTGCACCAAAGTGTAGTACACCAACTTGTGTTTCCGCATCCAATGAAGCTGTCCAACAAATTTGCCAAACAGATCATTATTTGTAACTATTTAGCAGCAGGTTATCCAGCTGTATCCGATCAGTATGATCAGTTTATTCCTACGATATCCGACTGGGCACCTGAAGGTGAGCAGCGTCAAATTTTGGGTTAACCATCAAACGAAGTTCGATTAGTTGCACATTAAATGGGATTCATCGATTAGTTGAAGTACTTAAACTGAAGGATGTCTGACAGATGAAGAAATTATACAGATGATTGAATTGTGCAGACATTTGGCATGAGTTGGTGGTGTAAAATTCATGGGGAAGGTGGTGAAAGGAGTGAGATTGTAGCGGAACTTTACTGTACATACATTTTACCACTTTTATCTTATAGTTAATTAATATTAAACATAGACCTGGATAAAGCCATTTTTTTCATTGATTTTTATATAAATTTATAATCTTCACTAACTATTTGTTATGTTAAAAATAAAAGTTTTTTAAATAATTTTTAAAGCTTATTTACATACTTGTTTTGTTTAGAATTCTTTAGAGACTTCTTCCAAGCCATAAACTATTCCCTGCCCTGCTATTAAGTATAATTCCCTTGGATTTCGAAAACCAAAACTCGTTTGGGCTAAACTTATCAGCACTTGTTTGAAATGTTTCTTGTTTTTCAGTATTTTGGAAACCCAAGCCCCGTTACGTTTACGAGAGTGTTTGTCGGTCAGAGTGGGTTGTTGTCAAAACGAAACCAAACAATCTTCAAACGACATGGGACATGAGAGTGCGGTTCAGTAGGAAATCAACGGGAAACCACTCAAGTATCAGATCGAATGGGGGACTACTGTTTAGCTCTTAAGCTGTTTAGTTGCAATCGATAAGCGAGTTCCTCGAACTGCACATTACCAGCTCGGAGTGTAAGGAGTTTGTCTTTAAGTAGATGTGCAACTCAAAGTGGCCAACAACACACACACAACACACTTACAACTGCAATGAGAAACTGTTGGAAATAGACCACCCAAAAGTTCCAGTTTTTAATTGCAATTAAAATTCTCAATGATTTTTCGCAGACAATCTGGCTGGAAGCAGCAGCTACACAGAGAAAAAATGTGTCAATGAAATGAACCTATTACATTTAGGGTAACATAATAACTAGCGATACCAACTTTGGTTGGGTTGGACAACTATAACCTATAGCTACCATAGGCCAACCGGTCAAAAATAGGTATTGTGAAATAAAAACCCTTCTTATGAGCAGGCAGATCAAGATATTTTTAAGGTTTCCATAATTTTTTCACTGATTATTCATTAAAGAACTGATTTCATTCATTAATCAGATCTAAAATGTATTAATAAAACTGATGATTCAATGTTTAATCCGTACTCAATTCCTTTATACCTTTCACGCTATATAAATAATCCCAATTTCCTTCCTTTTGTTATTAATTCGATACCCATAAAACCCAATTCTTATTTCTTTCTGTGCACCGACTTGTGGAACATTTGAATGCGACAATTAGTCTGCGTAAACAAAACTGCTAGGACAATTTCCAGAACTGTTCCAGCATCGGGTTGCACCAGAGAGGAGATGGGTCGGGGGTAGGCAGAGCGTAGGAGTTACTTTGGTGGAACATTACATAATTTATGGGTAGCGCCGCACTGTAAACATTACCAAGTGACCGAGTAACCAGCATTGCATGAAATAGGAGCAATCCAAGACGTTGTCCTCGTCGTAGAGTGTACGGTCAAAAGCCAAATACTTGACACAGTACAGTGAACACTGGCAAGTGGCGCTGAAGGATGCCTCTCAGAGAAACCGAGAAAATAGGATCCTTGGTGGGTCGCACATGTTTGCAGTCATAAATCAGTGAATGTTATGGCTGACTTAGCCCCTGGTGCCCTGTTCAGTGTCTTTTTGGAAAACGCATTTTCACACTTTTCGTCGCCCCGTAATTTGAATACTTTACAAGCCTTCACTGGAAAACTTGACTTTGAGTTGAGGATTATTAATTACACACTTGGATTGGATTTCGTAGCTGATTAGAGCTGTAAACGATATGCCCTTGGGGTTCAGTTAACACATACACATGTGTGTGTGTGTGTGTGACTGTAGTCTCTGCTCTATCAATGGGTGGGCGGTATCATTAATAGCGCTTTAATTAGACAGCTTCAGGTTCAATAGTTCGACACCTCTCAACGGGTGTCAATTTGAGCGTTGCGTATTTTTCGAAATTGAAAAATATATCCATATATCCACACACGATCTGGTATTCAATGAGCACCAGCGTCGAAATCAATTAGGCCTCCAATTCGTACAAAATTCATTAATCAAAGCGTCGTTTCTTTTTTTTGTACTTTTTTCTTGAACTTTTTTTGATTGGACAATCGCTGTCGGCGTTGGTTGTTGGCTGTTTGCCGCCATTTGCCAACGCCGCCATATTGCTAAATCACAAAACCAAATAAAGCATAAAACACAGCAACTAAAAAAAATAATAATAATCGTAAAAAAAAAAACCGAAACTGTTAAGAAAATATGAAAATCAACAGCCGGCGAAATATGAAAGCGACGCGATTTTATGACAAACGCGGCGGCTAAAATCAAAGTCACTGAAATCATAAAGGTGTTTCACGTGGTAGTTGTTGTTGTAGTAGTAGTAGTTGTTGTTGTTGTTGTAGCTCTTTTTGTTGCTGTTTTCCCCCGTGTGAGTTCTGCTCTTTTTTTTTAGCCTAGTTTGAAGGTCTCAATTGAGTTGATGAGGCCATGAGCGACAAAATTTTGACTGGCTAAAAAGTTGTCACTCAATTTTATGTGATTTAATAATTCCTAAATCAGTAAAAACTTTTGGCTCATCAATGACGAACATTTCTCTATACAAAATTACACATTCCACCGAACTAATTAAAACTGGGCACACCATAGTCGAGCAGCGCTGCTGTAGTTTGCCTACACGATCATTTCTTTTTTACCAGTTTTATTAGATTTGGTTTCAACGCGATTTTGCGACATTTCAGTCGCAGTCGCAGTCGCTTATCAGGCTGACTCGATTTTATGGCTCACACAAAGATACACAAGCAGACAAAGCGTGAAAGAAGCAGAGAAAGAGTAAGAGAGAAAGAGAGTCTCTCTGTGAGATAAGCTGCCGCGGGGGCGGTCTTAGAGGGGCGCTAATGTGACCAGTAATTGTCGCTGCTCAGCCGAGGATCAATCTAATTATTTTGCCAAATAAAAACAATCCTTTACACAAACTAAACCCTTTGGCAATTCGCTACACAGTAAACAAGCGACCAATACTCACAGAAAGAGACGGCAAAGCAGTGAGAGAGCGAGAGAGGGAGAGTAGTAAAGGTAGTCCTCGCTTAATCCATTTTCCAGGTATCCTTCGTCGAGTAGTAGGCAAGGAGTAAAAGTGCGTCGCGCCCACCACAAAATGTACACAATGAGAGCGATCAGATTTTAGGGTTACCCCGAAAACATTTGTCCTTCCGGGGCTACCTGCACCTGAACCCGAACTGAACCCATCCCGAGCTACCCTCTTTAATTACTAGGGTAAAGGGTACACCCCTTTTTAATATCACCCTACTCACCCTTCTTGGTGCTCGTTTTTGGCAATGTTTTGGTTTCTGGTCGCGGCAAACTTATGGTCGTTGCCCAATGTCCTTGGTCGCTTTTATGATCCTTTCCAAGACATGAGATATGCGTCTATATTTTGATGTTTTGAGTCGCGGGCGTGACGCGTTTATGGTGTGTTTAGATGCTTTTCGCAAGCAATGCAAATTTGAGAACAATGCCCGAATTGCACCCGTCTAACCTTGACTTTTACTTTGGCACATCCTTTTACAGTGCAAGGGGCATTTAACATAGCGCATATTTACCTAATTATAAAAGTATATATTTTGTTTCTAGTCTCAAGGCCTGAAACAATTTTCAGCACTTTTATTTTTGCCAACTTTTTTCCGCGTACTTTTGCTTTCTTTTTGCCCGTTTGTTGTGTTTGGAAAATCACTTTCCAGTTTCGCCTTGAAAATCGCAAAATCTGTGTGGAAATCAAGCAAAAATATTAAAGTTTTAGTTTAATGTGAAAAAGTTGAGACTAAAGTAATTTTAGGAATGTTTTAGGCTAAGAAAAGTTGGTTGGATATTAATATTCTGAATACTTTTCTTATAATAAAATATTTTTGTACGATTTAATTAGTTTAAAAATATTAAAAATATGTAAACTACTCTAAAATATTAAGAGTTTATATTAAAAAATACTTTTTGTTGTGTAAAATTTAGTTTTTAATACCAAAATGATATAGAAAATATGTATATTTGGATTAACAATAGTATTTCAATCCTAGAATTGAAACCATTTAATATTGGATTAGAGTAGTTCAAAAACTTCGTTAAACAGTCAAAAAATATGAAATTTCTTGTGTACAACTACCAAAAATACCGTCTAAAAACTCATACAAATAAATGAAACTTTTTTAGAACTATTACTAATAGCAACAACTTTAAAATTCCTCGAACTGCACGAAGGTCGCTCTATAAAAATTTATCACCTCCTCAAGCCAAAGTCGCGCATTAAAAATCACTGCAATTTACGCACAAAACACTCAAAAAATACAGATAGAAATGTCTTAATGTGAAAAAAATATGAATTTGTAAAAAGTCAAGAACTCAAAAGCCGAAAATGTCGAGCATTATTAGCATTTCGGGGGCCGTGACTTGCGCTGGAAAACCAGACGATGACAATGCGCATTTGCACTAAAAAATCTAATTTTTTTCGACGAAAAGTAAAAAAACAAACAAAACTCATAAATGCGACACACAAAAAATTTGTCAAAAATTGCTAAAAACCAGGTCAGAGCAGGGTCTACTTCTGGCGAAGTGCAAACAGATTTTTATGGTCAAAAAAAGCAGAAAAAAATAGCCAAAGAAGAGCCATAGGAAGAAGCAGAGCAGAGTCTAGTAAGTTGTTCATATTTTTGGTTTTTATGATGATTTTGTTTTTTGCTGCTCTCGTTGTTATATTTTTTACGCTCCAAATTTTGTGCACAACAAAAGACACAACGTCAGAGCAGGCAGAGGCGGTGACAGGGGCAGCGGCAGAGGCTGAGACCGAGGCTACTAATGTCGAGCACGGAGTTCTTAACGGTTTTTATGGTTTTATGGCCTTGTTGAATGTGCAGCAATGACTTCTTTATTGGTGCATCCTTGGCCAGGTTCGGGATCACTTTTTATGATGCTCGCACAGTTTCCGTTTCCGTTGCTGCCTCTCTGTCTCCCTACTGCCTTCCCTCTCGCGCTTACCTTGCGTATGCAAATACATGTGTGCTCTGTGTCTGTTGGCCAAGTTAATCCTTTCTGCATGTGTCGTGCAGGAAGTTGACAGTTGTTGTCATATATTCATCATATGGGAAATTGGAAATGGTAATGAAAATGGAAATGGAAAATATATTCGGTCTTTGTGTCTTTCATGTGTCGCTTTCCCACTCACTCGCTCGCTCACACTGACTCATCCTCAGTGTGTTTGTTTGTTTGTGTTTTTATCTATTTATTTATTTATTTGTTTTTGTTTTTGTTTCTGTACACTTATGACATGATGTTAATTACTGGCATTGGCTCTGACTCTGACTCTGGGCAGCGGAAAGGCGGCAATGGGAAACACTTTGAAATGTGAAAAGTTTGCCGACTGTTTGCCAAGTGTCAACACGTTGACAAACGTGGCCAAGAAAGCTGCCTGAAAACGGTACAACAAAAAAAAAAAAACACATGCACGCGACTTGGAAATTCTCTTGGCCAGGATATTTGATTAAGCCAGTTGACTTCCCCTTTCCCTTCCTTTGTTGTTTTTAAGAATTGGGAAAATTGAGGAAAAATGATTGTGTAAATATTTTGTAATTGGCTTTAGTCGGCAGGCTAGTGACTCCTGCGGCAAAAAGTCAAAAACTACTGGGAACGTGTGCCTCTAAGCCTGGTCTAAAGACGCGGTACTGTTAGTCCAGGACTTAGTCGGTGCTTTGGCTTTGGGTAAAACCCTCGGCATGTTTAATTAATGGATTTGTAGTCACAAATTTGTTAATGTGTGGTAAAACCAGCCGATATAATCCCTGTGGGAAAACTGAGTGCCAGCGCTAACACATGAAAACGAAGATTATTTTTATAAGCAATTTTTTATACAGCAAGGAATTTTCCTCACTTCCCCCTTTGAATTTGAAATCAAAAGCACACGTTTCTAGACGTTGTAAATCCAATTTCTATTCACCCATACCCAAGTATTAATATCCATATAGACTCATAGAATTTTTATTGAATTATATAGCAAAGCAGTAACCGAACGGACGATAAGCAAAAAAGAAACCTAATTTTCAGTTCTGAGAAACAAATCTTTTTCGATAAGCGACAAAAAACAGTGAACAAAAATGTCGTGTTATTAACAATTTTATGGCTTAGAGATTAAAAGGCAAATTCGAACTTTTAGTTAGAAAAACATTTGAAATATTAATTTTAATTTGTTTTTAACTAAATGACACCTTCCGTTGACCGTAGTAAATGGCGGGTAATGAGTTTCTAAAACAAGCCGCTTAAACTATCAGTTAACCAATAACGGCTAATTGAATTGATAGTTTAAAGATTTCACAGTAAGTACAGGTAAGGAAGATCATTAGTGTTTTCAGTTTTCCATCTAAAGATTAACGATTTCATGCTAAACTATGATGATATAATGCGGAAAATGATTGTAATGCATTAATTTGGCGTGGAAAATTGCTACACTCAGAGAAAATATGGAAAATTGTAAGCAATGGTAAATAATATTGTTGTTAAATAAAAATACAAATGATTTTTAAGTGAAAGCTTTGATTTAAAGCACATTAAAGCTCTTCTTCCTAAACGGAAATTGAAGGAAATAACACAAAATTGCATAAATTGCTTCAAGTCACCCCAAATTTTGTCATAAATATGTATAAACATTTCTGTGTTTATCTGTAAAGTTAAATCAACTGTAAAATTAGCATAAACGAGGGTATGCAAAATGATAAAAGGTAAATTGCAGCACCTCATACGCCCACCGAAAAATGAGTTTTCCACAGCATTTGCTTTGATGAGGCTAATTGAATTTTCCCGCTGAAAGTGTAAAACGGGAAACGACAAACGGGAAACGCGAAACGTGGAAGGAAGTCAAAAAAGTGATTTTCTGATTTGTATGGCAAATTAAAATTGAAATGAAAACGAATCAGGCACAAATACAAACACACACCCACGCACACACATCCACTGACAAAAAGGGCAACAACAGGGACAATAGATTACAATATCCTGGGGCGAGGCAAAAAGCAGCACGAGCAACGACAGCAACTGCAGCAGCAACAGCAACAGCAACGACGGCAGCAGCAGCAGCAGGAGCAGGACACACAGGGCCCAGCTGGTCGGGGCATGCGCCTGGGTGGGATGCGGGTCGGCTCTGGCCTGATGGCTGCCTGCCAGCAGAAGCAGCAGCACCAGCAACGGCAGCGGCAGAGGCTGAAGCAGCAGCAACGGCAGCAGACAACGGCGTCCGACCATCAGCTCAACGGTTTCCGCTTGTTTACTGCTGCCAGTGAGCAGCGAGCAGAGCCAGAGCCCAGAGTAAGAGCAAGAGACGAAGCCCGAGCCGATTCGAGCAACGGAGTCGTGGAGTCAGTCGGCTGTTATGTTGCCGAACACGCGCGCATAGTGTGGACATCAACAACAACAGCAACAACAACTACAACGACAGGCGAAGAACCAGAAAGCAAAAACAATATACAAAACAACAAAAACAACAACCAAATAAATACTGTATACGGCAGCCGTTGAAAGTTGAAATCAACCAATGGGAACGCTTGGCAGGGCAGCAGGTAGGCGTGTACGTATCTGCCATTTCCAAATAAATTCAACCCCGAACAACAGCAACAAATACAACAACAGCAAAGAACTATGCAAAGACAGCTGCTGTTGGTTCGCTTCAAAACCGGTCGACGACGCCGCAGTTGCATTCAGTTATTAACGAGCGCTACTCACAGCTACAGCAACGGCAGCAGCAGCAGCAACAGCAGCAAAAGCAGCAGCAGCCACAGCAGAAGTCACTTCACTCAACACACACACACAGCAAGGCACGCATACAAGCAGATGAACGGAGAGCGAGAGGGCAGCTAATACGCACGCACACACACACATGTACACAGGTTTTGGACTCACTTCACATTTTCACGAGTTTGAGTCGGAGAGCGAAGCACGCAAACAGAATTCAGTTTGAGTTGAGACGTTGTCGTGGGCACGTCGCAGCAAAGAGAAGAGCGCAACAATATCAAGCACAACTACAACTACAATACACCTACAAAAAGACGTAAAGCTAAAGAGACTACACAAGTAACAAAAATATAATATTAAAGAAAATAAACGCTTAGTGCAAGTGACAGTGCATAAATAGAAGAGAACAAGTGATAAAATAAAAACAAAAAGCAGGGAATATGTCTTCCACATCGGCCTCGCCCATCAGCAACATAACCGTGGACGACGAGCTTAACATAAGCAGAGAACAAGGTAAGCAAAAGAACCCAAAACAACAAAAACGAATTGAAACGAAGCGACGGCAAAACAGAGTGCAAGCTTTTAGTACCGTTAATAGAATCAAAACGAATAAACGAAACTAATTGAATTCTTTTGCTTTTGTTTGCTTAGATTTTGCCGAGGAGGATTTCATAGTGATCAAAGAGGAGCGCGAGAGCAGCTTGTCGCCAATGTTGACGCCTCCGCACACGCCCACCGAGGAGCCACTGCGACGTGTTGGCAGCTCTGCCACAGTCGTGGAGGAATCGGTGGCCACACAGCTGCACATGCGACACATGGTCCACTACCAGCAACAGCAGCAGCAGCAACAACAGCAGCATCGCCTCTGGTTGCAGATGCAGCAACAGCAGCAGCAACAACAACAGCAGCAGCAACATCCACATGGCCACTACCCGGTCTATGCTGCTGGCAATGCTGATCCTGTGGCTGTGCACCAACAGGCATTGCTGATGGAACAGTGGATACGCAATGCCACCATCTACCAGCAGCAGCAGCAACAACAGGCAGCAGCAGCCGCTGCCGCAGCACAGGGACACCATCACCATCATCATCACCAGCAGCATCCCCATGCGCATCCACGTCATCCGCATCATCATGGACATGGTCATCCCGGCCATGCCCATGTGCGCCCCTATCCCGCTGGACTGCACAATCTCCATGCGGCCGCTCGCCATTTTGGTGTCATACCCAATCTGAAGCTGAGCGGTGCAGCAGGAGCAGCAGCAGGTGCTCCTGGCTCCACTGGCAGCAGTCGCCCCAAGAAGCAATTCATCTGCAAGTACTGCAATCGCCAGTTCACCAAGTCCTACAATCTGCTCATACACGAGCGCACTCACACCGATGAGCGTCCCTATTCCTGTGATATCTGCGGCAAGGCCTTCAGGCGCCAGGATCACCTCAGGGATCATCGCTACATTCACTCCAAGGAGAAGCCTTTCAAGTGCAACGATTGTGGCAAGGGCTTTTGCCAGTCGCGTACGCTCGCCGTGCACAAGGTCACCCACCTGGAGGAGGGTCCTCATAAGTGCAACATCTGCCATCGCAGCTTCAATCAGCGCGCCAATCTTAAGAGTCATCTGCAGAGTCACAGCGAAGCGGCGACCACAGCAGCCGCAGCAGCAGCAGCACCGCAAACACCACCAAAGGCACCACAGTCGCCAGCAGCGACTCAAGCCCCACAAATGGTTAGTCCAGTGGATTTGTCCTCATCCGGAGGAGCCACCTTGGAGCGACCCAAACGTGCGCTGGGTTTCACCATCGACGAGATCATGAGCAGATAGACCATCAATATAGATAAAGTATTTTATTGGTTTTATGTTCAGGATGTAAATCACATCCAGAATGCTGAGCACCGCCAGGCATTGGAAGTGTCTGGCCCGGAGAAGGAATCAGCCAAGTCTAGCACCGACGAGTGCTCCAACAGGAGTCCCCACAGTTCCACCCAGTGAGCGGCAGGGAAGGAAAGAGTCACAAAAAAAAAAAACAGCTCAATCAGGGCTATATATAACCGATTCTATATAGCGTACCGATTGCTGCTACAAC
Source organism: Drosophila dunni (assembly GCA_018152125.1). Taxonomy (NCBI): domain Eukaryota; kingdom Metazoa; phylum Arthropoda; class Insecta; order Diptera; family Drosophilidae; genus Drosophila; species Drosophila dunni. The sequence goes on along the minus strand of JAECXC010004138.1, from coordinate 12,923,314 downwards.
TGATTAATAAATGCCAAAGCAAAGCAAAAGAAAAGTATTGCGAACCAATCCAAAACAAGGCATGAAAGAGAGCGAAAGAGCGTGTGTGAAAGAGAGCGAGAGAGCTAACTGTAAAACTATAGTTTAAGCACTTATAATTTAAAAGCTAATCTTATATGTACCTTATAGCTATAGCTAGCCGGATTCATCAGTTTGTAATTGTTATAGTTTATAATCGGAGACCAGATACCAATACCAAGATTCCCAGATAAACCTCAGACCTATATCGGTTATACAAAGACTGTATTATTTGTGCATAATAATAATTTGTTTTATGTTAATCAATAAATTTATCTATATATAGTATATATATGTATATCATTCAAACAATCAATCGTTCGATCGAGCTATTTGTTAACTTTAGTTCAATGTTATAAACTTTTACGATTCTTTAACATTGTATATATATATTTAGGCTGACTAGGCACAAAGACATAACGATCTCATTATCATAGTTATGCGTGTATATAGCTTGTATAAAGTCTATTAAGTATAAAAGATACTGCAATATAGTATATATAAAAATATAAATAAATATTTGCTTAAACTGAAATTCATTTAATGGTTTTACTTTATTGTTTTTGGGTGTGGGCTGTACTTTAATAGAATTTTATAGGAGATAGGAAACTATATTTGAAGTAGTTAATTATTATTATTATTTTATTACTACATAAAAATTACGTACTGTCTAAATTTAAAAATATTCCAACCTAGAATGGATAAATATGATATTTATAACATTTATTATTTTCTTTTCCGATTTTTTGAAGTACTTTTAAAATAGTTCTTAAATTTTTAAATCATTCTATGCAATAAAACCTTTATTATTCCAAACTCTTAAGTATTTTATCTTTAAAATGGAACCAGCACAAAAACTTTCAATTATTTGCTGATATCGCTACTTGAAAACAAATTTGGGAAATTCTAACAACCGTTAAGAAGCTGATGAATTAATCTCAATGAAAGCAAGATTATTCGCGACTTAATTTTAAATTGTTTAGCTTGAAATACGATTATACTATATATAAGGGTATGCAACATATATAGCTTAAAAGTCTAAAAGTTATTTAACAATTTTATGTTTATTTTTCCCTTGTTGCAAATTTCGTAGAAATTTATCGCAATTGTTGTTGCTTTCAATAGTTATGGCAAATTTTGATAAGGTTTTTGCTAGTAAACAAATGCTAAAAACTGGCAAAGAATTGGATAAAATTATTACTCAAACACTGGTCACTGCTCTGAGCGCAACAAAGACGTCAAAGAATTCCAAAATAGTGAACATAAATTTGTAAAATTTTTTAAAGTGGAACAAAAAAGATGTCAAAATTTTATTAGGCATATGCATAACTCAAATTGTCGCACATTTAAGATGTTTCTATTAATTTTCAAGATACCAAATTGAGTTCGAAACTGATCTCTGTTGGCCCTAAAAGGCAACTCGTTCAACGTTTAAAACTGTCGCAATTTTTAATTTATGGAAACTCTTTGAATTTTGATTTCGTTTTGTTTATGTTACGAGTATTTCGATTTGGATTGAATATTTGGGTGTGTTCCGAGTCAGCCATGTGGTTTATTGTAGGCTGTGTTTACTGTGCGTGTTCGCTGGAAGCCCTCGGGGGAGAATTCAGAATTCAGTACTGATTAAGGAACGTGCCAAATGCCAAGTATTGCGCACAATCGTCCTTTGTGTGTGGTGACACTGTTGGTTACAGTTCCTGATTTCTAGATCAGCCATTGAAAACTCTATGGATATTTCTAGACCATTAGCACGTGTACTACCAAGAATTGTTTGGGCCAAAAGATGGCAATCTTTTCTTTTAATTGAGTTTGAATTTTGGAACCTTTTTCTTTTAGTTTCTTTTGTTTTTTTGGAAATTAAGTAGATGCCCGCATGCCACAAAATGTGGCAGATTCAGCTGTCTATGTCTCTCCAAATATTTGTTTTGCGTTGACACTGCCCATTATGGCCATGTACAATTGATTTTGGGCCAACTAACTGCTCTCAACTGTCAACAGAGAGGCAGAGCAAGAGCGAGAGAGAGTAGGAGAAAGAGGGAGAGGTAGAGCTACCCATTTTGATGTCTACATTGGGCTTTAGTCGTGGCATCCTAGGTGGCAAGCAAGTAAACCAGGGACGCGCCCTCCTGCCACGCCTGCACACACAGCCCTGGATCTATGGACAGCCTGTGGCTCTGTTGGCCAACCCACTGGCCAGTTAGGCCTGTTAGCCATTTGGCCTGTTGGCCAGCTAGTCTTATCTGCTGGTCAACCATAGAACTTGTTGCTGTTTTGGCAACAGTTCGCCACAGGACGCACATTGTGGCAAGGATGCAAACTGTGGCAAGGTTTGCATTCGACACACATTGTCCACAAAACAGGGCCATAATTGCACGAATCCGCACTGCGTACAACCAAAATATTTTGTGAAAGTCACAGCGGGACATGCACAGCGATAGAGAGGGACAGACTGAGAGGGAGTGAGACAGATAGCGGTTGTGTTATCCTGCTCAGTGTCCTGTGCCCAGTTTGATGGATATATTGTCGCCTTCAGACGCAAACTGCCAACGGGATATTTGTGTCTCTGTGTCGTTTTTAGGCCACAATTAAACGCATCGGTTCCGCAACTAGGGTGGCATCGACTGTGCACATACCCTAAGAGCCTAGGTACCTTCCTCTGCCCCTGCCCCTGCCCCTACCCTTGTTCCTGATTAAGCAGCAGGAACTGGCCTGCGTCTGCCAAAAGTGAGCCATTTGCTGCAGCCCTCGGGGGTATGGGTCTAAAACTCCCCGAGGGTTGCACTTTAATGACATGTCCATGAACTTGGCCAAGAGTTGACTGTGTTCTGGCCACGTTTCGGGCCATGTTTCGCACTCCAAGTGGCGACCACCCAGAAATGCAATTGTCGTTGTAATTGTAATGAAGTTGCCTCTTGGCTCAATTTGTGCGGCAATTAAAACGTTGCAAATCGATTTGCCGCCATTCAATAATAATCGTCTATCGACAATCGACAGCGCTACGATATGGACGCCATTTTGTGTGCATGTCGTTGCACGTTTGTCAGCGTGTTTTGTTTTGTGTGGCACAAGTGCTGAGTTGATTATGATGACGATGATGATGATGACAGCATTCCTTATTCCTCATTTGAAGTCTTCGAAAACTCCTCAACTTGTTGCTCAAGTGGGCCAAGCCCAAAACTTGTCCCCGGTAATTGTAGTTGTTGTAGTTGTAGATCGTAGATTGTCTGCCAGTTGCTGTCAGCTGTTGAGTGGAGCACTCACTCGCTATTTGATCAGCCGACGCCTTTTGCAATGACAACCTCACAACAGATGCCACTTGCCCCCAGTCACCGTCACAGTCACAGTCCCGCCCTTTGGCCCCCGCCTACAGCCACAGCCTCTTGTCTCTTGGGGCCAGCACCTCAGCGTCAGTTAACCTATTATTAATTGCTCTCAAGGGGCCTATGGAATTACATAGATATTTGTATGCGTAGCTATAGGTATTCAAATTTATTAACTATTAAAAATAAATTTGGGAATATGAGTCATTGTGAGTTATGTAAAATTGGCTGCAGTAATTAATAGCTTTGAAAGATGAATTAAATTCAAAACTAATAAACAATTAAATAGTTAGAGCTACAGTTAGCTATAAATATATATTTTTATCAATGAATAGTTAACATAAAACCACAATGATTGTGGGTATTGTTGTTAGGTCTTTAAAATATCCCCATCGCCATTTCCAACTGTAGGTTTATAATCCCACATTTCTTTAACCTGTACCATTGCTAATTTAAACCCTTCTTTCTATCTCCCACTCAAGTGCCAAATTTTTCTCGTAGTGTCTTCAAAATTCCCACTAAATTCACACTCTGAAAACACTTGATGCATTTTATAAATTTCGAGATTTCCACATTTCCGCACGGTAGTTGCACATGTCAGAAGACGACATTGTTGTCGTGCCTTAATTGCATTACACGTGTTCTTACTTAACAGACAAGCCCAGCACAAACACACAGACACAGGTACACACACATATAGGCAGTCAGACAGAGTGAGATACGTACTATGAGATAGTTGTGAAAAGTATCTGTAACTCACTTTGGTTACCAAGCCTGACACCGTTACTGTTTTTGATTGTCTCGCTGGGTGTTCCAGGTTGCATTTTTATTGTGTCGTCTCTGAAACTGATCCCTGATCCCCGATGCCCGATCAGTGTCCCAATACTCCCGTCTATCTGCTATTTTGACACTTTTGTTTTGCCTAAAAAGGTGTTTAAAATACTTATAACTTACTTGGGCAGCCCAACAACAACAACAACAACGACAACTCGAATTTGGTCTAAACAATTTAATCGCGGTGCGAAGGCCGCTTATCGATAGGGCTCAATCGAAGTGTCGGGGCATTAATTGACACCTAGAGCTGAAAAGAGACCCTAGAGTTACCCTGTACAGAACACAGGGGACACTGTCAATTAGTTGCTGAATTTATCACCGGGCACAAATCAGTTTCTTTATAGTATATTCTTGGATGGAAATTTGTAAGCCGAAAAACGTTGTGGCTAAAAGAGCGATCAATTTTATTGTAAACTAACTAGGGAGGTCTGTCTACCGCTCTCACTCCCTCTCTCTTTCCACTCCCTATCTTGGCTGTAATACTAGTCGCATCGTGTGTAAGCCAAGCACTTATTGAGAACTTAATTGAATTACCCAAGTCAAGAAACGAGGGACCCGCACCTTGTCCCCAAGGCGTTCTATGTCTTTGTCCGTCTGTCTGTCCAGCTGTCCCTACGTCTATCTCTTTGTCCGTCTGTTGTTGTGGTCCAACCAAAGACAAAAACAAGCAGCGATAAAGTTGAAGCGACTTTGGTCCACACTAAGTACACTGAGAAAAAACTGTGAACAAAATGTAGCTAAGAGTTCTTTAGGCTTAAAATACCCTGCATTTATGTAAGAAGTTTTGAAGTATTTAATACTCAGTATAATCCTTAGTTACTCGGAATCCATTTTCAACTTTCTTTACGCTTATCAAAATTTGCTTTCGTCGTTTCTATTTAAATGCTTGAAATTTGATTATAATCTTCTAAGTTTACACATTCCACCTGTTAAACTCCTTAAGTTTTTTTGCAGTGCATCAATCGCATCCTCCATGGTGCAAGTCTCCGTTCGATTGAAAGAGGGAGGAGTCTCTTGTCTTGAGGCAACAACTCTTTTGTTTGTATCGCTTTTCACTTGTGTGTATTTCTTTTTATTTTCATCTCATTTCATGCCCATTCTCCTAACCATTCCCATACCCTGTGCTCATACCCTTTCCCATACCCTTTCCCATTCTGTGTTCTGTTCTTTGACATTTTAATGCGCCCGTTGGCGTTGACGCCTGACGCTGATGGTGGTCACTTTTCTGAGCTCTCTGGGACTGAGACAGAGATCGGGACTGGACAACACACACAGAGAGTCTTGAAAATGGTGTGATAGCAATAATCCGATATAAATAAGACATTATAAGCGACAATGGAGCGACTTTCGAACTCGACAATAAACACAAAATTTATTCATTCTGTTGTATGGGATTACAAGGAACTGAGAATGAGAGAATCCATGGGCGACGACATGTGGCGCTTCTTACTTAAAGCTTTGACGTGCTTAAATCGAAAAAATATATTTATATACATATGTTCGAGAAATGTGAGCTTTGCATATGATTCATGGGGACCCACCGCAGACGCATCCTCTCATCAGTCAAAAATCAGAAAAAAGTGAAAACAATGGAAATGGCAATGGAATCAGAATGAGTTGAGCTGTCTCCCTTGCTCTCTCTCTCTGTCTCCCTCCTTTGTAGAGCTCATGATCGATTGATTTCATCGATTATGGCCCAACAGTCCAGAGAATGAGCGCGAGACTGAGTTTTGGTCTCTGAGTTTCCAGAGTGTCTGCTGTGTTGTTTGTTTGTTTATTTGTTGCCATCTCCTACACACAACACATGATCAATTACAAGCTGTGCTTGGGCCCCTTCCCTCCACTACTCCCTAAAAACCCCTCCAGACCCTATGTAGTGCTGCCCACGCTTTAAGCGGCACAGCTTCTTTCACTTATTATCAAAAGTAACAAATTATTTTCAATTGATTTACACGCTGTCTCTGCGTCTTCCCCTTCCACTCCCCTACCCCCAGCTGACCCTGAAATATAAAGAGCCCCCTCCTGCCCTACACACCTCTGCTCCCCACATGCACTGACTGACTGTTGATTAACCACTCACTGGGAACATTTAATGTGTAATAACGATTTGTATCTGGGCACAAAGTAGTTATGTTGAAATTCCTTGGGCCTTCAATGCCTGACGATCATTAATCATAAGAATGTGAATCTTTCTTTGCTTTCAGCTCAACTCAGCTCAGCACACACCTCGCACACCTACAACAACAACAACAACAAGAGTGAGCGGGTGAGAAATACCGGGTCCGGGTTCGTGCTCGGCTCCGGGTCTCAGGCTTTGGGGTCTTGAGGTTTTTGCCGAACAATGATCATGCGCTATGCCAAACGATATTTCATGCCCATAAACGGTTAGCGGTCTTTGGTTGTACTACATCGGCCTAACCCACCTCAGCTCACCGCATCCCCACCTACAACTCCCAACAGTTCTCATACACTGTAAAAAACTTGGGTATTATCTTTTATATAACTTATACATCACATTTTCTTCTTGTATTATTAATTACTGTCTCTTCTTTAATCTTATTGAAATGTTTTTAAGTTAAGTGTAGATTTTAAGGTTAAGGAGTTCTGATCCTTTATTTTCTAGGCTTCTATGGGACATTTACTGTTACTTCGTGGCATTTCTGCTTACAAAAGTTGGAAGTTTATTTATTTATCTATTTTATCTATTTATTTTTCAAAGCCCCTTACCTAACTCTTACCGGAAATGGGCATGGCTTTTCTCGCAGTGTAGCTATAGCTGCGCATCATCTTCTATGCACCGATTTAACGCCCCGACATTTACATATGTCTATGAGTGTATGTGCCCCCAACTACCACGCCCCCTCCCTCACCCAACTACCCCACCTACCTCCCGCCACACTCGCAGCTTCCTGCTCCAACCCAATCCTCATTGGCGTTGGCGTTTCTTGCCGTACGTGCCCACAAATTATGTTTATTCACGTTTACATGCCTCTGACATGCACTCGAAGACGAATCTCGAAGCTGGAACTTGGAACTGGCAACCGGGAACTGGGAATCGGGAACTGGGAACTGAGAACTGGGCATGGGGTCTCTTTGTAGAGTTGGAGTTGGGGTTCTTCTGGTTCTTCTCACCGGGGTGTCCCTTGGCATCAACGTCAGCGTCATCAGTCGCATCGACAGCGTTTGGCATTTTGGCTTTTTAGCCTTTTTTTCTGGTGTTTTTTTTTTTTGGGTGGGTGACGGTGCCGACGTCATTCCCGCTGTGTTTTCTTCGGTTTCGGGTTTGGCTTTAAGAACTGGGTACAGGGAGGGTGAGCGAGGCTTTCCCCGAGTTTTTTCGGGTTCGTTGCGCTTTCTACGTTAATTTGTTAACAACAATTCTGGCATTTGTCTGTGCACTTCTGTGTGTCGCCATCAATTTTAGCCAGTTCATCATCATCTTGGTGATCGTTGGGATGCGAAGTGATCATTATCGTATGCTAATTATCACCGATACACCCCTGAGAAATGCCGTCCAAAGCGTTGAAAATTTGCCAAATTGAGTGTTAAGGGAGAATTGAGTTTTTGAGTTGATTTCATAAAGGAATTAAAGGAAAATCTGACATTAATCAAATTAATGACGTCTTTGAGGATTGTTTACGAAAGTTCTGGAAATTTGAATACTAAGTTTAACAAGCTAGTGACGAAAGCAGTGGAATATGAGTGAAATCTAACTTATCATTTCATTGATTTAAGGAAATTTATGGAAATTAAAAGTATTAAGTTCGTTCTGAAATGTTTTACTCTAAACTTGATAAAAACTACGATTAATCAACTGAGGTAGGGACAAAAGTACGGAGCCTTGTTTAAAGAATATATTTTAGACCACATTGCTTCATTTTTTATCTATTTAATTTAAAAACTTTTAAAGTACTTGTTTTATTATATATCAATTTTTTAAGTTTCTGTAAAGCCTTTTCAATAAATTCTGGGAATTAAATTTTGTTTTTTATATCAACTATAAGTGAACTTTCCTTGACCTTTTCTCTACCACAAGTTACTTTCTCTCTGATCCTAAGCGAGGATATCACACACTTCTGGTAACACCTTAAGCCTGCTGCAGTTGCAGGTCCATTTGATGTTGTGTTGTGGCCTGCGGCAAGCGGCGAGTTAATGCATAAATTAGTTAGAGACCACATCAAAACTAGAAGGGGAAATCAAAGTCTATAAAGATGCCCAGCTGCTTGTATGCTCGTCGAAGGAGGTACAACCATACGTAGTAATGTGTATGGCTTAGAACCGTTTGCCATTTTCACATGATTATGGGAACAACAGCAACAAATGGCAATAAAAACTTGCAACCCAAAAACATGGAACTCCATCGCTTAGTTGCATATGCACAACGCGTAGCAGACACAACACACACACACCAACTAACACACACACACTTGCACACACACCCCTTTGCCACAACTAATTTCAAGTCCATGTTGCATGATGCACTGCAGCATGAGGCGATTTTTATGTTAAGCACAAGGAATTCGGGCTATTAGCGCCAAAGGATTTTCTCATGGTTTAAAAATACTCAACGTGCGACAAATTTGGCCGCCGGCAAAATGCAGCACGAAAGCTGCGCACGCGGAGAGCTCGCTTGGCTCCAAGTTGGGGGCCAAAGGGGCGCGCTGTGCAGGTGGAGCATGCCACGATGGAGTTGGAGGCGGAGGCTGAAACGGCTCACTGGCTCACCGGCTGACCGGTTGACCGGCTGGACAGGCCACAATACATCTGATTGCCCGGCAATTGCGGGCGGTGCGGTTGGCAGCCAGTTTGGCAGTGGGGGCAGTGGCGCAGGAGGTTGTAGGAGGGGCAGCAGTCGGGGAGCAGTGTGCTTTATGGTCAGCAGCAACGAGCGAACGGTCAGAGAGTCTGGACTGGCATACAATTTAATATTAAAGTTGATAAACATTTTGAGCACGGCAGTTAGTAAGCAAACGTACGTACGGTCCACCTACTCGCCTTTTTTAACGGCAGCCGTAGCAGCAGCAGCAGCAGCAACTGTGGCAGCAACCGCCATCATCATCAGCAGCGGCAGCCTCAGCAGCCCCAATGGACGTGACCCGAGCAAAGTCGGACACTCTGACGCTGCGACACGACGAGCGACGAAACGACCGACCGACAGAAGACCCGACGACCGACCGTACGATGTCTGGCGAAATAAATTCAGTCGCAGTCGACTGCGCTGCCAGCGTCGCTTGGCTGTCGAAATTTGCCAACTGATTGCGCCACAGATTCGCACTTAGTCGGTGACTGCGCTGCTCCGGCTGCGAAAGGGGGTGGGGAAGGAGAGTGCAAGCAGCAGACAGCGAAGAGACTGAAGAGAGGGAGAGCGCGAGCAGAGCAGTGAAAACGGCAGGCAGCAAGGGCAGACAGGGGGCGTACTGTTTCGGGACATAAACGGGGGCGTGTTGAGCTTTTGCCTTTTTGGTAGTCAAGTCAAGTCAAGTGGGGCCAAAAGCTTAAAGCAGCAGCGAGGCTAAAACAGGGCCCAAAACGCTGCTGTTGAAATACCAAGAAATATTTATTAAATCAAATTATGTTGGAAATAAATAATATATCAAAAAGGGCGTAGAAAAACATTATCAAAATTAAGAAAATCGGGGAGTGTTTAAAATATTTCAAAGGAATATATAATAAATGTATCAAACTATACATAAATCGAATAGAATTAAAAAATTGTAATGGTTTGAGAATTTTTTATATGTGAATACAAGAATTTATAATAACTGTAGATATCAAGAAGGAAAGTCGAAAATAAGTAAAGAAAATTTTGGAAATTATTATATTAGAATTAAATATCGTATACTAGGAAACCCGAACTTTCCCTCCCAAATATAGCTTTATATAGCTTTATTGAAAACCATTTTAAATATGTTATAAATAACTTAATATAAATTTTTTCAAGTACATTGTGTGATCTATCTAGTTTACAACAAATATCTATACAAGTCCAAATTTTCAACCTCTTTGCAGAGGATCAGTCATGAAATAAAAGGTAAATCCCAGAAATGTACCAGAAATTTGCACACGCCCCAAAAAGCTGAGACTCCACCTACGGTCAAGCTGATGCAGCCCTGGACTGATAAAATGAGCAGCCACTCACACACACCAATGCAACACATACACTTACACACACAGAGCTGCATAAAAATCATGTCCAGAGCAAGTAACTTTACATGAAGCTGAGTTCGAACCGAAAGGAGCCGAACTGCAGTGAACTGAACGGAGGTGAACTGAACCGAACAGCGCTGAGCTGAGCTGAGCTGAACTGAACGAACGAGCGAACGAACGCTTTTCGAGAAATCAACGCACAACGCGATTGTTCCCATGCAAGTTTCTACAAATATTTTTTTGTGAATTATTACCTTCGTATTTTTGCAGTTCGCGAGGAGTCAAATTGGTCGGCACACGCCTCGAGGGCACACGCCATTTCCCACGGAGCGAGCATTTATGGCTGCAGACGGCAATGGAAACGGGTTGAGGATGGAAGGAGGAGTGGGGTAGTAGAAGAGGGGGTGGGGCGACTGAGCCTTTAGTTGTAGCCAGAGGGGCAAACTGTAGGGGGATCTGGGCCAGGAATCTACCAACTGGGCTGTTGTCCAACTACTCTGGCCCTGAACGACCCAATGGCCACAGGTCTATCTGCTGCCGAAGCTGCAACTGCTGTTGATCACCGATCACTGATCAGCGATCGACAACGAGTATACGCAGCGCTGGTCAAGCCAGGTGGTAAGGTGGTAAGGTGGTAAAGTGGTAAGATGGTAGGTAGTTCAATTAGGCCCAAGTCGAAATCGAAGTCACAAAACTGTCAACCATGTCACGTAATGCAGCATAATTGGCAACTGCGGCAAGTGTCCAACTGTCCAGCAAATCAAATAGCAAACGCATCCTGCTGCGAATTTGATGCTCAACAGAGACACACACACATACACAGAGGTGCACACTGCTGATACGGCCTACACCTTTTGGCTAATGGGCCAGGCTTCCATTGGGAAACCGAAACCGAACCCGAAACCGAACCCGAAACCGATCACGATGCAACGATGCAACGATCAAAAACCCACGCATTTTGAAGCGGTTTCTTTTCCTTTTCCTTTTAATTGGCTTGTCTGACAGCAGGACAGAGAGAGAGAGAGAGAAAGGGAGAGGGGAAGTGCAAAGTAGAGCCATGTAAGCATGTCTCCTGGCAGTCGGATTGGATGTCAACCAGGCTAACCAACTGCCTTTGGGGCCTAATAGAAGTGATGTCGATAGCACTTAAACACGATATCCGTTTCAATTTGTTTGGATTCTTCAATTTAAAAGGTGATAATTTTCTACTTTATGGCCCTCGACATGTGGGCCACCCATAAAACTGATATCGGAGTAGTGCTCTCTCTCTCGCTTCCTCTCTCCATTACTACAAGACACCCCTCCCACTCTCTCTCTCTCTCTGTCCCTGTACAGTCTGCGCTCTGTGTGTCCATATTCTACACTGAAAAAAGTCTAAAGTTTTCGGTTTAAAGGGGATATTTTTGAGGTTTATCTTTAAGAAATAGTTTTAAAACTAAAGAATTAAAGTTTTAATAAGAATTTCCAAATACTTTAGTTAAAAAATTTATCTCAAATTTGTGTTTAAAGTATAAATATATTAGTCTGATCTCATTAGTTAAAATATAAGTTTAAAAGGTTGGAGCTCTATTAAATTTGGTCTAAAAAATCGATACTTTTTCTACTTATGATTTCTTTCGGTTTCAATTTAATTCTAAATATTTTTCTCAGTGTACCATTCAATACATTTCTCGACTCGACTTCGAGTTCATATCATTCGCTTAATTTGTTATTCGCTGGTTTTCACACTTGATAATTGTGGCTGTGGTCAGAATGGTAACAGGCATCAGGGCACGGGGATGGGGATTGGGTATGGGGATAGGGGTTGTTGTAGGGGCTTAGCTTACAGCAACCAGCATCATCATCATCGTCATCATGATCGGCATGATCATCGTGATCGTTCACATGCCTCTGTATCTTGCCACTTTGTGTCTCGTCTTCTGTGTGGGCAGTTTCATTGCCTTGTCTGAGTTGCAGTGTCTCCGGTTTATCAGCTCCGTCTCCATCTACCTATAAGCACCTCTTTCCCCCTCATCCCCTCCCTCTGCTTAAAGTGTTGTGCCACAGAATGTCTAAATTTTTTTTGATTACTGAATTTCAGCGATTTTTATGCGTTTGCCTCACATAAAATAACCACAAGATCGAAGCTCGGAGGCGTTTTTCAATGATCAACTAAATCAACAAACAATTAATTAGACACTGAACTGAAAATTGAGCATCTCAACGAGTTTGTCTGTATATATCTACAGACATATATATTCAAATCAATTCGATCATTCAATCAGTTAATCTTCAATTTTTACTTATTCGAATGATGATGCAAATGCAAATTGCTTTTAATTCGCTTGAATTGATTTGATGTGATTTTTTTGGGTTTTTTTGGGTGGTCTTCAATATTGATTGCCCGATTTGCATAGCCGATCTAAGCTTTTGTTTTATCCCCCTTAAATCCAGATAACACCTCAAAAGCTTTAGATTATATGAGTGAGTATTTAAATACATGTTATTTGTTTGCATTTAACGATGCGTTCGATACTTAATGGATGTGACAATGAAGTGTCGACGATTAGTTGACAAATTTAACGCATTTCCAAGATCAATTTGATAGCACAACATTCCAGACAGCGAGACTACAGTATAAATATATATATTTAAATGCTGAACGTTAAAGAAAGTCTGGGATTAAATTATCGTATTTTTAAATATTTTTTAAATGCCTGTGAATCAGTTTAATTAAATGTTTGAAGTGGAATCTGTCTTAAATCATATTTATTATATTGATTAGAATTTTTAAATATTTAAAAAAAGTTCATAAATGTTTTCCATATAAAACACTTAATAAATTTTGTATTAAATTCAAACTAAAACCTTTTATTTTTCATTCTTTCATGAAAAGACACACTTTTTAAGATGGAGAGTTCACTAAAGATCCCAATCTTCGGGAATTATTTATAAGAATTTTTAAAAAATAATTAGACTTTTTAAATTTAAATATTACCCAATTAATTTAAAGCTGCAAGCTTGTCAGTCTCCCATGTATAAAGTGGATTGTATTTGCAATATTATTCAAGTAAATAAACCCATAAATTTTATACAAAAATTATTTTTTTTTAATATTTTAATACACTTACCTTAACTTTTTATCCACTATTTGTTTAAACCATTACAACGCTGCTTCTTCATCGGCTGGAATGGGATGGGAATGGGACTGCTCAACGTTGGCGGCGTCGAAATCAGCGTCGACAACGACGTCGGCGTCAGCGTCAGCGTCGGCGTCGGCGGCCTCCTCTGAAAGGCTAAAAAAGCTGCAAAGCACAATATGAAATCATATCACTAGACATGGCTTACAATAACAATCGCGAGAGACTTAAACTCAAAAACTCAGACTCAGATTCAGACACGGAGTCAGCAAGGGAATCGGAGTCAGTGTCGAAGTAGGAGTCGGAGTAAGAGTCGAAGTAGGAGTCGGAGTCGGAGTCAGAGTCCAAGTATGACTGAGTGTTGTATGTTGATGTTGATGTTGTATGAGTTTTACAGTGAATGCTCTCAACAACGGCAACAGCAATGTGCCAACAATGATATTAAAAATAACAATTGTCTTCAGTGGTCTTTAACACCCGCACCGCCGATAGACAACAACAACAACAACAACAGCAACACTCTGGAACAACAACAACAACATCGATTGAGTGGCATATAAAAGTCACATCGACAACTTCGATTGACTAAAGAAAATATTGTATAGTCGTTGGAGCAAAAGCAAAGCGTTCGGAGTTCATAAAGCACCGAGAGCATTTTGAATACCTGAACAATCATAAAAATAATGACGTTGCACATTCCAAACGGCAACAGTCGGAGGCAGAGTCAGAGTCAGACTCAGAGACAGTGTTGTAGTTGTAGTTGTAGCTTTGGCAAGAGCAAGATGAAGAGTGTAAAACTCCAAATCATATAATCGATATGGAGCTCAATATATTGAAGTTTTTGATATTTTGGCATCTGATGAGCCTGCTCAGCATGTCTCTCACTATCTCTCTCTCTCTCTCTGTCTGCCTCTCTTTCACTGTTGGACAGTAAATAAATTAGTGATATTGCACATATTGTTGTTGCTGCTGCGAAAAACCATTGCGAGGTCAAACGCGGCGTATACGCAATTTGGGGAATGCAAATTGTGAGCAGTCCTCGTATGCAGCGAACTTCCAAAGAAATTTACATCATGTTGTGATTAATGAAGCAACTGCCAGCTTGGATCACTGACCAGTCAGCCAATGGATTTCCATTGACAGCTTATCAGTCGAGCCTTCGACTGCACTGTTCAAAAATCGGCAGTTAGTAGACTTAGGAGATGAACTTAATACTTATAATGCGACAACTTTGCTAAAACTTATTCAGATAGTTTATTAACTAGATGAAAATAGCAGCATATATTTCCTATGCAGCGTTAATACTTAATTTAAACTTTTTATATTTATTTAAATTAATTTTGTTTACCAAATTTTAAGCGCCTTTTAAAAACTTAATCAAATTACTCGATTCGTGTTCAAAATCATAAGCTTTTGAACACTTTTGAGCAGTGTGTGGCATGGTCTGAGCTCCGTTTCTCCGCTCAACTCCACCCCTTCACTTCCACCTCCCCTCCCTCTGGCTACATGCCGCTGTCCACTGTGAGAAGCTTAGCCAATTGTTGTGTTGCGTGTTGCGCTGACTAAAGACTTCAATTCAACTTCAATCATTTCATTTAACTGATGATGACGATGCGGCTGCCGTCGATGCTGCTGCCGTTGCCATTGCCATTGCAGATGGACGTCATTTTAGTGAGAGTCTCTCGATTTGAGACTCGGACTCGGTCTTAATCCGAGACTCAATTCCAAGACTCGACACGCAAGCGTTTTGGCTACCAGAGACAGAGACAGTGCACAAGCACAAGTGGAAGAGAGACAAAGAGAACAGGCACTTAACTACTTTATTGATACCACTGTAGGAACAGCGACTCCTTCGCACACACCTGTGAAATGACAACAACAAATGCGATAACCATAATGCAGAAGTTCTTCAGCTTCTTTTATAGTTTAATGAGCGACACACACAACGAACACACGCATTAGAATCGTAAGGTTTATATGTCATAAGGCTCATAAAAGAACGGTATTTTATGGAGAACACAAAAAAAATACCGAAACAGAAACTGATTTCTAAACGCCACATGCATATATATATATACATACTATATATCGCACTTATATCGCACCTCAATCGACCATAATAACCCATTTTAATTGACCATCAAATACAAAAACTAAAAACAAAAAAAAATACTAGAAAAAAAATACTTGAACCCAAATGTAGATGAGGAGATGATATCTAAAGGGTGCCGTGGAGCGGGTGTAGCTCTCATATCCATATCCATGTCCATGTCAATGTATATGTCTATGTCGATGTCCATGTCGACGGCAATGACTATAACCCGGTGGGCTATAAATTTTGTATCGGCTTTTGGCCATTGTGTGGCCCCGACGATAATATCGGGCGTGGAATTTATCGTGCCAGGTGGGGGAGCCATCAAATGTGTGAAAGAGATGACAACACGCCCAGCTAGAGAGCGAGTGAAAGAGATGGCACACTAGGAGCAGCAATATTTCATGGCTGATGGATACGGCACAAGCGGGCTGTGATATATAGGCTCATGTGGCTCTTGGAGCTGCGCATAAATCAATCGGTACACAACAAAATAAAAACAAAACCCAAAAAAATAACCTATGATATGCTATAGTTTATTTTGTTTCTTCTCTTTATTTTGGGCGGTCTCAGGATACAAGTGCAACGCGGGAGAGACAATCACAGTTTAAAACGAGATTCGATCTTCAGAGACATCAAAAAGAGCGACATCGGAGTGGGTCTACGTGGAATTAAGTCTTCCTAATGATGATGACACCAACAAGCAAGATAATCAGGCAAGATATATTGCAGTTAAATTTATTCTCCTTAAAAACTAATTATTTTTTTGTAGAGGAAAAATATTCTTAAAAACTTAAGCGGTAGATTTCTTATACTATCCTTAACTAACATTATAGAGTTCACTTGACTCTTTAATGTTAGTTAAGGATAGTATAAGAAATCTACCACTTACTCCTTTATTATAATATAATACATTCCTTACCTATAAAACTCTTTTACAGCTACTGTAAATTCACAGACTTGAGAAACTTTAGTACATTTAATCCCAACTAAATTTTCTCACAATTTCCTACGTTACACGTGCATGAACTGTGACCTTTTGGCAGCCCAGTGCAGAGCATATAAAATGAAGAAAATAAAGAAAATACAGAAGAAGAAGCTATAGAGAATTAAGTATTCAAATTCACAAACCGATGCGAAAGACGAAAAGCGAAAAGGAAGAACAAACGATTTGGATGATAATGCCGGCAATAAAACCGAATGGCAACTGAAAAATCGCAACTTTAACAGCAACTTGAACTGGTAGTTTGGTAGTTGGCTGCGCTTTTAAGCCTTTTAAACTTCAATCAAATTTCTCAGGATTTGGCAGCACCAACAGCAACAACAACAACAACTGGTGCCATAAGCCACGCTTTGAATCGACAAAAAATAAAGAACAACAATAATAATATTGTAATACGAAAGAAAAGAATGCGTAAAGCGACCTTTCTTCAGAGAGACAGGAAGAATTCTTCAGCGGGGTAGGGCAGGGAAAGCGGAGAATCGAGGAGCGCATTGATCCTGTGTGTTTGGAGTGACCGACAGCTGTGAGAGATGCCAGCACGTAAGCGTTTCACATGCAAGAAGAGTTAACAGCACTTGTATAGAAACACAAAAGTTTACACTGCAAAAAATAGGGCTGAGATAAGGAAAAGGTCTCTAAAAGGTCCAACAGAAAACTTTCTGGTTTCGCTGACTACTTTCCATAACTTCTTAGGGTACTTTTGCCACCAAAAATTAAAATTCTATAATTTTTACTTTCGAAACTCCACCCTTTTTTGTCAGTGTAGCCAATGCCAAAATTACTGCAGCCAAAATCGAGAAACAACAACAAATAACTTTATGGCTATGCGAAACACCGAAAATTCTTTGATGAAAGTCACTCCACGGCTACCCCAGATGACCTGAACTTTGGCAAGAAGAAGGGGAAATGGGGACAGAAGAAGAATAAGATCAGACCGTATACAAATTGGCTTGCCATTAGTCTCGAAAGCTAAAAGTTAAACGTTTTAGTGGCTGCGCTTAAGACTTGCTAAAGTAATTTTTCACTTTGCTGCAGTTTCAGTTTATTATGGCATTATAAAAGCAGACAATCTCCCGCTCTCACCATCCCTTTCCCACACTCCCTTTCTCCCTTTTGCAGTGCTTCTCCCTCACAGTAAGATTCCCACAATTTATGGCAATTCCAAGGAATCGTTTGCCTGCTCTTCGCGTTTATTTAGAAAACAATTCGATTAGAATTGACTTCTGTCGAGTGTCGAGCCGAAAATCGAAAATACTTTCACATACCGAAGAAAAAAAGATAATACTCGATTTTTAGGGGAAATATGGAGAGCGATACAACAACGATTACAACAATAAGCAGCATTAATTGTTTGGCATTGTGCTCATCCAGCTGCCTAACAAATGATCAACTGGGACAATGGGAATGCTGACTCGGACTCGGAATCGGAGTTCAAATCGAAGTGGAAGTCGAAGTCGGAGACTTCAAGTCTTTCCATGCGATTCCTCAATTCTCCTCGACTCCTACACAAGTGCCTGACTCTTTGTACTCGTATTTTCACGCACTTTGTAAAGTGGTTAGATAATCCATTGTTTATGCCACACTACAACAACAACTTGGACTCAAATGAAAAGAAAATCGAAGTAGGAAAAACGTTTCGTCATTTTGCCAGCGAGCAATTCGATTCAGTTCAGACTTTTGTTGTAATTCTACGCACTTTGGCAGACAGTCAGGCAACAAAGTCGGTTCACAATATAATCCAAAGATGAGTATAGTTTTTCAAACATGATTTGCTTAAATATCTTTGTATTTTCTTATAAAAACAAATTAATTGCGCTGAAATTGTAGCAATCAAGGCGATTTGTTGCCAGCTACTGTGACTTGGGCGGGAGTCTCTTGAGGGGAGTAGGTAATCAAGGGGTCTGAAATATGACAGTAGACAACTTTATGGTTAAGTAATCATTTTTATTATGAAATATAAGAATTATGCATATTAGAATAAATATCTCAGGAAAATTCCGCTAGTATATATTTTCTATATAACTCGAGTTTTATTGGTTAAATAAAATAGATTTTTTTTTAAATATATTTCGATTGCTGCTTGAAAATTATACTAAACTCCGAAGATATTATCAATTAAACAATTAATTCAGTATAATTTTAAGATTTATATGTTAGATATAGATTTATATTATATCATCGCTTTTTCAGCACTTCTTTTTAGGCATAAATCTCAGTTTTTTACATCATTTTATAATTTTTTAAGATTATTTAGAAATTTCTAGAAATCTAAAAATTCTTTTAAATTAATTTTATTAAATTTTAAAATTATAGTTTTTATATTTTATTTATTATTATTATTATTTTAAATATTTATATTTAAATCTTCTTTTATTTTCTATTGTGTGCTAGTTTTATCGATCAGTCCAAACACAACCCCATACTACAATTTAAAGTGTTTCTTGGAAACCTCTTTACCTTCGAGCACTCAACTGACCTATCCCAAAGAGTGTTCCATTCTCCCATGTTTCACCCCTTTAAGCCATGCAACCCTTAGCTCATTTTTTGACATTTCCAGTAAACGAAAGCCATTAAAATCCATCAGATCAAATAAAAACACAAAACAAAACTCTAAACTGAATGAAACCAACAACAATTGCGTTTTGAGGCGTTTTAAAGAATAACAACAATAACTAAGAAAACACAGCAACAAGAGCAACGATAACGGCAGCAGTCGAGTAATGAAATGGAATCAAATGATGTGTATAAAAATGAAAATAATACAAAGATAAATAACAACAAAAAGAAGTAAAAGATGGAGAGAAAAAAGACGAACAAAAGTGGAAACAAAACCATATAATAAAAATCAAGAAAAATAACTACAAAAGCGCAAAAGTATTCATGTAGCTGTCGATGAGGAGTGGAAAGGTGAGCTGAGCTGAGCTGTGGTGGGGGCGGGGTTGAGGGCGAGGGCGAGGTCGCATGCGTTGAGCATTGCTCTGGGTCTGGTGGCTGCCGCTGCCACTTCTGTTGCTCTTGTTGTTGTACATGTTGCTGGCGGCGCTGCTGTAGCTGTTGCTGTTGCTGCGGCGATGGCGACAGCCATGGACAACAACATGCGAGACTCTTAACCTTTGACGCCCGAACAATGAAGTGGTTAAAAGCAAGACATTAACACACAGACTTACAGGCAGCAACGGCAACGGCAACAAAAGAGCTCCGAGAGAGAGAGGGAAACTTCGGACTTGTAGCACTTGAGTGGAATGACAGAAATTAGTGAAATTTATTATTGATATCCACTTGAATTTATAGAGCGAGCGAACAAAAGACCACAACGACCAAAAGACATTCTTCCCCCTTTTTCTTCTTTCTTCCCCTCCTCTCCTCCTTTGGGTTTTTTGTCATGTTACCTTATAAAGGTGCATCTTTGTGGCGTCTTCGTGCAACGCTCAACATTGTCAGCTGCTGCAGCTGAAAAAAATATATATTTCTACCATTTGATAGGCCCTCAATGTTGCGATCTAATGCGTGTGATAAACAGGTTCAGTTTTCAGTTTCAGTTTCGGTTACAACGAAGGTGTCGCTGCATATATAAATTATGATAGGAAAGACAATAAAATGCACAACAGGCAGCAGCGCTAATAGACCATAGATAGAACTAGCAACCGCTTTCTATCTAACACACACACACACACACACACACCCAAGTGACCAAGGAGTATAAAAATAATAATAAAAGTAGAAAGACAGTGGGCATTGATAACAGCCCAAAGAAAAACTGACCAAAAGATTTAGGCTTTATTGTGAAGCCACCCAGAACAGTTGTAGCTGCTGGTGCCCATGCTGATCATGACGATCATGTTGAAGATGACGATGACGACACCCGCAGCATAGATGGACATAAGGTGTCCAAGGGTTCGATTGATTACACTGACAAAAATAAGTTTGAGGCAACCAAATTTGTGACTCAAAACTACGAGTAGGTCCGAGGTCCCTTTATGGGTTAGCCTGCTTGTAGCCAGACTTTTTTTAGGTATTATAAACATAGTTTTTTTCCTTTTAAAGTCCCTCCTTTCTCACAGTGCATGAAAAAAGCAGAGCACGAGTGTATTTTCCAGCAGTTCCGAGAAAACTTGAGCGCCGCACAATAGAGTTATTTAGAGGCCCCAAAGTTATGGTTATTGATTTGAAATATCACACGATATAACGACGAGTGCGTTAAAATAACAGGGCCATGGCTAACAGATCGCCTACTTCAGAGCCGCGACTCGACAGCCCCGAAGACTCAGAGGCAGAGGCTCAAAAAAAACTCAGAGACTCAAAGACTCTGTCAGAGTCTGTTCTTGAGCGCACAAAAGGCCGCCGTTTCACACACACACGCACACTCTCACACACATATTTTAAAGCTGTAGGCTTTAGGTATAGCTCCAGATCCAACTCCAACTCCAACTCCTACTCCAGCTTCAGCTGCTACAGTTCTTGAGTCTTCTTAGCGTTTTGAAGTGTTATGGGCGAGTCGCGAGCTCTTGACAGACCCTCGTGCTCGTGCCCTGTTTCAAATGTTCAGGAATTGTACGGGAACCTTTAATTAAACGGTGGCCTAAAATATGCAAACGAGTTGAGGCCGCCAAGTCCCGTCCACGTCCACGTCCAAGTCCAAGTCATAACTCATTTTCTCTTTAAGCCAACGCAGACCACGAAGAACATGTGGTAAAATGGAGTAAGACGAGACGCTCCGCAGCGAAGCGATCCGAAAGTGAGTCAGGTACCGCAGTGGAGAACTAGGGAGCCAGGGAGAGCGGTGGTACCCGGCGGTACATGGGCCCATGGGCCACTTTGCATACTAAACGGCACACGCCCCACTTTCAACGCATGCCGTGGAGCAAGCCCCTTCTCCGTCGCCCCTTTCTACTCCTCTTTCTCTTCGTCCTTCGGGCGCTTTTTTCGGCAGTCAGGTGGGAGTGACCAAGAAGTTGTTTTTAGCCTTTTTTTGGTGCGCTACCGAAGTAAAAGCAGCCGAAGAATTCTTCTGCTTGTAGATTTGCATGCGACGCTACATTTTGATTATGCTCGAGAGCCCAAAAGAACCGCAAAAAAACTCATTTAAAATCGATTTATGCAGGAATTAAGATTCAGTTACTAGGGGAAAGGCGGAGGGTAGGGTAGCAAAAAAGTAGGAGGTGCCTGCACCTTGCCCTTGTGGCATGTCCATCATCGTGTGCCGTGGCTGTGGCTGTGGCCGTGTGTGTGCAGCAAGTTAAGAAATTAGTAAAACTCATTTTTGCATTTTTAGCCTCCGGGCTTAAACTTAATTCGGAAGCACAGCAGGAGGTTCTAAGTAAATAAATGTGCCTGCTACGGCCTCCAGAGTTTCTACCCCTCTCCCACTCTCCTCCACCCCTCTCTCTTTAAGCCTACACCCGCTTCTACTCCATTTAATTTGCATTTTATTGCATCGGGTGGAGGCACTCTTGGCTCTCTACGACTTCAACTCCAACACGAACTGAACTGAACTACAGCCAATTAAGCGTATATTTGCCACGCTTTACAGCTTTGTAGACCGTTTCTTTTTCTCCTTCTACTGCTCCTCCTTCTCCTCCTACTCCTTGTGCTCTACTTTACCTAAATAAAAGCGCAGCTAAAAATGATTAAAGGCTTTCCAGTCCCATTCCCAGTCCCAGTCAAAGCCTCCACTTCCAGACAGTCCTATAATATTAATTTGTGAATTCGCTTTTGTGCTTTTTGGATTGAGTCTCGCAGTTCGAAACATCCCTGAGAAATTGAAAGTGAATGGGCAGCAGGAAATGAGTTGCCAATAGTATAATCACAGGTCACCATAGGGGGTGGCTGTTGGTGAATCCCATACGATCAGTTAGCCGAATTGGTAGTAAGCGTCACATGCAACGCGTAATAGCCACATCCGGTATGCGAAATTGCCGAAATATTGGTAGCAGTTGGTAGTGGGCAGAAGTATGTTGTAGATAGCAAGCATAGGATAGGTAGATAGGAAGTTAAAGGTAATTTAGATCAGTAAAGACTCAAAATGCTGGAGCATTCTTCTGGTTTAGCCGCATTTAACAAGTTATTCCACTCCTAAATCTGTTTTCAGAGTCCTTAGGTCTAGAAAACTTTCCTCCTAGGACTGTACCTTCTTTTGACGATTATTACCATCTATATTAATTTCTCTCTAATCTCTCTAAAGTCTTTTTCTAATAAAAAATGTCTACACCCAAGTGGCATTGTTATAAATCCACATGGAACCCTTTGAACCCCATTCCCTCATACAACCCCTTCTGTTCCCCCTTAACTACTCTAGCTCGCTCTTGGCATTCTTTTGGGTTGACCCAATGCCAATGCGAAATTGAAATTTATTTCTTTCTCACGTAGTCTCGATGCAGTCATTAGCTCAATCAGAGAAACGTTAAATCGCGTGCATCAATTTAGCCATTTGGGCTAAAAACACAACAACAAAACAACGCAACACAATGTAAGTGTTTTGGCCACGAATGGCGCTACATTGGCAACATTCGTTCAATTGCCGATTTGGCACTCGGTATAACTCCGATTGGTATCATGGACATGTGTCCCATTCCGAAGATTCAGCGATGCACAACGAAATGCTTCGGTTGTCAGACAGTTGGGGAAGGGAAACACTCACACAATCAAGCATTCAGTTCGTCAATCAGTCAGTCAATAATTCGGCAGTCGTCTCTTTACTTCCTTCAACTGCTTCGCGAGAAAATTGCCGCAACAATTTTCATTTTCCATTTGCATTACAATTTTTTACTCCGTTTGCTGCAATTAATTGACTTAAAGTCGATTCCGAATCCGAATCGGAACTCGAAACTGAACTGAACTCAGACCAGAATCACACTCGGCCAGGGTAAATTATATTGAACTGATTCCCACGACGCTTTTGGCCAGATGGTTTCGATTTGATTTCCCTCAGTCCCTCAATTTGTTGTTGTTCTCTTTGTGTTGTTGTTGTTGTTGGGGTGTAGGCATGCAAATCATTCACGGAATGTTTGAGTGCAAAAATGCAACAAATTCACACTGTTTTCGGCTCGAATTTCTGTTTGTTGTTCGGTTTTATTGGCTCTTTTCCACTGATGCTTAATCACTCTGGACGTGGTCAAAACATGTTCAAATTGGCAACTCAATTAAGAGTCACAATTTCATTAAGGCGTAGAAAAGTTTATGGAAAAGTCATTTAGTTGAAGTAATTTTTTCTAGGATTAAATTCAGGGATTCTTCCAACATAAGGAGAAAGTTTCTGTACCAAAATTTGCTTATAAATTCAAGTACTTGGCTCTGCCACTCTCTTAATAAATATTTCTCCTTTCCAATCAACTGCTCAAACACTTTGTCAATATTTCTATTTGCTCAAGATCTTTGTCCATGCGCCAACTCATTTGTTGTTTGCCCAAGCGACTCAAGAACAACGTCAACAACAACAACAACAACAGCAACGAGCGGGTACTCAAGTATACCGAAAGATCAAAAAAAGTGATCGAAACGGCAAAAGATGAAAGAATCATATCGTATATTAATATTTCCTAATCCATTGTAATTATGATTTCTCCCCCATTGTTTGTCACACACACAAAAAATGTGTAACCTTCAAAAAAAGTAATATAAAAACTGTAGAACTGTAGAAAAAAACAGCCGGCTTTGCCTCGAGGCCTTTTCAATAGATCATATTACCAAGTGAATATGTCAATTTCTTTGGCGTTGCACACGAAAATCGATAAAAGATCTTTCGACTGGAGCACTAATTGTGGCACGCACAAGAAATTCAACAGAAAACTGAACTCGACAGAAATCGTATAACAAGAAACGAGAAAACAAAATAGAAATAAAAATAATAATAATAGTAATCGTTATAAGCAGCGTAGCCAGAGCGTAGCCTAATCTTGGACTGGGCATAGGGATTAGTTGGTCCAATCAGCGGCAACGCCTGCGGCTAATGAACGGCAGCAGTGGCTCTTTACCAGGAACTGACTGAGCCACAACCCTAAAAACCTGGCTCAAATACTGTGGCAACCAGCCCCTGGTAATTACTTGTCGTACCTATAAAAAGTCACGCCAAACAATGGACAGTTTTGGTGTTCAAAGGTGTTCTGCTGATCCCCGACCTCAGATCAGTGGCCAAGATCAGTGTCGATCTTATCGCTGTCATACTCCACGTACCGCTCTCTGTTATGACTTTTACTTTCGGAATCTTCGTGTTGCCGCCGCACACCAAAAAATCAAAGCAGATTAATATTTCTCGAACATAACGATTATCAGAGTTCGACGATCGGCAAAGATGACAAGCGGCATAAAAATCAAACAGAAATCACATTGGAAATCAACTAAAAATCAAATTAAGCGACAGCTATCAATAATTTGACACGACAAATGACAATCACGGACGTTCTGTGAAGAAACCTCAAAATTTCAGTTGTAATGGGGAATTCATCGCGAAAAGCAGACGAAATCAAAAGTCTGTGGGAAAATGTTTCCGAAAATATGTAGACGATTTTTTAAACTTAAAATAATCAGGGCTAGTAATGGAACAGTTTAAAGCAAATAAAAGAGAGGTACAGTGAAAGCTCTACTCGCGGACAGATCACTTAGCCCGAGGAATTTTAGTTTTTTAGCATGATTTTCAATCCTATTCCGTGGTTTAGGCGGACAAAAAAAACTGGAACCGTGGCTGTCCGGCCACTGTGAAACAATTCGAAAAATCTGAATATAGGACTTATTTAATATCTGATTTAACTCAAGATTTAACACTTTAACGCCGGTCTTATAAAGTCTTATATCACCTACCTAGAACTAGTTACAAATTTGCCTACACTCTCCTAAGTAAAACATCGTAAAATAAGTCTTATATTAAGTTATTAGTTGTTGTTTTGTATTTTTTGCATAGTTTTACGCACAGCAGATCTTTCTATACATTCAGGTACCTTCTCCAACTCATTAAAATAGGTAAGCATCCGGCTCGAGTTCCTCGTTTTCAAACCTTTCAATACGCTTCTCCAGCAAATCCACATCCTGCCAAATTACGCAAGCCTCATGCCAACTCGGTGGTGGATCGCTATTAATCTGATCCATAAGTTTCTGCAGACGAGCACGATCCCGATCGACATAGTGTTTATGACGCTGAAACAACAGGGCCCTTAGTGACCCCATCTGATTTTCGGATTCCAAACGCTTTACACCCACTTTTTGGGTCTGACACGCCTTGTTTCTAGTGTTCAGTTGGTCCATTTCGGTGACAGCACTTTCGGTCTTCTCCTCGGGCCATTTCTGTTGCTGCACCAACTTGGTCTTGGGCCTGGCAAACTTCTTCGATTGCTGTACGCTTTCGAGGGATTTGATTTTAATCGCATCGGTTTGTGTGGCCACCGAGATCATTTGTGGCTTCAACTTGGCGATTTTTTGTAAACTCTTCTTTGAGGGCTCTCGTGCCTTACGCTTAACGGGTGCCATTTTAAATTATGAGTTTTTAATGTTTGTGGGATTTTATTTTGGAAGATTATTATTTCTCTTTGCTTTCTTTGAAAGTCAGGGAAGTAAACTTGATATAAAGTGACAATACAGTCGGCGCCTACTAGACACTTATGAAATTTTAAAGTTACAATTCATTCGGCGCCTACTAGATACTTATAAAACTTATTTAGTACACAGAAAAAAATCGATAAAAATTTCTAAGTTCAGTTGAAGTTCGGTACAGCGGTAGACAAGATCTTTAAGTTTCCAAAGCTATATAAAAGTTCGAGTTATTTACAAAATTGGGCACAAATTTTGGTCAAGATCTATTGAAACTTCTATAATAAATATAATTAAAAATTTGTGCGAAGATCAGCGATTGAAATGAGCTTCAAGTTTCATAAAAAGAGCCAACTTTTGTGTTTCAAAATAGGTTAAAACTTCTCACTGAAACAATTTATTCAGTATTAACTGATCGAGGCGATCACACAGCATCAACTTAAAGCTAAAAGCCAATTATTCCATATACCAAAAGGTCGTTTAATACCTTAGCTTAAAAATAAGTTAAAGCTTGTCTATAAATTAATTAAGTATTCCTCCAAAGATCAGCAATCGACACTGATCTTAATAAATTCATTTCATTCTTACCCTAAGGCCTTTTTGAAAACTAGCTCAGAGCTTTGTAGACAATACCCTCCAAGCTCAGCTTTATCTGAGCCATCAAAACACGATCAATATTTTGTAATATAATTCTCGACTTTAATAATTTGCATTAATTTCGCGCAAGCCGTTAGTTTGAAAGCAATTTTCTCAATTCCTTAGCAACTATGTGACATTTTGTTTGGACTCATGAGCTACAGTGAAGCCTGTTGCTGTTGTTGTTGTTGCTCTGCTCCTGTCCTTGTCCCTGTTTATGTTACTGTTCCTGTGGCTCTGACTACGTCTCCGTCTCCAACTCTGACTCTGACTCCGACTCTTTCCCCTTTGCCCCGGCTCATGTTGTGCGCTATGTACAACATCAAGTTTTATCGCTGATCGTGATCATGTAATTCCAGCCCACGCATGCGCGCACAGAGCGTTAAGGAATCAAGTTTAGCGCATTCTTATTGCCGATCTGAATGCTCGCCTTGCCCTGTGACAGATGGTGTAAGGCTGCAAGGCATTCCCGGGCTCAGACCCGGTCCCACAGACCGAGACAGAGACAGGGACAGAGATCGGCGACTGGTTTTGTTTTTTGGGCTAGCGAAGCGATCTTTATGTAAACTGGTACTTGAAATTTGAAATCATGTACCATTTGCCTTGAGATGAGAGACTGAGAATCAAGTTGGAGTTGGAGTTGAGGTTGGAGCCTGGTCGTGTCCCTGACAGAAAGCGGCACAGGAAACGCGCATTTAAAAGCGCGACTATCGAAATATAACGACATTGCGAATGATAGAGAGGGAGTGAGAGAGGAAGTGAGCGAGGGAGCGCCAGTAGACAGAGAGAGAGCGAGTAAGGAAGTCATTTAAAGGAAGCTTGTGTCAATACCAAAAAATAAAACGAGTCAAACCCCATGGAGTTTACCTTGGAATGTACTACGATGATCGCAAATCTTTTGAATTCGCCGACGCCGCAATGATCATCATAAGCGAACGTTTGGGCGCACTAAGCGACATAATTGCTACCGTGGGATGACTGCAGACATGGAATTGGACGTGGACTTGGAATTGAAGTTGGAGCAGGCTGGAGCTGGACGTGGCAGTGCAATCGTCTGGTGATCTGCAGATTTCACGATCATTACGAGACGCGATCCTAATGCGCTCCAATCAAACACACACGAAACGAGCATATGACATGTTTGTGCATTATTAATCATGATAATATCTGTATAAATGGTAAAAAAGACTCGGCACCGTCTCAGTCTCAGTCTACAACTCCAACTCCGTCTCAAATCCTTTTCCCAAATTGCAATTTAATGCAAAAATAAATTGCAGCATCCCAGCTTGGACAGCTTGAAGTTGAATCTGGAATTGAAGCTGCACAACTGAGAGAGCTGAGAGAATTGAGAACTGAGACTGCGACTGACCAACCGGCAGCCGGAGCAGGCAGCTCCCATGATTATTGGTCATTTACTTGCGCCGTTTAGCGCATTAAAATCCAAGCAACCGACTGAGTTTCTGTTTTCAGTTTTCAGCTTTCTGTATCTGAAAATCAGCGCATCATTTGAGTACACCCGATCTGAGTATCTCACTCTGTTTCCTCTTCTCCTTCTTCCTCTTGTTTCCTTCAAGTCTCGTGTGCATATAGTGCAAATAATTGACAGTTAAAAACTTTGCAAGAGTTCCAATCCGATTTCTAGGGGCGTTGGGCTCCACTGCAGCTGTACCTGTAGCAATGTTGCAACTGCAACTGCCACAACAGCTGCGTCTGCGTTCACGTCTGCAACTGCATCAACCGCAACTGTGGGGCGTGTGTTTTGTATTTTTTCTTCACTTTTTGTATCTTTTGTATTTTTTACTATGGCGTGCGAGCTAAATTATTCGTATGAGTCGAGAAAGAGGGAGTTGGAGAGGGGGAGTGGCAGCAGTTTGTTGGGGGTAGCGCCTAGGGCTTAAGAAATCAACGCGTTGCTTAATGGGCTCCAGCTAGCAGGTAAATACACTGCGCAAAAACGCTGTGCGCATGCGAAGATGAGCGAAACTTAAGCTGAGTGTTGTTTAAATTAATTAACTACAAAGTTCTATAGCAATTTGGTCAATAAGTCGCTTCAGCGAACCTTAGAATGTGGAGCATACCGAGTTACTGTACTAGTTATAGTTATTACTGTGAGTATAGGGTAAATACACTGTTCAAATCAGTCTTAAATAGACTTTTTAGACAGAAATCTGACCGTTTTGAATGGAAATCAGCCTTAATCAAGTAGGATTACTTTGAATACTAAGTATATTACACAGAGTTCTACATCTAGAAATCAATTCCCTATTAGTTATCACTGATCTTCAAACTTTCTATCCACCCATACCAAAATAAAACCATTACTTAAAATACTACCCATTAATCGATAATCGATTATAACTGTTGAATGTGTAATTATATAATTGCATTCGAAATGACGCTCCTACACCGACTCCCACGCCTGCGATCAAGTCAAGTGCAGCCAAGCAGAAACAGCTATCGCTCAAGGCTATCAACGATTTTCTTAGAACTTGCCAGCAAATACAAGAATTTTGTGCCAAAGAACTAAACATAATTGCTAAAAAAAAGGATAGAAAGAAGAGAAGAATAGTGGGAAGTGAGGGCAAAAAAGAAGAAATAAAATAAGAAACGCAAAGAAATGGGGAAAAAGTGAAACTCATAAAGAAGTGCAGCCAAATGTTAAACGTAAGTAAATAATCAAACAAGTAATGGCAAATTATGAGCGCCACAACAACAACAGCAACGCGCACTGATCACAACAGCAATAATAATAATAACAACAACAAGAGGAGGAAGAAGAAGAAGAACCGCAACCGCAACGATTACTTCTACAGCAATTGTGAAAGAACACCCACTCAAAACTAAGCGTTTGCCATATTAACAACAACAGCGAGCGCCAATAACCGGTTGCCATCACTGCATCAGTATGCGGGTCTGTCTCTGAGTGCCTGCCTGTGTGTGTGCGTGTGTGAGGGATCGCGCTCTCTGCTTGAGTCTGGCTGCGTACTTGTGTGTGTGAGATGGCACCACTTAAGCCACAAGCACAAAACGTGTTTCGTTTGCCACCTGGCCTATGCCTCTCTCTCGCTCTATCTCTCTCACGTACGAATTGTGCTCTCCTCGTGCACGACGATCGTGTGGCGCTCTCGTGCTGCTTGCTGTCTTGAGTTAAAACTCTGCTGTGCTTGTGTGTGTGTGAGAGACTTAGCAAGAGAGCGAATGCGTGTGTATGTGTGTGTGAGTTTTGTGGAACACAAGTGAGCGCAGGTCTCAGGTCCGCGCACCGCTCGCAGAGCAATGGACTTTTAGTTATTCCGTGATCTTTTACCAATATTGTGCAGCGCACACGGCACGACGGCTGATCGCAGAGGTAGCAGCAGCACTATTAGCACTAGCAACAACAACAACAACAGCACTACCACCACCAACACCACTACAAATAATCAAATAATCGATAGTTGCATATTTATTTACGGAAGTGTCAGTGATAATAACGGCAACAATACTCAAAACCTAACCTTAAAAACAACATAAAATAATAGTATTGAAATAACCGTGCTCTCGTTTGCAAAAAAAAGAAGTTCTTTTGTTTGATTTTCGAGAATTTGCGTGAATTTGGTTGACAATAACGCCCACGAGAAACTTTGGAAGCGGTGCGCGTGTGCGACGTCATTTGATCCACTCGATCGTCTCCGACTCCGAGCTGTTCGAAAGTGTGTGTATATTTT
The DNA here is from genome assembly GCA_018152125.1 of Drosophila dunni. Classification (NCBI taxonomy): domain Eukaryota; kingdom Metazoa; phylum Arthropoda; class Insecta; order Diptera; family Drosophilidae; genus Drosophila; species Drosophila dunni. Next base: position 12,892,883 of record JAECXC010004138.1, on the reverse strand, counting down.
TGTGTGGCGAGAGTGCTGTCAATTGGTTTATGTTTTCTTCTACTTGTTGTTGTTGTTGTTTGTTTTTTAACTGATTGTTGTTGTTGTTGTGGTTTGGGAAACGTCAAATTCGATTTTTATGACTTTTGAAAGCGTGACTAAGGCGTGATTTATGATGGCGTGTGGTTTTTAATATTCATGTGCAAAGTCAAAAGCCAAAAAGGCGAACCACGGAACCACCAAACCACTAGCAGCACCTCCAAACCAGCCACAAGAGACTCGCGCACTCAACCTGCGTAGGTGCGCCAAACAATAAAACTAAAGGCACCACCACCAACAACAACAACAACCACAACAACAACTGGCAGTGTTGCATCTTTGTGCCCACGGGCCAAGTCTGAACTGATCGATATCCTGCTGTGTGTGTGCGTGGATCAGTGGATCAGTGGCTCTGAGTGTATTGGGCTTTTTATGGACGCAGCAAAGCAATTGACTGCCGCTGTTGCAGCTGGCAAGCACAACAGCAACAACAACAACAAAATTCAAAACACTATGCGCACACTGCCACTAGCAACAGCAACAACAAGCACGAAAACACCAACAACCACAGTAGATGCAACTAAAACAACAACAACTACTGCAGCCGAGAAGTCCAATAAGTCACAAGTGTTAGAAGCAGCAGCGACAAACGCCAGCAACAACAACAAACAAGCAAGTGTTGCTGCCGCCACAATGACAACGACAACAACATCGACAACAGGCATTAATCTGGAGCAGCAATTGAAGGTCACAAGTCACAACAAGACTGAGACAACAGCAGCAAAGGCAGCAACAAACTCAACAGCCTCGGCAACAACAACAGGAGCAACAGCGGCAGCAGCAACAGTTGCTGCTGGCGGGAAATCAAGTGCCGCAGCAATGGCAGCGGCTACAGCAACAGCTGCAGCTGCCACCAATGATCTGGCAGCGGCTGCTGCTGTAGTGCTATCGCTGCAGGGCACCATGGTTAGCAGCCTGCAACAGGCGGCATTGTTGCCGGCTAATTCAGCAGCAGCAGCAGCACTCAATTTACAGGCACTCGAATCGTATTTGGCATTGCAGCGGCTAACTGGCAAGTCGGATGTGTTTCGATTTAGCAACAGCAGCAGCAACAACAACAACGGCAGCAGTAACAGCAACAGCAACACTGGCAGCAGCATCAACAGCAGCAACAACAACAGCGATGCTGAGAACAACACTAATTTACCAACACTTATTGACATTGCCAGCATCGAACTCAAATCCAATTGTTCTTCGAGTGCCTCTAGTGTCACCGCAGCAATTGTCAGCTCACCCAGCAACAACAACAACAACACTAGCAGCAGCAGCAGCAACAACAACAGCAGCAGTAGCAACAACAACAACAACTCGAGTGGCTCCAAGTGCATTCCACCTTTGCCTTCAATTGGCACCGTTAGCGCCGCTGTTGCCGCTGCTGCTGCTGCTGCCGCCGCTGCAGCCAATCAGCAGGCAGCTTTGGACTGTGCCACCGCAGCTGAGCTAGCAGCTGAATGCGATTTACCGCTGCTCGACGGCGAGGACGCGTTGTCCTTTGAGGCCGGCGATCTGGACAGCAGCTACGGCAGTTTCATCTTTAATCCAAGTAATTTCAATGGCAGCGAAGCGGACACTTCACTGCACTCACTGCAGGCGACCATGTACCAGGACAAACTGAACGTTATGGCTGCAACTAGTGGCAGCAATGAGGAGGCAAGCAACAGCAACACAGCTGCTGCTGCAGCAGCCGCACAGCGCTCGAAGAAGCAATTCATCTGCAAGTTCTGCAATCGTCAGTTCACCAAGTCCTACAATCTGCTTATACACGAGCGCACGCACACCGACGAGCGTCCCTACTCCTGTGACATCTGCGGCAAGGCCTTTAGGCGTCAGGATCATTTGAGGGATCATAGGTGAGTTGAACTTCACAAGGAAGAAAAAAGTTAATAAGGGATTGCAATAACTTCAACAATAAATCACATACAATTGTTGATCACTTGCGTAATATAGTTTTGGATCAAGACTGATCTATGGTGATATAAGGGTGTTTAAAAAATATGTATTCCCCTTAAAGCTCCCAGCTAAAGTCAAGAAATTCGTATCTTCAATATTTTTAATATTTTCTACATAGAAAAAACAAATTTGTATAATCATATAGAGATCACACAGATCATCAGAAAAAAGTTAGTAGTGTAGATTTTTCAGTCCATAATTTTTTCAAATCGAGATCTCATTTTTAACTGTATTCTGATAATCTGAAGAGCTGAAAGTGTTCTATGATCCACCGATTAATTAATATATTTTCAAATATAGAGCAGACTGTATACAAAAACAAACTGATCTTTGTAAATTCCTCCTTAAAGTTTTTGATCAGAAAAGCCATTAAATTTGTCTAAAAATGTATCTTAATTCAATATGCTTCCCCTCTTTTACTCCTCTCTCCGCCTCATTAGATACATCCACTCCAAGGAGAAGCCCTTCAAGTGCGCCGAGTGTGGCAAGGGCTTCTGCCAGTCCCGCACACTGGCCGTGCACAAGATCTTGCACATGGAGGAGTCGCCGCACAAGTGTCCCGTCTGCAATCGATCTTTCAATCAGCGCTCGAATCTGAAGACGCATCTGCTCACACACACGGACATCAAGCCCTACAATTGTGCCTCGTGTGGCAAAGTGTTTCGCCGTAATTGTGATCTGAGGCGCCATAGTTTGACGCACAATCTAACGGCCACGGGCGGCGTGGGCTCGACACTAGGCGAACTATTTGGTAGTGCCAGTAATAGTAATGGTTCTAGCTCCGATTTGGGTCTAACGATGGGACTATTGCCCAATGCCACAGGCGGTGGTACGACGACTGGAAACTCAACGCGAGACTTGGTGGCAGTCAGCGATTAAGTCGCTCTCGAAAAGCGTAGTAAAGAAAGAAAATTCAAATTTAATCTCAAATGCAGCTCTCAAGCATTCGAAATTCGAATCCCTCCACAAATAGTGTGTCTGATCTGTGTTGCAAGTGTACTCGTTTGCCCCTAAGTTGCTTACAGCTAACAGCATTTAATTTAGACTAAACTAAACTTAAGTTTATGATATTTCTAGCTGGTAATTTATTGCATATTTGATATACCTACAAATTAAGTACGAAAAGTTTGACTTTATCTTGATATATAAAAACAACTTTAGGCTAAGTTAATTGTGGACTTTTATCATAAACTATCGAATAAATGATATAGTTTAATCCTAAAATCAAAATTTGTTTTATTGACTTTTGAACGTGCTGGTACATGCTCAAACCTGTTGCTTCCTGTCAGCGTTCCCACCCCCATTAGCAGCACTTTAACCAGTTTGTTACATTATTTACACACTTGTTGGGAAAAACTAAAAATCAAATATTTGTAGCGATGTTTATCACTCAAGTGCCAACAAGGGCAATTAATGTAGCCATTAAGGTGTTTGTTACCCGTTGTACCCGTTGCCAAACAAGCCTTTGACAACACTGACAACATCGTGGAAACATCCGACAACTCCAACAACTCCAACAACTCGTCAACTCATTGAATCGACTACTCGACTTCCCTGTACATTTTCCCACCAATGCCTATCGTTATCGCCTATCGTTATCGCTTGGCCAAACATTGTTGTACAAGCCAACGAACATGGAACTTATGGAACAGGCGCTATCTTAAATTGACGCCCACCCAGGTGAGAGAATCCCTGAGAATCTTGTAGAATGCTGCAGCTCAGCTTAAAGCTAAGGACCTGGGATTCTTTCACAAAAATTGCAGCTGTTAACAGTCTTTTTAAGCCCGGTATTTAAGAAGAGTAGACGGGTCTATTAGGTTTGTTGGCAAAATTTGTGTGTTACGGGCGGAAGAAGGTGTGATGGACCCTGTGTCAGGAACAGCCGAGTGGACCTATCGATCTTCGTTGGTATCTCAGATAGGAAGAAAGCTAGCAGATAAAATTTGGAACGAAAATAAGTCAATTCGTCATTGTCATCATGATTGTCTTGTATTATTGTCACACCCCGTCTAACCTCTTTAAAAAATAGTTTCCAACTAAATCAAACAGATTATTTTATACAATTTTGACAGAAGCGGACTACTTTATCATATAACCTACAGTAGAAAATCTTAACTATACTCCCATATTATGTATTGTCCAAATTTAGTCATAATCAGAAGTCTATATCATATTGTTTTGAGTGAAAAATCTGAGATGAGAATGGAAAACTGTTAAGTTAGTTGAGGTATCTATATATAAATTGTTTACATTATGTGAAATTACATAGCTTTAACTAAACTCTTTTCCTAAACAGTACAGGGTCTTTCCCGGTCGTCTTACTTCACCGTAGACTGCTCTTCTAGTTTACTTTTTATTATGCGAAGAAGTTCAAAAGCAAAACGCCGACCCCTTTGCTGGGTACAGCCCCCCATTCAGCTGACTATAGCCATCCCACTCGCACTGCCTCTCTTACTGTCTCTCTTGCACTCGTTCTCACTCGCTCACTTCTTGCGTTTGTCAATCGTTAAACGGATCAATGTGAAGCCGACACATTTGCGAGTTTGTTGCATTTCCTGGGCCAACTTCAACGCAAACCAATTACAACGATCAAACAACAATTACGGCTTACAGCTCTTGACCAGGTCCAAACACCGGACGGTGTTCGACTGAAACACACACAAACACACACACACAGACACACCACACACTGTTGTCCGCTCTCTGCAAATATTTACGCGGATATTGTTCTATTCAATGGAACAAGCGTGGAACGAGTCAAAAGACATGTTCCAACTCGGTTTCTTCTTCTTTTTTTTTGGGCCATTAGCCAAGAGCTAAGACGGCACAGGACAGACTTGGCCAGAGATGATGCTCTGCTTACAGCCCCCCTTGAAGCCCCTACGCGCCTCCCCTCTCAGTTCTACCAACTCTGCTTGGTTACAGTTTGAAGCAGCGTCTCTGCGAATTGCCAGCAATTTCACACTTTATGCGCGACGGCTTCATTTTCACAGCACAGAGACAAAGGGGGAGACAAGAGGAGTGGAGAGAGAGAGAGAGAGAGAGAGTGAGGGGAGAAGAGAGAGTGTCTCCCCAGCCTCCAAGCGCGGCTGGCGGCGCGTGCGGGCGAGCGGATGTTTAAACATTCAACACTGACTCCGACTCCGTCTCCGTCTCCGACTCCAGCTCCAGCTACGAGTTCTCGAGCTCCAGTCCAACATCGACTCTGACTCGTATATTGATGGGAAAATTATGAAATTCATTGTTTGTGTTTGACTAATAATTATGACAGCAAACGCATTGTCGTCATAAAGCCACAACCGACGGACTAGCCCTCGCAGCTTGTACAGCTCTCAGTCAACTCTGCTCTCCTCTC